>CM021766.1:40775723-40811391 GCA_011076525.1 Nettapus auritus
TTTTTTTTTTTTTTTTTTTTTTTTTTTTTTTCTTTTTTTTTTCCCTCATTCTTGTTGCCTTTAGCAGGTGAGGAGAGCTTGGTAAACATCTAGAGAAAAACAAATAGGGGCATAGGGGCTCATCAAGGGCTTTTTTTTTTTTTTTTTTTTTTTTTTAACTTCTTCAATCAAAAGGGAGACGGGAAAACACCTTTTTTGGAAAACTTGTAGTTATTGCGCATTGCAGAAACATGGCCTGGAAGCGCTTCTTGTATTAACGTGTATGGATTTTGTAAAAGTGGAGTATGCTGACTCAAGCTGAAAACGTAGTGATGTCTGAGCTGCTGACACAGCTAGTGCACATGGTGCACTGAGTAGCTTGGTTGCCAGCTACAGAGAGCACCCGCAAAGCTGGCAGCCCTGAAGTGGTTTAGGTGCCTAGTTAGAGCAAGCTGTCTGGGAGGCAACTCAGTCAAACCAATTACTGCTGTCACTGCAGCCTCCTCCTGGAAAGCTCCCACTTGCTAGCTCGGGGCCGTGCTGCCTATGCTCGGCTCTTCCCTTTCCCTCCTGTGGGCCTGGAAATGGGGGCTCCTTCCTTCACCCCAGCTGGAGAGGGAAGGAAGGGTGATTGATGCACCTGACTCCATTTCTAGACAGGGACACAAGGCAGGGAGGTGTGCTCTAGAGCAGTGGCACTGCTGTGGCGTCAGCAGCCCCTTCCAGGCACTTGGTGAGATTGTGCTGGTGGAAGAGGAGTGAATCTCGCCTCTAATGATGATATTCATGAATTTGTTCCCCTATGCATGTATGTGTAGATTTATTTCCCAACATCTTGTACTCTATATGCTCTATGAGCTAAAAAAAAACAACCAACCAAACAAACAAAAAAAAAAACACAAAACAGCTCAGCAAAGGAAACACTTACTCTGAAGGAAACAGGATCATAATACAGCACAGATCAGCCTAATTAACAAGGTTTGAAGTAACTGGAGTAAATTAGCAGAGACAATTAATTTACCCTGCATCAAAATACACATTGGAATGCTGCAGAGCAAATGCATAATTTTCATCTCTGATTGCTTGAAAGAACTTAAGGGACCTGATATTCAGATGACTTTCCCCTGATCCCTGAAAAGCATATGGAGGCTTCTGGTGTTTTCAAATTTTAGTGCATGATGACTGGAATTTAAAGTATTTTTCCAAGGCTTTTGCTTTGAGAGTCTAGAGTGTGATCCCTGAGCAACAGTACATCTGTAACATTAGTTCCTCCTCGCCAAAGCTAGGGCTTTACAATCCAAAGATGCATGGGAAGGGGGACGTGGTAGCCGGATTCTTATGACCTTCTCAAGGAATAGGATTATTTTGGGGCAAGAACATAGCTAAAGCTTGAAAGTCAAATAAAGAGGTGTTTGAACTAGGTCAGAATTGTTGCTGCAGGAGAAAGCACTCAGATGTAAAGGTTAATTTGAAGCCAGGTTCAGCTGCACCCTCAAAAGTGCAGCTGGGACAGGCTAGAGAAAAATTAGTGCAACATCTGTATAACACAGATTACTACATGCCAATTAGGCTGTAAATTTGGAGCATTGCACAGATTTAGAACATCACCTTTCTGGCCTGATAAACTAGCTCTCTACTTCTAGAGGAGGCTGTGTTTATGAAGGTAAATTATAACACTGCTGTAGAGTTCCTTGGTGGTATTTATTGAATTCTGCATAGAAGACTTAGGAATACAAAAGACTCTCCTGGAAGATTAACAAAGTGCACTTTGAAAAGGCAGTCAATTGATTGCAGACCAACTTGTTCCCTTTTCTGTGTCGCCTTATTTTTCATTCACCATTTAATAATGGCAAATTCTGCAGCAGCTTGTCTTCATATAATTCCCTGTATTAAGAAGACATGTCTTAAAGGCCAGCTCCAATCATCATAATGAGCAAACTTAAATCTGAAGTCAGTGTAAAACCACATAAATATCCACAAATGGTAAGTGTTTAAACAGTTCCTCTGGCTCAGAGGATGCATGTCTTCAGATGGATGGCTTGGCACTTTTTTATATTTGTGTATGAGCAAGTAATTCAAGGTGTCTGCTGTTGAAATGATGGCTGGTAAGAGTAAAGCAAGAGCCCATCCTTCAGTGGATTGAATGTGTTGCAGTGAATGATGAACTAAGTGCATTTAGCTCGAAGACCTATACTACCATCTCCTCTAATGCATGTGTGTCTTTGCAACTGTTACCATAAATTACTTTAGGAGGAACTTGTAGGTTAGTAGGCTTGGATCATTTTCTGAATGTGAATTTGTTGATATAAGTAAAATGATTTGTAACTGGGGACATCCTCTTTGGGCATGCCCTACTTACTATTTAAATGAGGTGATTCTGAGAAAGGAAATTAAGAAATGCCTGCTTTTCCTCATTTGAATAGCTCTGCAGAGAATCTGAACACTGGGGTTACCACTTACACATTAATGAGAGGCTAGTAGTTAAATTATACCAGTCTAATGTGAAGTTTCATATGCAATTGTGTGTAGGCACTAGAGCCAAAGAAAAATATTTGCATTGAATAAACACTCATTCATTTTCATTACTTCACTGCTTTTTCACTCAGGTGGAAAAAGTACATCAACATAATGTATGGCTTAAAAATATTAGAATATTTTAATTTTAGTTGCTTTTGAATAATTCTTTACTTTTATCTTCTGAAATTAGCATTTCATTTACTCTAAGTCAAAAAAAAAAAAAAAAAAAAAAAAAGTGGAAAGATGCCAGGATATTTTCTTCCTTCTTACTACACTTATACATTGTAATGTCTAATAGTATCTTAAGAAATTTCTTCTGGAAATTGCTATTCTTTACAAACACTTGATAGAATTTCAGACTTGGGATTCCTGGAGATCTGTCACCAAGGCTTCGTCTCCATCGCTGAAAATTACACTTTTCACTTTCTTTATAATCCATATATTTTGCAGTTGGGCTAAAACCAGTAAAACTCAGAGAAGATAAATGGGAGAAGATTTTGGCTTTAAGTCAAAGTTACCTGGCTGAATAAATATATATAAGTGTGTATGTGTATGTGTGTATATATATATTTAAGTTGACATCATTAAGCAGACTTTTTTTCTTAGGAAGGATATGGAGGAAAATTGGTATATTGGATATCGTTGTTTAATTGAATTGATGTTTGAATTCTTAAAGTATAAAAGATTTCCTAAATATTATTTCAGGTGTACTTACTTAGTAATCTTTAGTGCTGGATGGACAAATGTAAGTGGAAATGAGAAACTGGGTTGGAAGGGACCTTAAAGATCATCTAGTTCCAACCCCCCCCTGCCATGGGCAGGGATTTGAATGCAAAAGTGAACTCTTGAACTTTCAACTTGAGTTGAAATGTTCCTCAGCAAGCTGGCTGCTGATGAGCAACCTGTGTAGGGTCTGACTCTCATTCATGGAACTCTCACTCAGGTGGTTTGAAGTGTTCTGCAACCATCATTGAACCAGCTGAAGGGGGAATGTGATTTTTATTTGTGGTTTTGGTGAACATAAAAGAGAGAAATGCAGGGTATGAGGCACCCCCCACCCTCATGGGCTGAAGACAGGGCAGTGAGCTGCAGCCAAGGCAGGGCTGGGAGCCAGCAAGACAAAAGAGGGATGCATCTTGGTGCTGAGAAAGTCCTTCAGAGCTCTTTGCTTCAGGCTGGAGCCTGGATGCCCTAAGGAACCCCCACCACCTTGTCCCCACATCGGGTGAGCAAGCATCACACAGGAGCTCTGGGAATTAAACTCCTCTTCTGTGACAGTTTTACTTTCTTTGCAAAATATCCCATCCCAGGTGGGACTCCGATCTACAATGCTACACTTACCAATATTTTGCCCACCCATATTTGTCTGGGAAAACGTTTAGACCTGGTATAAAAGGGTGGAAAAAGGGCATGTGGCAGCCTTGCCAGGGAAGCTTGCTTGTAAATGTGGAGAGATTCCTGGGAAATTCATTTAGATTTAGCTAAGTCATTGTCATAAGTGAAGAAAGAGATTGAGAGAAACAAAAATAGCAGTCTCTTATTGAATATTTCAGATAGAGCAGCTCACACTGAAAATTTCCTGAAAGTATCTTTTCACACAAGCAGCTGAAGCCAAAAATAGATCTCAGCTTTAATAATCTAAAAGAGATAAAATTGGGCAGTTACTTTTCAGTTTTAATCTTTCTGATGGCATCCCCAGAAGAAAGAAACTTTGCATCACATCAGAATTTGTCAAGTATTTTTCAAGCTGTTTAATGTTTGAGAGGAAGGGAAAGGTAAGACAAAATCCCCAGTGAGAGTTTCCATCATTTTCTTTGTTTGCATTCTGATGACATCTGATTACTTTACTTACAAAGATATTCAAGTGGCTATAAGTACTTCACTAAGCCGTTTTGTGCTATAACTGCATAAACAGTTCATCAGTAAATAGTGAGCAAATCTTCTAGGAGCTGTGAGATTCTGCTCCTGCATCTGTTGGTGGGTCTACCTCAGTCAAGCAGAGATTTGTGTTGCTGAAATGAAGCACAGATTTCTCCTTGCTTGTGCTAACAATCCTGGAAACAGAATGACAGGTGGTTTGGGGGAAGACCAGGCTATTTTACTTCGAGGCATAACTGAAATGTTTCAGTGGGTCAAAGAACTTCAGAAAGCAGTATTGGCAGTTAATGCTAATGCCAACTTAGCTGTCGCTTCCAGAAGTTCATTCTCAGTCTTCCCATTTGGGCATTCATTCAAAGGCTCTGGCTAAATTAGGAGACCTGATTAGTTGCTGTTTTCCTTCCAAATGTACCTTCTTTTTCTGATGCTGGTGTCTGTACTGTAGATGATGAGATGTCTGCTACTTCAATTAGTGTTGACTCCATTTGTAATGCTCCTAGGAATCCAAATCAGACAACACGACGACTTTTTTTTTTTTTTTTTTTTTCTTTATAAGAAACCAAAGACTTAATGTTCAATACTGTTGGGAGCATTTCCTTTGTGGCCTCATAACGTAGATTTGGTCCTTGCCTTTCACCAGCTAAATTGTTCTAGTGAGTGACCCTGGGTTTCAAATTACTTTCAATGCATCTTTAAATTGCAATACGTCAGTGTATAAACAGGTACTTCCACTGAAGGTTCGAGCGTATCCTCCTCTGCTTTTTTCTTGATTGTGCCTGAGCAAATGTTTGTGCCCCAGAGGGGTTCAGCTCTAAAAATAAACATTTGTGGAGATTTCACGTAATGAATTACTCTAGTTCAACTGGTAATTTCTAAAAAGGAAATTAAAAAGAATAAAAGAAATCATACTGCTATCCTTAGTTGTTACAGTGGAGAAGGAAAATCACAAGGAGGGGAACAAGGTGGGAAGGTAATACTGACATAGTGCATCACCAGCCAAAAACACCTCAAAATGAAATACAAGTGTGCAAGTGAAACCCTTCTCCTAAACGAGTCTGTCATTAGCTCTGTACTTGGATGCAGCGGTTCTGGGACAAAATTTTATGGGAAATGTCTGACAACATGGTGATGGAAGCCCCCTATTAACCCTAAATCTGTGCTTTTTTCTTTTTTCCTATAAAACCACACATACAAAACCACCCTAAAACACCCAAACATAAACCAAAGAAATTCCCCATAATGGAAATGAATGCCAATATTAAGACAGCATAGATATATGTCTAAAATCACCACTGTGGTATGCTCCAAGCCCCTCTCCTGCAAAGACAGCAGATCTGTACAGCATCGTTTGGGTGACGGAGCACTGGAACAGGCTGCCTAGGGAGGTTGCTGAGTCTCCTTCTCTGGAGATATTCAAGGCCCATCTGGATGCCTACCTTGGCAGCCTGCTCTGAGGAACCTGCTTTGGCAGGGGGTTTGGACCAGATGATCTTTCGAGGTCCCTTCCAATCCCTACAGTTCTGTGATTCTGTGATTCCATGATTCTGTGATCATTTGCAGATTCTGTGCATCTCTTAGACAATTTAAGGGCATGTCATGCATGCTGAAATGTTTGGACATACCACACAGAATACCTTATTTTGCTGTCATCTTCAGTTGGTAGAACAGGCACAACCAACAATAATTACTGTACAGTAACTATTAGGAGTCTTCACTTGCTCATGGGCTTCAACCATGCAGTTAGGAAGAAGAAAAAAAAAAGCCTTCAGCTGGAAAATACCTATATTGTATGTCAAATCACAGTTAGAGCAAAGAAATGTTGAACCAGGAGAGGCCTGACTGGTGGCTTTCACAACTCTTTCTGATGGTTGCAGTTAATTAACAGAGCAGTAGAAGTCAAAAGAGCCTGACTACTTATTCCCTCCTGCCGTGTGGAGCTAAAAAATAACTGGTGTCATTTAGGAAAGGACAGCAGCAGACACTATGTACAAATTAGTCATATAAAGCAAGAGTTTAAATCTGTCAGAGAAATACTAGTCACTAAGCTGCAATCAAAAGTGATAAATCCTGATTAAAGAGGGGATGAAATGGAGAGAGAAAAAGATCACTCAGTGTTAGGCAGCAGTTCCTGAAAAGATTTTGCTACAGCTGTAGTTCAGCAAAGCAGTGGTTTGCATGTCCTTTTCATCTTCAATAACAAACCCACCCCTTATGTATATACCTATGGGCTCCTGCATGCTTAACTGCTCTACTAAATCAAAGCTTATGTTAGGAGGTCTTTCAGAGTGGTGTTTACAGACTGACAAGCTATGTTTATCTTCTGGATGGGAGAACATGAAGCAGTATTTATCAGCCTTTTGTAAAGCAAAAATGCTTCTAGAAGTAATCTTTGTTTTAAGACTTGTTTGTGTGCATTCATATATAAAACACTAATCTGAAGATGATATTTTTTCCTTTTTTTATTTTTTTATTTTTTCCTTTCTGTTTGGAGTAAGTAGTTATCCCAGCATTTGGCACAGTTGTTTGCAAGTTACTGAGAGAATTGCAGCACAGGATTTTTGCTGGGAAACACGGGAAGAAATGGCACTTTCTCTCCTTGCTCATCATCAGCAAAGTACATGTGGTTCAGAGGAAACAATATCTGCATACCATCCATAGTGTTTTTTTCCTCTTGTTCAGGAGCTCAGAGATTAACAAAGCTGATTTTATATTCTCAGCCATCAACTAGAGTTGTTGCTACTCTACTCAAAACAACCTGTGCAAACAGGTTATTGAATGATGAGGCTGAATGTGAAGTGCTTGAGGGAAATGCCCTCTGCTACTCAGGATCGTCTTACGTGGATCTATTCTGGTAAAATGCTACTACACATTGATATCAAGCAAGCTTTTATATATATATATATATTAATTTTTCCTCAAGTGCTGCAGTAGTCCCACCCTCCCCTTTCCCCCCATATTTACAGATAAAATATTCAAGTTTATGTTAGCTTAAAAACTAAATTTAGAAACTCTTTGGGATCATATTCTGCTCAATATTTTGTTCAGATTGCAGCATACTGTAATATTAGGATTCTTTTAGATCTAACAGCTGCCTCGGGTAACATTGGCCATACGGTGTTATTTATGTTTGTGCTCCCTACCAGGAGCAGATGGAGTCTCCTCCTAGCAGCTTTGCTGCTTCGTACGTGGGAGGCCCAGAGAGTAACTGTTGGTAACTATTCATCTGCCCTGAGTCCTCTTCAGCCCTCTTGTCCACGAGTGCCAGTGAGGCTGTGGGTGAAAGGCAGGCTCTGATGAAGCCTTGCCACCAACGCCAGCTTGACGAGGATGACTTCTGTGATGTGCAGTGCCTTCAACCTGCTGCTGTGCTTGTATTTCATCCTGCTGTTGCCAAGCCATCTCCGTGCCTCCAGCACTTGCAGGGTGCTGGTTGATGTCTGGGTGGCAGAGACTGAGTCCAGATATGGCTTTTGGGAAGGTTTCCACAGCACCTTCTTGAAAGGAAGCTTGGGTACTGTTACACGGGATGCTGCTACAGTAGCCCCTGCTGTGCTCCACGTTACTTGCAAAGCACTTCCCCGTCTTCCTGGAGAGGACCAGGAACTGCAGGGAGCTCGGGGCTACCATGGCAACACTGCTCGCAGAAGCAGAGCTATCTATTTTAGGTAATTTGGGTTGAATGAAATAAACAGAGCAACTTTCTGAGAGGTTGCTGTAGGAATCCTCTGGGGAAAGCTTCTGCTCTGGGATAGTGTTTTTGCATTTAGGGGAATGTTATATTCAAGGCTGTGCCTGGATGCACAGGTGATTCCCCTTGTTCCCGGAGTGCTTCATTTCTATTTAATACCAGTGAGGCAAGGTGAAGTCATTCTTGGCATGTAAGTGTTTGAAGACATAGATGGGTACAGCACAAAATACATGCAGTGGTCAAATACCATTACTTTATAGAAAATAAATAATTTTTTGAGCTCATCCTTAGTTTAGAAGTAGCTTCTTATATGGGACCCTACTTAAACTGATATAATGTAGTAAGGGAAAACAAGTAGGAAGTATTTTTATTTTGCTTCTCCATCAGTTTAAAATAAATTCATTTAAGACAGAAAGTGAGAATTTGTAACAGTGTATATTGTTTTCTGATTTTTTTTGTACAAATCAAAGCCTCAACTAAAAGTGGCCTGATAACATATTCCCACTGCAACACCTGGTGTTTCTTTTTTTTTATTATTATTATTTATTTATTTTTATTTTATTTTTTTTATTGTGCTCAGCATCCATGATCCATGAAGGCAAGTTGCTCCCTGGAATCCAACAGTAGCTGGTTACATGAGAAATCATGTCCTTCTCTGTTCATGATAATTTATTGATTAAAATACAATGGACTGAATTGCAAACTATCCTTTGGACAGCCTGAGTGCCGTATCATTCATTTATAGTATTTAAATATAGCAATAAATAAGTAACAGTGTTCTGAATATATCTGCCTATTCTCACTTTCCATTTATAAATTTTGAAGCTGTTGTTTTTGGTAGTCATAGACTGAATTTATCTTTATAGTGCAAAACCTTAGTAACTAAAAGTAAACAGGGCATTTAGACTGAACTGCAATTTTAATTGAATTTTTGGCTTTTTGTCCTAATTGGGAAACACTTTCAGTGACAGCTTGAGAACACACAAAGGAAGCTTTCATAATGTTCTCATTATCTATTCATATCTCAAATAAAGGAGTTTTTCCATATTGTTATCTAGGATTTATGTGAACAACAGTGACTTTCAGTCTCTTTTTACACTTCTGATGGTTTAATTCAGATGCCTCTAGTGAATTAATCTTTTTAAGATTCACTTTCAGCCCATTACAAATAAAATATATGTTGCCCCCATAATGGATTAGAATATTTTAAAGTTTAAATGACATGTATCATTGGGCATACTTTAATGCTAAGAAGCAAATTTTTATTATTATTATTATTATTTTCCCTGATTTTCAGGAAATATGAGCTGAATGATTTAGAGGACCAGGAAAAGTACAATAGGCTGGGTGAGCATAAACAGTTTTATGACCACTTGTGGTTTAGGAATTTACTGCAACTGTTTTCAACAACCTGATTTAAAGTTCATGTACAAGAATGTTTATGAAACATTAACTAACACTTTAACAGAGCACAAGTGTATCATTTTATAGTAATGACCTTTATTAATAAATGGATGATAAACATGTTTATGTGGTCTTTGCCCTGGAGCATTAATAATAAAGATAATAATAAATGTGTGTGAGGAATGCAGCTATTTTCATAGTTCAAGGGAGCCTGGTTGCAAAACAAACAAACAAAACCCTATTGTAAATGCTTTTGCTTATTTATTTATTTTTTTTTTTCAAATAATTTTAGTTGGATATTAAAATCCACCTGCGCTGGATTTTCACACTTCTACAGCAGCCTTAGCATGCAAGTGAAGGTCCATTCCCTATCAGGTCTGGCAGTACCACTCCTGCAGTTTGGGCATGTTTTAGGAAATGTTAATGTCATTTATCAAACAGATCCAAGCTCCTTCATGAGGGCCCATCCTCAGAATGACGGATGCAAACTTGATTCAGCTTTAGGCAAACTGAATCTTACTGATCATTCTGGTTCAGAACACAGTGATAAATATGTATATTGACTGAAATGAGCCTGTAATAGTTGAAAAGAAAGCCATAGTTGTGTTAAATGATAATAGTCAATTTTAATCCAGTCTTATAAATTTGTAGGCATAATACCGTTAGTTAAATCTGCTTGCCAACGTGGAAATTTCATTATTATTATCTGCATTCCTTAAAATATGCTGAGGTATACATTTCTATTGTCTTACCCTGGAACTGAAACTTGTCCATATCTTTATGCACATGTTATGTGGGGAGAAGAAAGCTATGATAGAATTTTTTAAACTATATCAACAATAATAAATGATTGATACTGAAAAATGAAATATCAAATAATCACAGAAGTACTTCAAAGATTTATTCATAGCACTTCTTTTACTAAAGAAGGAAAAAATGTTTGTTTTCAGATTTGCCAGGAGTAAGAGAACAAAGGCAAATGATTGAAAAATTTTGATGTTCCCTGCAGACAAAAGCAGTTATTAGGACCCCATGAGAGAATAACTTCACCAAGAGGCACTGTGTTGAAACAGAAACACATTACAAGAGAAATACAGTCATGATATTTCAGGAAAGCCAGGTGCAGGAATAAAAATAACTTTATTTATATCTTTGGCTTTGATTATCTTTTTCATTGTGTAGAAACTTGCAAAAGCTAAATCATTTGCAAATTGTTCAGTTCTAGACTTTCATAGGGATTTTTTTCCCACAGTATATATTCTAGACCCTTCTTGACAAAAACTATTGTTTATAAAACTTCTGAACTCATCTGCACTGCTTTGCTGCCTTAAATGTACATAATACATTTACAACTTCTTTCCTCCCTGAAAGCATGCAAAAGAATTCAGAATTAATTGCTCCCCACCTTTAATTATCTAAATCAGAAGGTAAACAGGTAAGAAAATGTTTTCCTCCTTTTAAGCCATTAACCTTGAGCTTGACCTGACCAGTGCTTTAAAGAAAATTCATAATGTTGTTAAGAAAGCTGTTAGGAGGCGAGTTTCCACAGTAGAAGTAATCACAAATGATGCCTGTTTTACAGCATTTTTATTAATGATCTATCAAAAGTGTCCAAATATTGAAAACTAAACTGCTCTTCCATTTGGAACTCATCCTTTTAGGCTCTGGGCATCTATCACAGTTGTATACCACTCTGAGACAGATGAAGCTATTGAGAGTTGCTAGGAATTGGCCAGTGATGGTGTTCTCCAACAAGGGTAGCAGAGTTTAGGATTAAATTGCTTAGAGCTTCTGGTGGGGGCAGTGTATGATCTAATATAGTATAGTATACAAGTGTATGGTACCATCAAACATAGCTACATTGCTACTCTTGAATAAGACCAGGACCCACAGGGAAAAGGAAACACTTTCTCTTCCCCTTTTCAATTTTGGTGGTTAAGACGGAAGGGAACCCAAAACAGAAAAAGAAGTGACTTGATCAAGATCACACAGCAACTTGATCAAGATCGCACAGGAACTCAGCTCCTATCTCCTGACTCTTGCTTTGGTGCATTTATATTACAGATATTCAATTCTTTCTAGGTGTTGTGGAAAACACTGTGTATCCAGCTGAAAGCTATCAACAACTAAGGTTTACAAAAGCTTAGAAAAATAGCTCACAGCAATCATCCCTCAAGCCTTATGGCACGTAAGGGCTGTAAGAGCAAGCTGTCTCCATGAATATGATACTGGTTCCCTTGAAACACTTGTCTGAGCATTCATCTGTTTTATTCTTATACAATTGCTCTTCAGTTAAATTATTAATTTAATACAGAGTAGCATAGTATATAAAATACAGAATCATAGAATTATTTGAATCAGAAGGGACCTTAAAGATCACCTCATTCCAGTCCCCCTCACATGGGCAGGGACACCTTCTTCAAGACCAGGTTGCCCAAAGCCCCATCCAACCTGGCCTTAAACAATTCCAGAACTGGGGCACCCACAGTTTCTCTGAACAACTTGTCCCAGTGCCTCCACAAGCTCTCAGTGAAGATTTTTTTCCTTAAATCTAATCCAAACCTACCCACTTTCAGTTTAAAGCCATTACACTTTGTCCTGTCATTACACTCCCTGACAAAGGGTCCCTCCCCAGCTTTACTGTAGGCCCCCTTTAGGCACTGGAAGGCCTCTATAAGGTCTTCCCAGTCTTCCCAGCCTTCCCTTCTCCAGGCTGAACAACCCCAGCTCTCTCATCCTGTCTTCATAGGAGAGGTGCTCCAGCTCCCTGGTCATCCTTGTGGCCCTCCTCTGGACTTGTTCCAACATGTCCATGTCTTTGTTGTGCTGGGGGCCCCAGAGCTGAACGCAGCACTCCAGGTGGGGTCTCACAAGAGCAGAGCAGAGGGGAGAGTCACCTCCTTCAGCTTTCTGGCCATGCTTCTTTTGATGCAGCCCAGGATGCAGTTGCCTTTCTGGGCTGCAAGTGCTTGTTGCCGGCTCATGTTGAGCTTCTCATCAACGAACATCCCCATGTCCTTCTTCTCTGGGCTGCTCTTAATCCATTCTATGCCCAGCCTGCATTTGTGCTTAGGGTTGCCCTGGCCCAAATGCAAGACCTTGCAGTTGGCCTTGTTGAACCTCATGAGGTTTGCACAGACCCACCTCTCAAGTTTGTCAAGGTCCCTCTGGAAGGCATCCCTTACCTCCAGCATGTCGACTGCACTGCTCAGCTTATTTTCCTATAGGATGTCCTTTTAAGGAATAAATAAATAAATAAATAAAATTATTATTCATAACACTCATCCAAACTTTTCCTCTTTACTAGTTTTACCATAGGGAAATGAGATCAAGAAAATGAGCCATACTCTACTTGAGTTAATCCCATGTAAATCTGAAGAAGCTCCATTCAGGTCTATTGCAGGTTAAACCACTGTAGCTGATAGCGAGATGTATCCCCATGGCTCCCTTTTGTGATGATATTCTAAGCTAATCAAGTAAATTTGCAGTTTTATGTGCTATAAGTAGGCATTTGTATGCAAGGATCCTGCAATGACTTGACTTTTCTGGACTGAAAAAATAAAGACGTATTTATCCAGATGTACCTGGAAGAGAATGGTAGAAGCTTATATTATGTAAGTTTGAAGAATTCATTATTATTTTAGTTGGTTAATGCTGTTGGAAATATATATATATATATATATTTAGAGGACTTGGATAGTTTTGTGTTAGAGAGCATGTAGGTAAGCAAATAGTATTTCAGCTCATTAATATCAAAGGACTGTATGGTAATAATTTATTTATTGCCAATAGATATTGTGCCACTTGTTAGGAGAATCAGTGAAAGTAAATAAGTTTCAGTGAATATTCCGTGTTCTGATTGTGATGGTGTCAATCACAGTATGTCATTGACATGTTCTGAGGAAGATGTTTGCAGTGGTTATAAGAAAATATCCTAATACAGACAGGTGTCAGTGAGATGAAAACATATGCTGTGTATGTATATTCATTTGTGTATATATATACATTAAAATAACTCCTTTGGCCTTTCAGAAGTTTAGCTTGCTTTAGTAAAAACATTTCTAGTGAAACGGGATTTCAGTCTTGGGTTGTAGACTGATTCAGTGAGGTTTTTTTGTCTCTTTTATGTATCACTATCTCCAGATGCAAATACAGCTGTGGTGGGCTTTCAGTGGGCTATCTCCAACCTAGACTCTTGAGTCCTGCCTCTGAAGAGGATAAGCGTGTAACTGGGCAAAAGGGAAAACAGCAGTGCTTTTTTTTTTTTTTTTTTCTACATTGTCTTTCTCAGTTTACTTCATCTGGTTTGGTATGTGTTGATATATGAACTGTTTGCCAGCACTAGATTTTTGAAGAAATTAGCCAGCACTTTCTCATGAAGTGTCTTATATTTGACTTTGTCTGGATTAAGAATTCTCTTGCTATTTTGTTGGTGTTTTCCTGTTCCCTCCTTCAGCAACTCTTCTAGCACAAGTTCAGAAACCCCTTCTTTGTCCTTGTAGATTTGCGCTGAAACTAGACTATCAGATTAGCTTTTAATCTGTCAACAAGCAACACATGTAGAATTAAAATAATAATAATAATAATTTTCTTTGGAAGAAAGCACTCTATTGTTGAACTTGTTTATTCCTTATTCAGTTCTGGCTTCATGGACTACAAGGGCAGATGCTTTTTTTTTTTTTTTTTTTTTTTTTTTTTTTTTTTTTTTTAGCAATTTTGTTTTTCCATTGCAGAAGTGACATGATGCAAAAACCCTACAAACACTTTGATTTAAATAAGCTGTAATACTGCATCAAAAATACTTACCAAAGTCTGAACTGATTCCTCCCACCCTCTCCTGCGTTTCAGTCTCCATTTGCTCCTTCCCTACTTACTGTTGCTTTCAATGTATTTACTATTTATTAATGTTAATAATTTTGGAAATGCTGAGCAGAGGTAAACAAAAACCCAGACACTTCTCATTCATGATTCTTAGGACTGTTCTTAGTGCAGATAGACTGATGTTTAACAAGGAAAATTTACCTTTCCCTCATCCCTTAGTAAGAAAAGATTTGTTTTAGCAGTGTGACAATATACCTATGAGAAAATCCCCTAGCTCAAATGCATTTTAAAAAGCTTAATATATGTGAAAGTGCATCCTATTAACTGATTCCCTCTTGATGCTAATGAACTAAGAGAATCTTTATCCTGGCAGACAGTATTTGACTGCCTGCTGCTCTTTTGAAATTATTGCTCTGTCCTGCTTTCTACAGCTGCCTTCAGGCTGTCTGTTAAAGTTCACAGACTGTAATTGTTTGGGTCATATATTAGCCTTTGCTTTACAAAAGAGGCTAAGTAATCTGAATATTTCCATGGCATGCCTGCTGACTTTAATAATCTATTAAGGATTTCAGGTAGTCTGAGGTTTACCTTAATTTTTCTGCACTAATAATAGGAAAAAGTCAATACCATCATGAATCTGCAATGGAAATTGGAATGAATAATATGCTGGTGAGGCAGAAGTCAGGACTGCTGGCAGAGAAAAATAACGCCTAATTTTTGGAGACAATGTGCCTGAGTAACTAGACCGATACTCTGGGGTTAGGAAGGTTGGCTCTGGTTCCCTGAATATGCCCTACAGTACCAGCTGTCCAGGCCTCTGAAGGTGAAGCCATAAGCATCTTTCATTAGGCACTAAAACCCTGGAGCCTTTAGATGTGTAGGTCTTGACCTCTCTGAATTATGGTTTGTTTGGCATATAGCATGTAGATTATTACAGCTTCACACTTTGTTAAAATATACTAAGAACAATGAATTAAAAACATCCTAATACACGATTACTAGCTTTTTTCATTTTAAACTAAGAAGTGTGATCCTAAACTAAAGAAGAACTTCAAGTCAAATTGATTTAACTGTCCTAATCTGGCCCTACAGAAATACAGGGTATAAATAGCTGTAGCAGAGAGGTACCACTGAGGAGCCATGGCTTGATAGCAGATATTTCGTAAGAGTCTCTGTTCCTTCAACAGCTCCTCTACTCAGTAGCCCATTGGCAGGTAGCTTTTATCCAGGTCTGTGTTGATTTCCGCAATGAATTTCTTCTTGCTGCCTTCATAGGTTTAGAGAAGGATCTGGGGACATCAGAGTTTGACATGGGAAGTATGTCTCATGCTGATGATATAATCACCTTGATATTTTTAAGTAGGACTGGCCAAGGGTTCACAACTGGAAACTGGCCATCCTGAGGAAAACACAATGTTTTGGAAGCTTCCAAATAGGTCTCTACTGCTAGCATTTAGATTAATGAGATTTTTACTGTGAACATATTACAGATAGACCTGTGGTGAACCCATGGGTTGAAAGACCAGGGTGTCTTGTTTGGGTTTTCCAGTGTTTGAGCTTTTGCCAGTATCTACTGTAGTGAGCAACCAAGGAGTTGTTATGTAGTTGTACTGGGATTTTTCAATCGAGTTCAACAACATATCATCTAAATTCCAGGTTAATTTACAATTAAGAGATTGTACAAGAGAATCCACTTCTGCTGTGTAAAAATTATTGCTTATGTTTATGCAGTGACTAGATTCTACTCTCTAGGACTTCAGACACCTTCCTCCACGGTCTCACAACCTCCTCTTCACTTCTCAGTCTCCACCTTTTGAATCCTGTGCAGTATTCTTAAAATTGATTTCTGTAATTGCAAACTGTTTAAATGCTACCTTACTGAACACAAATAATAATCATAATAAAAGTAGTTGGTGTTACTATAAAGGAGCAAACCCTTAATGTGTGAAAGTAAGCTGGATTTTAATAGTCAACAGTATTAGGATATAGTGTGTGTTCTTATAATGAAAGTTTTATCAGTTAAGAACCTTTCTCCTCTTTCTCTGGAAAGGTTAACACTGAAGCTTTACCCCATCCTTCCTTGTGTTTGTTCTAAGATGTCCCTTGCAGAAAGGCTTAGACCAGCTTGAGCTTCATAAAAATAATTTGCTGCATGGAAACGATCTGACTAGCATATCTAGTTTGTCCACAAATGCTGGGACATATTTTCAAAATAACTGTATTAGAAAAGTTTCTTTGAGAAACTAACCTCAGTTCTTGGGGTGCCCAAAGATTAGCTGTAGCTGCAGAGGTAGATATATAGCTCCAGATTTGCTACAAAAGACTAAAATGCTTTTTAAATGCAAAATTTATTCTGAAATCAACAGAAAAATCATCAGTCATCACGAAAAAGTCTAGAAAACATGTTTTGAGAAGTTAATCTCACTTATTAAAATGGTAAATCTAGAGGAATACAGAACTTGTCACGTTGGAGTACACTCACTTCTGCATTTAGTTTAGTATCCTGCATCAAAGCACATCATCAGATACTACAAACCTGATATGGTGGCCTCATCTTGACAAACAAGTTTACTAGATCCCCTCAAATGTGAAGGTGTCCCAAGCATGTTTGGAAACCTCTTTGTCTTTGAAAGGACCAAAGAGTTATCTGTGCCCATACTGTTTTACAGTCTTCATTATACTGACTCTTTCTAGACATCCATCTGTTGAAATAGACCTGCAATGTTCCTGTGAAGGGGACCCACTTGACTTAATGTAACTCTCACCCATTGCTTGAATCCTGCCCACTAAACTTATACACATTTTTTTCTGTCAGGTACACGTTTCATCTGTCTGATATATGGAGTCATCTGTGTTTTGGAAGGGATACTTTGCAAACATGGACCCTGTCAGGCATGCAATCTGCACACCACGCAAGGCTGGTCAGGAGGCATCCTTAACCTTGCTACAGAATGTGAAAGGACTAGGACTTAACAAAAGGTCCTACTGTGGATCTTTTGTGTAACTGTGGCAGATTAAAAGCTCCTGAAGGTAAATTTTAATGTCACTTACAGAAGTGTGCTCTCCTAGAGTTAATTTAAGGTACTATCAGCATGGGACAGTTGCACCCAGCCATGAAGACCATCTAAAATCAAAGAGCACTCCCACAGGTTTATAATAAAATTGGTTCCTTACACAACCATATACTGCTTTTTCCAAGCCTTTATGTTTCCTTTTCTCTTTCTGCTGCTTAACACTCCCATTTCATTGTAGCTAAAGTACCTCACTGTGTGAAGATTGACTCGTGGTTGCTTGTGGTTCATTTCACAGCTCCTAGAATCCAACGTTGCTGCTTGCTAGTTCAAGGTTGTGGCCCAAAGCTAGGGGACTGGACCGGTGTACTATGAAGAATGCTAATGGTCAGGCAGAGTATGTTAGAAGAGGAACAGAAAATACAACTCATCTCTCTCTGCCACCATTATCTGAATGATTGTTTAAGAAAAACTGTGAGCATTGGTTTGAAGTTGAACTTGGTTCTTCTTCATAGTATCTTCTTTCTTTAGAAATTATCAGATGTTATTGAGAGGTGAAGTGTGTGCCTAATATCAGGAAGCGTTGAACGCAATCCACAACCCTCTGACAGGCTCTGGCCATCCAAAACTTGCCCTGGGAGGAAAAGAGCTTCTTCTTGTTGCCATCCCTTTCACTTGCCATTTGCACCAGAAGCAGAGCTCTCTTACAATCAAATGAAAATATGCTTCTTAGACAGGCTGTGGATATTACATATTGGGGGAGGAAGGTGTGTGTGTGTGTGTATTATTATTATTATTATTATTATTATTTTTTTGGTGGTGGTTCCCTCCCTCCTGTTTCCCCTCTGCTTTCACATGCATGTTTTGGGGATGAGGAGATTAGGGGAGCTATGGATTTTTCTGTTGGGACTTTTTTGCATTCCACCAATTTTACTTCCAGTAGTTAATTCTCTGTTATTGTTTAGACTAATACAAAACAGCTAAGCTCTTTTATTATGTATGAAAATGAAAGGGATCTGAAAATATCTTCCAGAGACATTTTAATCCTAATTAAAATTGAAGGAGGAAAGAGAAGGAATTAAATACACTTTATAGTCTTAACTTATTCCCCATCAAATGAGACAATTTCCATTCCAGAATGCCCCTTCTTAATTTCAAATCAGCCTTTCAGCCTTCACCATGAGTGATAGGGCAAAGAGGAGAATGTCTGCGAGTTTCTTGGGAGAATTTATTTCAGATTCTTCTGAGCTATGAAAGGGATTTGTCATTGTCAATACTGGCGACGTGGCTGATCAGAACCCTGGTCAGCCTTGTCATCAATAGGCAAATAGTGTATGCATACATGACAGGAAGAGAGAGGCACAGAAATTACATCACAGATAAATTTTACTCAGTCTACCTATCTGTCTGCATTTATTCTAGCTTTCATTTCATTATTTTTTGGGGGAAAGTAAGAGAAACCAAAGAGAAACTCAAAATAAGAGAAACAATTCAATTTACTCTTAAATTTACTTCACTTGGTAATTAGGAAATGAGCCTGTGAGAAGGAGCATGCAGGCTTGGGGAGAGGAATGCAAAGCTCATTCCTACGCTATCCCCGTTTACATGCTGTGAAATTTCATCAGTTACTTTCAGGAGATCCAAAAGAAACTGTGATAAGTGACACTCCCGTGTTAAGAAGTTTGGGATCTGCAAAGCATCTGGAATTCCAGGGGCTTAGCTGAGCTTATCAGCAGTAGCTGACACTTTTTGATCTGCCAATTGAGCCAGGAATCACTTCAGAACAGGTGTCCATGTGAGGTTTTCCATTGCATTATGATTCTGGTCAGCTTCAGGCTTTCACTGCACTTTCCATTTGATCTAAAAATACTTTTAGCTGATGTGTGCTATAAAACAAGCAGTTGTAGGTGAGCTGGTACTGTCTTCCCTAATTGCAAGATACAGTTATTTGTAACTTCAAAGGTCAAGAGGTACAATCCTGATAAAACAATTCACCAATATATATGAGCGCTTCTGACACAAGTAGGAGGTTTTCCTTCTAGATCATAGATGATTGCAAAAGGTATTTGGTGTGCAAAGGAAACTTTTGTCTCTGAGTCCTGAAGATCCTCAGGCTCCCTATTGTCCTTTTCTTTTATTTTCTTTTGCTTGTTGGAGAAAAAGAACTATGACATGTTAGATAATCACAGTCTGTACAGCCAGTCCCTCCCAGGCTGTTCCTAGTCAAAAGTGTATGGCTATAGAAAATGCAAGGACAGTCTGTCTTGGCTTCAGCAGAAGTTGAATCAACCATTAGCTGGCTCCAAAATGGCTGAAGCTTAAGGTTATTAAAGGGGTGGCATAAACAGCCAAAATGTAAGTAGATCCTCTTCATTTGATGATCCAGGGCTGTAGTATCTCCTTGGAGTATCAAAATTGGAGAAGTAATGTATCAGTTGCATATTGTCCTCTTTATGTTCATCTTTCTCTGCTTAGGCACTGCCTCTTTGGTTCCTGAGCTTGGTTGTGTAGGAGATTTTAACGCAGTTCAACACCTAGTGCCTTGTCAGCATGGAGAATATTCAGGACCGGTATTTAAGTCAGATGCCTAGATTAGAAATTAGTAATAAAAATCAGGCTATCAGAAAATTAAATATATTTGTATTTCTTTAATCATTGGTTTCAATCATGGAACAGCTGTACTCTTATTTTACTACATTGCAGGATCTCCAAATGTTCTTGAGTCTTTTAGAAAAATAGCAACAAAATCTACTCTGAAGTTCTTAACTTTAATTTCATCTGCAAATCCATCATAAGAGGCTATTAAGGAAATTAAGCAGTGGAAGAGTGAGAACTAAATTTGTATGAGGCACTAGAAAAATTCTGATGTGCAAAACTGTTTGCATAAATGGCAGTTTTTGACATGGATGAACCTCTGTAGCTGATATCCAAAACCCCACAATAATTATTAGAGTTGCAGGGTAGGGGTGGAAAGAAGGAAAGGACAGTTTTGTCTTGTTCTTAAAGGAGATGCCAGTTTGTCAAACTTAAAATATTAATTAGATGCAATTCAATCTGATGACGTTCTAATGAAATACAGCTTTATGGTGTATTTTGCCTATCCAGGGCAGTGTCAATCTAGGCTTTTAGGTGTTACAACTCCAAGACAATTCAGAAGATGGATTTTGCACAGATGAAGTTTCTGTTCCCTTTCAAGGGAAACAATGACCCTTAGGGAAGGAAATTTCAAACAACTTAATCTTACACTTAAGAAAGGTAATGCCAATCACTCTGTGATTGAGACTTTTATAGAGTGTTTTCATCTAAGAGTATTTTACATCAAATTGAAAGTGCAAAGAGGGAGAGGAAATTTGGATGAGACCTACTTCTAAAATGGTGTTCACAATTTGGAAAACTGTCCCAAAAGGAGACCAGACACAAGGATCAGCTAAGCCTTAGCCATGAAGAACTGTAGAGAAATAATGAAGTTGAATGTGGAAGTGACTGATGCTTCACAGTTTTAAATTTTGGACAACTTTTATTAAAAAGCTTACAACTGGTAATCTTCCTTCTCTAAAGTATTCCCTTTTCCTCAGTCTTTGTTTATTTGTTCTTGTCCTGTTTTGTCAACCAGATCTTTTCAGCTGTGTGAGAAGACAGGTTACAACAAGTGAAAGGAAGGCTTGAAAAAAAGTTTTGCTACAAAAATAACTGGAACTGCTTACATGTATTGCTGGATTCTAAATTGTTGCAAGTCAGAAGGAAACACTGAGAAACTGTTGGTCATTAAGCCCAAACCATTGCTGTTAGCCTTCAGAATTTGCTGTAGAGGAGAACTCATGTTAAGTGACTCCTGGTATAGGGCCCCAACTGCTATATCTGGCTCCTGCTCAGAGGAAAAAAAATATCTAGGCAACAAAATGTTTTGCACTGTTTGGCTTAAACTTAAAAACAACAACCCAACAACAAGTAACCTGAGGGCCGAAACTAATTGTGAGAAATCTTATCCCATACACTCTCATCTTATGAAAGAGAAGTATGAAAAATAGGGTCAAATGCAGCGTGTCCTCTGTTATCCATAGCTGTGGAGTCGGGGGGGTGACCAAGTATAAATAGAATTCCTCTATATAAACAAGTGTTGTGTCTATATGGATCAGCAGAATAAGGTTTCTCCCTTCCCCACTGATGAACAAATGAGTTGGGTTTTGTTGTTGTTGTTGTGTTTTTCCCATAATCTCCTGGGTGCCTCAGACCTCTCCCTTGAAGCATCATTTACACAGTGCTTTGATTGTCTGCCAGGAAGCTTTTGAGAAGCTATCTTGCTGAAAAGAAAAAGGACAGCAATTGCAACCCATCCTGTTGATGTGGTCAAGGGCCTTGTCATACTGTCATACTAGAGGATTTTCTCTGTCAGCAGGATAAGCATGCTCTGGATCTGAGCAGGTGGCAAAGGGGGTCTCATGTTGATGTCTCCATGCAGTCATTGGCTGCAAGGATGTTACTTTGGTGCATTTTCATTGTAATGTAATTTTTTTTTCTTGAGCAATTTATCTTTCGAGTGCCAAAAAGATGAACCCCTAAAAAGCCCAAATCTTCAGTGGGGCTTGGTATGGGAAAGCCCAGCTTTATCCCTCTCTTCACCCCACTGCTTAACCATAGGCATCAGAAACAAACATTCACTTAAAACAACAACAGAAACCTTAGATGCAGGCATATTTGTTTGTAACTTGTTTATACTCCATTTTTACCTACTGGTCACATTTTGCCTCACTTCATTTTATCTTGTAGTCAACAAACTGTTGGACATGGTTGACTGTTGATGTCAGTAAAAGTTTAAGACATATATGGCTGCTTGGTGTCTGTGATCTTCTTGGGTAAGATTCATCTTCCCTGATTGTAAGCAATAGGCTTTAAGTGGTCATCCTTTATCCTCCCAAATGGAAATCTTTCTGTCCCAAGGTGGGCACCTCAGATTAAGTGGATGATCTTCTGAAGGGCTCCATCGCTAGTGTTTGGGTACAGATGGAGCAAAGTACCTTGTTTATGCAAGGCAAGGCATCTGAAGTTAGGAGAGAGGAATTCTAATCTTCTAGGACAAAGATAATCTTCATGGATGGAAAACACAGGTGATTTCAGATGCATATCTATGTATAGGAAAATACAAGTAATACTGAATGGTAAGGGTGTCTTCATCTTTGATCTTCATCTAGTTTTAATTAAAATTATAGATTAAGTATGTCTGATACCTGAGGGAAGTACATATTTGTTCACAGAATCACAGTATCACCTAGGTTAGAAGAGACCTCCAAGATCACCGAGTCCAACCTCTGACCTAACATGAACAAGTCCTCCACTAAACCATATCCATAAGCTCTACATCTGAACGTCTTTTCAAGACCTCCAGGGATGGTGACTCAACCACTTCCCTGTGCAGCCCATTCCAATGCCTAACAACCCTTTCAGTAAAGGAGTTCTTCCTAATATCCAACCTAAACCTCCCCTGGTGCAACTTTAGCCCATTCTCCCCCCACTTCCCACCCCAGGTCTGTTCTGGCAGAGGTGGATCTTCTTCCATCTGTTCCTCCACATCTGGTGGATCCAGCTCCGTGGGCACCATAGCGTTAGGCAGAAGGCTAAGCCAGTCCTTGCCCAGGACTGCCCAAAAGGGATGCCTTCCATCTGGAATGTTCTCAGGCCAGGGTTCTGAACCAGGGGGTCGTCCAGTCCCACGCCTCACTCCCATGTCACTGTCGGCTTCATTTTCATGCACAGGTCTGACAGTGCCATCTGGTTTACAGCCATTACTGGGTCCCGCACTGTGGTCTGGACTATGGGCATGCCTCTGCTTCCCATGGCTGTCTGCCTGATGTTTCCACTTTCACCCCACGTCACCGTTGCTCCTACTGTAAGGCCTGGGCCCCCTGTCGCTGGGTGTTTGAGGGGCTGGCCTGTTCCCCACATCGTTGTGGTGCCAATGATACCGCCTGTACGTGTCTGTGGGCAGGGTGCCAGAGGTCCCTCGGGCACTGGTGTCTCTTGTGCCACTGGCGCCCATGACACATCTGCTCAGGTGCACTCCTTGGTGCTTGACCAGACTGCATGGCTGTCCTCGCACACCAAGGAGGCTTGCTGCTCGCCTTGCTCTCCTAGTCTCCTTCCTGCAGCACAAGCTGGCAGTCAGAGGGCCGAGATGCTCAGTGAATGGTGGGCCAGCTGCAGGGGGCCTGTTTTATAGGGCCCACGAGCTGTGGTGGCCACTGTGACTTCAGCAAGCCTCTGTGATGGAGTGGCCTATGCATGGCCAAAGGTGGCTGTGTTGGGAGCGACCTGGAAGATGCCCTCACATGGACAAGGAGGAGGGTTGGGGGGGCTGGGGTCCCCTTTTCTGGGGCTGGCTCCCCCGGGCCATTTGGCTTACCAGAGAGAAAGGCTGCCCCTCGGCCACAGGGACTGCCCTGCACCTCCCATCCTGTGCCCTGGCAGACTTCTTGGTTGAGGAAACTGCAGAAGGCAATAAATTGTCTTCTAAGAATGATTCTCTCTTATGTACATATGGCTCGATTTGTTAACAGAAGCAGCTCTTCGTGCACTTCACAAAGGAATAGTGTATTTCCTGGGAAAGGGAAACGTCATCCTCTTTGATCTGCAACTGTAAATAACCAATGTGGAGTCCTGTAATTCATAACTAAGTCATGTCTGACAAGACCAATAAGTCTGCTCCACTCTAAGTACAAAAATCAGAGCTGCTGTTTTTAAGCTACGAATGCAAAACATCTTCAGAAAACCCACTTATGATAACATATTTGTGTGTTTTCTCAGAGCTGAAATTAGTAACAATTTACAAGTATAGACACTTCTAATTAAGATTTTGTGTGTGAGTGTGTGTGTCAGGAATTGGTAGTATTGATATTTTATTTGCTTGCTTTAGCTTTTTACTTTTAAATGACCAAGTTTAAGTATTATATATATATGTGTATGTATGTATAAATTAGACTGAACCACAGAAAATAAAATGTCAGTGTGAATATTCTCTTTGCCCTTTTTGAGTCATAGTCCACAGTACTGTGATTCCATGGTGCAATGCAGCACTGTGTAAGAAATCCCCAAGCTGCCTTCAAGCAGTCAGCTGTGTCAATATGGCACAGTACGATGTCATGAAACAAAGCTAGTGCAGGTCCCTGAAGCCATGTATTCACATTACTTATTCCGCAGCCATCTCCTTCCAGCTTGAAGGAGCCCTGCTGGGACATGAGAAGGGATATCGGTACCATGCTCCATTGCTTGTTGTAGTTATCCTTTTGTAGTTTGTGCAAGGCTTGGTGAGCCACTCAGATCACACAATGTTACATATGTTCTTGGCCTGGGTGACTAGTACAGCTAAAAGCATGGTCTGAATTACAAGGATAACGATTTACTTTAAAATTCTACTCCATTATGTGCTGATGCATTAGTTACATATGTGACTGTGAATTGTGATAAAGCTGGTTGCCACATGAACATATTCCCAGGCCAACTAAGTATAAAAACATTGAAGTTCTATTTATGGTTTCTTCTAGAATCTGCTTAGAAATGAGTTTTACTCTGAAGATGTTCACCCCCCCAAAAAAAATCTGTTTAAAAGTAAACAAACAAACAATCTGAGCGTGTGATTTTTTACGCATTTTGTATATTAAAAAATGAAAGGAGGTAACATTCACTGAATGATGCTTGTGCTGCTAATAACCTGCTTAGCACTGTCATGTGGGTATAGAGAAGCGTGGACAGAAACCTACTGAAAAAGCGAAGATGGCGAAATTTCAGTCATATATTCAAATGTCTATCTGCGGTCCCTATTTAATTCAGACAACACTGAAATGGAGTTTAAAAAATATTTTAATAATATAGGTATTACTTTCATTTTTCAAGTTTCTCCAGGAAACCAAAACCTTAAATTTTGAAACTGTGCCAGGTAAGAAAGGAAGTCAAAGTCAAATCAACTCCTTTATTTTGTAGCACAAAATTTTCATTGCTTCTTTTAGTGCCTCAGCATTGCAGCTATAAAGGAAGGCAACCATACAGTACACTTGGCACTGCTCACAAAAAAATAATTCCTAGCAAATAAGATCATTCTGCAGTAGGGTCTTAATTAGATTTTTCTGAAGCCAGAAAACAAGTTATTCAAACCTCCTCTTCACTCTGCCACTATCAGATGGAGCAACAGCAGCAGAATTGAGGGTAGCCAATTGACACTGAGTTAATTTTCAGCTAGGTTATGAGGTCTATGTATCTTATTTGCTTGTGCTTGTAGTGCCTTCTTTCTAATATTTTG
Source organism: Nettapus auritus (assembly GCA_011076525.1). Taxonomy (NCBI): domain Eukaryota; kingdom Metazoa; phylum Chordata; class Aves; order Anseriformes; family Anatidae; genus Nettapus; species Nettapus auritus. The sequence continues at coordinate 40,801,309 of CM021766.1, forward strand.
CCTACCTTTTGCACCAACAAGCTGTGTTTGCAGATGGAATCTGAAGAGCAGGTGTTGTTCATATGTAGATGTGCAGTTAAACTCTACCTACAAATCCCTTGGGGAAAATCTTCTGACAAAACTGCCTCAAGGAAGTCACAGGCTGTGATGTAGGGTCTGTCAGAGGAAGATGTTCAGTGACAGGCTGACTGGAAAGAGCTGGATAGTTTATTCTGTATGAAGTCGTAAGTCATTCCGCTCTCATTTTAGGATCCATCTTGCATAAAACAATTTATCAGTAACTTCAGTATTAGAAAGACCTGAAAGCCCCATGTAAGATGTGCCTTTTGCCAAAAGTTGATGACATATTCTTATGTGCCCTATGCAAATGTACCAAATAGGCTAAGCTCATTCTGCTTCTTTACAGAAGAGGCAGATAGGGGAAGCAAACACACACAAAAAAATACTTCATTTTGATGTTACACTTATTTATCTCCAGATCAATCGCAAGCATTTAGCTGACAGTCAGATTTAGTTCCTCTGACAGTGAACCTGGTATCCAGACTTCAAGGCATTTACTATTCCTGGAGGAGGGCTCAGGGACTCACTGAAAGCCCTGTTTTGGAAGAGGGTATTTTCTACAATCCCGAGAGCACCAAAATAATCCCTAAATTGTTGAGCAGTTAATTTTGCTTCTATTTCAGAGTCCAACAGTCTCAATTCATGTCAGATAGTGGGGAAGGGAAATTTCCAGCTGGGAAATGAAATGAAGGACACCCTGAGCACAAGAAAGTGCAGGAGGATAAAGAAACTGAAGAGAGAGTAAGGAGAAAGAAAGGGCAGGCATCATTTTCTGCTTCTCTTTCCTTTAATGTCAGGAGTCGTTCAGTGCTGCCTCAGATGCCATCAGGGAACCACTCTGACACCTGACCGGGGGAAGCAAAGGATAGCCCTGAGAGATGTTTCATCTAACAGCAAAGGCACAAAATTTGAAAGGAAACGATGCCACTTGTAGTAAGAGGCTTGGGCCAGGGGACTGGAGTCTTCACTGTTTCACTAAGCAGCATTGCAGGGAGTGATGCAGTATTTGCCTCTCATCCTTTCTTTCACCCTTTCCCAGGTGAGCTCTGCTCATTCTGCTCACAGTAGCTTGCTGTACCTCTGTGTCACTGGGTCACTTGGTGTAGCACTCACCGTAGTGACAAGGGAACTGTGCTGCTGCATGCATCAGCTTTAACCTGTACAAGTGACAATAAGGAGAGGTTTCCTCTTCAGAGGAAGCAAGTTTAACCATCTGGCTGAGCAATGGACTTTCAAAGGGAAGGTTTCCCCACACTTGTACACTGCCAGCTGACACCACTGCATTGCTTTCTCAAGGGCCGACCAAGTTCAGCATCGCACCTCTTTGCAAAGGGTCAGGCTGACCTGAAAAATACCAACTAATGCACCTCTCAGTCAAGCCTATTACTCAATTCTGATGGAGTCATAACATGTAGAAAGAAGATTTAGAGGTGATGTCATAACAAAGGATAGTCATGAAACACCTATTCCCGCTGCAAAGATATGGCTATAAAATACCTTAGACTACTTTTTGCTATCTTCAGATATGCCAACAACAGCAGGAAGGTGTCTGACTCAGATGAGGGTGTGCAGGCTCTCTTGGTGTGTGGGGCCAGAGAGCAATGTTGGAGAGCTGCAGCCTCACTTCAAAAAGTTTGTTGGAAAAGTAGGAAGTGTTCAAAGAGCTGCAGGAATGCTTGTCCTTCTGACAAGTCATACAGCAGGAGAGTAAAGGGTCTCCAAATATTTGCTTTATCCAAAATAAGGTACAAGCAGTTGATAACATGTACAGATTGCTCCTGTATTCATCAGCAAAAAGACATTAGTAAACCTAAGTTTTGAAAGTTTTCTCTATTATTCCTTTACTGAGAGAAGCATAGTCTTGTATTTTTTGCAAAGCAAATCCCTGAGAGACTCACTCAAGGTAGCAGCGTCTGACTCCATATTTTTCAGCGTATATTTTGGCTCACATCAGTCTGCTATGACACAGTTGCACCTCTTCTGAAATAAAATCAGGGGTCTACTAAAATGTTTCACTATAATGTCATGGTCATAGGGCAGCAACACTCTGCTTTTCTGGGTAGGCCAGTCCGTGTCTGGTAGTGCCATCCCTGTGAACTGAACTCAGAGCTACTTCTTTAGCTCACTCTACTGACTCTCTCACTTTGATCTTCTGTTTTATAGTTAGCGTAGCTACTGAAGTGAACAAGAACTTCAGCCTGAGAAATGGTTTGTGTGGAAATTGAGTTCTTCATTCAGAATATAAAAATGCAGTCTCTTAGATCTGTCTTCTGAGTAGTGAAAAAAAAGAGGAGAGAGAAAGGAGAAAAAAAAAAAAAAAAGCAAAATGAGTAGAGTTTGAAAATGCAGTACTGTTGAATAAGTTCATAGGGACATTCGTGTTAGATGGAATGCCACAGGATTTGAAAGCGGCTGGAAAACAAGAAGTGTATGTTGGTATGAGGCCACTGTGGAATATTAGCAGACAGCAATATATCATTTTGAGGAATGAAATACATTTAAGAATTGAAAGTTACTGTCATCTAATGTTTGTCTGCCATCATCTTTCTGATGTATGGTATGCATCATTTGGTGTTAGTGGGCATCTCCTTTCTGCTGTCTCCATTAGTGCTTTCATACATATGAAAGTCACTTTATTTTTTTCATCATTAGAAGTGCAGAGAACTGTAATGGTGTTTTTTTTATTTATTTTTTTATTTATTATTATTATTATTATTATTTATTGTTATTATTATTATTTTGTTTTTCTTTTTTTTTTTTTTTTTTTTTTTCCCCCCCCCCCCCCCAAGAACAGCAGAGAATTAGCAAAATGCAGAGTTTTTAGATTTTCAATTTTAGTAAACTTAATGCTAAGAGAGAGCCATGTTTGGGTAGCTTTGACTGCTTTTCCATAAGCAGCTTTACACAAACAGGGTCTGTATGCAGCCAGCTTAGCTGTTCTGGTGGCATTCTGGGTTGGACTCTCATTAATTATCTGCACAGCTACCTTTAATACATTTAACAATAGCTTCCAGAAATAAATGTGTAAGTTATTCTCCTATGCTCCTATAGTAGAAGATAATGGTTTCCTCTTATTCTGCACCAAATTTCCTGTTCACAGCCTTGTCATGAACCTCATCTCTTCCTTTTTTTTTTTTTTTTTTTTGTCATCTGCTTTCTGCTATAATGAGCTGACTTTCTCTTGAAATGCCTCATTTCTGTCAGACTGCTTGTGAATCCTTACTTTTTTCACCACCAGTTCCATCTGTCATATTACTTTGACTCCTATAGGGGTTGACAATAAGGTTACAACCTAGAAAATGAAACAAGATGTTCCAAATATTGTATCCATCCAGCCAACAATGCTTAATTCTGTGCTAAACAATGATTTTAAATACTTAAAATATTCACAGAATTTGTTTGATTTTGGATTCTGTTGAGACCAAGGGAGACAGTCAGATTGTGTGTCACTTGACTGTATCATTAATAACCATCACCAGTATCTTTCCATAAATGCATATGTATTATTTTTATCCACATGGAGTAATGGATAGGAAACTGTATAGTATGATGCTCACAGTGGAATCTTTTTCTTCTTTCTTGCTGGCTTGAGACTGAAGGGAAGCACACATAGTCTCACGAGTTTCCAGTGCATCTTGTTTCAGCTGCAGAGAGCAACAGAAACCCTAAATGATAAGAATTCACGCAAAACTTGCAAGGTCAGGGTAAAGTTTACAATAACCAGGTTAGTTCTCCAAATACGTCTAAATCTAGGAATAGATCTACCAGCAGCTGAAGTTACCCCATGGAAGGCAGTGATCATAATCCTTAACCAACAATAAATTTTTATAAAGATACTAAAATTAGCTTAAGGGAACCAAAGAAGGGTAATATGCCTGCCTCATCTCTGCTTAAGATTGTTATTTCATGCAGGGGAAAGAACGCTTTGCAAATTTGTTTTCTTCAGAATTCAATACAGTGCTGTAAAATGTCCTCACGAACTGTCATCTCGCCGTGGGGACAGAACTGAGTACCATGTGCAATTAAGCAACAGCAATGTTTGGTCCAGAATGATAGTTAGCTTTGGGGTGCTTTATGTGTCATGCTTTATGTATGTGATAATGGCAGGACTTTAAGTTGGATTTCTGAATGAGTTAATCTGTCTTTATTCAAACTAGAAGAGATGTGTGCAGAAACAGGGGAGATTGCTCTGAGAAACACTTATGTTTTGAACATAAAAACTGAGGTACATGATATCTTCCTTTTTTGCCAATGTACTTTGCAAAGATATGTTTTTGAACCCTCATAATATTTAAAAAAACACAACACATGCACAGTTTCTGGAGATTTTTATAGAAATAAAGATGCAGATACTTTCATGGAGCTCATAGCTTATATACATTTTGTATTGTCAGAGGAGATGAATTACAGCAACAATATTGGAAAACATTGGAGCTGATGACATATAGTTTTGCAGGCTTAACTTTTGCACTTGGGATTCCTTCTACAAATCTGTGCACAACTACAGATTGAAAATAGCATGTTCTATTGTGATGTGTTAGATGTTTAATTAAAACTGTAAAAAGTCCAATTATTAGGTTAATCATTGCCTAGGTTTTTGTAATCAGAACATGGCATTTGACCCTAGTTTCAAGCGCTTTGTGTTTGAAATGGAATATGAGATGATAATCTACAGAGTGTAATGACTGTGCTTTTGTTTTGTACCAGAAAAGCAATTTCACTTGGTCCCACTTACAGTTGCACAATTTGTCTTGACTTTAGAGATTTTGATGAAATGGGATAACTTCTGAATGCAAAGCCAAATGCATGGAAACTAGGTTTTCCCTCCAGGACAACGCTCCTATGATCACAAGGACAGTGATCCAAGTGACCATACCTGTAGGCCTAATGAAAAATGACAATTTTTTAAACTGATGTTTATCTTGAGGATAAACTCATTTACTATTGCGTGAAGTTTCTGTTGAGACATTACTATGTATAGAACTTTGAGTTAAGTGATTTCAACTTCCACTGTATTTGTTACTCCACTACTTTTTTCTGGGTTTCAAGAGAATATGTAAAAAAGAAAACACGAAAATCCTCAAAGACAGAGGGAAGGAAAGCATTCACAGTTAATCCAGTTAATCTCCAAATCTATTCACCCCCCTTCACATGAACTCAGGACTGAGAGCAGCAGTCAGGGTTGGAAATATAGCTTTAGACTGTGTATTTTAGGCTGATGCAAGCAGTTCTGCAACTTGATGGTCTGGGAACTAACGAGGTTTTGAAAGGGTGGAGGAGGGGGTTGCCCTCATCTTTTCCCTACCAGCAGTATATTTTACCATAGACCCTACATTTACGGTATCTTCTTTTGCAGCTTAGTTTTTTGTTTTGTTTTGTTTTGTTTTCCCCTCTTCCTCTGCAGAAAGGCCAGCTTTTCTGTCCACAAAACAGCAAGACTCATTGTAGCTATCTCTGTTTTCTGACTTGGTCTTCTGATCAGTTTTCCAATCTTTTGAAGGATGTAGTAAAAATAAAATATGTATCAAGCTGAAAAAAATGAAATTTGGAGAAAAAGAGTAGAGATGTGGATTTTCAAATTGTGGAGAAATAATAAAATAAAAGCTGGAGGCTAACTTGGAGGAGTTTTTAGTTTTGCAGCGGGAAGGAATCCTCACTGCTGAAGCCAGCACCTGCATCACCCTTAAGTTAGCATCATGTTCTCCCTTAATATATCTGTGGTATCTTTGTAATGACTATCTGTGAGAGCAGGACTGGCCTATGCCCAGAATGATGTTCTACCTCTTCCTCAGATCTCCAGCACCCTCCATTCTAGAAAGTCACCGTAACTCCCATAACTTATTCACTGTAATAATTACATGAGCCTGAAGTCTGTTTTACTACACAGCTTTACCAACAGCAGCATGGATACAAAATTCACAATTTAACAGGTGGGGCATCCTGGATATCATATACAGATTGTCTACAAAGACCCAGTGAGTAAAGAAGATGCTAGTATCTGGTTATGTCCCTGGAACATTTTACCTCCAGGATGGGGTGCTCTCCCTGGGTAAAGTTGCTCCTTTCCAGCAGTACTACACTCCATTTCTCTTTCACTCATACTTTAAATTGGCAAAATCTCAGACGTGCTCATACCAAGCTTCATTTGTCCTGGAAATTTAATTTCACAACATAACTCTACTGTAGAACCAATGGAAGTGAAAGCCAGTAATTTATCTCTGTCATCTATAGAGATGTTTGAGTAGTTTAAGAATATTCTACCATAAGTCCTATCTGAGTTAACAAATAAGGTCTAATTAGAGGTGCTCTAGTAGTAGAGCCTGTGCTTGAGAAGTAGGTCACAGGGCCATATTAGAAAGATAAGAGTTAGATGTAAACAAGAAGAGAGAATAAAGTATGGGAAAATAGCTAAATAGATAATGTCAGACTGGGTATTAATTTAGTAATCCTTCTGAAAGATGTTTGTATTATTTTCAGGAAACTCTACTAAAGAAAATTATGAGTAAAAAGAAAAGGACTTACTACTCCAGTAACTCAAAAGTTTTGGTGGGGCTGTTCTTATGGTGAGCCCATGATAAAGACCAGAAAAGCTCCCCAGACATTAGTACAGGAAAGCAAGGGTTCCATTAAAGGCAACTCCAGAGACACTGACTCTTGGGGATACTTTGAGAACAATTCTGTAGGATGATTTCAGGGGGGAACAAATGTAGAAAGCACAGATCAGTCCCTAAGCACAACACTTTCTCCATTGGCTTGTGGAAGTGTGCTCTGGTGTAAGCTCCTGTGTCCCCCCCCCAAGGATATCTCATGTTCTTCTGGCCTATGATACTCATGGGGAAAGCATTGCCTGTGCAATACCTTGCTAATTGATAGCAAATAATTGCTATATTATTTTTATGCTTGTGTGTTTGTGTTATATGAGCAATCCCCTATCTTGCCATTAAGATAAAATTACTTTCTATTCTGGGAAGCAGAAGGCTGCTATCTGAACTGTGTTAAAGTGCTGATCTACTCTGAGACCTGACTGCACCATACCATATACATCTCCCTTCTGCTGCAAAGAGTAAAAGCAAATCACCTTAGCAAACACAGCCACCACTGGTACTCTCATCACCTCTATATCCATAGCCCCCCACATTCAGCAAAGTGTTTAAGAAGTGCTATGCCTCTGAGGGAATAGTTCTGTTTTCTTGTTTGGGGCTTCTTACATGCTGAAAACTAAGCGGAAACTGTAGTATGTTGTTTAGCCCCCAAGCAAAAATCAAGAAGAAGGAATAGTGGCTCTGCCTCATCTGGGTAGTTACACTCCTAATTCATTCTCTCCACTTTGTAGGAAACTGAAGCCAGTTACCCTAAACCAAGAGGGAGGCACCTATATTATTTTATTGTGCTATTAAGCATACTTCTACAACTGTTTTCTTATTAAGTTTGTCCCACTGCGACCACCTTGAAAGAATAAGTGCAACTCAGCACAAGTAAGGATTGCAGAAGAGTCCTCAAAGACCCCTCCACATTATATTTTTATATCTGTCCTAATATTGGCTAGCCATTCTTACAGAGCTGTGATTTCTCTCTTTGATAAACAAGGTTCCTTAAAAGCCTTTAAACAGCTGAATAACCTCTATGACAGAAACTCCTATTTATGGCGTTCATCAAAACCCTTCAAGATCCCTGCAGGCCAAATACCTAAGCTACTATCTTTATGGCCTTCCTAGCAAGTCTGTTTATTCACAGCCAGGGTCTCCAAGGCATCTTATAAACATATTCTTTATGAAATAATTTTCACTTTGTTAGAGTTCGTAAAAGACATGCCAGTGAAAAAGTTGCTGTAGCTCACCTCTCACATAAGCATACTGGTGCCTCAATTCCCACAGTACCCTGCCAGACTTTTGCATATTCCATTATTTATTTACTATTGATTAGATGACAGGTTTTGAGGTTTTGTTCTATAATTAAATGGGCTCTGCTTACAGTCTCCATTATAACAATTTTCCTGTTGATGATGACAGTATAAATGTGTATGAAAGGGGCATGGAATACTGTGCCTGCTGAAGACTGAATAATGATAAGGTCCAATTTCTCCTACAAAATAAAATCATAAAATCGTAGAATAATTTAGGTTGGAAAAGAACTCTAAGATCATCTAGGCCAACCTTTAACGTAGCACTGCCAAGTCCACCATTACACCATGTCACTAAGCATTACATCTAGATGTTTTTTTGAAGACCTTCAGGGAGGATGACTCAACTACTTCCCTGGTAGCCTCTTCCAATACTTCACAACTCTTTCAGTGAAGAATTTTTTTTCTAATATCCAACCTAAACCTTCCCTGGTGCAACTTTAGGCCATTTCCTCTTGTCCCTTTACCTGGTGTTTGGGAGAAGAGACCAATTCCCACCTTGCTGTAGTCTCCTTTAAGGTGAGTAATCACAGAGCATGATAAGGTCTCCCGAGAGTGACTCTTTGGGCCCAGCCACCCAGCCAGTTTTTAACACAGCCAAGTGTGCACTCATTCAAGCCATGAGCAGACAGCTTCTCCAGGAGAACACTGTGGGAAACTGTCAGAAGTCTTATTGAAGTCTAATAAGGTTTGTCAAGCAGGACCTGCCTTTGATAAACGCATGCTGACTGGGCCTGATCACCTGATTGCCCTGTAGGTGCTGTGTGATGGCTCTCAGTCTTCTCCATGAGCTTCCCTGAACTATGGTCAGACCAACAGGCCTGTAGTTTCCTAAATCCTCCTTCCACCTCTTCCTGTAGATGGGTATCACATTTGCTAGCCCCCAGTTGACTGGGACCTCCCCTGATAGCCACGATGGTTGATAAATGATGGAAAGAGGCTTGGTGAGCACTTCCACCAGCTCCCTCTGTATCCTCAGGTGGATCACATCTAGCCCTGTAGACTTGCATATGTCTAAGTGGTTTGGCAGGTTACTAACCATTTTGTCATGGATTATGAGGGCTTCATTCTGCTCCCTGTCCCTATCTTCCAGTTCAGGGGGATGAGTAGCCAGAGAACAACTGGTTTTGCTGCTAAAGACTGAGGCAAAGAAAGCATTAAGTACCTCAGCCTTTTCCTCATCTCTTGTCACTGTTTCCCCTCACCTCCAATAAAGGATGGAGATTCTCCTTAATCTCTCAGATTTTCTTCTTGAACAGTGCCCAGCTTTCCTAGACTCCTTTTTCCAGGACTGCCTCCTAAGGGACTTCACCAACCAGTCTCCTTAACAGGCCAAAGTCTGCCTCCTGGAAGTGAATTGAAAACTATTACTTCATGATGATTATGTCCAATAATCACAGAGATAAGATATTGGGTATCTTTTTTTTTTTTTTTTTTTTTGGATTTTTGAAGATGTACAGATTGTTTTCAGTGACCATTTCAAAGATACCTTTCCATTAGCAACAGCAAAATATAACTAGTACCAATAGAGTCCAAAAATCTAACTTGCTCAAGCTCTGGTGAAACTTTCACAGCATTTTTGATTGCTGAATTGTCTGTGTAAGATGTGGCTAGCAAGTTACTTCATTTTCTCCTCACAGTCAGATGGTATTATAAAAACCTACACGACATATTTGTCTTTCTTTTAATGTTTTATCATATTGCTCTGTTCTCTCATATAGAAACTAGTACTTGTCCTTCGATGTAAATGTCTCTATCTACTCATTAGTCTGTCAGAATGTCTATAAATATTAGATTGTTTTGAGGAGACAGTGCCTAATTTGTCAAATGAAAATATTTTTCTCCGACTTTCTAGAACATGAAATGTGATGAATGCAATTCTGTTCTCAGATGCATTAAAACCCAGAAGTTATAGCTATTTAGCTGATGGGTGCCTTGAAAGAGTGTCATACAAATTACCCAGCTGAAGAGAATTGAAATCACAGTGAAAATCCTGTTAAAATCCTGTTATTATTTTCAGAAATGTATGGACAGAAAAAGAAGAAGAAGAAAAAAAAGACTTTATGAGACAGTTCAAGCCTATTTCTTTAATGACTTTTTTTTTTTTTTTTTTTTTTTTTTTT
>CM021766.1:40811491-40836242 GCA_011076525.1 Nettapus auritus
TTTTTTTTTTTTTTTTTTTTTTTTTTCCCCATCAACAGTGCATATGAGCTCAGTTGATACATGAAAGTATCAACTGATATTTCAGTCCTTATGTTTCATTGAAGATCTATTTTCTTTCTTTCCCTCATTGAAACCCCTAAGATTATCTGGTTACAAAATGTCTCAAAATATCCTCTGGCATCCAAATGAAAGGTAGTAAAATGATTTTGTTTCTTTTTCCTCTTTTCCAAAGTGCAACCACTCTGAAATCCATCAAACAGTGTAATAGTGATGTGTTGTACATACCCTGAAATAGAAGAGGTGTAAAAAGATGTTGGCAACAAGAGTTATTATTAAGAGCTCCTGTCCTTTGTCAGATAGTTTCAAAAGAGGAGAGAGGCATTGCAAGGGATGATATTCACACCCACAACCAAATGTCCATTTGTGCTCACACATGCGTTTTTCAAAATACCCCAACGTGGACTGACAGCCTGCGAAGGATCAACATCAAAAATTTCCTTTGAGTCATTTCTTAGCCTCCAGAAGTGGCTGGAAAAGGTGTTTGTGATCAAAGTGAAATGCAAAATGAAGATTCTATAAATAGAAGAAAGTCCTTCTTCCATTAAAGAAGGAAAATATCCTTCTCTAGTACACTGCATTCCTCCTGAAGAAGAGGACTGTTTGCAGTCCCTGAAAAGTTGCTTGGAGGAGCTTGATGTCTGGATACACTGGAGGTCCTGGGGGTGTCTTTTCTAACTCCTTTGGACTATACCCAACATAAACTTAACTAGTTATCTTTTGCAGAAAAGTTGAAGAGTAGTCTTAGCACCCCATATTCTGCTAGTATTTGAAAATTCCCATTCCTAAGCAGAGAATTCAGCTGGTCCATTGCAGATAGCTGGTACTAGATACCTTTGGGCATGGTGCTAGAGGGTTTTGAAGAGGCAGCTGGAGGGCTTGTGGTATTCCTATGGATGTCTAAGATTGTACTAGACACCTGAATCCTACCAGTAAAGTCTGGAACTTCTTAACTTTTTATGTCTTGGTTAGGATCTTTTATCCCTGAGATTTTCAGGGCTTAAATGAGACATATGCATACTAATGTTTATTGTTGGTGCCTTTTTTCTTTTTCCTGGAGTATCAAGTTTTGCAGTAGCATATTTTTTATTATTCCACACTACTTTCTTATTGTAAGCCCCCCAAATGGGGGAATTAAGAGTTCTGAAATTCAGTTTATTCTTTTCTTCCATGAAAATGCAGTACATTATGATAGCTTTATTATTGAAGAATTAGGGTTTTATAAAGCTCTTTTAGAGTAGAGACTTGGCTCAGTCACTAAAGGGATTATTAAATACCTGCATTCTTCAATTGTGAAGACTGGCCTTGGGAGGATGGAGATATATGCTTTCTTCCCTGCCAGAGGCTGTGCCAATGCTTCTAGGCAATGTGAGGCTGCATCTCGGGAGGAAACAATTTGAATTGCTAGCTATCATTCTTTAGAGTAATTTCTAATTCTGTACTGTCAAAATTGCTCTTGCCCTTCTTTACATGTGCAAGGCCAGATGTGCATAGGCAAAATGAGACAATTCCACATATGACCAACAGATAAATTACCATTTCCAAGTGCAAATATTATGTGCATTAACAGAGTGGATAGTTGGGGACCTGCTTGGTATTTGGTGTGTAAGAGGCAACTGGTGGCAAGCTATTAACAAAGGAGAGTAACAGATTGTTTTTTGTTGGGACAACAGGCTAGATGGTTTTGCTGCTGCCTTGTTTATTCTCAGAAGGGAGATGACTGATATCAGATGCCAGAAATGGTCTTATTGTGAGTTCTATTTGCATCCATTTTCTCTTTAAATAAAAGGGAACAGAACTGTGGCTGTAGTAACAGTTGAAAATTGAAAAATATTAGAAATGGAAAAGGGACCTGACTGCTACTCCTACCATACTGTTCTTGTTGCAGTTCTGTGCAATATGTGATTTCATTTTATTTATTTATTTATTTATTTATTTTTTAAGATAATAAACATCCAATCTGTTCATTTCCATAACCTAAGAGGAAGCACACCTTTTAACAGAAAGAGAGCAGTAAAATATGTGAATGAGAGTGAAATCATTCAGTTGAGTAAACTGATGGGAAACTCTTAGTGGGCTGAGAAGATAAGATGTTTTTATTATTATTATTATTTTTTTAATTATTATTATTATTATTATTTTATTTTATCTTTACAAAATCAGGGATTATGTTAAAAAAAGAGAGAGATAGGGAAGACCTAAATAAATATCACAGAAGAATTATAAATTTAACAAAAATAGTAATATAATATAACAGGAATTTGATTCTGTAAAGATAAAATGTTGGGCTAGTAGGAGACTGAGTTGCTCTGTGGTACTGGGAGGAATCCAGATTGTGAGATGTGGCCATAGCTTCTATAGACATATCCAAAACAGCTTTCTACCAACAACTTTGGGTAGCAGTGACAGAGCACCTGTGGAATTGTGGGTCTCATTATGTATCTGGGCTTCTCATTGGACTTTAAGGAAATGATTGATTTAGTTTAAAGCAAGACTGATTATGTCTCCAGGAGTTGCAGTTGCAATTCTGAAGGCCAGTGATTGGTGTCAAGTTGTCTCTTCAGACTGGCAGGGATACCATTCTGCCACATTCTCCATTTTCATTACTTTTTGTAGCAGTGTAATATTTTAACTGTAACACCGCTGACTTCCATTTATACCAGTCTGAAATTATTTTGAAGAGAAACACTGCATAAAAATTGAAAGGCAAAGCGGTTTGTTTTATAATATTGTATGTTATTTCATGTATTGAAATTGCTTCATTCTGTAAAGAAAATATGGTCACTGGAGCAATAGGTTACTTTGAAGTCTTCTCTTACAAAGCATTGATGAAATTTTGAACCCTCAGCAACACTGTGATTTGAACATGCTGAATTGTAACGATGCACTCAATAATGGAAATAATCTGAAATGGTTTAAAAATGTAAAACAACAACAACAACAACAAACTAGTGGGAAGCACTAATACTGCCAGTAGTTCATTTCCAAGACGAGACCATTTTGCTCTCTCTTAAGTCTCTTTAGTATTCTAGTAGTTGCCTGGTACTCTCACTTCAGTGGAAAAAATACCTAAAAACCAGTGTTAAAAATAAACCCAGGGCACAGAATGGGAGGTGCAGGGCAGTCCATGTGGCCAAGGGGCAGCCTTTCTCTCTGGTAAGCCAAATGGCCCGGGGGACCCAGCCCCAGAAAAGGGGTCCTCAGCCCCCCCAACCCTCCTCCATCTTCCAGGCCTCTCCCAACACAGCCGCCTTTGGCCACACGTGGACCACTCCATCACAGAGGCTTGCTGAAGTCACAGTGGCCACCACGGCCCGTGGGCCCTATAAAACAGGCCCCCTGCAGCTGGCCCACCATTCACTGAGCATCTCGGCCCTCTGACTGCCAGCTTGTGCTGCAGGAAGGATACTAGGAGAGCAAGGCGAGCAGCAGGCCTCCTTGGTGTGCGAGGACAGCCATGCAGTCCGGTGAAGCACCAAGGAGTGCACCTGAGCAGAAGGAGAGGTGTCATGGGTGGAGGGATGGCGCCAGTGGCACAAGAGACACCAGTGCCCGAGGGACCTCTGGCACCCTGCCCACAGACACATACAGGCGGTATCATTGGCACCGCAACGATGTGGGGAACAGGCCAGCCCCTCAAACACCCAGCGACAGGGGGCCCGGGCCTTACCGTAGGAGCAACGGTGACGTGGGGTGAAAGTGGAAACATCAGGCAGACAGCCATGGGAAGCAGAGGCATGCCCATAGTCCAGACCACAGTGCGGGACCCAGTAATGGCTGTAAACCAGATGGCACTGTCAGACCTGTGCATGAAAATGAAGCCAACAGTGACATGGGAGCAAGGCATGGGACTGGACGGCCCCCTGGTTCAGGACCCTGGCCGGAGAACATTCCAGATGGAAGGCATCCCTTTTGGGCAGTCCTGGGCAAGGACTGGCTTAGCCTTCTGCCTAACGCTATAGTGCCCACGGAGCTGGATCCACCAGATGTGGAGGAACAGATGGAAGTAGATCCACTGCTGCCAGAACAGACTCGGGACTACTGCAGCATGTGTTTATGCTCTGCCATCTGAGAACACCAACAATGTTGCAAGAGTGCCCCCTACTCATTGCTCAGGCTCCATAGCAAACATTAGCTTGGAGCTGCCAAACACCATGGGCAGGCTTACCTGCAAGATGTCCCGGCAATAAGCATCTCTTGCTGATTCTTAAGGGTTGTGTGAGTGCTTCTTTTGGGGGAAAATGGGCTAAAGTTGCACCAGGGGAGGTTTAGGTTGGATATTAGGAAGAACTCCTTTACTGAAAGGGTTGTTAGGCATTAGAATGCGCTGCGCAGGGAAGTGGTTGAGTCACCATCCCTGGAGGTCTTGAAAAGACGTTCAGATGTAGAGCTTAGGGATATGGTTTAGTGGAGGACTTGTTCGTGTTAGGTCAGAGGTTGGACTCGGTGATCTTGGAGGTCTCTTCCAGCCTAGGTGATTCTGTGATTCTGTGACTATATAAGTTAACATATATATCTTAAACAAAAACAAACAAACAAACAAACAAAAATCACCTCTGGAAAACAAGCTCTCTTTCTATTTTTGAATGCCAATGTGAATGAATGATGCATGTGCAATGGTGGGAGTATAGGCTTAGGTGGCTGGGGATGCTTCAAGGTAGGAACCATTCCTGAAGCAGGGCAAGGCAAAATGTAATGAGAAAGAGTTATGAGTTAAGGTATTTGCCCCAGTTGTACAGTCAAACATTCCCTTTAGAGACACTGTGAGGCAATTAGAAATAATATTTTTTTTTTTGCAGTACTAACAAAAAGAGATTTCTAGACAAGTTCTGTCTTTCTTCATTGCAAAAACTCCTACTTACAGACTATTAAAACACAGTCCACTCATGGAGAATCAGAATTGTTGTTTGATAGTTAAGAAGCTAGCTTCAACTAAATCTGTGTCTTTTAACGAGTTCTTGGAATTAATATCACAGACATTTTATTTAAGATTTGCAGCTTTGCTATAGCTTTGAAGGCTGGGTTATTAGTGATGTCATTGTCATGGGTGTGTTCACTTTGATACTGTTTACAGCTCATAGTGATAAGACATAAAGAGACTGATTTCCTGAGGCATCCTTTCACTCGCAGAACATGATCAGACTAGGCTGCTCCTTGTTCTCAGCTAGAGCTTAGGGTCTCAATTTTAACACATAATGTTTCAAATAATCTACTCGAGAGACTCTGGCCTATGCATCTGAGCCATTTTACCTGAAGATACGTATTTTAAATGAGAAGAAGTGGATGGTAAGGTTTTCCCTGCAAGCTTATTTATTTATTTATTTGTTTTATTTGGATACTTTATATTTCTGGGATGGGAGTTCTCTGGAATGTTTATTTTTTTATTATTATTATTTTTAAATGAATACATTTAAATAAGCTATGCAGGCTTTTGTAATTTTGTTGTTACTGCTCTAACAGTAGAGATTGCTCATGATATGTGAGTGCCTACAGCTAGTTGGAAGGATGGCTCCTAATGTTGACTATAAATCTAAATTAATAGAGATCCATGATTTATATGTATATGATGTCTTAGTAAGCACTCAAGAGGCAGGTTGTTTATAAGATAAATATAATTCTACTAACTTTCATAAATATCCTGCTCACTCCTTTGGGAATTCACACAGAGCATGTGCATATGTAACCACATAGCAGTAATGCATGTAGCGATTTGGTTTCAGGAGACATAATTCTGTTTACTGTCTATAACATATTTTATTGATAATTAGTCTTGTCTCTGTGCCAAAACAGTTAGAAAATTGCTATGAGTTAGGTCAAGATGTCAGATCTTAATAAGTACGACTGTGATCCCTCTAGAGAGAAAATACTTTTTTTTCTTTCATTGTAGTCTTCCTTTCCCCCTATAAGAGTGAAAACAAATGATATTTTTTTTTCTGTATCTAAGCTCTACTGACAGTAGAGCAGTTACCAACATAGAGACAAACAATAAGTTTTTATTTAAGGCCCTGGATTCAATATATTTGGGCTCAATTCTCGCTCTGTCATGGATTTTCCATTTGGCCTCTGTCAAGTCCCTTAATTTCCCTGTTGAAATTCTTCATCTGTGAAATTGATTAATAATATTAATTTCTTTACCTACTCTATCTAGAAAATAAATGGTTTGGGACATTGGCTGTCTCTCTGTGTGAATATATACAATCTAGAAAAGTGGGAGTTGGACCAGGGTGGGGAAGAACACTTTATTAAAAGTGACGTGTTTTAAGAAGTACCTAGTCCAAAATCCTGCTGTGCCTTAGACTTCCATCAGTAAACAAGGGCAGTGAGGTCTCCTGATCTTGAACACATGCTAGAAAGCCTGCTGAGCTAGTTAATGGTGTCCCATTATCTAAAGTGTTTATTGGATTCATTAGGCACTGAAAGCTGTGGATGAAAAACAGAGATATGGTTTAATCTCATTCCTTAATTAAATGTTCGGTTCCTCCCTGTGATTTTACATACACAGTTTCAACATTATGAAGCAACATATCTTTGTGGCAAAAGATATATCTAGGCTGTTAGTATATCCTCTGTAGTCCTGGAGATTGCTTCCTAGGAGTGTCTTCCTAAATATTCTGCTTTAAATGTAATTGTCTGACTTTCTCCTCTGAGAAAGCGCATGCTGACTGGGACTGGCTAGACAAGCCCACTGTGCAGAATTGATTTTCATGTTTCATAGGGTACTGATGATTTCAACACTTTTACTGTGAGGCTTTTGCTTTCTGATGGGCTTTCAGACCAAAATCCCAAGCAGCAGCAGTAAGGTGATCTGCATGAGAGCACTACCTGTCAGCTTGAAAAGAAAAACAACTTGGAGCTCTCATGATTGCTCAGAAAAATAACGAGTTTCAGGAAGCAAGTGCAAAAACTGAAGCACTCAAAAATAGAGTGCAACTTAACATTTTAAATACAAATTTTAGCCATTTTAGTGACTTTTGTGTATTTATGGGCTGATGGCAACACCTGCCTTTATGCAGCATGCCTAACTTGTTGATTTAAAACAACTAACCTATATTGGGATTGATATCCAGCAGTGGGAATGCTGTTTGAATACAAGGCTTCTGAAGACAGATGGGTTGAATTATTTGTTGAAGAAATACAGCTGACTTCAACCCAGCTGAAATTGCCTATTTATTCCTAGAGAGTATTCCGAAGAGGGCTGTGCTTTGTAGCCTGACTAAATGAGAGAGGTGGGATAGTCTGTGAGCTACTGGGAGGTTTCAGTTCAACCGTCCTTTGTTCTCCCCTTTTAGCTCAATCTATAACATTGTTATCCTATTGTTTACTACTTTTTGGCATTCTTCTGTTCTACTGTGGGTGGGTGGGATGATGATGACCACCACATCCTGTAAGTCAAGTGTACACATGCTGTCAGATTTAGGATTTCACAGAATTTTTTTGCTCAGGTTTCCCATGATCTACTATTAAAGTGAGGCTACTGAGAAGTAACCATTCGTATGGAAACAGAAAACAAAAGCATCTAGAACAATTTTCTTGTCTGGAATAGTGACAAAAAGGTGGGGTGAACTTATCAGAGCCCTGTGAAGTGATGTCACCAGTATTTTCCTTAACACGCAGTGAAAATGTTTTTATTCTCTTCAACATACTTCATAAGACTTAAGTTTTCATAGATTTCATGCTTGTCATGTCTCAGTAAGTAAACGTACAAGGCAGTAAAGTGTGATAGCTATCTCAGTACGTCTTTTCATCCATCCTTATTTAAGACCTAGAATAATTTCTCTTAATATTTTCTCTCTCTTTTATTTATTTCTTTTCCCTGCAGGTACATTTATCTCTGCTTGCTTTCATGTGTTAGTTGCCTGGGAAGGTCATAGTTTTTGGCTCTTTAATGCAAGCCATCACCCCTCCCACATATTAAAAATATTTAATTAAACAAAAGGTAATATTATTTTTAATATCACATATTTCATGGGGGAAAATCACAACCTGTTGTATTGTGGATAAGGACTAAGTTTAGTTTCATTAACTTCTCAGAGGTCTGAGTGTTGTTCTCCAGCACTGGGAAAAATTCTAATATACGTTGTATTAAGAAACCAAGTACTTACCCAGATAATTTACACAGACAACAGATACTGTGTGTGTTGGATACCAGGAATGACAACAAAACACCATAAGACTTTTTTCTCCTGTATCCTAGGACATCTCTTTATCAAATTTTTGAGCCTTTGGCAGGAGTCACAGAGACTGCATGCGTTCTTTGGCTCATGTCTCCTCTTTTGAAAACTTCTAAAGGCTTGAATGATAACACGTTGACATCCCTGGTGGAAACAAATTGATCTTCAATAATGAGTGAAGAATGGTTTTAGAAATACTGTTTTAAATTTCCTAGGATAAATCTCTGCTTCTGAACATTGCATTGAGCGTGAGAATTATTGAAGCTGTATCTCATTATTAGAACTTGCTTTTGCTCTTTCCTTTGTTTGTTTTATGGTTTTATGGCTTAGAATTAATTAGTGTGGCTTTCTTAAACTCTACTGTTTTTCCACATCCCTTCAGATGTTTTTCATTCTCAAAAAAAAAAAAAAAAAAAAAAAAGAAAAGTCAAGCCCTGTGCAAAAGTATGGCAAAGTATGGCAAGACCGAATCTCTTCCCCAACCTACTGCACTCCAGAATAATGGATATATCTCAGTTTCTACAGTAGCTTTCACTACTAGACCATGCCCAAAGAGCTCAGTGACACTTGCTGTGCTTGCTGTCCCACAGCCATTCCCACAACCTTCCTTATTTTCAGTGGCTGCTACTGTAGAAAAGATAGTGGATGCTGAACTTCAAGATATGGGGGCATGATGAATATGTACAGTTCCTACATGGATTTATCTTGTTTGAGTTTGTAGTTCACATGCTGGGACCACAGTGGGTCTGTTACTGACTGAGAGTCTGGCTGTAAAGCCAGGGCTGGTGTGGAGTTGGTGTTTGTTGGCACATTCTCACTTCATTTTAGTTGTGTTGTAGTGACAGCATTCAGATATGCTCATGCAGGATGAGGTATGCTAAGATACATGACTGATGGGGGTCTAGGATGGCTATGATAGATGTCCCTCTCCTTTTCCCAATCCATACAAGGGCACTGAAGATGGTTATAAAAGACTTTTCGGATCCCAGGAATAGTCTGGCCTGCAGCAGTGTGGGCCTCTAGCTCCTTGACAGCTATTGCAAGGTCCATTAAATTCCACCAAGGACAGAAATACATCAATAGTTGTGTAGTTGGAGGTGTCACATTAATTAGGTAGAAAGAAAAGTGGATTGAATAATGGGTTGGATCAGGTACCAACTGTCTAATTCACAGATGGACCCTGCTCTGTGTAATCCACACCTGCAGGGCAGCAGTGGTTAAACAGGAGAGAGTTTAGGCAAGAGGTCCCTGAGCCTGAAAGACTGTGGGATGTTGGTGGGTTTTTATTTTATTTTTGTGTTCAAGGAACAATTTGTCATGTTCTATTTAAATGTTTTGAGCGTTGAAATGTTTTAGAACATTAGGTCCTTCCTGACTGGCCCTTTGGGTTCATGTGCATCAAAAACTGATGTACAGAAGTGACAGCTGTATTTGTCCTCTGAGTACACAGCTGCTCCTTATAGCATGTTGCATTGTTGTGGGGAGAAAGAGGATATGTACTTACTTGTTTAAGTGCTTAGCAGTATAAAGATTGCATTAACAATATGGATATTACTCTGCCAGACTGAGTTTGTGGAAGATGTAGATACATCTATTTTTTTTTTTCAGACTGACTAGTGATAGATGATCAGCATCAATCAAATGTTAGAAATTAATGCCTGATCAGAAGCATGATGATTAGAAGCACAACCTCAGAAGCAGATGTGCACTACCCCACAACAGTGTCAGTCATGGCAGCTCAATGTTTGCCTTTAACTTACTAAAGAGAAAAGGACAGATCTTGCATCCCTGAAATAGATACAGAGTTCCCAAAGGCACATGTGTAGCTGTAGAATTGCTTTGACTGTGTTGGTGCCATCCCATCTAAACCCATGCCGTCAGATCATTCTTCACACCTAATGAGGAATGAGGAGTTTATTAACTCTCTGCATGAGGCATGGTAGAACTTTTCCCATTATTCCTTGTTAAATATGCATTATCAGAGTGGCTGTGAATGGGGCGTTTCAATAGATGGTTAGAGTTTCAGAAGAAACCTGGATTGCCAAAGTGGTGAATGATCACAGGAAAGGAACATAAGGTTTTTTAAAAAATAAAAAAGATCTTCAAGGAAATTAAACAGTAGGGGAAAAGAAGGCTACAAAAGAGAAGCTGTTTCTTCCTTGTGAGATTTTTTTTTTTTTTTTTTTTTTTTCCAACCAGATTTTCATCATACTTTGAAATAGCCTAGAAGCAATATGTGGTCAAATCCTGTGTCAGATTCTGTCAAACTAATGATGAGTTTGAGAGAGTCAGAGTTTCACACTACACTGTCTGTAAAGTACAATTTTACATCCACACTGCAGTCATGCACTTTTTTCGTCCCCCAAAAGACAAGAAAAAAAAGTCTTCCATCTGATTTCTCTCATTCTCTTCCTTCCTTGGGTAATACTTTTTGATAGATAGTGACACAGTTTTGTGCTTTGGATGTTTAGCATCTTTATTGAGAAAATCTGTCTCATGGCAAATTTTTGTCACTGGGATAGCCTAAGGACCCTCTTCAAAAAGAGGTGAGTGTCTGAGTGGATGAGAAAAGTGAATCAGTTCATGTATTAGTCACAAAGGTCTAATTCAGCACTGAAAACCCTTTAAGTGTAGGTCGGAAGCATAGGAAGATTCAAGCTTTAGTTCAGAGCCAGGTCTGTACGAACCAAACTCCAATCTGCAGATGCACAAGAAGACAGTAATGTTTTTAAAAGCAGTTAAAGCAACTCCTTGGGTGCTTAGCAGGTATTCAGTGAATCCATGAAAATTAAGAGGAAAAATTCTTAGGAAAACAAAGGTTTTTATCCCTAGTCAGGAAAGATTTAGCTATTTCCAATTAAAACACTGAAGGCTTATCAGGTCAGGAAGAATCACTGGGACAAAAGAGGTAGAAACCACTTGGATCCTGTAGCTAAAATGATAACCTTGCATTGAAACAACCAGATATTCTTGCATTCTTTTTGTTATGTCAGTCTTTTCTGAGAAAGACTGAAGACAGCTTCTTCGCTGCAGAACATTTGACATTAAGCTGAAGCACAAAATGGCAGCTTCTGATCCAGAGCATTCTGCCAGTTCAGAAAACATTCTGCCCAGAAAAGATCTAGAAGGTTCATCATCAGCATATGTAGATGCCACACTGACCTTACCATTGCACAGTACTGACATTCGGCGTATGCTCTGTTATGCAAGTGTTTTTACAACTTCTGAGAAGTTGTAAAAGACAGAACTGTGGGAGAACTCTAATTAGAACATTCAAATTTATTTAAATTCTTGGCATTCTGTGTTTTCATCAGTTTAAAAGGTTACATTATTCTTGTAGATAAGCTTGTCACTAAAGACTTCTGAAGTCTCCAAGAAAGAATGACTTATTTCCTGTTTCCTCTGTAATATTGCCTGTAATAATCCTTTGGATATTAAATCCATTCATAATAATATTCATTCAGCACTTTTAGATCTTTCTCAGTAAAATTTTGAGAGCAGGTTTGACTGCAAATGCAATTGATTCCTCAAAAATGCAATGAAAGCAATATAAAGGGCAATTTATCACCTTGAATATCTACCAGAATCCTTTAGGTTTTACTGTCATCTCCAGTATACTTTCATGGCTTTCAGCTTTGCCAGAAATGCTTTGGTTTAGCCACAGGTACATACTCTTTCTATACTGCTGTTTAGCTTCATCTAACCAGAACGTAGTTGAGTTGTGAAATTAAAAGAACAACGCTTTTATTTTTTGAGTATAAGGTAGGATATTTTCTCACCAGTATTAAGAACTTTCTCTTGAATAAGCTGAGCTTCTAGAATATCAGAGTCTGATGTCTGAGATGCGAGGGAAGAGATGCTTGCCTCCAGTGACCAGCAGAGACACTTCTTGTGAGGGATCAATTTGTCTGATTATTGAAAATTCAGAAGAAGTTTAGGTAAGGACAGCTTTTGGCGTGCCTCAGACTGAATGATGTGACATTATGTGTCCAGGATGCTCCCTGCATTAAACCTTTTTTTTTTTTTTTTTTTTTTTTTAGGTCTTTGCTACTTTCAAACCCATTAATTTCAAACCCATTTCAAAGCCCATAATTTTTCAGGTTACAATCAATTATAGTTTTTTTTTTTTTTTTTTTTTTTTTTTTTTTTAAAAAAAAAAAGTTACTCCTAGCAACAGGTATACGCCTCTTTGAGGGGTAGATACAATTTTTAACTATCTTAGGTGGACACTTTTCCTGTTGTCTTATCCCAGTGGTTTCAAACCAAATTTTTTAAAGAACAAAGGAAAGGTTGTTCCTTTTATATGTATTGAATTCTTCATAAAAGATGGGTTTACCTTCATCACTTCCTGCCCTATTATGCTCTTTGCAATTGTTCCAGTGCTAGAAGTTAGGTTTTAAAAATAACAGGACTTACTTTCTGATGGGAAGAAATATTTTGGAAAAGTGGGAGATGAGTAAATAATGAGTGTTCTGAGAGGAGAAAAGAAAGAATTGTCTCTAAGGAGAATCAAGAAGATTAAAAGATATTTGGTTTCAGACATTGCACTCTGACGATTAGATCTGTTGTTTTATTTGCTATTATCAGGAAGGTTCTGATTTTATGAAAGTGTTTGATGGAAGCTTGCTGTTCAACGACAAAATTCAGGAGTATGTTAGTAATCTGCTATTGGGGGTGTTAACTAGAAGTTACTTACCCTGTTCTTTTATGGCTCAATTCATCTCACCTAACTAATCTCTTCTTCCTCCTGTTGCCTTAACTCAAAGAGCAACTCTTCAGGGAAAGCCATGGGTCATTTGTAGATGGAAGGGTTTGTACAGTTATGACATCAGTTCAAATGAAATGGCATTGCAGAATACAGCCCTTCTTTTATTCTTATAATTTCTAATATAGAGTTGTTTAAACCTAAATACAACTAATGGCTGTTACAGACACAGAATCACAGAATCACAGAATTTCTAGATTGGAAGAGACCTCAAGATCATCGAGTCCAACCTCTGACCTAACACTAACAGTCCCCACTAAACCATATCCCTAAGCTCTACATCTAAACGTCTTTTAAAGACCTCCAGGGATGGGGACTCCACCACTTCCCTGGGCAGCGCGTTCCAATGTCTAACAACCCTTTCGGTAAAGAAGTTCTTCCTAAAATCCAACCTAAAATTCCCCTGGCGCAACTTAAGCCCATTCCTCCTCGTCCTGTCACCAGGCACGTGGGAGAACAGACCAACCGCCACCTCGCTACAGCCTCCTTTGAGGTACCTGTAGAGAGCGATAAGGTCACCCCTGAGCCTCCTTTTCTCCAGACTGAACAATCCCAGCTCCCTCAGCCGCTCCTCGTAGGGCTTGTTCTCCAGGCCCCTCACCAGCTTCGTCGCCCTTCTCTGGACTCGCTCAAGCACGTCGGTGTCCTTCTTGTAGCGAGGGGCCCAAAACTGAACACAGTATTCGAGGTGCGGCCTCACCAGAGCCGAGTACAGGGGGACAATCACCTCCCTAGCCCTGCTGGTCACACTGTTTCTTATACAGGCCAGGATGCTGTTGGCCTTCATGGCCACCTGAGCACACTGCTGGCTCATATTCAGCCGACTATCAACCAAAACTCCCAGGTCCTTCTCTGCCTGGCAGCTCTCCAACCACACATCTCCCAGCCTGTAGCTCTGCTTGGGGTTATTGCGGCCCAGGTGGAGGACCTGGCACTTGGCCTTGTTCCTCCACCTGGGCCGCATCAAGTTATGATCTGTTTAATAACATAATGTATGTGCTAGGATCTTCTGGCTTATGGCCTTTTACATAGGAAACCCTAGGTTTTTTTAGCTTTAACTTGTAATTTCTCTTCTCAAAAATCTTCCAAACACCTTATTTCCTATCAAATGCCTAAAGCCATGCTAAGTTCTAAGTTTTACCTTGACTTTATTAAAAGTATGTTTATCTTAATGTAAACTATTTCTAGTGTTATTTTACACTAAGAATAAAATATACTATGTAGTTTTATATTTTATGTTATGTAATATACTAAGGGCTGATGTGAATTATGGTCAGCTTCAGTGTTTGTCTTAGATTAGCCTGACTAAAGACAGGCAAGGTTTATTCTGTCTTTACTGACTAAATAAAGTTTTATGCCATCACAGCTCTTGATGTGTCCCTGTGTGCTCTGCCCTCTCTCACTGCATTCAGCAGTGCATTCATGGCATAGCAGGGCAGGGAAGAGTCTGTAGTATCAGTAAGGTGTTGGCAGAAGATTCACACAACAGTTTAGGGCATCCTATTCTCAAAGACCAGGGCTGAGCATATTGATTGGTAGAGGTTGTGCTTGGCATCACAGGTAGAGGATGCAGAAAGCAACAAGGGAACCAAAGAAACTATCACGGGCTTCATCCTCGCTGGGCACAAATACAACTACAGCAGTTTTTTGTTTGTTATCGCTTGCAAGTCATTGGCTTGTATCTTTGTGACTCAGATGGCATTGCAGCTTTGATAAAAGTTCTCTTAGCTGGTCTCTTTTTAGGCTGCTGGATCATAGTCCTGCCATTTTAAACTCCTGTGCTCATAAGCTTTTCCTCAGCCTGAGTAGACTGTATTTTTACAAGGCCATTTTTGTGTATTTTAGAGCAGCAATTCTTTTGTTTCATTGTTCCCAGCTTCCTTGCACTCTTGACCATTCTTTGGAGCTGGGTCAGGGTCCTGGTTCCTGCAGCAAAGATACCAGTCAAACTTAATTCCCATCCTTTCCTTGTCTGCCCCAGAGCTAAAAAAGTAAGCTTTATACCTTTGCCTTCCCTAAGTATATTTTCAGTTCTCTCTTTCTTATTAAATTCTCATCCTGTTATCACTTGCCTTGATGTTCCCATTGAGAAGATGATTTGTCATCAGAAAACCTTTCTGTCTGACTAAGAAGTGGTCGCTAGTGTTCTATGTTCTAACTAGCTTTGTGCTAAGCAGAAATATCTTTCAGTTTCTTCTGTGGAGTTCAAGTTCTATATGAGAGAAATATACAGCAGGAAATATAGCCAGACCTACATTCAAACTGAAGAGTGAAATTTTATGTGAATACCCTGAAATGCTATGCTGAAACAAATCCATAAGCCCAAGCAAACCTCCAAGTGTGTCACAAATTTTCTTTGGAAAATGGCATCATTATTGTGCTCTGAACTTAACTTTCTTTTGTCTTTTCAGAATAATTTATAAATCATGAATAGGAAAAAATAAATCAATAATCAAAAAAAAAAAAAAAAGGGGGGTGTGGGGGGAAATAATTGTGTGGTAATATGTACTCACCCTTGCTTTCTAATTTCTCTTTGTGCTTGTTGCTGGTACTTTTTATTCTAGACGTTTGAATTATTCCTTCTAGACTTCCTCTAATAGTGGGTTAGTTGCAGTGTATGCTATGTAGCCTTATTTTAGACTTTTAGCTGCACTTCCAGCAAAACACACAGCTCAAAGTGAGGAGAAATGGCTTTAAATAATGCAATGTCATTAGAGGTCTCTTGCCTACGTTCATTACTGCTGATATTTTTCAGGTTTCTCACATTGTGCTGTAGTGGTAAATGCTCCCTTTGTGCATCTGACCTTTAAAACATTCATTAAATTTAATGAGTTTAAAGTGTAAATGAAAAAAATCTTGTGAAGCACAATCATCGGGACTCTTATTTAACAGGAAAAAAGGAATAGATTCACAAATATTAACAGCTCTATACAGAACTGCTTTGCACTGTTTCTACCTGCTGTGATATTCTGTTGATACAGTATGCTCAGAATCATAAAAGCATAAAGAAAAATAACAGCAGACACTTGAATACTGCCCTACCTGTATGGTATGAGAGAAACTGTTGTTTTCCAGTCTAGCAAGGCATTACTTACATCCACTAGCATCCATAGAGTCTATTAAAGAAGAAAAAGAATGTATGATCAGAAAATGGAACAAAAGAAGTATCAGGTTTACTTTGTATTTTATGGAAAGAATTTATTCTTTACTGTCTTAGTTGTGATTACCAGAAGTTCTTCCAAAATATGCCAGTGTGATAAACTATGAAAAAATTACTTACTTATCCTCTCTAGAAAATTCTTACTGTTGCATCAGGGTACCATGACCCACCAGACATTTTGGGAGTAGAGCAGGTTTCCTGTGCTGTGTTACAGTGAGAAATTGCTTCTGCAGTTTAACTGTGGAGAAAATCTCCTCTTCCTTATGCCCATGGGGTCTTTGCAAACTTTGAAATAGTGGCAAGTATCATTTTACTCCACACTACTGGATTATTCATTCTGTGTTTAAGGAATATTTTATCCATTTTATTTAGTCTTGACCATTTAGACTAAACTCCTCTGGGACAGGGACTGGTTTGCAGAAAGAAGGATCATGCTCAGCTCATTGCAGATTTCCTTACAAGGGAGTGACTACCGCTTATTTCCTTGAGAATCTTGAGAACAACAGATAGGGATTTAAAAACAGACCATGCATGGTAATAAGATATTGTTTACTTATTAAGGAGAGAGGACCAGTCATATTCTTTAAATATTTATTTTTTTCATAGCCTTTCAGAGAAGAATCTTTTTGAGAAAGATAAATTAGGTTTATGTAGGTATTTAGAGGACTAAATATGAAAATGTTGGCACCCTTTTGAGGCTTTCATAATAATGTGAAACAAGACAGTAAGAGAGAAGATCTTGCACAGTAATGTTTTGAGTGACTTATTTAGTATGGAAGAACTCTGAAACAACAGAGAACCTGTTCTATGTCCATACAACTTACCAAGTTTGATTGGAGGATATAGATAATTATTGGCTTATCCTAAACTTTCACAAATGACACCTTGGCCATTTAAAACCCTCTAAGGCTCCTGAACAGTATTTGCTTTTGCAAGGTTGTTACATTTAAGTATAGAAGCATTTTTTTCATTTGACACCTTTCATGTCCACCACCTAGATAATTGGTATATCAGCTTTTAGGGCTTTCCAGACACAATGGTATTTGGCTTCTCTTCCACATACCACCAGTTCTAAATCTGACAGTGTAGCATGAGCCAATCCTTTCATATTTGGGGAGGCTTTGACTGGCTTTCATGCTTGTAGCTCCATGTTCTCTCTTATATCCTAATTCTATGATTTTTTTTTCCTGTTTTTGATCTTGCACTTGGGAAAAAGTTGCTCTGACTTAATCTTACAGGAGATTTATGAAAAGGGTTTCTATACGTATTCAGCAAGGGTTTTGTGAACTGGTTCAATAAAGCTCAAATAGCTTTATAGTAGATACTGTCTATTCCATAATACTGCTCTGAAAATAAACGATGTCATTATACTGGAATTAGCTAGCTTGCCAGATGACTTCAGTCTTGTTTTGAATACATCGATTGACATGTCATTTTGCCCTTAAAATAATAATGGCATTCTGGAAAGAGTCTTTAACTTTAAAGACCAAAGAATTGCTCAATTCATCTCATTAGTCTTCAACCTTTCAAATACAATTGCAGAATACATTGAAGATTATTTTGGCACTAGGTCATCATCTAGTTGAAACTATTATTTTCATGGTTGTTCAGTATTTTAATTATTTACTAATTCCTTTGCTTATCTTATTAGCAAATCTGGAACTGAGGAAAATACTATTGACATGGTAAATCAACAAGAGCAGCCAAATTTTTATATCAACTCATACCTTTTTCAGTTGCCCTCAGTCTGAGAATGGGTAGCATAATAAAAAAATAAAATCAAAAAGCTTTTTCATGAGGCTTTAGTGAATGAAGCAGCAGACAGGAGGCATTATGATGCCCTGATTTTAGGGAGGAGGTAGCCTTTACTTTCCAGGACCTAGTGCATTCTGTCAGCCCTGGTTTGCCCTTTCTGTTTTCCTAACAGTGGTGTTAAAATATGATGTTCCTCCTCTTTCAACTCCCCCAAACTATTGTGTCCTCACATGAAGTGCTGCAACTTATTCTCTATATAAGTCTTTTCTGAGGATTCCCAACAATTTTGTTATCTTCATAAATATCAGTTGGCTTTTGGTTCCTGCATAACTGTTTTACCTTACACCTTTCCCTCTTTTCTCTTCATCCCCTCAACCCACGTGTTTAATGTCAACTTATTTTCACTTAACAGAAGATATTCTTGATATACTGTAGATAACATCATTATTGTCCTTGTATTAGTGTAAAAAGACAAAAACTTTGGAAGTATGAAACAGCATCGCATGCATTTACTATGAATCCTTTCTCTTCTGCATCTACTGCTGTTCTCCTTAGCATGGCTATTTTTTAAGTAACTAATAACTAAATCCCTCAGTTAGTCTCAGTTCTCCCTCTTCCATCCCTTTAGCAAGACAGTTTCTTTTTATAATATAAGCAATTAGAAAAAGATAGTGGCTGAAATTAATTTTTATTCCTCTGTGTTGGAATAATTTCCTTTGGGATACAGTAGCCAAAATGTGCTCACAGCCTGCACTGGTAGAAAAACTGATTTTTTTTGCTGACATGTTGCTTACTAATGGCAACAGAGTTACTCCTGGCTGATGCTTGAGTAGATGGAAGTAGCCTTGTCAGAATACATTTGTTTAAAAATAAAAATCTTTCAGCTCTTTTTTATTTCATATTCTCTTCCTATTTCATTATTTTGTTATGCTTAATTGCCTGAGTCACTTATCTGCACAATTCTATTAGTCTGACCAGGGCACTTTGACTTTTCCTCTTCCCCCCTTCTATTACTGTTCTTCCTCTCTGGCCTCCCATTATTTTAGTCATTAAAATTTTTGTATCCTTTCTTCAAATCATCCAGAACAGTTGATCAATACTTGATCCCAACATGCTTCTGCAATCAAATCAACCTTGGTGGCACTGAGTCCAGTCCCACTTATCCACACAATGAGATTCTGGAACTAGTTTTTGCCCTGCCAGACAAAAACTATATTGTCTGTTGAACTTCATTTCAATGAAGCAAGCCAATGGCAGAGTAGCCATGGACATCAAAGGAGTGGCTTTCATTAATTTTGTGGTGATGATCTTGAGGAAATGCTCCTCAAGAAGTTGCATGGGTCTTCTTCTACCTCTGAATATTGGTTCTGTGACAGAACTATCACAGAGAATGCTGATCCGTGTTGCCAGCTCTGTCATCATCAATACAGTTTACTGGATGGGTGCCAGTCCTAAATGCAGGTTTTATTAGAAAATTTTCACTTATATCAGCCATGTGCTCTTGTGCCCAAGAGGCAGGCCTTTCCCTTGACCTACTATTATATATCCAGGAAAGTGTGCCTGTGGTACACTAAATGGTTAGGAAATCCCCACTGTATTTCGTTTATACAATAACCAGCTGGCAGAGACTTGTGCTCAATTTTTCTATACAGTAGTGACATAATTATAACTATGCAGTTCAGGATTTATTTAATCACTGATGTAATTTCTTTTAACAGAATGGCATATGTTTTATTTGGAAAACCCTGAACAATATGAAATTATATTTTCCTTAGCCAGATGATTGTTAGTGACAGACTGGCAGGAACACGGCTGTAATTCTGTGGTTTAGTACTGCTCTGATGAAATAAATGGGAGGATGTTGATTTTAGCTAGCTGAAGACTGGTCCCACTACTTCTGCTGTATGGCAGGAGTAGAGGCAAAGTTCTGCCAGGGCTTAAGTTGAGTTGTTTCTTAACTCCATCTGCCCCTAGGATAAGCACTGCTGCAATGGCTTAGTGCCACTGATAAGATGGGTCCCCTAGAGCTAATCTGATGACCCACTGCTGAACTTTTCAGAAGGAACTGGGCCCCTTTGCAGGCAAACCTGGATATGGAGAAAGGAAGAGACTTGCTCTTATGTCAAACCTGGCATACTGGATGCCTCACAGCTGATCATGCTTTCCTACCATCTCTCCTATTTCAGGGCCTAGTGTTTAGGTCTCCCTACATCAGGACTCTGGCAGGCTATCACAAAATCCGTGGGCTACTTTCTCATTTCTTGAAAATACCTTTATGCACTAACTTTTCTGTATTGCATAATGTTGCTTCAGACATTAAGGAAACCAGGGTATTTGTTAATACTTAGGGAAAAAGGGTGCTCAGTAGAAGTATGCAGTCAGAAAACTCTCAAAGCAGCAATATGGGATCGCAGTGTGGCCTAGCCCTGAGGGTTCTGTCCAACTTGTCCACTTCTGGTTAGATGTCTCCTTGTGCAGGTTCACAGAGAGCTCAGTGGGGTCATGAGGGGCCAAGACAAATGAAGTCAGGGCTCAGGGCATTTGGGAAACTTTTAGGGATGCACAGGCAGGGGGAAGATGAGTGAGAGATGAGGTTGGTCCCGATGATCTCTTGAGGTCCCTTCCAACCCCTAAAATTCTGTGATTCTGTGAGATATGTCTGCAAGAAGGGCCTATTGTAGCTGTTTGGATCAGTGAGCAAGTCTGAATATTCCCTTTTAGAAATGCAAGAACAACCACAAATCCCTGTGGTCTGGAAGGATGTACACAGGAGTTAAACCTATCTTTAGCCCTTGGCTCAGAAGTGGCCACCAGAGACAGGTAGATGGTAGCCACTATGGTCTTCATGAAGACAGTGCTTTGTGCCTCACCTTGGCAGTGATCAGAACCCAGACTATCTTTGTCTTTTCAGGAAACATGTTTCACAGTCAAATCCCCTCAGCTAAGGAGATTTCAACACCTGGGCTTTGCAAGCAGCAATGTCTCAAAGAACCACTGCTGCTAAAGAGCAATTTGTGAAAAAAGGTGATGTCAAGTGTTCTCACTGGATTTGCATCCACTGAGACATTTGGTAAAGAGACAAGTGTTGACTAGACAAAAAGTAGTATGAAGGGAGGTCAAGGATGTGATCACGCACAGCACTCTCTGCAATAGTTCCAAGCTCCTTCCTAAAAATAGGAGCAAGGGTCTGTTTCACCCTATTTAGTTTTTTAAAGGTGCATATTGCCTGTCCTTATTTCAAGCAATCTGTGTCATTCAGTGAAGCCTAAGCTGCAATTTGCACTGCCACTGTCCTAAACCAGGAACGAGAACAGAATGGTGTGGGAGCTGAGGCCAAAACACTGCAAAATCCAGACAGCTTTGTGTATTTTCCTTCTCTCTTCCTGAAGTATGCATCAAATTAAATTCACTCAAAAGTTGACAGACTTGTCCTAGATCAAAAGTTATGAAATAGGACTATGTGCTTTCAAATGCATGCAACAGCATTGATTTGCAGCTCCTCATATAAAATCATTTTTATTTGACTTTCTATATTCTCTGTCTGTCCTAGGCAGAAGTACAAATATTCTATCGGGCTTGTTTTCTCCTCTTTGAGTCATGTCTACAATCAAAAAAGGAAGCAAGCAACCACAGCAAAAGCAACAACATAAGATTCAGATTTCTCCAAAGTTACTGCCTAAAAACTAAATGTAGAATTACATTTCAACATGATTTCAGCAGTTTTCTGAATAACATTCACTGTTAACCTCCATAATTAAGGTATGTTCACTGATGGTGATAGTTTCAGCCTAGTGTAAACTCCCCAAATGAGAATCGTATCTCTGAGTATTTTCAGGTCATCGACAGAATTATAAAAAGCTCTGCAAGAGGAAAAGGAAAAGCTTCAATGAGAAAGGGAAGAAACTCTCTCTTCCATGGACTTTGTTGATTAATATATAGCAGACACTGCAGGTAAAACAAGTCTTCAAGCAAAATTTGAAAGTTATAAAAGGGAACCTATTTTGTGAATCCAGATAAGAAAGGTTGCCAAGAGGTCTGTGGGATGAAGAGAGAGAGATGAAAGAGAACAAAATGAACACCACATTGATACTGATTTGGGGTTTGTTCTTCAGTCTTACCTCTACTTTATTTTTTTATGAGGATATAAATAATCTGCCATGAAACTTAACATAAGTGATTCCAGCAAAACAGTGCCCTAAAGCTTGTTCTAACTCCCTTCCCCCTTAGTCATTAAAAGTGTATGAAAAATGCAAATCACTGAACTCAAATACTTGCAGCCTCAGTAACTGAGGTAACGGGTTTTTGTTTGTAAGAAGAGCATAGCACTCTGCAGCATAAACCTTCAATTAATCCTCTAGTGCAACCTACAATGATAGACTGGTTGGCATTATCAGGTTCTGTTTGAGCTGTACACAATAAGTTAAAAGTGCTTCAGGCAGTTAAAATGACATGTTTGAAATTTTGGGTTGTTTTTTTTTTATTCTTCATTCAATCATGTTAATAGGGGAAAAAGGGGAGGGGGACAGAAGATGAGAGGAAACCCACACAGGTTTTAAAATAGATTTTTGAAAGGCAATGTACTTTATTTATGGATTTTACTCTGGCTTTTCCACTGTGTACTCATCTTATCCCTTCAGTCCTGCTGCTGTATGTGGGTGTAGGTAGAGATTTTTACCTAAGGCAAGCAAAATGGGTGTTGGTGGGAGTTGTGCAGTGCTGGAGCTGTTCTAGATTCAGATTATGTGTAAAGGCTTAGTTCTGTCTGGCCACGTTTTGATGTTTACCCTAGATTTATGTTTGGTGCATAGGGTGTGTATGTACTGTGGGTCAGGGAGAAGCCAGGCTGAATCCCTGTTTGCTCAGGCAAGACCTGGATGTGCATCACCCTTTCTTCTCCAAGATCATGGTATAGTGATGATAGTATTGTGGGAAATCCATATAGGCCACCAAAGAAGTCGCTTCTGGATAGTCAGGATAACCAGGCATGCTATGTTCAATGTTTGCCTTTGGGATGCAACTATACCTGACACAGGTTTTGTTGATAATCCCCATAGGTGTCTGCAGAACTTAACCATATGCTGGACAAACGTATGTCTTTGGACTATGAAAAGGAGCTTGGACCAAATATATTACTAAAGTAGGCTGCTCAAGCAAACCTCTAATGTTAGGTGGGAAAAAAAACTATTGAAAATCTGTCTTTTGAAAAAGAATATGTGTATGGAGAATGATTCACATCATGCCTTTCTTAGTGCTTATTCCTAGTGTGCAGCCTGGAACTGAATCGAATGCACATTTAACATAAGAAAGTTGCACTCAGTGTGCCTCAGGCATGATGGGGATATTTCTTGGTCCTGTTTTTACTACTCATATAACAAACAGAAGCATGTTTCTTCAGTTTTAGTATGTCCTATATTTTCTCAGCCAGGATTTCCTTTCCCACCTTTTTCAACAGCTTTTATCGTTCTGTATTATTTTCTGTCTTTAGACTCTTCCTACTCTTATTCACTAGATTTACAGGTAAATATGCATTTTCTGTGTGCTGCAACGGAAAGTACTGCTTTACCCTAATAGGGATGTTTGCATACAAGAGGACAAGAGTCCTTCAAAAACTTTATGTTATTCTTTAAAAAACAAACAACAAAAAAACCCGATGACCCTGAAGAACCATGTACTAGGCGTTTTTCATTCAACCACTTTAGAACTGAGGTACTGAAATGTCCCAGAGGGACGGCTTCAGAGACAAGTCTTCAGTGTTAACAATGCAACGATGGCAGTTCCTATGGCACTTTCGGTATGTTATTACTACTCTGTTGTGTTTTGGAATATGACAAGAGAAACACAGTGTTTGCAGCTTTCTAGTACTGTCAGAGGGTAGTGGCTATGGTTTCTGCAGTGTGGGCTTCTCAAGCTATTCTGTGAACGATAGTACCTTGGAGGAAGTTCTGGCATTACCTTAGAGAAAATGAACTAACAGAGCTGCAACCATCTTCCTCGAAGCATTATTTGTATCAAATAATGTTCATCCCTGGGATAGCTCTTCCATTGCTGGAACACAAAGCAGGTGTTGAAATGCTGAGACGTGTTATGTTTTCAGGCACCTGTGAAGATAGATTTGTTGCAAGCCTTGGTTTTTGAGGCAAGTGCCCCCAGGTCAGGAGATGAAATATTAGTCCTCTGGTTTGTTGGATGTTCTCTGTGCAGATAAAACAGATTTTAAAATAAAATTGCTGAAGCATCTTCTACTGAAAAACGAACTTGCATAAAAATCATTTCTAGATTAAATCTCAGATTTCATTTCTGGATTTTTGTTTGTTTGTTTCCCCAGACTGCAGTATGGTCTGAAGCATTTCATTTTATATTTAGTATTTCTGTAAAGGATAAACTCTGTGTGATTTCAGGAAGGTTTTATTTTCTTTCAGCATTTTTGTTTCTCTATTAAGCTGGGCTAATCAAAGGTATGGATTTAGTGCTCTTTTTCTCCCCACGGAGCAGAGAGAACAGTACATGCACCTACCACCTGCAATTGTGATTACA
The DNA here is from genome assembly GCA_011076525.1 of Nettapus auritus. Lineage (NCBI taxonomy): Eukaryota > Metazoa > Chordata > Aves > Anseriformes > Anatidae > Nettapus > Nettapus auritus. The sequence goes on from CM021766.1 coordinate 40,835,934, forward strand.
GCCGCACATATACCCCTTCCTTGTTTCTCTCATAAGTAATAATTCTTTTCTTCCAACCTTTATCTTGTCTCCTCAGACTATTAACACCATGGGGCAACAATATCTCTTTGCTTTGTGCTTTCACTGCACCTAGAATAATGGGATACTGATCTGTCTTTTAGTTTCTGGAAAGAACTGAACCACAGTGAACTGTGTATTGCAAGAAAAGGATGTGTTTCCAGCTAGCAGGAAAACTACCAGATAGACATTATTTTGTCCATTCAAGCAATGGAAAAAAAAAAAAAAAAAAAAAAAAAAAAAAAAAAAAAA
>CM021766.1:40836342-40849245 GCA_011076525.1 Nettapus auritus
TTTTTTTTTTTTTTTTTTTTTTTTTTTTCTATTATGAGTTGTCAAAGTGCTGCCTGAAGCAGCATCTAGATTTCTAATATAATGACCATGTCATTAAATGTCTATTTCTACGCCCCTGGCTATGTTCTTATTCTCTTATTTCCATTCACTTTTTATCCCCCTCCTGTTCCTTTTGCTGTGTGAGTGGTACTGACAGAGCTACCAAGACACTCCTGTCCCTGATAACCTAACTAGCAAGATAACCATCAGGGAGCTCATTAAATGGCTAGCTGTCAACTCCCCTTGTGCCATCTGTGTTTGGTGCTGTGGCATATACAGATTGTTTTAGTTGAAATAATCTTTGTTCTCTGAAAAATATTGTCAAATACCAGGCACAGTCCTTCCAGGTTTCTCCTCCAAGGGTTTCATTTATGAATCCCATCGTTAGCAGGCAGAAAGGGCTGACAAGTGTTAATTTGGGATAGCTCGTGCATCCATGGTCCTTGGCAAGCTAGAAAGAGCCTATCCTTTCAATGTTTGATCTCCTCTGTCCCACTGGTATGAGAAAGTGTGAGAATGTTAATGAGAGCTTTTTGTCATCACCACCACCCACCTGGTTAGAGGGAGAAGGGGGAAGCGGTGGTGGGGTGGGAACCTCTTTCCTATATGAAGGAACCTCTTTCCTTCATGCCACCCTGGCTATATGGCAGGACCAGGACAGGTAGATAGTGGGAGAGCTGATCTGGCAATTGTCTCCCTCATATATGTGCTCACAGCCTTTCAATATGACAAGTGGGTGTCTGTATTGATAAATTATGTTTGCTCTATATCTAAAGTATCCCTATAGCATTGCCAGCAGTGAAAGGAGGCATTCATTGCTGAATGGGCATTATCAACCTCATACCATATGTAGTCTTTTATGTTTCAGCAGAAAATGAGCTATTTTGGAGGGGAAAAAAATAAATAAACCTGTGGGGGTGGAGAGAGTGGGTGGGTCTGCTCTTTATTTGGGCAGGGATAGATGAAAGCTGTAGGAAGAGGGTCAGTGAAGTCTGGTGTCTAATGACATCAGGTTCCTTTGAAAAGAGCTTAGGTGTGCAGTCTCACAGGGCTTTGAATTTTACAGGAAATACTTGCTGTGGCGTCAGCCACATGCTTCAATATTGTTGTTTATTATTTTTTTTTCTACTTGTTCAATCTGTGTATGTGGTTTTATGTATTTTTATATTAACATTTGCATATTTAACCCAAGATGACTGAAGATGAGATGTAGTGAAAGAGGACTGGTACTGTTGGGTATGTTTACTATTTTTGCTCGCAGAAAAGGAAGAAAGCACGATATTTAAAAATACCTAGAGGTCTTGAATGTTGCTTTTGCAGGAATCATTGAATGCTGCAGATGAAGTCTTTGATCTCTGAGAGACTCCTTCAACTAAGCTTTAATGAATGTGTTACCTAACTGTCCTTTAAGGAAGGACATGATTATTACTTTGTTGTGTAATATTTCTCAAACTGAAATGATGCAATTCTTCACCAGAAATGTTTGTTCTGTTAGGCTTCAGGCTCTGATCTGCAATGATGTAGCATCTTCTGTGCTGCAGGTATAAAGAAAGATAGTTTGTTAACTGTTGTTTCTGGATGATCGGTGTATATAGATGGGCTCCCATTAGACCTGTTAGCATGTGGATCAGAGAAGGTGTCAGTTCACCGTCTGATCTGGCTGAAATGCTGAATTTCCAGTCTGTGGAAAGTGTAAACAGACAAACAAAACCTGTGGAAATGCTCAAACACAAACTGTCCAATGAAATATTTTTCCTGGCAGTTTCTGGGTGGAAAGATATGAGTATCAGCAGTAGGTTTGTGGTGCTTGCCCTCAGCAGAAGCACAGGAGACTTGTGAAGCTCTCCTAAAGCAAACACTGCTTCCAGTCAGGCTTTCAGGGCTTCCAGAAAAGGAATTCCCAGAGCAATGTAGAGCTGCCACAGAGCCTGGAGCAATCCATGAAATACACAATCGCAGTGGTTCCTGCACCAAGCCGTGAGCAAGAAACTAAGTGAGATGACGGAGTAAGGAAACCTGCCCGTGACTGTAAAAATGTACCAAAACTCAATGGTTCTCTTGAAGGATTTTGGTTTGGGGAAATCCAATATAAATATACATATAAAAGTGTGATTTATGAATCAATTTCTGGTTAGTCCTACTCATAACTGTAGGCCTTAACTCTTGATACTGCCTTTCTAGAAAGTCTCTGTAACTGCTCTTCCAAGTCTGCTAGCTTCATTTTTGAACGATGCTCAGCATGCCTATGACAGAACAGATTTTCTCACAAAAAAATACACTTTTTTTTTAAAAAAAGTTTTCCACTGATGATTTAGTATGTTGTATTTAGTGCATTCCAAAATACTTTAAATACATGTTTTAAAACATCTTCAACTTCAAGGCAAACCAGGGAACGCAGGAGTTGTGTTACTTATGAGATTTATGCTTCAGTTTGCCGCCAGCCAGATGGATTGGTGACTTACAGGTGAGGGAGATTAGAAGAGAAGCAATGAATCATGGGACAGCCCCCATTAGAAATGCCTCCAAAAGCTCAAATGAATAGTTTTCTCAACAACCATCTATTCAGGGCCTCAGCCTGCGGCTCCCACTCTGTTCAGTTTACTTCATCTTACTTGCTCATGAGGAACAAAGCACTTGGCTTAGCAGATTTGTCAGCAGCACTGCACCTCCATTTTCTCCCAAATAGCAATAAATCCTACAAGAGAGCAACAAAATGTTCTCACACATCATATGGCAAATGATGGCCCAAAGTCAGGGTGTGATATTTACTCACCAGAAGGGAAACGTGTATGTGTGCACATCCATGCAGAGAGAAGAAGAAATAGTTATATTATTTGTCTTTCCCCAGTAATATTAAATACTAAACACTCAGATCCTGATTTGGTACCTGTCTATCTGGCCCATCCTCAGCAAAGACTTCACCAGTGTCAGGAGCACACAATGGGGTATGAATCTAATGCTTGACTGATTTTTAATATTGCAATCAACAGAAAAGGAACTGCATTTAGATTACAATCCTGATTTTTAAAAAGAGCTGCCTCAGTCACAGCCATGAGATCTTGATATGTGTTTCCCATCTGGGAAGCCTCAGTCTATCTTCTTTTATCATTAGTATGTATGTGGTGCCTTTGTGCATGTTGCTGAGGAGATGGTGTGGGACCAGCAGCCTTGCTTTGGCACGGCTGCCTTAGGGGCACTTTAATGTCAAGGAGATGGCAGCAAGATCATTCAAGAAAAAAAAAAAAAAAAAAAAAAAAAAAAAAAAAAAAAAAAAAAAAAAAGCTTATCCATATGTTTTTTCCTATAGGAAATACCAAGGGAAACTGCTAAGATTTTAAGGAATTAAATTGCCCGTAGGCAGCTACCTGAGGGTTACTCTGCCTAGGTCTGGACCTCACTATTAGGCACCAATTAAGCAGTGTATGCAAAGTCTTCCTGGCAGTTTTCAGAAGAGCTGGAAGCTCTGTGCTTTTTCTTGGTTACTCTCCCTTGTTGCTGACTTTGCTTAATCCAGCCTGGTTCCTTACTTGCCAGTATTTATTCTTTCTGCCTTGCTAGCACTAATGGCATCTGTTCCTAATTTACTTGCATGAACCCACTCTTGCTCTTCCCACTCTTTTCCTGGAACCTGTCCTGTTCTGATGCCTTTTTTGATGACTGTGCTCTTGAACCCTGTTCCCATCCATTATATCCCTTGGACTGATGCCTTTGTGAATTCTTTAGTTCCTCATCTTGGACTGTCTTGATTGTGGCCTCTGGCATTTGCTTCCACCTCATAGCTAGTACAGCTTTTAGGCTGCACTGGCTGGCTATAAGCTTTATTGCCTTGTACCGGTAAAAACAAACTATCCTTCTGTAGTTGGTCCATTATTAGAGTTTCTTGTGCCTTCCTCTTTCACAGCAACTACCAGTTACTGGTAATAAGGTGTGGATAGAGCACAGTGCTTTGATAAGTTATAGCAAACACCTTCTCTTGTTTTGCATGGCTATTAATTGCTGTAATACTTGAAGTCAGATAGAAATAATGAAGTCATAGTTAATAAATTCACAATATTATTTAACTAAAAATCCCTTGTATATTTAAGAAAAAAAAGTTATCCTACCGAAGATGAAACTAACCCAAGAGTTAGTTCCAGCAGTGAATGTGAATAGACATGGTAGAAGTTTGAAATACAGCACGTAACTGTCTACATTCATTACTTTTTCTTGGTTTTGTACTTCGCATACAAGATGATTCATAGCTTTGTACTCCATTGTATAAAATAAGTATTTGTTGTACTGGAAACACTGTCTCTGAAAGTGCCTGACAGTTGGTTTCTCTGCCATGTTGTTCTTCCTTTAAAAATGATGACAAACTTCTGCAAGGGGTTTCTGTGAATTTTGTTGGCACGCACCTTGTTTTGAATTCAGATTTTTATATCATTGTCATGGGATCAAGTCCTGCTGCCCTTATTCAGTCAAAACTGTCATGGATTTCAGCAAAAGCATTGCCTAAGTAGGATGTGTAGATCAGGAAGGAAGGTCTAGCATTTTGCCCATAGAATATTTAAGAAATCCTAGACATCCAACTGTGTTGTTTATTACTTTCTGTTCATAACATCTGTGGAGAGGATTTAAAAAAAAAAATAGGCATTGCCCTGGGTATCTAGGAACACTGGAGTGGAAATGCATGCTGTGCCAAGGGGTCCAGCCTCTCACTTCTCTGACAGCCATAAAACAGTCATACCCTATGATGACCTTGTAGGCAACAGAAGCTACAAACAACTCGACAATATCATTTCATATAATCTTAAGACCTTCATACAGAAAAAAAAAAAAAAAAGCCTCCAAATAGATAAAATAGATAATAGGCCATAAGAAGAGTGCAGGCAAGGTCAAGTGCAGCAGCTGCTGAAACTTTGCTCCAAGTTTGTCAGTTTTATTGCTAGCTGCAGTGGGAGTAGTTAGGTCATGCAAAATGCTTCTGTACTCCACACCCTGAATGGTTTTATCGTGCTTGTTTGAATACTAACTCACCTTGTCACCTAACACGATTCTCGAGGGACAAAGCTGTGTCTTCAGACCAAGGTTGCAGATCTTCAGCCGCTTCAACCCCAATGTCCAAGTTACTAGCAAAATTGCAAATGTCAGTGATCTCTAGAGATGTTGTTTTCCTGTAAATATTTTAGAATGCTACAATTGCAAATGTTTAATAAAATTGGGTTACAGATATTAGAGATTTATAAATTCCTTCACAGTAGAAACTTTAGCCAGCTCAAGGTTACAGTTCATGTCTTATTTATTTCTTGCTGACATGCTCAGAAGGGTATCTGAAGTACCAGCTGAATTGCTATAGGCAACCAGAATTCTGAAATAACAGCAACAAAAAGATAAAAAGTTGCATGTTTAATAAACTCATAGCTGTGTTAATCAGCTCTGCCATTTTCTCAGTTTTGGGTTTATTTTTTCAGTTTAGGTTTTTACCTTTACAAGAACTTCAGATAAAGTGCAGAAACTAGTTGGATAGCTGAAACATTTCAGTTTATTTTCAACAATATTGTTCTAGTCAAATTGTCAAAATAATCCAGATCCCTTAGTGTGTTACTGGGGAGAAACAGCTCTCAGAAAAAAATATTCCCTGGTCTAGAAGATAGGCAAAACTGATTGTGCTCAAAAGAGAAATAGAGGCTCTGCTAACTCGTTCTTTCCAAGTGAACAGTGTGAGTGAGAAAACTCACATTTTCTGGCATTGCTGAAGAATTATTTGGTCTTTAAAGCATATTATGATAGTGATAATCCAGCATGAGGCTGCTTCTGTTTCAAAACCGTTGCAATTTTCCTAGCTAATGTGTGAATGGATTACTTAGGACGCTCTTCTGTGAAATGCATTTGTCTGACAGCAGGCTAGACTGCAGTGCATTAAAAGGTGCAAATAAATGAATCCTTAATAAGAAATAAACCATATATCCTCTGGTTCAGCAATAGTATTACAAAATCTGTTAGTGAAGATCATCCTGGAGCTTTCTGGTGATTAAAACTCTTGTGTATGTCCAGCACTGATGGTCCAGCTCAGTACTGTCTAACAGTATTGGCTTTCCAGATACATGCCATTCTGCCATTCTGTTTGCACAAGCTGTCTTCATTCAGAAATGCCATCAATTACAGACTGCTCTGAATTTCACCAGTGGCAACACAACAGTGGCTTCTCACAAAATGGAGTATTTTGTCTTGTGACGGCTTCATTTTATTTATTTATTTATTTATTTATTTTGTAGGGAACGGAACCTTCCACTTCCAAAACTGTGTACTTCTAAGCACATATTGAAATATGAACAATAAAAAAAACAGGAAAGGAAGGAAGGATCTACCTTTTGTTATTGAGCTGCTACTCAGAGTCCTCGATGACTTACACTAAGGGCTTGTATTTTCATTATCTTCCTTTAATGAAAAAATGCAGGAAACAAAATTAACAACATTAGGCAAAAGGTCATTGTCAAATTAGTCTCAAATATAACCAAGAGTAGCGGCCATGTATTCATACCAAGTAGAAATTGTTTGGTTTCTTTTCCATCAGTAAAACTCTATGCAGATGGTTTGCTCCTCTGAAATACTGTTGGAAAGAAGAGCAAAGAGCATGAGATGTCTCCTAACAGGGGCTGGGGCACAAAGATAGGTAGGATAACGTAAGCACCTCTGTGATTCTGGATGCAAATGTATTCTAGAGTTATCTCCTTACAAGCAAACAAAAAACAAGGGAACATGTTGTTTGATGTCCTGTTTCATTAAGCTTTTTCTAAGCCTGAAAAATATAAGTTCTTATACTTAACCTGCTGCTACGCCTGGCACCCATCTATTATCCTGGCCCAGGTTGGTCCAAGCAGGTGTTTATTAAATCATAACTGCAACAATGATTCTCTCCTCTAAGCACACGGAAAATTAAAATAAGAGTAGATTTTCTTTTTAGTACTGTAAGCTGCAGTGCAAGGAGGGCTGGTACAATACGGCGAGGAGCACAGCAGTAAGTTATTCCTCTTTGATGTTGAGCTGTCCAAGTAATAGGCATTTTGTGTAAGCAAAGTTGAAAGAAAACTGTGGTGCAGTCACAGTCCATTGCTGCAGCTCAAGTGTGGAGCTGTCAGCTGTGGTGTGGGGATGCGAAAATGAAAATGAGCTCTTCCCCTGACCACTGCAATAGTTATTTATATATTAATTTTAAGTGCATAGATGCAATGTATGAAGGGGACTTGTGTCTGCCCGTTTGCTGGTATTTCAGCACAGATACTGGTGCTTTTTTTGGAGGCAGAAGAGAGCAGGAGGGCACATGACTTGACCTCTGAGTTTTCTGTAGGTACTTCCAAATTCCCATCCTGAGCACTGCATGTAGCTGTGTATACTTGAAAAAAGGCTTGTATATTTGGTACCCTACCTGTGCTGTCTAGTTCACATTGGTGATCTGGTAATAGATATTTTCTCTATAGAAAACTTGCTTTGTATACATCATGTATACCCCATGAGTGCAGCAAAGTTACTGCTATTAGTTTGATCACAAAAACAACCTCTCACACATGTGTTTGTACAGATCGTGTTTGCAATATCTTTGTTTTTTTTTTTTTTTTTTCTTTTTTTTTTTTTTTTTTTCTTTTTTTTTTTTTTTTCCCTAGTGCTTACAGTCCTTTTCAGGTATGTATTAGCAAATCATATTAATGAAATCTCTAAGCCAAACTTAAAAAGAACTTGGTCACTCTGTAAAAACAGATCCTGAAAATGTAAAAGTTTTTTTTTGGTATTACTTTGTTTCACGCTTTGGAAACACTGTGGGGCACAATGGAAATCAGGTCCTTACAGTACCAATCAATAAGAAACAATTTGCAGAGCTGGCCATCCTTGTGCAGAAAAGAGAAGAAAAATGAAAGGAAGGAAACCCTATTCCCTGCAGTTTTTGCTGAAGAACTGTAATACAGCTATTAATTGTCCTGCCCAGTGTTGTGCAGGGTTGGTGTGACTGATCAAAGAACAGAAATCAGGTCTCTGGAGCTCTGCTCCTCTGCCTCAACTACAAGATAATTCTTCATTTGAAATGCCTGCCAATCTGCTCTCCTAGTGAGAGCACTGGATGGAGTGTTATCACTGCCGTATGAAAATGGAGCTGCCCAGTGTCCACCAAGAGCTAATGAACAAGTGAAAACTGCCCCTGCTCTGACCTCATGGCATTAGGTACTGGCTTAAATCACTCTCTTAATGATTCCTGGAAGTATCTGAGCATCAGTATCGTGTGACTCTTTAAGGAGGCAGGAATGATTTAGGAAAACAAGTATGTAACTTTAAAAATGGTTTCAATGACTGGCATTGGAGTCTCCCCTTTAAAATATGTGACTTAAGCTCTGAGGTTTTGAAAATCTAGCCTTAAACCCCAAATCCTCAGAAGTTTTTAACACAGACAATTCCCAAGGACATAAATGGCTTTTGAAAATGTATTTTGCACATCTGGGGGACACAAGCATTTTCTAAAAGGGCTCATAAAAGGCAGCATTGTTGCTGTTGATAATGGAACTTCTGCATATCTAGATTTCAATGAAATCATCTCTCAGGATGGAAAAAAAAAAAAAAAAAAAAAATAAAAAAAAAAGCCACAATATTTTGCCTAATTTATTTACTTATTTATATACAGCACTTACTGAAAAGCAGGTCTCTTGCTCCCTGCCTACAATACTTGTCTTGTTGTGCACACAATAGTTGTAGGATGCTATTCCAAAATTATAGGCTTCGATCAGCTCACCAAAGTGTAATAATGATAAATGTGGCTAGTTTATTTTGAATTTGAATTCTGAACTCAATTCAGAAAGCTGCATGTTTTTCTCCCTCTTGGTACCAATCACTAATAGGTGGCTTTGAACTTCAAATTGAAATTTTGCTTTCTGTGACCAAAGTTGACTTTGGATTATTTTTTAAAAATAAATCTCCTCCTCTGAGAGTTAAATTGCATGTTGTATTGAAAAGGAGGAACAATAATTAATTTACAGCACCTTGGTGACAATGAAAGTGCAAAGCATCATGAGAACTGGCAGCATGTTGGCTGCCTGCACTTCTGTTGCTAAAGCTGCCACACAGGGAGAGCCAACACTGAGGAAATGGGAATGTCTACTCTGCAGGGCTCACAGTACAAATGACACTTATCCAGGGTGTGCTGCCCTGCTTAGGCTTGTGTTCAGGAGCTGTGCGTGGTGCTGCTACCTCGTGGTGTTGCTCACAGCAGCTCAGCCCTTCTGCCTTCAGCACAGTGCTTCAGTCTTGAGCAAGTTGCTCTATGTGTTGTTTTGTGCCTATGTGGTCTAACATGATAAACTGCTGGGAAACACTTGAAGTGCATGTGGATGCAACAAATTTCTCTTGCTAAGGTAGCTGGGAGAGCAGCCAACAGTACATTGATGTTTTTGCTTTTGTGGATGAAGCCATGATGTATCTTCCCCACTAGATCAAACTGACTTGTAAAACTCAGTGGAAAGCTCAGTGAGGCATCACGGACACTGCTTGTACTGTTATTCCTTGATTCATGATCTCTAAACCAGAAACTCAGTTTGGCATCCTGAAGTCTTGATCCAAGCTGCTGTATCTAGCATGAATTACAGCTGTTTTAGTGATCTGGCCACTGATGTTTTTAGGCACTGGAGCTACTAGGAATTCTTTTATTATGTTTCTACCCTTTCTACCTATTCAATGATTAAGTTTATGGAGGAAAAAATATATATTATCGGTAATATCAAGATTTTCATTAAGATTACATGATCAATATTGTATTTAATATTCAAATATGACCCTCTCACTTAATTTAAAGGGTATTTGGTTTATCTCAGAACTAGCTTTCAAGGGTAGATTATGGTATGACAAGGTGATCTGCTCAGGAGATGAGTGAAAAGCTGTGGATATTGTCTACTTAGACTTTACTAAAGCTTTTGACACTCTTTCCCACACCATTCTCCTGGAGAAACTGGCTTCTCATGGCTTGGATGGGTTCACACTTTATTGTGTTTAAAACTGGCTGGGTGTCTGGGTCCAAAGAGTCATGGTGAATGGAGTTAAATCCAGCTGGCAGCCAGTCACAAGCCCCCAGGGCTCAGTACTGGGGACAGTTCTCCTCAATATCTTTATCAATGACCTGGATGAGGGGATTGAGGGCACCCTCAGTAAGTTTGCAGACAATACCAAGTTGGGTGCGAATGTTGATCTGCCTGAGCGTAGGAGGGCTCTGCAGGGGCATATGGATAGGCTGGACCAATGGGCTGAGGCCAACTGTATGATATCAACCAGGTCGTAAGACAAGAAGACATGTCCTTAAGTCGCAACAGGGGAGATTTAGGTTGGGTATTAGGAAAAAAATTTCACTGAAAGGGTTGTGAAGTATTGGAAGAGGCTACCCAGGGAAGTGGTTGAGTCACCATCCCTGGAGGTCTTCAAAAGATGTGTAGGTGAGGTGCTTACGGGTGTGGTTTAATGATAGACTTGGCAGTGCTAGGTTAACAGTTGGACTTGATGATCTTAGTGATCTTTTCCAACCTAAAAGATTCTGCGATTCTATTTTCAGCTCCAGTGTATGCCAGTGTATTTTCTCATAGACTCACCATGCTACCTCCTCATACATCTTAATCACAGATGTCAGACATAGCTGTTAAATTCAGATTGATAGGATTTGCTTTAAAATAACGTCACCTGTTGAATTACTTTATTACCCAAACCGACCCAATCTCTTAATATACCACACACACAAGAAGGCAAAAAATTATGTTCTTGCTTTATCATATGTCAAAAGATTACGTTGGCTCCTTGGATAAATTGAACCAAAGAAGCCTAGTTACTTACTATTTCTTACCTCTAGCTAGTTTAAATTCATGCTAGAATTTCAGACTGCACAGTGCATTTTATTAATGAATGTTGCCATTTTAAGATTTCATTGATAATAAGCCTGTTCAGATCATGCTGGTATTTCACTTCTTGCTGTAATTGCACAGTCCCCCTGGAGAGTGCCAAGACTCAGCTAGCAACATTCACTCCTTTTTTCTCACCATATAACACCTATAGGCACAGACCTACACCTGATCTGAAAACTTCTTGAGTCTCTGGTTTCTTCATTTTTCTTTGTCATGTTTCTACACAAAAACAAAAGGAATAACTTTTTGACAGAATTACTACTCAATAAAATACACCAATGAGTCTTATGTACACTTAAAAAGCATATCACACCTGTTTACATGTATTTCCTTCTTATCAAGCCCTCCAAAAGACCCCATAATTCCTGGTCAAAGGCTACAGTGATGGAGATCCATCACTATCCTTAGTGACATAAAATATATCCTAATTTTGCCTCTGAATCTTCTTTGTTGCAATTTAAGCCCATTAAGTCTTATCTACACAGGCAATAACAAGTTCTTCCATTTCCCCTTTGCAATTGTCTTGTATATATATTTTAAGGCTTCCTTTCAGCTAGCCACAGATTAGTCCAATCACTGTCCACTGGTGATGTTTCCTAGACTTCTGATATTCTGGTGTACTTTTTCATACTCCCCACCTGCTCTAGATCATTCTTGAAGTGTTTTACACAAAACTGGACATAGCACTCCATCTGAGTAATCTTACCAGTAGATTATCTTTCAGGTATTACTTTTTTTTTTTTTTTCTTTGTAAAACAGGGTGATGTATTCCCTTCCCAATGACATTGACTTGTGCAATCATCATCACTAATTTTAATTATTAGATGCTATTCTAGAGCTTTCTGTCCAGTTTGGTGTATTCTTCAGCTTAGTTGACTGTGTCTGTCTGAGTGTAATGTACTGCATTCATCCCTGTTGAGAACCATCTTGTGTTTTTCCAGGCAGTTTCTCCAATTTACCAAGAATACTTTGTATTCTAATTCTATCCAGCCATCAAAAAACTGCCAAATATTTATTCACCTGAAATGCAGGTACACCTAAACAATTTAAAGAGCTTTCAATTTTTAATATGTAGATGTTTTATAATGGATCTGCAAGATTACATTATCAGAGTAATGATAAAGAGGATGCATGAAGTAGCCTAGTTATAAATCCTGCTTCTTTCTTTCTTTGAAGGTTTTCTTTATCGATTCTCAGAACCAACCACTGGGAAGGAAGGACAGGTGGGAAGCACTTACTGAAGAGGCCCTGACCCCCAGACTTAGAGGCATGTTTACACTAGCTTCTGCCATCAGCAAAAGTACCCCAATGTGTAACTCCGTAGTGGGCATCTCCAGAGTGGCTGCAGGTCAGAAGGCACTGGGTAGCAGTGGGAGGAATGTCATGAATTAGGTTGCCCTTCAGAGATGTTCTCAAGGTGCTGCCTCCCCTGCTTCATGGCTAAGGCAACACAGCACAAGACTTTGTGCTGAAGGGGAGTTGCAGGACACTGAAAGCAACCGTGAAAATTTGAGCTTATACTAGTTCTGTGCCACACTGCAGCCTGTCCTGTGAACATACCCCATGTTCCCTGGGCTTGAGGATCAACACAGGCCATTTTTCAACAAGCTATAACAACCTAATTAGGCACAATTTTCCCTTAGAGTATCCCTGGAGAATTTTCACTGACTCAGTGATGTTATTAACTTTTCCCAAAAGATTCCTCCATTTTTTACACCTGAAGCCCTGGCAGAGTCAGATTTAGCAGCAGCATGGGCACCTGGGGAGAGCCACTTGCTGTATTGCCACCCAGCCACATCTCTGTCACAGGACCTGGATCATAGGCTGCATCAGCTAATGATAACTGCAGCACGATTCTTCCTTTTCCTTGCCTCTGTCACCTTTCTCCCCTTCCCTTTCTCTTCCTACATTTTGCTTTTCTTTCTTTCTTTCTTTCTTTCTTTCTTTCTTTCTTTCTTTCTTT
>CM021766.1:40849255-40879852 GCA_011076525.1 Nettapus auritus
TTTCTTTCTTTCTTTCTTTCTTTCTTTCTTTCTTTCTTTCTTTCTTTCTTTCTTTCTTTCTTTCTTTTTTTCTTTCTCTCTCTCTCTTTCTTTTCTTTTTTTTTTTTTTGTTTTTCTTTCTTTCTATAACTTTTCTCCCAGCTAAAGGCTGGTTAGGAAAAAAAGGACAAACACTGAGAAACTGCAACACTTCTAGGTGATTGTATCCCCTTCCTCCCACCTGCCCAGCAGGATGCTTAAATTGCTGCTCTTTATATCAATTCTGTCTTCTCACTGTAGACTAAAGAATTTGGGTCTGCTGAAAAGCTGTCATAAGTAAAGCACAGGTACAGATTTACAGAAGGTGTTCAGAAGCTTCTTTTAAACATTTCACAGCTCCCTCCTTCCCTGTCATGATCCACTGTGAAAGGGCCCTATTTTCCTAAGCCGTTCATCAAAATATTTTTTCTTTTTGCATTTATGGCAGAGAGGAGTCTGGGGACAGTGAATGCTCCCACAGGCACTGTACAAATAGTAGCTAATATCCGAGTCTGCCAGGCTGAGGGTTTATCACAGCTTTGAAGTTACTTGATGGGTTGGTTTGTATGTTAACGTTTTTATATGCGTATTTATTGCCTAGAATCCTACACAGAAATTTTATTGAGGAATCTGGAAGATAAATGCTAAAATGGCACAGTCTCTTCATGTCCCCATGGCAACTCTTACACACGATGAGTTTAGAGTTAGTGGATTAGACTTGTTTCTCAGATGAAAAACCAGAAGCAATCAGCAGGACTTTGACCCAGCTCTACTCTTTACAGATGTTGGTCTTATTCATGCCCTAGCTAATGTTAAGAAATTGTTTACATAGAGGCCCTTCAAGGCTGGTTTGATTTCCAGCATGAAGTTCTTTGCACTCTGCTCCAGAGGTTCCTTTGGACATGCAGCAGAAAAAGGCTATTGAATCTCCTATCTCTGACAAGTCTCCTGGTTTCATTTTGTCTCCAGTGGAAACATGGGGCTATAAGCACTATTTTGTCTTCTTAATTCCTTACATTCACTAGAATTTCTGAAAATTATTTTGCACTGGAATTGTGATGGAGCAGAATGGCTGGAGAGCAGTGGGAAGTGCTGCTTCCTTTTGTTGGTACTGACTCCACTTATTGTGGTTTAATTTCATTACTGAAATCCCTTGTTAACATAGGACCTCTCTCTTCTGTCCCCAAAAAACTTCTGCTAGCAGGTGGATCAGAACTGCTGACTAGAAATGACTGTTGAATTCTGAGATTTCTCACCAGCACTGCACAAAGTAGATGTGTTGTGATAAATACCCTAGCTTTGAAAAGAATAGCAAGGAAGTATAGGGTGCCAAAAGAAATGATACGTTACAACTGCACCTTCTACATTATCCTGCTGTCCTTGCCATTGCAACAGCTATAGTCAGCAGCACTATCTGTGGTGGAGTGTTCTGAAACTGAAAAGTGTCTGGTGCTGTTTTCTTGCAGGTCTTTTAGAAATTCTCTTTATCCTCAGGAGATGGGCATGAGCATGCCTCATGAGGAGCTGAGCACAGGGCAGGGTTGAAATGGAGAATATGTACAGGACTGATTTCACTGTTGGGTTGTTTGGTCTGATTGGAACTGGCATTTCTGTCAAATAAAAATCTAAAGAACTGTTAGCAGTACCTGGAGTCCTCTTGTCAGGTACTTAAAAATCTAGGCAAGAAATACATAAATAATATCAGGACACAAGGAACACTTTTACATAAATAAGAAATCTGGTCTAGTGAATCCAAACAGAAGTCTTGAGGGAAAAAAAAAAAAAAAAAAAAAAAAAAAAAAAAAAAAAGCACAATGTCCTGTCACAATCAAAGGACAATAACAACCACTGTGAGATAAAATAAAACAAGATGACAGAGTCTCAGAGCAGAACAGACATCATCTGGCTCTTGTTCTAGCTGTAAACTTAGTACTTTGAAACTCATCCTTTTTCTTCTTTGCTGGAGTTCTCATTTCACACTGAAAGCTCATAATGCTGTGAACCAAGCCTTTGGTTACACTTATGTACATGCTTATAGGGAACAACTGTACCATGTCCTGGGGTTTTGAGCTAATCAGATGGAGCACTTAAATAGACTCCTATGTCATGATAAGAGATCCCAGGAAATCACTGCTCATCTGGCCTCCTGGCAGCAATGGAGTTGCAGGTCTGATGGGAGGGGTCCCCTGAGGCAGGTGGCGAAGGTGAAAGTTTGGAAACTGCCCTTCATAATGTTTGTGTGGAGAGAAAAACAGAGCAGATAAGGAAAACAAAACAGCAAGAATCTGTCAGAGGAAATGGAAGCAGCAATATTTAGCACAAATCCCTTTGGGAAGGCAGGCTTAGGGATCTCTGAGCATTGTGACTGATTCTATTTTGCTTCTGCTGCTTTCATAGGACTCCCTGTGCAGTCTTTGTAAATAAAGAGGAGGGCACCAAAGAAAGTACTTGACTAGTATCATCTGTTTCTCTTTGTCATGAAAACAGGAGAGCTAGATCGACAATATTGTCTATGGCCTCAAAAAAAAAAAAAAAAACAAAAAAAAAAAAGGAAAAGAAAAAGGGATGATGAAATACCCGTGTAATTATATTCCTGGCTTTGGGCTTTGTTATTACCAGAGGCCCTGTGACTGCATCTCTATCCTGCCAAGACCTTACTGAGATGAAGATAACCACTATGTATCACAAGCACCTGTAGGAAATAGCCTTCTCATCACCCAGTTGGCATTTATGACAGAAATGGAAAGGCTAAACTACAGCAACACTGCTAACAAATAAAACATCACTGTACAAGCATAAGAGGCTTATTGTCTTCATAGGAGTTAATTTACATGCAATTTTCCAATTTAACATTTTTTAAACCTTTAGCTCTTACCTACTCTAGGTAAGTACTGTACAAGCATTATCTAAGTAAGTCATAGCAATTAAGTAACTATTAATATTTTCATTTTGTTGACTGAATGAAGACAGGAGCAGTTTCTTAACATCATGGATTGGGTCATCTGCTTAGCAATGTTCAGGCTTGGCTAGCTTGTCAGGTAGGGTTAAGGGTTAGGTTGTGAGATGGACCAAACAACATGATCTTAGTCTTCCTAAACAGTAGTACAGGAGCAGAGAGAACATATCTTCGTCCTTAAAATAAGAAGAGCAGAAATGAATCAAACCTTGGTGCCACTGTCCAGCCCTTGCTCTCCAAAGTCCCTCTTATGGTGTGGACTACTTTGGTAATACCACAGTGATATACAGGCGATCTAACAAGTCCACTTCCAAGAGTGAGCAGAGAAGAAAGTGCCATATTCCTAGCTAACAGGGCCTTTCAGAGGTTGTTCTTGCTTGGTGCTGTTTTGTTATGTTGTCATGGTTCTGAATCCTGCCTGATTCATGAGGCAGCCCCTAAATGAATTGACCCAATTCATAAATCTTGCAGCAGAAGGGCTCTAATAGTGTGGATATGTGGCATCTGGAGCCTCCTAGGTTAGATGCTTAGTGTTAACTTATTAGAAGTGTATATTCTCACAGAAATACGGGCTAGACTTTCTCATGGATGGTGCTATAAAACCAGGCATATCCACAGAAAATAGTGCTCCCAGGAAGTGAAGAAGATCCTTAGTAGGACAAAGAGAAATAACAAAACAAATGTATGGCTGAACAGGCTACTGCATTAGGGTTTCACATTAAATGTATCTATCCTTAAATCCATACTTTTAGTTCTGAATCTTCACGAGAGAGCAGCTGTCTGATGGAAGGGGAAAAGACAGCAGTGGCCTGCAGGGCTCACCTTGGAAATCTGGGCACTCCTTGGCCTGTGGGGCTGCCAAAACCTCCCCCATCTTTATTTCTTTCTTAGGGGAAAAATATAGTTAGGTTGAAATAGAATTTCTTGTTCTTTCTGTGCAGGTGGGTCACCATGTGGGAAAGTATGCAATGTGCCTGGTGTCTCAGCAAGATCAAGCAGTGAGGAGGGTCCCAAAGCAGCATAGTGCCAGGTGAGGGGCAGGCTAGAGAATAGCAAATAGACTCTCATTGTAATGGTAATTTTCTTGACCTACTTTATTCAACCATGGCACTTTGCGAGCAGGGTACCCTAGCAACAGCACTGCAGACACCTCCTGATGCATCATGATGAAGACTTGGTGTTAGGTAGTTTTGTGCTGCTGTTCCTCATCCTGAGCAAGGCAATTTGGCAGCTGTTTAACAGGGACATTGCCAGAAAGCCTGCCTCTGTCATCCATGCTCTCTTGTTCATTCATGAATTCTGTGCAGAAACGTGTAGGAGACCAACTGGGTTACTTTAGAGTGTTTATAGTAACCATGTTTGGGATGAAAAATCAACCAAAACCATTAAGCCCACGATAAAATTACTAGAGGAAAGAATGCTGTATCCTACTCATGCTGATGTGAGAGTTGCTCTTTCTTTCCGAGCTCATGATCCTGTGGTTAGGTACAGATAATGAGTCAGAGCTGAATACTTCCCATAGACTTACATTTTCCATAACATGACATGCTGGTGGGGTGATTTTAACAAGGTAAGTGCACACAGGAATACATCAATACTCTTGGGGAAGTAGGGAGGGCCCTAAGAGCATTCTATGAGTTTTAGAGTCTGTTTCAGTAATGGCACTTGTCTAGGAGAAAAAAAAGGGAGAAAAAATCCACAAATACCACTTGGAATTCTTTCATTCATATTGGCATTCTAGTATCATTGTATTTTTCCAGGAACTCAGAGAGAAAATAAAATGTCACTGAACCTTTTATCTTTAGGCTTCTGTTGGTCATAACGTTACTGATGTAACCGGATGTGATGTCCATGTTGTGTTGGTCATGTGAAATTAATTAGTGGCTTTAGTCCAGCCTGTAATAGACTGGAGTAATGTTAATTATGGTACAGTCACCCTCATTACCCTTAAAGGCCACCATCAGCATTTAATAATATCTCAAACCTCTGGTAATTTAGCTGCAGAAAAAACTATCATCCCTGTCTGCTCTCCCACTGCTCTGTGGCCTTTCCCAAGGCATATGCAGATACATCTTCCTCATCTAGCCAGATACCTAGAGCAGGGGGTTGTACCTGTTGTCAGTCCTGCAGTATCAGGTAGGTCTCGGATCCTGACGGATATTAACTCTTTAGGGAACTGGTCCCCGACCTTCCCTCAGTTAATAAACCCAAACACTGATTGTTAATTTGTGTTCTCTGTTAAACTGCACCACCAAAGCCATTAATCTAAGGGCATATTAATATCACAAACATATTCTTCATTTCAATTCTACTGGCTGTAATTGGTGCCGGTTCCAGGGGCAGTATCAAGAGAGAGAAAACTCTCAGAGACCAGACCTGATCAGCAGCCTGAAGTACATATTGCTACTGCTGGAGCTAAACATGCTGAGGGTGGAAAGAAAGATCAGCAGTATTACCTGCTGAACGCTGCATTTGCTAAAATGTCTATCTCATAGCAAGTAAGCAAACTCTACCCAGAATAGTGTGTCTCTGCCTATCACTTCAACTTGAAGTGGTGAACTGAGACTTTGCAAAAAAAGATATGGATGTGAGTGTTATAACTACTTTTTACAGAAATAGAGCTATAAGATTTTGTATGGTACATGGTACATGTATTCTTTCTCTCTCTCTCTCTCTCTCTTTTTTTTTTTTTTTTTTTTTTTTTTTTTTTTTTGAGTAGTGGGTAATTTAGTTTGTATGGTTCCGAGATGGCTACCAGGGTTTTGTGTTGTTTCACATAGGGCAGAATCCTCTCAGCTGAGACAGACATATCTCAGCTACCAGTTGATGAAAAAGATCTGGCCATGTGTGTTGTGATTTAACCCAGCAAGCAGGTGAGAACCACAGAGCTGCTGGCTTACTAATTGCAGGTGGGATGAAGGAGAGGATTGGAGAAGTGAATGGAGAAGTGAAAATGAAAGAACTCATGGGCTGAGATAAAGACAGCTTACTAGTAAAGTAAAAGCAGTGCCCTCCAGCAAAGCAAAGTAAAACATGGAATTTGTTTCCTACTTCATATCAGCAGGCAGATGTTCAGCCACTCCCAGGAAAGCAGAGCTCATTATGCCTTAACAGTTTCTTGGGAGGACAAACACCATCACTCCCAATGTCACAGAATCACAGAACTGTAGGGGTTGGAAGGGACCTTAAAAGATCATTGGGTCTAACCCCCCTGCAAGGCAGGTTCCTCTGAGCAGGCTGCCCAGGCAGGCGTCCAGACAGACCTTGAATATCTCCAGAGAAGGAGACTCCACAACCTCCCTAGGCAGCCAGTGCTCCGTCTCCCTCACCGTGAAGTTCTTTCGCATGTCGGTGCGGAACTTCCTGTGCTCTATATGTCCCTCCCTTCCTCCTTCTTTTCCCTAGCTGTTATTGCTGTGCATGATACCACATGGTGTGGGGCTTCCCTTTGGCCAGTCTGGGTCAGCTGTCCTGGCTCTGTCCCCTCCCAGCTCCTTGGGCACCCCCAGCCTCCTCGCTTGCAAGGCAACATGAGAAGCAGAAACATCCTTGGCTCTACATAAGCACTGCTCTGTAACAACTGAAAACATTGGTTTGTTATCACCACTATTTTCATCAAAAATCCAAACCACAGCATTATGCAAGCCTCCACAAAGAAAATTAACTCTATCCCAGCCAAAACCATGATGCTGGGAAGGTAGCTGTGGTGTGTTGCAGCTTGGCCACATGCAGCTGATTTGACATCCTGCCTCACTCCTGATGCCCAGTTGAGGTCTCCTGGCTGAACCAAGGCAGGTGGTGGGAGCAGTCAGTGTGGCCTGCCTGCCACTGCCTCCCCACCGGGCTGCCTTTGCTGGCAAAGCAGCAGCACTTGGAGGGGAGCGCAGGGGGAGCTGCACCTGGCCTCCTCCCCTGAGCAAGCAGCCTCCCCTGGTCTCTGCCCTGCTCTTCGCCCCCTGCCATCCGCCTCTGCTGGTGGAGCCAGGCAGTCTGCCTCTCTTGGGTACAGTGCTGAGGGCATGAGGAGCCTTTGCTGCCTGAAAGCCAATGGGCAGCTCTGCCACAGGCTTCCTGCCCTCACACAGCCTGGGCAGAACCAGGCCCTGCTGCTGCGAGGCACGAAGACCCGCAGCACTTCGGCTCTCCATGGGCATGGGGCTTCTGAAGCAGGGCATTACAAGGCCAGGATGGAAATCCTCCACAGAATAAGATACCTCCCTCTTCATGGCCAAAAGCCTCGTGGCTGAACAGCCTGCTGGCAAAACATGAGCTCTGTTTCTGATGCCTCCTGTATGCCCCTGAGCCTTGGACACCTGAGAAGATGGGTGCTGGGTAGCTCTGTGTGGAGCTGAGCAAAGCTGGGGCCACAGGAATCATTGCCTGGAGATCTCCTGAGGAAGCTGGAGAAGGATTGGAAAGGATTTCTGCAACATGGGTAGCAGAAAAGTTCTTGGCTCTGTGTAAGCACTGCTCTGAAATAACTAAAAATATTGGTGTATTCTCACCACTGTTTTCATCAAAATTCAAAACCTCAGCATCATATGAAGAAAATTAACTCTATCCCAGCCAAACCCACAAGAAAGTGCTATGCCCACTTCACTTTGGCTACTTCATAAGTCCTGAATATGTGCAAGGCCATGGGTGACTTTGCATGTCTTAAGGGAAGTTTAGGATGAAAAGAGAATGACCCTTTCCAGCTTATTTTATTTTTTAAGGAAAGGAGAGAGGAAGGATAGCCTTTTATTTTTTAACAGAAAAACAGCTTGTGTACTTTTTTTTTTTTTTTTTTTTTTTTTTTTTTTTTTTTTTCCAACAGTACCACTGAGATTGCTTTGTTATAAATCATGCAACAGTGGGTGCATTTTAGTTGGGCTGAAGTAGGTTGTGTTGCTTTATGCTACTGCTACAGCATGAGCTGTGCCCTCCTTGTTATGCATGCAGCGCATGTAGATTTTTCATGTCCTGAGATATCTTGCCCTGCCTTTTTAGAAGTCCACAGCAGACCTGTGATTGATTTGAGGGTGCAGCGGATTGCAGGGTGATGAAAAATTACCTGAGGTTTGTGCTCAGCTTGAGAGTCTATGAGCAATAAGGTACTCATCATTATTCATAAAAGGTTGAGAATCTGCATGCTATTTTTCAAGGCTTTAATTGCAGTTGACATTACAGACATATTGCTGGTGGCAGCCATCTTGCTGAAATGTGGTATTTCTGGGGTTACCTGCAGTATGAAAGCCTCATGGGAAGAATTGTCAGCCAGTTTCCAGCAGGCTTGAAAAAAGCAGGCTGTATAAACAAATCTTATTTCTTGCTTCTAGAGATACAGTTAAACTAAAGTGAAAAATTTCAGCTAATCTTCTATTAGGACTAACTTATGTGGTCCTGATGGCTGTCACTGATGTTCTGAGAGCTAAGAAGTTTCTGGGATCATGAGCTTGCATCTGTGTGGGTCCACATATCAAATATATGGAAATCATAGCCTGTGGCTGGAGTCCTGCAATGTGCAGAAGATGCTTATCTCATGTTATAAGACCTTGTGAAGGGATGTTTTCCCAAAATGTCTCACTTCAACCAGTGCTATTTTCCTTGATGAGTCTTTCCCTCTGTCCATTTTCTGGTGACCACTAATTGTTCAACAGTTTACCCAGAGTAGTTTGTTGCTCTGAAAGTATATACTGTAGTATATAAGGTCAGATATGCTTAGTTGGTTTGAATGTAGACCTCTTTGTGTTGCTTTTGTGGCCCTGGGGCATTGTATAACCAAATGCAAAGTTAGTCATGATTTGTACTCTATCCTCTGCTAAGAGAAATGCTGCACAGACGTGATGATTCACTTGGCTGGATCAGGCAAGTATGAGAGGCAAATGCAGAGTAATAGCTCCACATAAAAGGCCCTGTTGGCAGAGAGATGCAGTCCCTGCTGAATCTTTGGGGAAGAATGAATACTTCCAATAAACAAACAGGACAGAGTCTTTGAGGGTAGGCAGAGGAGGTAGGAAAGTGCTATCAGCTATAGTCATGTTCAATTAGTGGCTGTAAAAGTGACATCTGCTCTGCGTATGCATCTTAGGATCAGTACTGAGAGCACAGCTCATCTATTAACACATCTGACAAGCCACATTGTTTAACCCACTTTCTCAGCATCTTGCCCAGGAGAATAGGTCAGTCTGTTTACCGAGATATTTTGCAGCACATTTTCCACTACTGCTGAGAAAGCAGTCATATTTCAGACAGTGAGGCCCACTCACTTTTTTCAAACAGAAGCAATTCTCTGTGAATACAGAGAGCACTGCCCAACACATTAACCATGGCCAGGCAGTTCACTCGTTGGCCACTGTGGGATGGCACCTGCTCATGTAGTAATTCCTAATAGATAAAAAGGAGAGGCTAATTCATAAACAGATATTTGATCAAACAAGAAATCTCTTCTGTCCTTTAGCTTGTCCATTGCCACATAAACAATTAAGATGGCTGCCTTGTACAGGAATCCTGAAGTTCTCATCCAGCTGGTATTATACATGAGTTTTCACAGAAAAGAATGATTATTACTGCAGGATATTTGTGTTTTGCTCAATAAGAAATAAAAACAAGGTCTGAGCTGTGGAAAGCTGTAATTGGGACTTCCAGCAGGTGGAAGGCTGAACTGAATGGTGATGTGATATGAAGGCAATGGGAGAATGGAAACTTGCTGTGTCATGACAACAGTAGCAAAAGTATTTTAAGAGGGTGATTGCTGCTAATTGCCTTGAGCCCTTTGCTTGTATTTGGTATCCCTTACCACTGTTCCAACTAGATCTTTCCTATTTTGGATCATACGTTCTGCAGGGAGGGGTTGGTGTCATGTTATTTGGAAAGCACCATGCCTGTGACTGGGCAGCCAATAATGAGTAAATAACTCAAGTGTTTTGGGATCTTGTAACAGTAGCTGTATGGAAAAACGGCAAGACTGCCTGGCTCATGCTTCTGTGTGCCTGTGGCTGAGAGAGCTTCTGTACACAACACATGGTCCATGGCTAATGTGACCATTGGTGACTATGCAGAATTGTGCACAGTGAGCTGTACAAAACCAGAACTGAACTGCTAGGAGACAAGCAAGTGCCTTATGTAAAGCAGATACAAAAGGACCTTGTTACTTCTGCAGCCACCAGAGACTACCTCCCACCCCACAAAGCTGGTGTGCCATGCTTCACTGTCCCCCTTTTCAGGACTTGCTACGACAGCATATCTTTCTGATGCAAGGCCTGCAGGTATCCCTGCTTTTCCTTCTGTGTCAGGAACAACCACTCCTTTCCGTCACAAGGATTATAAACATACTGTTTCTTCCTCTTGAACATTACTGGACAGTTATCTCCCAGGGGCATCCTTTGTGCCCTGTTTCTCCTTCTTTCCATTCAGGAAACCCCAACACACCACCTGCACATCTTTTTAAGACCATGAAGATGAATGTAAGGTCTTATTAGATAAGCCAAAATTCTCCCAGCACAATATACTTAACAGAATGGGCTGTGCCTGCAACCTCCTGTTTCCAATGTTGTCATTTTTTTCTACCTTCAGCAACATAATGATGCCAAAGCTAAACATACGAAGTGGGTCATTTTGCTTCTGTCACCTTTAAAATTCAAAGGCAGGGGAAAATAGTCCTTCCAATTCCAAACCAGTACTTGGTGCAGGTAGATACTTTGCCATACTGACCTGTAAGATGAGCTTTCCCCTAAGTAAAGCCTTGCCTTCAAACTGCATTTTACACATGGGTTTTCCTTCTTCTTCCTTTTTTTTTTTTTTTTTTTTTTTTTTTTGAATTCAAAAGTAATTCTTCTCAATTTGAGAAAAAAAAGTGGCATACTCCCAAAATCACATGCTGCATTAGTTTGGCATATATATTAAAAAATTTCCTTTTATAGAGGTCTGGAAGGCTAGGAATGGAGTCCTGCAATGGAAAAGCTATGTCTCATTGCTTGATGTGCTTAAATTAATTCTGACTGCCCAGTACCTAATGTTGGGAAGGATGGGTGAAGAACAGTGCTGTGTTTAGAGGGAAGCAGACCATCTGGTATGTTAGCTCTTCTGCATCTCCTGCTTCTTGAAGTACATAAAGAAAATTCACATACAATGTGCTATGTTCTTGGGACACATTTTGCTTCTAACACCTTGCCTGCAGTTGCCCTAATCCTGACACCTTTAATCTCATTTTTAGTTACTTTGGAGAAGGCTTCTGATTTGGAGTGGTTATGGGTACCCTGGTATAATCGGTACCATGCTGCTGACCCTCTTCCAGTTATGATCTGACCACACATGAATTTAGTTGGTTTTCACTGATCTGCTACACAAGTACTGGCTGCTGGCCATTTGTTGCCAGCACACAGTATTAACACTGCAGTTACAGTATACTTTCCCAGAGCACAGCTTTGATAGTTTCCCAGCCAATTAACTCAGGCTCACCTCTGTTCCTTTAGTCCTTGTACTCTGCTTTTTTTTACCTCCTCCTTGAATGTCCTTCATTAACCTTCATCAGAGATATCTGCGGATAAAAACAGTAGACTTCCAGCCACCTTGTACTTTCAGTCAATTTGGTACATTAATGCTGGTGCTTACAGGAGTCTTGTTGAAATTTTAGAAATTCTTCTTCCCTCTGAACTTCATGATGCTTTATCTAAACTTACACGACTAAAGCAGAGTTTGACCTATGCCAGTATCTTTAAATAGAAACTTGACTGCGGTTTATTATTTTGCCATATTCTCTGAAAAAAAAAAAAAAAAAAAAAAAAAAAAAAGAAAAAAGTGTTTTCTGGCAATTCTCACACAACGAAGAACCTGCAGGATGAAACCAAAATTAATTACTATAAATAATGCAGTGGCTGTACACAGTGGTTTTACAAAAACAAGAAATCATCAGCAGATTAAGACACTGAGCTCATATAGAATTACTGCAGTCAGAGAATTCAGTTCATCAGAGACATTTCTCATGCAGCACAACCATGCGCTTTCTGAAAATATAAATCACAACAAATGAACTGGGGAAGGCATGGCACTGACATACATGCAATTACAGAATGAAAGAAATCTCTCTTGATTTTATTTGTTTGATTAAAAAACCTGAAAGGCTAAGACTTGTTTATCTCATTACACAGGGACACAACAAGCTTCAGCTGTCAGATCCTTATACTCGGGGCTGTTTCACATATATCGGTGTGGCACACAAACATTTCAGACACCCTAGCACTTCTTTTAAATACTAATTAGGAACCTACTTTGTGCTCTGGTAAGGTCAATGTACTATGAACTCAGAGATGATCTGACTTGAAAGGTAAATACCTTGTGGGGCAACCTGAAAAAAAGTCCGTTCGCATCAGCAGATGACTCAGAAGCTTAGAGTGGGTTGGGGGATGGATATTGTAGTTTCTGGAGAGGTCTTGCAGTGTAAGTTTTAAAGCTTTGCTAGGTTCAAGTGACAGTGGTTAGTAGTTCAAAACATGGCTCAAGGCAGCAATTTCATTTCTCTGGATTTCAGCAGGAGAAAAATGTAATAGCTCACATAGTTGTACTCAGCTTGCAATGAAAAAGGAGCTCATGTGCTATAAATATATTTCAAATGCCAAGACAAATCAAATGCGTTCTTATAAACAGTCTTGTAGAGGTAGGTAATCTATTCTGTTAGTTATGTATTATACCCTCCTGGCCTCACAACTCATGAGATTATGCTTAGATAGTAGTTTAAAATGTGAACACCCAGAAGTTACATAGCACATATTTACGGCTTGGCACATCTATTTTTATTATTTTTTTATTATTTTATTTTTTCATTTCTTTTGTCTGTTTTTATAAAATTACAACTCACTCTTTCTTCTCTCTTAGCCCAAGAGCCATATTTTAAAGTAATTCCAGATGGAGGGATAACAGTAAAAACTCTGAAGGCAGTCAGGCACCTAGTATTACATGGAAGTGCTCAGTGGGGTTTCCAAAACACCAGGTCTGTTTGATGCCTACATCCTATTAATTTTCAATGGGAATTAGCCCCAGATCCTGTGTAGGCATTTTTGGGAATCATTCTTGATGCCTAACTGCATCTTTAATTACCTAAATGCCTCTGCAAATTTGTATCCAAACTCTTAAATACTATCTTAGAGCTAACTGAAAATGTTAATGGAAATTTTGCCTAGGAATTTTTTTCAGTGTCAGACTTGAAATTAATCAGGTGCAAATCAGGAAAGGTTAGGTTCTAGATAAACCTTTCAAAAATTAATACCTAAACATAATCTGTGAGTGCTAAATCACATGTAGTCTCGTAATACAACAAGGCAAGCATATATTATTCATTTTTTCCAGGATCTCAGCTGGCTTTGTTTTATATAAAGGGCAATAGATCAGCATCAGTCTAAATTAACTGAGAGTCTAGTGTCAGAATTTGTTTAGTTGGGCCTAAGTTCTTGGCAAGATATAAATATAAATATACTTAAAAGAGAAAAATATTATTATATTTTCATTCTGAGATTTAAATCTAAATTGAACACTAATTCTTTACTCACATCCAATTTGCAACTAAGTGCTTTGGAAAAATATTTATTTTGTTGTTGTTTTTTATTGTTTCTTTGCTCTGAGAAGCCCTTGAAAACCTACACATTTCAAATGCAAACAAATAGAAATGTAAGTTAAATTAGCCATCTTGCTCTTCCCTCCAGAACCCTACCTACTTTCTTCCTATCTGTGATACTTTCTCCATGGTGTCGTCTAGGCTCTTTCTACATAGCTAATAAATATCAGGATCCCATGGAAAGAAATAAATAGAGAATAAATGAACAGGGCTGATCATGGTTGTGGTGGTGATGACCTGTAAGTAAAACCAATGAATAAACCCATGTTCCCAGCCCCTAAAAGACCAGAGACAAAAACAAGCATCATGCAAGAAGGGAGGATGTGCCTTGGCTGAGTTGGCATGGTTGTAATAAGCAACAGGTAGTTACAGTGCTGCACAAGTTATTTTTATACATCTTGTTTCATATCAATCGAACTTGTGAAACAATTAATCTACTTTTTTTTTTTTTTTTTTTAACTATGAATCTAGCTGAGGGATATTTCAATAGCATACTTAGTATTTTGAGTATGTGCAACTGAAATGTCATGTAACTAGCTGGTTGCATTTACTAAGTACACTCATAGGCAATCCTTCTTCCAGATGTAAATCTATATATTTAATTTCACAAACAAATAGCATTGACAATCAGCCAAGAAAATCTAATTATACATGCCTACAGGCTGGCTCTTTGCCTGAATGGTTCTTCCCAATGTACCAATGAAATTGTGTTATACTCTGGGAAGAACAACCGACCTTTGATAAGAGAATCTAAAGCATCATCAGGTCAGTTGCACTGCATATGCTGAACTCATCTAAAGGCAAAAGAGTACAGGCTTCTCTTGAAAGACATGCTTTCAGTATTTCATTGGTCACTGCAGGAAAAAATTGTAATGCTTTAATTCTCCTTTGCGTGGCATTGCTCTTGCAGAAACTGTATTCATGTGGGGTCTCAATGAAGCAGAGCCACACAATGGCATCTGAGAAGAAAAAAAAAAAAAAAAAAAAAAAAAAAAAAAAAACATTGGCAGGTTAAATAAAAAACACTTTAGGTTACTGGTCCAAAGCCAGAGGCATTTACAGTGGGTAGGATTAAATCAGAGCTACCTGGAAGCTGATCTGTGAGAAATTTGAGGAAGAGACTAAAAATCCAAGTTGGCCAGCAGCTACTTGTCATGTTAGGAAGAGAATTTTGGCCATTATGGCATCAATTTAATAGAAATTAACAAAGTATTTATAGTAATGATAAAATGTGCAAGTGGTTGTTACTTAACTAGTTATCCACTAGAATCATGAAGGATAGTTTTCACTCCCATTGTGGGTACACGTCTTTTATTTGACCCACTACTCAATATTTAAATACCTAGTTTGTTTCAGCCAGCATTAGTGCCCTTATTTATGATCTTATTTGCTAATAGAGTAGAACTTCCTGCATGTGCCACAATGGAGACAATCTTCTTTTTCTGTGTGAAATGAGCAACATTAATTCTGATCATTTTCTGAATTAGCAGAGCTTTTCACAGGAGCATTATTTTTAAGTGCTGTTACCGGAATTACTCAGGAGAGCTTAGAGGTTTAAATTAGTGATGTTTAAATTAATTAAAGAGAACGGTCTGTGAATTTTCCTATCTGAGTTAAGATTCAAGATCTTGTTTGTGGTTTTGTTGTTGTTGATGGTGTTTTCTTGTTTGTTTTGTTGTTGTTGTTTGGTTTTGTTTGTTTTGCTTTATGTTTCCAGCAACAGCAAATTCAAATAAAATCTGATTTAAATGTTAGCTGCCACACAGGAGATTGCACTAACATTTCAATTAAAAATTACGTGCAGACAATTGCTCATTTATCCTTACATCCCATATACCTTAGCTTTAGGTAACTCAACATAGACCAGCTGAAATCACTGGCATTGCAGTAACTTGTATGGGTAATATGGTAGCCCAGACATATTTGGTAGTGATAAAAGGAAATGGGAAGTTTGGACACCCACCTTCTTTTCTGAGTGTTGCCCTCATTGTGCTGTACCTCCATGGGACAGAGCAGTAGAAGATGCACTTCATGGACTAAATGCATGAGTGATAAGTCATTTAAAAATACATGAGTTAATTCAGCTTCCACTGACTTCAGCTGGATTTACTAAATGCAAGAATGTGAAGTACTGCCTCTATTTTGAAACATTTATTGATTTACCTGAAGTTGTCTGATGTGTCTGGATCCAACAGAAATCAGCATTTTTTCAGTCTCCAGTCGGTGGAAGACTTCTCGCATGGTTGTGGACAAAGGCTTAGAGTACCCATTGCAGTGCTGTCAGTACATAACAACCACAGTACTAGCTTTTTGAACATTTTGTCTGTTAAGAAAAAACCTCTGATTCGAGCAAGGATACTTATGTAGTCCCCACAGAGGCAAGGATCTGAGAGGAGGCATAATCCCACTGAGCTGTGTTAGCCCTGCTCTCACCTTCTTTGCGGCTGGCTGTGGCCCAGCCTTGGTTCAGTGCAGCTGTGCTCTGCTTCAGAGCTAAACTCAAGATATCTGCTGGCACCCCAAGCTACAGTGTGGCCTTGCCAGCTTAGGCCAGTGCTGGCCAGGCAGCAAGAGACATATAGGTTCTTCTCCAAAGAGTGCTGGGGTCTGGGCTGAGCTATCTCAGAACAAGTTTAAGCCATGGGTGCTACACAAGGGAAGCCTTCAGCTCGAAACACTCCTTAAAGAGTCCTCTGGACTAGAGCCAGGCTTATCCAAATTCTTGCCTGGACACCATGGCAGACAACTACTGAACTGTATGTAGGAAAAGCAAAGTACTGAGCTTAAAATACATCTCAGATAAGTTGTCCCCCAACTGATCAAGAGCTTATTGCCAGTCAGATGCCATGCCATTTTGTAGTAGTGGTTACATTGCTGGACAAGCATGAGATCAAACAGAATTCTAGTCAGGAGCTGCTGAGGAGGGATATGACTACAGATGAGCTATGGATAGTGAGGTATTAGTTACAGAATTGTAGGGAAATATCTCCAGACATGATCTCATAAAATTAGGCTCTGAAATTTGCATATAGTAAAAGTAGCCTTCTGAAAAGAATCATCCCTCGATGTAGATCAAGTGAGATGGAGCTGACATTTATTGAAACAGCATTAATTGTTATACCTTCTGCCTCTCTCTCCCTCCCTCTTCTCTGTCTCTAATAAACAAACCCTTTGAAAGAAACAGAGGCTGAAAATTGTACTTTAGGGAAACTTGGATTGATAGAGGCTACCCACTAAAACTCATTTAAAAGAGATCCCAGAGGCTTTTCATGGTGAAAACAATTGCAAGCTCTTCCTGAGGAAAGGTGCTGGATCCCTGGGATGGATGTTTATGTATAAAATGTTTTCCATTCATAAGAAACTATTCCTCCTAAAGACATTGTTTTTTTTTTTTTGCTTGATGACTTATATCTTTATTAATGATAAACCCTTAGAAAATAATATATGGATGTAGAATATATTTGGATATATTTGTATGGTGAACTAAAAATGGAGTGATCCTATTTTATGCAATCTAATCCCACTGCTTTTCTGCAAAGCTATTAGGTTTCTGATTGTGACAGTTTTAATGGTAAAATTATGTCAGTTTGCAAGTTCAGGTTTCTTGCTCTCCTCTGATGAGAAAATCAGAATGAAAAGTGCTTGCTTTATACAAAAAATTATTTGTACTTGCCAAAAATACCCCCTTACAGATGCTCTTATTCCTTTGAAATTTCTTTCAGGGGCATGGCACCTCTCATGAATAGGGAAAGCAATTTTAACATACATCTCCACCTTTAATTCAGCGCATCAGTTTTTGTGACAATCATTACAATTGAGTTGGCACGTCTATGAACCTAAGAGGCTTTGTCAGAAAGCGGAGAAGAGAGCACACAAGCTGAAGTCGGAGCATTTGTTCCTTGACAGTTCAAGCACGGTGGCAGCCAGATAGGGCTGAAAAAAACGAGAAGGCACTATAGTTCCTCCTCGCTGATCTGAAGCCTGCAAACAGATACCAATTCAGACATAAATACTTGGAGCAGCCTGGTTTCCTGGGAGGTTGTTGTAAGAGTGAGGCATACCGAGCCCTTCTCTGAAGGTTTGTGTTTCATGACCCCATTTTGATGACTGATCATTTCTAACATTCATTTTCTGCAAAGATTCTCTCTCAGAGAACCCATTTATATAATGAATGAGTGTTTTTTTGGGGGGGGTTCATACTGTAATTTATCTCTTTATTCTTACAGTTGGCAAAAAAAATAAAGTGTAATGCTTGATCTGCCATTGAATTGTTACATTTTACATATATCAAGCAAGTTAAAACCTATCTGATATGCTCACTTTTTCAGGTTATTAATATATTTTACTTCATCTCTGTGTTTTTTCTTATTACATCTGAAAATATGCTCAATGTTTTACAAAACTAGTACTTAGCATCAGCCCATAAATTCTGACAGTCCTGAAAGGTTGAGTGTTAAGGGCTTCTCCCCATCAATCATTATTTCTGTAATAGCTGTATGGAAAAACAAAAAGCTCATGATAATTAGAGCAGTCATGAAAAAACAAATCCTCACAAATCAGTCATGCACAGTTAAGATAGAACATTTAATTCTGAGATTTGAGTATATATTATAAAATATATTGTTTAAATAATTAATGTTCCCTCAGCCTGCCTCTTTTAAAATGAAGCATTTCATGCAATAAGTTACTGAACATACAGAACTGAGCTGGCAGCTACCGATGTTAGGGATAATTATACCTCTCTTCATATAACTTAGCCTAGAACACTATCAGGCATCTTGTCTCATATCAGGGTTAACAATTTCACAATAATGTCACCATTGGAAAATGCTGATCTTGAAATCTCAGTATTGGAAGCCCTGCAATTCCTGCCCCCCACTTTTTTTTTTTTTTTTTTTTTTTTTTTTAGAAATGCAAAGTTGTTGAATTTAAATGTTTTAAATATGCAAGCTGTGATGTTTTTGCATGCAACCATTATAGTAGTATAGTACTTTTTTCTTCTCTGCTATAGATGTAAAATGGGTGTTCAGGGCTGGTCATTTTATCTAGCTGGTATCCCAGTATCTCTTCTACTTGTGGTGCTATTTATAAGTAGCAATAGAGTCTTACAAAACCCTATCTCAAACAAATTTTCATGGAGAAAGAGTAAGAAAAGATGACTATAAGCCACCTGCATCTGCCCAGTTCGGCCAGAACATTGCTTTGACCTGTCTGGGAAGATGCATATTAAATAAGACAGTGACCCAGCCAAAAATAGAGAGTTTTTTCTCTGTCATGAGTACTGAGGATGCTTGTTGTTAGCCCACAGGCTTCTGGTTGTTAGGATTTTGTGAGTTTGTTCCCTCCCATATCTGGTTCATGAATGCAGGTGGTAGCACATGGAGATCAATTGCCCAGACATTGGGCACCATGCTGTACAGCTGCCTACATGCCAGCAAATCTCTGTGGCACAGGTCTCCTGCCAGGTGATTAAGTTTGGACCAGTGAGGACAGCGAGAAGAGTCTATTAAATAGCAACTGGCCTTCCTTCTGCAGTCTTCATTCTTTCTGCTAACCTCGCGTGGCTGTTACATTTACATTTTCAAAATACATCTCTAGATGTCTGGTGCCAAAAACAACTCAAAGCACCTGTCTCAACATTAGTAAAAAAAATATATCCACAGGGTGGGCATACAAGTAAGTTGCCCATAAACATGCATCTTGCAGCCCCCCCAGCTGTGATGGGGAAAATGAGGGCACAGCAGCATGCCTCAAACATTAACAAACCCTTTCTCTTGGCTGAGATCAAGACCTAAACCTACCATGGAGTATTTCATCCAGCACCTCCCTTTACAAAGAGGGTACTATAGCACTGGCTTTCTGCTGGACTCCACAGGGACACTAGGACATGGATGTGAAGGGCATTTCTAAGATCCCAAACAATTTAGGGCATACTGGTTAAAGCTGACCAATTTCATCCCACCAGGAATCTTACCAGAAAAGAAAAACTTGTTTTATGTGTATTTGTATAATGTGTTTCCAATTGCTGTTCCATGTTCAAAAGGGGCTAGGCGTTGCTCCAACTACACTGGCAGCCTCTGGCCCTGATGGCGATGGGTGGCACTAATGATTAATAATAAACGTCTATTCTAATTGCTCTAACATTAAGAAAAAGAATCTTTTTGAACTACAAATCTATACACAGTCTGCTTCTTAATACCTACTCCTATGATTGGAAGATGATTATGTAGTATTCACAGGGATTATATTTAACGTTCATTTACTATCAGACTGGTAACATAATCATAATAAAAACAGATTTATTGGTTTGTTTCTCCTTCTAGCCCAATTAGGTAAAGCACAGAATTTTATAGGATATTGAGGACACTGAAGCAGACGCTGAATAATAATGGCTAATCTCTGTTCATTGTAATATATCCCAGAACAACTGCGAATGATGGCCAAGCTCTGCTATCATCCCAGACAGCATGAAAATTAAGGATCTCTTCCAAGCACCTCCTTTGCATTACAGACACACTTCCATTTTCTAGTTAGTCCTTTTCTATCATATGATAGAGAGAAAGGGGGACCTTCCTCTATCATATAGTGATATCTACAGAGGAGAAGACCCTATCTGGACTGTCGCAACACATGTTCTAATAGGGCCAAAAAAAGACTGAGGCTGCAACTGGTAGTTCCAAGTCTTGATTCATTTGTGTTGATTGTATTGAAAAGTAGGGCTTGAAAATAAGCACTTTTAGGGCTATATATCAAACAATGTTAATAATTAACAAAGTGTCTACAGATAGCACAACACGTGTGTTAACTAAGGGGGATCTCTGTCCCTTTAGGAGAAATAGTCACAATGCAACAATCCTTGTTAAATTGTGGTGCAGTCACAATCCTTCAGCAGCCCTTTTGGACTTCATGTCATGTGAGATGTTACAGCACTCTGTATTGTTTCTCAGGTCATACGCTTGTCCCAGGCAAGTGCATCACAGAGCCAGTGTTTCTGAAATATTCCATCTTCTGTCCAACAGTGTTTTTCTTTTCTTGTCCCACAACCTCCTGGTTTCCCATTCCTAAGAAACTGGAATGAATATAGTTTGAGGGGAAAAAACATAACTAGAATCAGTGCCTGTAAAAAAAAAAAATCCCATGAATGCCACCACTTATCTTACAAGAAGTAGTAAGATATGGCAACTACAGTGTTGTATTTTAAAGAGAGTTACACATGGTAGTCTTTTTATTTTTTTATTTATTTTTTTTTTTTCATTCCTTGCTGCTTCTTGGAGTGTGTTAGACAACCCCAAAAATAGGTATGAGTGTAATTGCCAGGCATTTCTAAAGGAGCCTGTCTGTGAATGCCAAAGAGATGTGAAGCTCAGATTTTTGAAAAAGTTTAGCTGGAGGAGTTTCTTTTCCTTCATCCCACATGTTGTCTGCAGGGATGTGAGGAGAAAACATTTGTCCATGCATGCTGCAATACAGCCATGCCAGCAATCTGTGGCAAAGATTATAGAAACAGAATCACAGAATTGTTTGTGTTGGAAGGGACCTAAAAGATCACCTTGTTCCAACCCCTCAGTCAAGGTCAGGGACACCTTGCACTAGAATAGGTTGCTCAACACCCAATCCAACCTGGTCTTGAAAACCTCCAGGGATGAGGCATCCACAGCTTCTCTGAGGAACCTGTACCTGTGCCTCAACACTCACAGTGAAGAATTTATTCTGAATATCTAATCTAAACCTACCCTCTTTTAGTTTAAAGCCAGTATCCCTTGTCCTGTCACTACATGCCCTTGTAAAAAGTCCCTCCCCAGCTTTCTTGCAGGCCCCATTTAGGTACTGGAAGGCTGCTATAAGGTTTTCCTGGAGCCTTCTCTTCTGCAGGCTGAACAACCCCAGCTCCCTCATCCTGTCTTCATAGGAGAGGTGCTCCAGCTCAGGATCGTCCTTCTTTCTCAGTTCTGAAAATGTAGGGAAACAAAAAAAGGAACAGGAAAAACAAACAAACAAACAAACAGACAAAACCCATGTAAAATGTGTTTCCAATAAAATGTCTGAAATATATGATATTTCTTAGGTATATATTGCAACAGTTTTCAAACTCCTCTCTTGAAATCATTTTAGCCTTAATATGTACATTAGAAGGCTGGTACTTTGTTGATCTGTAATGACCAAAAAATGTTTAATTTGCTACTGAATTATATCTTTCTTGATCAATAACAATTACACGTACTTAGGTGTGTAAACTGCTTTCTTTGACACACGTCAAAATACTTTACAAAGGACGACAGCGTGCAATTCATCATTACACCTCACCACGTCAGATGGCTCACATTGTGGTAATGCCATTATCAGCAGATACATAAAACCAAATTTGATGCAATTACAATTGTTTACTGTACTATCTTTGAACATTATTTTTACCCTTTAGGATGCCAGCCAATACTGTAATACAGTTTTTGCTTAATTTGGCAAGGCAATTACCTCTAATTAGGAACTCTCATCTTTTCTTTCTGTAGTTAGTTTTCAAAGGAAAAGATGTTTTGTGCAATTTGAATACAGTTTGCAAAATCTGAAAACATCCACATGCATTTTTGCTTGTCTTTAAGCCTGGCAACAGTTGAGATATTGAATTTTATTAAATTGTCCAAATAAACCATTACTCTTGTACTGGTGGTGTTGTGTGCCAAATAGTAGCCTGGAGCAGAGCTGCTTGGCTCTGTTAAAGCCCTGAACTAATAGGTTCATAATGAAAGCAACAATTCAAACTAAACTGTAAGAAGCATGGAAGTGCCTGTGCAGCTCTCAGAGAAACTAATATGTTGTTTCATTACAGTTCTGTGGTAAGAGGGCACATTTTTATTCACCCTTGAAAACACACACAAGATTGGCACACACAGCATCACCACGAGAATTCTCACCACATTTAGGAAGTGTTCATGAATATAAAGGACAGGGAAAAAAGGAATAGGATGAAAATCGCTCCTTGACATTAGGGTGAAGAAGAGATCAAGATATCATTTCAGTTTTGTCTTGAAGGCTTAAATGAAAGAAAATTGCATAGGTCTGTGCCAGCCTTCTGCATTAGTGTGGATGCTACTCCAAAATGTAATTCTATATTGCATGCCCAACAGGAAACAGTCATATGTGGCTTCAAAAATGTGCTTCTTTGTAGGTCAGATACAGATACATGTCTTGCCTCAGTGATGACTAATAAGAACTTCAAATTCAGTTCTTTTTATTTTTTTAGTACACAGTTCCAGATTTCCAGATGAATTAAAATATTAATTTATGCCCTGTTTTTACAGAATCATATTATTCCTAAGATCATGACCTTCTGAACACATATATATACAGTGATTTTATCATCTTGATAACCTGATTTCAACCACTCAGCTCCCTCAAATTCATTTTTATGTTTAATTTCATAATGCCTCTGTATGATCTAGAGAATGGTAATATTTTTCCTAGGACAGAAAATTGAAGTACAGCTGACACTCCAAGTTCCCTTGCCTTTTCTCCTTGACTTTTGAAATTGATCTGTCCTCCATTTTAGACAAATAACGCTATTTCAGAAATGTCTCATTAATATAATCAATGATGTAGTTGATATTTTTTCTCTCAACACTGTAGCATCCATATATAAGCTCTGTTACTGTGCTCATGCTGAGTTACTGTAAGCACAAACAATGCATCATCACCGGGCAATAATTTTGCCAGATCAAGGCTGCAACTTTGCCCTCTGAGGGCTGTCTGTAAGCAGATAATACTGTTGAACTAGACAGAAGGATTTACAGTGAACCTCTTTTTAATTATCATATGTAACTCTAGGGAGCTTTTCAAAATGGTCCCTCTTTGGTAATTTTAATATGTTTCTAAAAGATTTTAAGTGATGTAAGTCCAGAGGTAGAATAATATGTATTGCTATTTTTAAATGCTAGTGTAAAACCCCAGCTGCACAGCTTTGTCTGTATTCATAT
This sequence comes from Nettapus auritus, assembly GCA_011076525.1. Lineage (NCBI taxonomy): Eukaryota > Metazoa > Chordata > Aves > Anseriformes > Anatidae > Nettapus > Nettapus auritus. The sequence goes on from CM021766.1 coordinate 40,872,786, forward strand.
TTTATTAACCAGTCCATTTTAATGTCCTCACTTTTCTCTCTCTCTCTCATTCTCTTACTGCTCAGCTGCTTTCCAGAGACCATTTTAAAATTAATTCTGATGATTTTAGGCATTTCTAATATGACTATGATCACAAGACTGAACCAGTACTGGGAGCATTATTATTTGGGGACCTTGTCTCATTGTTTCCTCCAAGCTGACAAGTCAGGCCAAATCCTTGGTCTAATTTTGTTTACTTATTTATAATTAAAATTAATTTAAATGAGTACATCACAGGATAATTGGCTTCCTTAAGATATAATAAAATAAAGAGGGTGTAAGCTCCAGCTGTTTTCCAGAGAGAGAGATGACATAGATCATTTGTACCTCTAGCAATAAACCCTGCAACCAGACAAACCATGAAACCATGATGTATTTTCTCTGGTCTGTTGGTTATCTGGGGCAATTACTCCCCTGAGATCAGTGGTCAGTTCTGACTAACAGGTTTGGATACTCTACTAGGTCTGGAAGTGTTCTTGGCAGACCACTGATTTTAAGTGGGTCTAATGTTCATTCAGGTTAAACACTCTCTGGTTGACAGCCACAAGTGCCTTTCAGCACAACAGTTAACAAGACCTCTAGACATAATGTGTGCACTCAGCTAGTTAAGAGCAAAGATTTTACTGACAGATGGAAGAAAGGAGGCAATTATAATTCAAATACTTCTGCTTACTTGATCCTGTTTCTTGTTCTTCGTCTTCTTCATCTTCTTCAGCTTTGGCAATTTACCTAAGATCAGTGACTTATAGCAGAAATTCCCTTACTGGGCTTCTCTGAGGAAAGTCATACTTGACTCCTTTTCTAAAATCATGGTGACAGAGTTCACGCTTCTCATTTTCCCAGGACCTCTGTTTCTTTTGTGGTGCTGCTCCATCCAGATTGCACTAGAAAATCTTAATTCAACAGGAGGCTCCCATTAAACTTTCTTCCATGGAATTTTTCTAAATCAGAGGATGTTGAAGAATATTTATTAGAACCATAGACTATGTAAAATCTGTCAGCTTTTTCTCACAGCTTGGTTTTCAGTTGGGGAAAAAAAATGCATGTCTTCTTAGGGTTTCAGTCTTTGTTTTCCCTAATATCCACCACTGAAGAACAGTAATACCAAGGAATGTCTGATAGCTGATATCTGACATATGTGAAAAGAAGGAAATCTTCACATGTAGGATATATATGGTACAATCAGGTCACCTTCCCCATCATACCTGTTATTGCACCATAACATATATTTCCATTCTCTTATTACTTGATTTTGAATAAATGCAAGACAATTTTATGGAAGATGAAAGCACATTTTTTTAACAAACTGCCTGGGGAAAAAAAAAGAAAAGTGGTCTTACAGTAACAGAAGCTTTTATATAGCACTCTTCATCTGGTGAGCAAGAATTACTTTAAAAGTAAATTGCATATACCTTCCTGTTTTATCTATATGGAAACTAAGTGACTGAGCATTTAACTTACGTATTTTGTTCTACTAGTTTGTCCGTATGAGTTGCTAAAGTGTCAGTCAGCAAAAGACTCACACTTAACTTTAAATCCTTTAAAAGGCTCAACTGAAGTCAATGGCAGTACTCTTGGTGTGTAATATTGAGGAGATGTGAAAATATCTGCAGGATCAGGATTTTAGGTTGGCAGCTTCTCTGGGACACAGCATACTTCTTTTTCTATTAATGTAAAATATTGTAAGATAAAATATGCATGTTCAGTAAATACCCACAGTATCTCAATGAATTTGGCTAACAGTTTTCTACATAACATTAACAGGCATAATTGAAAAAAAAAAAAAAAAAACTGAAACATCAAGTTGATTATTTTGAAAGACTTAATATAACATATCTTGGGCTGCATGAGAGTTCTTCCAGAACAGTCTGGTTTTTGCAGCACTCTTACATAAACATAACTTTCTTACATAAAGTACGAAATATCTTCTGTGTCTCACATGTCAAGTTTAGAAAGAATACCTTACAGGCTATTGTTAGATGTTGCTGGATTACTTTCTTAAAATCTCTTTTTCTTCTGTTTCAGGAACATAATAAATCTGTCAGTTTCTCATTTGTTGCCCAGATGCCCTGAGTCTGGGATAGTGCTAGTTGCTTCTCATATGTCCCATCGTAAACAATGATGGGACGTCATTTATGCTAACTTTTTTTTTTTCCATCTAGCTATTAAAAAATGACAGACAGAATTATGCAACAGAGGATTTGTTTGGGAAACCTCATTTACAGTCTGTACATATACTCAAGGAGACGAACCCATTTCTTAAATACATCTGTATTTTAAGAGAAACCTGTGATAAATCTAAACCAAGAAGAGTATCTTGATGAGCTGAGGCTATAATGTGTCCTTGCCTCTTACCCTCCAGAAACAAAAGGCATCCATGATCTCATGATTATGAGCATTATATGAAGCTATTCTTATTGTATTGTTCCAGGCTGCCAGGTGTAAACATTTTGGAGATCTATAACACCATCATTTATTAATTTTGTTTATGGATAATTTGCAGTGTCACACTCTTAATTACACTTATTTGTGATTAATAGAACAGTCTCATTTTATAAGTATATTATTCAGAAATAATAAGTCATGGAGATTTGCATATGTACTGGCATAGTAAAAGTAAATGTGCTTTCTATCCTGTTTCACTAGTCTGAGTTGGTTTTCTTCCAGTTTTTTCTCTGACTGTCTAGATAAGAGGTTTAAAACAAGTTATCACTAGCTGTATTAGTACATACTGGAACAGCTAATTTATGTTTATTCAGTTATATTTTGTGGCTTTTTTGTTTGTTTGTTTGTTTGTTGTTTTTAATTTTGGCAGGACTTGCTTCGTTTTTTAATTCTTTGTAGATCTGGCTGTCCCCGACCAGTTGTATTAGTCTGTTTGCCATTGTGACTCATGGTGTGAACACCTGCTTCCTGGTATTCCTGGGGGCATTGGAAAAGTCAGGGCTGTTACTGTGTTATATACAGCTTTATATTTCCTCACAATTTAAGGCCAAGAAAGATCATCAGATTGTCTAGTCTGATGGCCTTTTTGCCAGTGGCTATTAAATGTTGTATATGTACCTCAGGGTTGAGACAGCTATTTTAATTAGCCCATTGTATTTTAGTCCTTGCAAAACCAAACTGCTTTGTGTTTAAGCAGTATCTGAGACTCCTGCAATATTTGAGAACTGATTCGGCCTTACATGCCCAGACAATCACAGACAATCCACTCAAAAATCCACTGTGCTTGCCAATGTGAGCTAGAAAAATCTCTACTGCTCTTGGGCTTGCTTAAATTCAGACCCAAGCATCAGATGTCTAAAATTATTTTCTGCATTGGTTTACTCTCTTCGTGGGCACAGCAAAATGAATAATACATGCTTCAACGGAAGGTAAGAACTTCTATTGCAGAACGTATCAGGACAAATATCCTCTGTGAGGAGTCGGGAAGGGATTCTTCCTCACCTCTGTAGGCAGCCAGCCAGGGCCCTCGAGTAAGGAATTTGATTATACTCATTACCTTAATGCCAACCTGCAAATGTCTGAGTAGGCAGGGTGTAATTCAAGCCATCTTGTTTCAACCATAATGGAAGAAGTTGCTCAGATGAGTCATTCTAATGGATGTCAGGCTCAGGGGATCACCAGGGAATCTAGCCTGAAGTGACCCTTTCCCTCCCTGTTTGAAGCTGCTCTGGCCATTAGAAGATCTCCTAGAAGCCGAAGTAAAGCCCATATTTAAGAAAGACAACCAGTTTTTAGGACAGTATCAAGCAATGGTTAAGTGCACCACCTCCCTTCATAAACTCTTGGAGTTTAATTACCTTTACTGCTAGGAAATTGCATCTGATTTCAAGGTTGATTACATCTAACCTTAAACTTCCAGTCACTGGATTTAGTTGTACTTCTGTCAGCAAGACTGAAACAGCTCGCTGCTGTTATCTTTTCCATGTATCCTCTCAACCTTTTCTTGAGTAAGTGAAATATGTCCAGCTCTTTAAGCCTTCCATCTCAAGATGTGTGCTTGACTTGCAAACTATTTGGATTTTCTCCAGTATTTTCTCATCTTCTTTAAAGTGCAAGCACCAGAACTGTGCTTGATATTTTGGAAGCATGCAAGGACTGTGCTGAGTCCTTCTCACAGCATTGCACTGAGATCTCATGTTAGGGGTGATTATTCAGGGTAATCACTTTTTTGTCATTCCCCAAGTCTCTGCTTTCTGAGACAGTTCCCATTCCTACAAGCCTTTGGTTCCCAGAGGTATTAATTTGCATTTGACTGCATTAAAATGAATTTAGTGTGCAGCTTGTTGGACAGTGATCATTTAGCCAAATCAAATTACTGCAGAAGTAATATATCTTCTTTATTTACTGTGCTAAAATACACTGTGTCATATACAAGCCTCAAAAGCAAAGATTTTATCTCATGGCCTGGACTACTGAAAACAATACAAAAATGTATTAGATGAAGACTGTTTCTGACTCTGCTGAGAAAGCTCCCTACATTGAATGAAATTTCCCCATTAAAAGACTACGTTTTGAAATTTGTCAGTGAGATACTTCTTAATCCTCGTAATGTGTGACCTGTTAATTCCACGTAATGCAGGACTGGAAATCAAAATGTCATGTGGTATTAAGTCAACTGCCTTGCAAAAATCCAAGTCTGCCCTATCAATACAGCTGCTTTTCTCATGCAGACCTGCAATCTTTTGTATAGATCTTCTAAATAACCAAAACCTTCACAACTATGTCTGACAAGATCTAACTTCTACTAACTCGTTTTGACTAGCATTAAACATATGTACTACCCATTTCTTTTTCTAATAGTGTCCTAGAAATGCATACTATTTTGTGAGCAACCCAAACCACCAATTTCAAGCAATGGATGGCTCATAGCAGAAAATTGTACTTCACCACTTACATTTTTCTCTAAATCAGAGCTAGGTGGAGTATGAACTGAACTAGCTGAGCTTTCTTACAGCTGCTGTTTCTCTTTCAGAGCTAATGAAATATTGACATATATAAGGATTTTCTGTTATTTAAACCAGGGAAAGGGGAGTATATGCACAACTAGCAATATGTTTCAAATTGACAGAACTTGCCAAATACAGGAAAACAGAAGCTACTGGTACTTCTTGAAAAGATTGTTTCGGGCCCAATCCTCAAATACATATAAGAGTAGCAGTGCTTAGAAAACAAGATGGACTCTGGAATGATTCACATTTCTAGGACAGGTATTAAGGAAGATTAAATGATGCAAAGGATTTGTGCTGGTTGTCTGCAAGGAAGACTTTTCTCCATTCTTAATCTTCTTGAGGCAAAACCTCAACATGTATAAATGCAGTGGTGGTGCCTGTGGGCTGAGAGGAATAAGGAGATTGTTGGCATCACTGACCTAGAGAGACAGCAGAAGCAGATAGCCAATTGAAGAATATGGCTATAGTGTTGAACACTAGAGTCTGTGTTGCTTTCGGTATTCCCAGAACACAACATTTCATGCTTTTTGCTGCTGTTATGGCTCAGTGCAGACTGCTGCTCTGGGCCCTGCCTGTGTGCTCCCTTTGAGCATGGAGTAATCCCAAGAATGTGCTGCTGATATATGTCTTTGCACTGTCCTCTACAAAAATTCACACTCTGGCCCATGCACAGAATAAATACCCCCTATAAACTCCTAAGCACATGCTGATAGAGGTAAGACAGTTTTGAGATTTAGTTCTTGGAACTATCTACATCTAGAATATGGATTTCATACATTGTTGGTTATGAAAAGAATTAATCCTCTAATGAAAGGAATATTAGTTAATGGATAAGGAGAAGGTCATTCGATTTATCGCAGCACTGGAAGAAGCAGTGTTCTTAGCTGATTGTTGCACAAGGTTATGAATTTCTGGGAAACTTAAGGGACTGATATTTAGCCACTGAAATATTTCATGAATGTTTATACATTTTTAAGGATGCAATCCCACATAGTCTTATTTGTATAAGTCTTAATCACAAAGAGTCTCGATTAATTATATTGGTTTATTTGCATCAGAAAAAAATAACCTTATATAGAGTTTGGTTGTGCTGTGTCCTTATATATTTATAAACACTGGTCAAAATTATTTTATGAGGAAAATTTAAGAACCATATGGCATCGCCTATTATTTTATGCTCCTTAATTTTCATATCAATGTGTAGAAGTCATCAAGTGTTAGCAGTTCCTTTCTTACCCGAGGGCAGTCAAGTGACCTTATCCTTCTCCATTAGACTTATATTCCCTCCTAACAGAGGATTAATCCATTCACTTTTACTTATCGTGTAAAATGGATGTGTGAGCTAATAAGATGTGTAAATCTGCTACTGGGTCTGTTCATGGAGCATATTCTCAAGAGTTAAGAAGTTTCTTGCACCTAGAATAATAACACATTCTTCCTACTGTACACGCAGCCAAGTGAGGGGGAGCATGACATCAGCTATATTTCAGTTCTTAAAAATCTCCGACATCTTTAACCATAAGTAGCTGTGCATCCCTTCACAGTAATTTTCTCAAGAAAAATGATGTTCTGCTCCTTTACTAAGGTATCCTAAACACCCATTAATTTCAGCTGAAGTTATAGATGCTCAGCTGCTCTCTGGAACGGGTCTTAGAATACAAACCGGCAAACCAGCTACTCATGTGCAGCTAGTCATAAACCCTTCTTTTGTTTATGAGCTGCAATTTCAACAACAAAAAATAAATATTTCTGTCCTTTGTCAGGTTCTATTTTTTCCTTAACACAAGCAATCACATATAAGTCAATAGGCTGAATAATATCATGGCTAATGTAAAGTCATACAAGCTAGGATCTGTCTTCCCTTATATTTTTATGATATTTAACTACGTAAATGGTTCTGCAAAATACAACTAGAGAGTCAATTTTAAAGGGAAATAACCACATGGAAGACACGGCTTTTTTATCTAATCAAACCCTTCCTTCCTTCCTTCCTGCCTTCCTTTCCCTTTCTTTCCCTTTCTTTCCCTTTCTTTTCTTTTCTTTTCTTTTCTTTTCTTTTCTTTTCTTTTCTTT
>CM021766.1:40879862-40908354 GCA_011076525.1 Nettapus auritus
TTTTCTTCTGTTGAGCCACATGAAAAGTGGATCTGCTAATCTTCTTTCATTAAAAAAATACTTAGCAGCAAGTCACTCCAAGAAGGCTTGCAGGCTTGCAATGCTTCTGACTTAAATATTCCTACTGTGGGTATGAACAACCAAATACATCCATCCTGGGTACTGTACCCTTCTGCCAGAAGCTTATATTCTGAACGAGGAAAATATAAACACAAGCTGAAGAAATGTCTCCTGCACATTAAATTTTGGGTTTGCAGCCATGATTAATGTTTTTCTACTGAATTAAAATGAATCTAAGTCCATTTCTGTCATAGGAATAAAACTCACAAAGCCTGAGAGTCATTTCCCATTGCAAATAATCCAGGTCTGGCAGTCCAGTCCTGGCTCCTTCTGGTCACTGGCTTTGTAGGACAATGCAACCCCTTATAAGAAGGAATGTAAGCTTATGCAGTGAGTTTTTAAACTGGTTGTGTCTTCAGAGCTGGGTTGAATCAGTCACTGCATGTGAGGACTGTGTAAGAAAGTGGCAAGTGATTTTAGCAACTTTTGTCATATTTGTTATTTCATCTTACGCTAATAAGAATGCAAAATGATAGCCATACATAAAAATGTTCATGAGCCAATTTGCAAATATTCCTAAGAGCAAAGAAAGGGGGTTTGATGCAATACAAAGGTCTGGTCCTACGTCATCTTGCTAATATGATTCTGACAGATTATTCAGGAGGGTGAGTATATACTTGGTTAGAGACTCCCTGTGCTGACACTTAATGATGGAGAATGGCATTTAGCTGTGTATTAATTGCATGTTTTTCCTTCTTACCACCTGAGAAAGACCACCTATCCATGGCCATGACAACTCCTGACCCAGCAGTTTCTTTTTAAAGGACCTATATGGATAGTGCAGTTTTGAATAGTTAGAGGCAAGAAACTACCAAGGAAATCCAAGTCATTCCACTTTCTGTTCTGTAGAGCGTCTTAGAAGGTTTTCACCTAAAGCAAATAAATAAGATAGCAAGCGAAGATGAATCTTTCCAAATCCCTTCTTCTGAGGCACTCTCAGGTGGAGGCAGACAACAGGGACCTTTGCTGCACGGGGTAAATAGGAAGTTTATTTTAGAAAATTGCCAAAGTGCATTTGACTGAGACAGGGTGATGCTGCTTCAAGCCTGTATTTCCAAAGTCCATTTCACACGAACATCTCTGGGTTAGAGGAGAAAGTCTCCCTAGCAGGAATCATGGTGCAATCCAGGTAGGGTTTCTCCACGAGGCTGCTCCAAGGGGCGCCGAGGCTGGCCGCACAGCAGGCTCACCTATTCCAGCAACAACTCCGCGGTGCGGCAGGAAGTTTGTGAAACTGAGTTACCCTCTGCTGGCAGAAACACTTTTCCCTTTTTATTTATGATTACCCTCGGAGCGGCAAACCAAGGAACCTACCGATGCGATGGGTGGCGGGGCGCGCAGCAGGGGCACGCCCGCACCCCTCGGAGCCGTGCTGCCCCTCGCAGCCCTGCCGGCGGGGGGAGCCAGCACCGGGAGGGGACCCCCGCTCCGGGGGAGCATCTCCCCTCGGGGGAGCATCCCCCCGCCGTGCCTGTGGCGGCGGGAGGGGAGTCTCCTCCTTCCTCCCTCCCACCCTCTGCTCTCTCCTCCCTCCCCGCCTGCCCGCAGCCGCAGCGCAGGGGCAGGAGGGAGCGGCGGCGGCGCAGGCAGAGCCGCCCGGCGGAGGCAGGAGGGCGGCCGGGCGGTGGCTGCGCCCCGGCCCCGGCCCCGGCCCCGGCCCCACCGCCCCCGGCCCCGGCTGTGCCGCCGGCAGGCTCCGCCCGTCGCTCCCATGGCGCGGCGGCCCCGCGCCAGGTGAGGCTGCGCTGCCTGTTGCGCCGCTCCGGCCGAGCCGTGCCGGGCCGTGCCGAGCCGTGCCGAGCCGCCGGGGGTGGCACACTGCGAAGTTTTGCGGGAAGGCGCCGCTCCGCGATGTAAGTTGCGGGGTCGTGCGACGGGAGGGGGGGAAGGCGGCAGATCCGGGAGGAAACTCGACGGGGAGGGAAGGAAGGAGGCGAGCAGTGCCGTGCCGAGCTGCGCCGGGCACAGATCGGCAAGGGCCCCCGGAGATGCTCCCGCCTGTACCGGGGGCGGCGGGGCTGGGGCTGCGCCGAAGCGGCGGGGAAAGAGGGAGAGAAGGGGCGGGGAGGCTGCAGGGAGGGGGCTGCCACCCCCTGCTCGGTGCCTCGCGGCTCCGATCCCAAAAAAGCGGAGCAAAAAGCGCACCCCTCTCCGTGCCCGCCTCGCCGGGAGGGCGCCGTTTGCTCTGCCCTGGGGTTTTTCCACTTTGACAGCTACCGGGACCAGTTGCTGCCGAGCAGTGGTGGTGGTGGTGGTGATGGGGAGGAGAGGGCAGCTCCCTCGGAACGCGAGCAACAAATGGCAGCCAGGCTGCAGGGGCAGCGGCGGCGCTCTCTGCGCCCAGGTGAGCCGCACCGCCCGGCCCCGCAGCCCGGGGAGGCACCGGGGGGCAGCTGCAGCCTCCCCAGTACAGCCCTGCGGCCAGCGGGTGGGGGTTCCGCGGGGGTGGGGGGCTCCGCAGGGGGTGGGAGCCCCCAGCAGGGCACGGCCGCGACCCTAAAGCCGGCGTGGAAATGCCCTGGTACTTGCGGTGGGGTTTGGAGTGGGTGTGCGAGGGGGCTGGGAACGGCAGGCTCTTCCCTCGCCTTCATGGCAATGCGCACGGCCAGGATTTCCCCTCCCCAGAAATTTGGAAAATGTCTCAGATGTACCAGCGGGAATTTTTCTTTCCTTCTCGGCTTCTTCCTTTTAAATTTTTTTAAAGATTTTTAGAGTACCCGTTAGGAAATGGCAAAGCCGTTCAGGTTGCAGGTTATCACCTGGTCTTTCTGAATGTCCCTAGAGAGCAGAAATGGTGTGACAGCGAAATGAAAAGAGCCAAATAACTTGAAAAGCGTGGATAAACCAACTACTTGCAGAGTCAGAATGAAAACCGGGCAAACAACGTTTACTGCTTGCTTCGAAGAAGTGAGCCCAGAGGTATTTACATATCTATGAAAATGACAAAATAAGCTAATGCTTTTGAAGTTATTGTAATTATTTAGAAAATAATAACCATGAAAAAACGTTACAGATTTGTAAATGGAAGGAAAATGAGCACTTCTAGAGGATAACCTTTTCTGAATGCCAAAAAATAACCGGCAACAACTTCTTGTGGTCATCTGTCTAAAAATTTGTGCATTGAAATTGCAAGGTGTGTGTCACGCCCCTCTGTGAGCAGTACCTTGAAGGCTTTCATACGGAAAACTGCAGTGTTTGTATGACTTGTGTTTTAGTATTTTGCTCAGTAACTTAATTAAAAGGACTGGCACACATTGGGTTTCTAGTTTGATTTAGTGGGAAGAACAAAGTAATTAAGCTGTAGAATAAACTCATTTGCAAAATCTATGCTACGTGCAGAGTCTGATTGTCTAGTTTAGTTTCTGTATCTTGCTTAGAATTGACGATACCAGTGTGATTGCTTAGCTGATTCCGCAGCCCTGATTTGTGCGAGTTGCCATGGGTTTCTATGGGATTACTCCTACAGGTAATCCTCTGATGACTCAAGCCAGCGGGACTGGGCCCGTTGTCAGATAGTTCCAGCATAGGTGCCGTGTGGCGACGTGCCTGTTGATGTTGATGGGAAGGCTTTTGGCTCCAGTAGAAGAGCCTGGGGTTAAGTCCAGATCTGTCACATTTATTCAGCTATTGCTGATTGGGTCACAGCCCTGATCTCACTTTCCCTGAGATGTGCTGTGAAAGCGGTGCTGCCTTTGGTCTGAGAAAGGTGATCTCCTGTGGATGGTTGTCGTTTTCCATTGACCCGCAGTGAGTTGAAGCTGCTCAGCATCTTGGAGATCAGGGCCTGAGTGAAGGAAAAGGAGGACCGTAGCTGCTGCTGTTGAGAATCAGTGTGTTTTGGCTCAAAGGAGAGATCAAAATCAAAATACAAATATCATTTAATAGGCATATGTGTTTGTACTCTGGATCCAATCCAGAGTACTAGTAAATCATGTGCTAGTAAAGTATGTGACAGCTTTGCTACAGATAAAAACAATAGCAGGATGTTTAAGATTTGTGGTTTGTCTCTGCCACGTGCTTTACAGGGTCCTTATTTAAAATCTTTTGGAAGATGGGAATCTTTTTCTACTCATGCTGAAGCCACATCAGAACCTGGTAACTTCAGAGCAAACACATCATAAAACAGCTTGGGAAATAATCACCAGTCAGTAGAATTGAAACGTATGAAATTGGCCTTATTTAAAGTGCAAACTTGGGTGTCTAAATACAGAGAAAATGTATTTTTCTTTTACAGAGTCACCTTTAGATGTTCACTTAAATAATAAGGCACCTCAAAGTCTTGCTTTTAAGGAATTTCCTGTTTCTTTGGTAGGAATATTTATATGTGTAACACAAGGGATTATTTCACTGGCGGGACAATGTCAAACCCTTTAATGAAATGAATAATTTAAGAAGCAGGAAAATGTGCAGAAATACGTGTTGTTACCATTCCAGTTAATTAGAAGGTGGTCTAAGGAAGCATCTTTTCCTCAGTGTAGAATATTGTGTTTGTGATCACTTACAGGATTTAAATGTAAGTAAGGTCCTTATTGTCATATGCACAGTTGGTCTTTGGATCAGTCCTGGTTTGAGAATGTGGATTAAATTAGTGTTATGTGGCTAGCAATAATCTGTGGTTTTGCTTCATCCAGTATATTTTTTTAGTATAGGTAGAGAAAAATCTTACAAAGTTATGAAATTCAGAAACTTATAATGCTAAAGAGAACCTTATTTTAAAAGGATGATGTTTTGAGCCAAGAATAAATTATTGGAGTTCATGGAACGCATAGCATTTACCTTGGCTTGTTTGACCAACTCTTTTTAAATATTAGCTTATTTACTAAAAGTAACCTCCTGCAAGTGCAGGCTTGGTTGAATACTTCAGTGCTGGTAAGAATCAAAAGTTAATACACCTACAAAAACTCCAAGCAGTAAGAATATAAGAATTTCTCAGCACACTCAGTAAGTATTTTTAAATGGATTACTCTCTGAAATACATGCATGAACAAGGTTGCCATCTACTCTTAAATCCAATGTGGTATAGGTGAGATAGCATTAAATTCAGAAGTCTTCTCATCTGGAGAATTTAATCTCTGCTTCTAGTTTTAATCCAGCACCTTTCCTAAAGAGGTTTCAGTGCTTCTTCTGTCCTGGTGCAGTTTGTTAGTCTGGATGGACAACAGAGAGCTGCATGCATCCGGGAAAAAGCGTGGTGTGATAGCAGTTTTACTCACTGCTTCATTTGAGCTCATGCTCTAGATAAACAGTTGCCAACCCCACAGTAGAGGAGGTTCTTGTTACTTCACAAAGGTTAAAGATGTGTCTTCCTGCTTCATCAAGATTTCTGTGGTTACTGGTGTCCGCATGTCCGTACTTTCCACTGGTGGCTGGTGTTGTTTATCCCTATAGATGAGGCTGCATTTGTAGCCTGCACAGACATGTTTTACAGAGACCTAGGCTGAACTTTGAAGAACACAGCCCTTACTGCTACTGAACAAGAAAACAGCTTTTTTCCCCTCTCTCCTGGGTATTTAAATGTTCTATTGGGTTCCTTCAGCAACCAGGTTCGTTTTTAACATTAGCTTCTTTCCACGCTAACTCCAATGCTGGACATGGGGAAAGCCTTTTACTGTAAGGATTAGCACAGCTCCTGAGTCCTTCTTTCTATCAGCAAGGAAAAGGCAATGCTAGCTTGATTATTATTATTATTTCTCTCTGGACAGTGTGAATTTTTATATGGATGAAAATGAGAATGTTTGACTTTAGTCCTTCTGAAGGATGAAGTGGTTGGTGGGGTTGCAGCACAGCCCTTTGGCTCAGCTCCCTGCTGTGCCAGGGGCTTGCCCAGGGACTTTGGAAAAGATTATGTAGTTGGGCAGATTCAGGTGGCTTCAGCCTTGCCGAGGGAATGACAAAATGGACTTAGCTTTTTGTGTCTCAGCTCCACAGATAGAGAAGAGATAAAAATGCCTCTTGAGTAAATGGTGCTGGTAAAAGGCCTTTTCAGAGACACATTCAACTGGGTAATTGGAATTTACTTGAACAGAGATGAAAATTAGCACTACAGCTCTTGATGCACTTGATCATGGTTTACCTCTGCTTTTCAGGATCAGTTCAACTACCTTGTGTGTGTTTAAAATACATTTTGTCCGACATTAATAACAGTCTCATAAAGCTGCTAACTTACCCTTTGAAAAGAAGAAGAAAGTTGATCTCTGCCTGCTAAATAGTACTATAAAGGTACAATAACAAGAGAAAGTGAAAGGTGATAGAAGTGACTGATAGCACGTAAATGGGTTGCTGCTCCAGCCTGGAAGCAGCAAAGCAAATGGAGACTACTTAATTATTTAAGGAACAATAAATGAAAAGTCTGGTTATACAGTAAAAGGAGAGACAAACAATAAACAGAAAGTTGAGAGAGGGAAACAATGTGTAAGGAAAGTAGAAGGTAGACGGGCAGGGATCAAAGGGGCGGGGGATGGGCTTACATTTTCTATAGAGTTTTTGTTTAGAAAATATTGTCTGTATAAATCTGTGCATTGCAGCGCTTACATAGCAGCCTGTCTTCTACTCAAACTGTGGGAGTCTGACACAGCATGTTCTTCTCCTGGGGGCCGCTCCATGTTCCTGCTTCTTCCTTTGGTTGTACAACCACAGTGAATTGGGAGAGTGTTTTTACAGATGCGTGTCTTGGTGACAGACTGTCCTAAGAGGTATACTTTGTGGATGCTGTTAGTTTTAATGGCATTATCATTTTCTCTTCTGTCAAAGTTGCAGTGAAAGTTACTTCTCCCTCCTTCCTCCGGCAAATAATACCATTGAGTTTAAAGGCAGACTTTTTTTTTCTTTCCAGTTTACCAAACTTGGGTTACGTACTTTTGCAACTATACTAGCTAAAGTTGTTTTGTATGTAAACATTGGGGCTATTCAGCATTTCATTAAAGAGTTTGAAGGACTGCTTTATAGGTTTGTACTGGGAGTTAATAGGACACATGAAAAGCAAAAGCATATATTTATTTATTTATTTATTTTCACTCATCTAGATTGCAAATGTGTATTGCCCGGATAGGATTTGCTTCCATATGTACTTCATATGAAGTATTTTTCAATACTCTAAAAATATACAAATCTATGTGCATGTGAACAATATGCAGCCTTTGCAAATGGTGAAGCCTTTGGACATTCAAATCAATCAATGCTGTTTGCTATTGCAAAAAACATCATAATTAAAAATAAACAAAAGTACTGGGTATACAATTTTCAGTTTGTGCAAGTATTCTTCTTTCCTAAAGAACAAAATGTATAACATATATGGAGATTTGTTTTAGGCAAGTACTTCTTATTAGAAGAGGAACTGCAACAAAAATCTGTGAAGTTGCTTGCTAGATTGTATGTGGTTAATGAAGTAATAACGGTGGTTATATATTTCATTGATGAAACTTTGACTTAGAACACTAAAAACAACCAAAAAACTGTAAGCTGTGTTTACATTCTTGACTTTTTGCCTATTTTTATTCCATGTTGGACAATGAAAATGGATTCCATTTAGAATTCCATTTGAATTATATTTTAATTCTCACATAACAATATATATGCATTTTTAATACACTGTTACCTTACCTTTAAAAAAAATAACACAAATTTTCATACACATCTAAAAACAGATTCTTTAATACATTTTTAGTCTGAAGTTTTTATTTTGAAATGGGTATGTGCTCTTATATTTTTCTCTGTCCAGGAAAAAAAAAAAGATATTTGCCAAGAAGAAAAAAATTGAATAGATATTTGCAAATTCAGGAATTTGAAAAGAGGGAAAATAGTCAAAGGCAGGAGGCTGATCACAGGACCAGGAATTATTAATGTACAAGGCTTGGTCTTTTATCAAGTGTGGCTAGGGTTTGGTAGTTTGTTGTTTTTTGTTTTATTTTTCCCTAGATATGCTGTAAATTATCTTTAAAATTTATCTTGATTCTCTGTATTGTTAAACATAATTTATCATTATTAGTGTCAAAAGGAGAATGACCCTTAGTTCTTTTTTCCTGAAGTGAACAGACTATAGCTGCCATTGCAACCTTGAAATAGTGTGAGGTTCTAAACATCCTTTTTGCCCTTGTTTCCAGCTTTGTTGACACAAAGTCATTAAGATGAAAATTGGTGATTTTTGAACAGTCTATTTTTAACAAGTTTATAATAGGATATTACTGTTCATGAATATGTGTCATTCCTGATCAGCGGAAGCACTAAAAGGATAGTCATGTGTCAGAGGAAAACTTTCAGTACACATTTTTTGATTTTGTTGTTCTCTGGGTGTGTCTAGTCCTGTTCTGCAGATAAAAGTATAGATCTTTACTCTGTTGCTGCAGGAACATCTCCTCCTTGTTAACACTGAGAAATTCCAGACTGTTTCAAATGACGTTACAAAAAGGGGTATGAATGGGAAACTGTTCTTTGTACAATCTTCTAACTAAGAATAAAACAATGCTGGAAACATCGTATCACAGTAAATCCCAGAACTTCAGTTGTCACCTCTCAAAGGCTGCAAATTTCTTAGGCACACCATTTCAAATTGCGTAAAAACATCTCACCTTTGATTTAAAAGCAGCCCATGGATTAAAGCATACAACCAGTGGACAATCCTTTACCTGTAAGTGAATATTAAGGCAGCTAAGCTGAGATGTCATGTTTGTGCAGACCAGATTTCTAATCCCGTTTTTGTTCTTAAGGAGACTTGTCATTGAAAGGTTAATTATTTCTAGAGATTGTATCGGTCATTCGCTGTTTTCAGAATCTTTCACAGTTTTTGCCCTTTGACAGAAGACATTGTGTATGTATTCTGCTCATCATTTTCATCAATTACATGGTATGCTTATTGGCAGCTCTCATGCATAAATACTTATTTTGCTAGAGTAAGAGATGACAGGATTTAGACATGTAAGAAACCTCAGTCTTTGGCTCAGAAAAAAATTCTTGATGGATACAAATGGTATTTCAATAACTTTCGATCCAAAAACTTTTCTTGCAAAGCGACATGACTGTTCTTCTTGCCAGTCACGGCAGGTGCTCCATCTGTACAAATACTGCCTAATTTGAACCAGTCAAGCGTAACATTTTTTTTCCCACTATCTGCCACATTTTCAACAAATTTTCTCAGTTCTTTAAACAAGTGTGAGGCAGCAGTGTGGAACAAAATGGACAGAGGCCAAGCAATTCCCTTAATTATAGCAGTGTTTTTTTTTAACACATTGAACAACAACAGTCAACTGTGCAGTGTCAGTAGCATTGCAACTTCCCTTGGTGGTGAACAAAAAAAATGCTTGCATGAATCTGTTAAAATTGAATCCATGCTGTTGCATCGTCTAGTATTATCTCAGCCCTTCTCATTGTCATGCTGCATGAAGAGCTATGGACGTATCAGCTGTGTGCTGCTCTTTTGATCTGGTTTGTGCAGCAGTAGCTGACAAACCCTCTTGCCTGCTGTCTTTGTTGCCTGAGAACGGCTCTTTCTCGTAGACTAGTAATTTGCTATTTGCTGTTACACCTTTGCTGCTTTCAATTCACAAATGTGGATTTATTTTATTGACAGACAAAAAGTTGTTGTGCTTGGTGCCTTTCTTAATATGAAATAAGACTGCAGATTAGATCCAATAAAAGCTTGTTAGCATAGATTTTAGTATGAGTTTGTGTAAAAATATCATTCAATTTTTGACTTTCAGTATAGCTGTGTCACTGCACACAAGCATACTTTGACAGACTCTGTACCTTCTCCAGAGCAGAATGTAGTCTTCCTGGAGATAAATTCTCTCCATGCACTGTCATCTTCGTGTGCTTTTGTCTTAATATTTTCACTGCAACATGCACACCTTGTGAAAGAATGCTTTGATGATAAGTAAATTGCTTTAAGAAGTTTATGGGTGTTTGAGTCAGCTGGGGAATCATTAGAAAAATGAGGTAAATAAGGATGCTGCAAGTTGCACAGTGCCTTTATTTTCCTCCTTCTGTAGAGAAGCAGAGTGGGTAAGCTGTGGCCTTCCATAGGTTCCCCAAAAAAGTCATGCGGACTGCAGTTATTGTGTCCTGGTTGTTTGGTGTTTTAATAGAGCAATTTTAATAATGCGTGTTAAAATTGCTAGTTTTAAATTCTGGTTCTAAAAGTTGTGGATTGCAGCTTTTGAATCCTGTGTAGTCACTTGGGTTTTGCAAACAGAGACTAAAATTCTCTAAGGCTTGCAGAATAGTGCTTTGTACCCGCTCCATGCAGCATCAGTCATTAACTTCATTAGTGCAAAGCAATTGGGATCAAGGGGCTGACTCTGTGACCCTATGTTCTTCCATTCACTTGGCTACTGTATGAAGCACCCATCCCAGCTTCTTGTTTGTCTGCTGTTTCCTCACTAAAATATATATGATTAGTACCCTTCTTCTAAAAATATACAAAATACGTGGTTAAAAATGCTGATGAATTTAATAAATGTCTGTTTTGCAGTAGAGGTAGCATATTTGTAAATGTAGATGCGATGTGTGTATGCAGGAGCTATTGGAGCTCTACAAACATGCAGTCTCAGCCCTTCTGCCCCTGTTGTTTCTTTATTTTGGAGGACATAGTTGCAGGTAAAGGGCTCTGACGAGATAACTTTTTAGTCACTTAAATATCATGGCTGACAGAGGGAAATTTAACTTCTAAGGATCAGGTATTAGGGAAGTGCAGTTCAGTATTCATGTCTAGGAAAAAATAAAAAATAATAAAAAAAAGAAAATGAAAAAAATAAGCATTTTAATTACAGATACTGAACATGTTGGGGTCAATTGGTGTGAGTAAATGGAGGCTGACTGCTGGGGTGGAAGGCTTTTGGTAATGAAAATCAGAGATTAATGAGGGGTGAGCTTCTGCTGCCTACTCTTTTCTTCACTGTTTTTACCCATACACATCACTGTTTGTGGTGTTTCCTAGAGGCACTTTTGGACTGAAGACTTGTTCCTGGAAATTGTTCCATTTCGGCCTGAGAAATCAGCTGTAAACTTTGTCCCTCCTCCAATATAACTTAGACTAGATGCTTTTATTTGACAACTTAATAATTGTACCTAAGCTGCCTTTGAAAATATTTTGTACTTGGATTTTATTAGTCTTGAATATATTATTTTCTCAATATATTTTTATAGTTCTTACTAAATAAAGAATGAACCTGGAAAAAAGGAAATTAGAAATAAGTTCTCTGTGTCTTCACTTCCAAAACAAAATCTATATAACAACGTGTGAACTTTATTATCTGTTCATCATCTTCACATCAGAATGGGGAAAAAAAGCTCCTTGTGTAAACCTACTGGAACCTGTTTCCTGTGCCATAGCCAATGACTTTTTCAGATTAGAGAGGAACACTGTATTCCTCAAATATTATAAGAAGAAAATTACTATTGTATTACTTACTATTACTACAACTGTTATAACAAGCAAAGAAAACAGGGGGCTGAAAGGTAACGGGCTGCCCTGCAACAGCAGTGATGCTGGAGGCTTGATTTCAGCATTGTAAGGGTAAATGGGCAATGAGCCCTGCTGTCACAAGGATGGGATGCACCTATGAGCATGCCTGAACCCTGCTTTGGGGAACAGCTCTTTACTCCAGGGACTCAGCTTGACATTACAAAGTTCACCTTGGGGCCTTACACTGTGCTGTAGTTCCTCTTGCTGGTGAAAGCCTTTACTTTTTAAATTAGGTGTTTGACCTTTGAAGGTGAAAATCCATTTCTTTGCCCATCCAGAAAAAAATCAAAACAAAACAAACAAACAAACCAAAGAACAACAAGACAACACCATCACCAGAAAAAAAAGCCCAAAGCAACCATAAAAGCCAGCCTCTGTTAGCAATAATTGACCAGATGCAATGGGGTCTGTATTCCTTGGATTGGGCTTGCATTTGTCAGCTATAGGGGTGGCATGAGAGGGCAGTGCTGTCTATGAAGGGCTGAGAAGGATATACCAGATCAACTACCTCTGTAAGGAGAGATGGTTAAAGAAAAGGAGGGCAGAAATATCAGAGCATGCTGAAACGTTTTATGTAAGATTTGTAAATCTCTGCTAGGAGGTAAAAGATAAAACTTCCTGCTAATGGTAAAGCATTTCTGTGTTAAGCCTAAAGTTACCTTATTGGCAGGCCTGTTGGAGGTTTATTCCTTGTCCCAGGGAAAACTGGCATTTTGGGTGTGCACAGGGCATGGGGATTAGTCAGGGCTGACGTATAGGCACTGGTACAAGGGAAAAGCTGTGGAGCCCTTAATCCCAGGAAAGCTTCTTGGACGGGAGCTCTGTCTCTCTGTGAAAGGCTCAGAGCCACGGGCTTCCCTGAGAAGTTAGCATCTTAAAAATAAGTTAAAGACTGAGCTTTTCTATAAATGAGGAGTGTTTTTATTAGCTATGTGACTGGTCCAAACTATAAAGGGAATCATGACCTGTTGTAAGTATCTGCTTCTGCCAAACTACGCTTACTGTGCACTACAATACTTCCATTTGAGTTTTTAACACGAGCATTGGCAGTGTGTGTTGAAGATGTTTTAGTTGCTGTGGCTAGCACAAGGTTCTGATTCATGGCTTCAGGAGATCTCTAAAACCTTACCAAGAAAAATGCTCAATTATTTTCCCTTAATGGTGTAGTTTTGGGGAGGGTGCATGGGCTAGCTTCCACTGATCTTAGCAGTGAGAGAGTCCCCTGTGACAGTTGTGCAATGAGGTTCTGAAATCTCTCACTTGCCAGGTGTTTCTTCCCCCTGCCCCGACCTTGTAAATCTTTGTTCCAATTTTTCTCTGGACCAAAGTCATGTTTAAAGAGCAAAGTCTGTCAGAGATGTTGGCACAACCAAGAAAAATAGTTCTGGAAGATGCAAGTCAGCTTAGGAGGTCTGAAATGGGAGGCGTATGTCTTTCCTTTCTCGAGGGAAAATGACCATTCTGAACCAGAAGGTAAGGTATTCTCAAGTGGCACTTTAGAAGAGTCTTCAGAAGGCTTAAACAAAAGCAGCATCTCTGTGTTTCCCAATGAAAGATGAAGAAATTTTTATTGTAGTATAGCAATGTAGTGAGTTAATCAAAAGTAAACTTTGTGTAATTTTCCTTGCAAATATTTGGACACTTATGAGAGTGTTTACAGTCCCTAACCTTTTTACTATTTTCTTTTTATCTTTTTCTCTTCGCTTTTCATTGCTGCTATTTTTTGAAAGCTATGCTTTTCCCTGTCTAAAAGGTGTCATCTTCAGAAGTTTTTTTTGTTTGTTTGTTTGTTTGTTTGTTTTTATGGGGAAGAGGAGGCACAGGAAGGTCTGTAGGCTCAAATCCAAGACTGGGGTTGTTCAGAGGTGTTCCCACTAGACATTTGATTGTTATTTGTTTTGGAAACATCAGCATTGCTTTTGTTGCTTGAGAATCATTTGTGTTTAGAGATCTGAGGTAAACCTGCATAAATCTGAGCTCACTGAAGTCGCTTTGATTAAAGTGGGTGTAAACCATAGCAGATGTAAGTGCAGATTTAATGTGCGTGCTGTCTCAGTTTGTGACAGTTGTATTGAAAATCATAATGAAAGCACCTTAGGAATGGATAATAATCATGCTGATTTGGACACACTATATATCCAAATGGGAAGTGAAGTATTGTTTCTAACTTGCAATATAAAAATATTTGAAATAACTATTTCTGGTCTTTAGTATTATCTATTGAATTCATATCTACCCCCGTCATCTGACAGGCTCCTAAAACAAGATTCTGTTTAAAATGATAAAAGTGACAGCTGTACAATGCATTTTATTCCTGCCGAGCCCTGTGATGTAGTTACTTTGGGGAGATTGGGATCTTGTTTTACTTGTTCAAGGACGGTCCTTTGGAAAGGATTTGCAGAATTGGTAATTGTGCCCATAAATCCTCCCTCCCCTCTGCATGTATGGTAAAATTTCTGCTGCAACCCTACTGTTTTGTGTTCCAGAAAGAGCAATTCTCTCTTATTTATCGCTTGTTCCCTCTTTTTTGAAACCCCAGTGGTTGTGTCCTGCTTGTGGTGAATCCCTCAGCCACTGCAATGGATCTTCCCCTTTTCTGTAATGTTTTTATGTAGAATTGCTTCTGTGCTCTGTCAGCAGCTCACCCCTTGCAGCTAGTAGTGACTAGAAGAAATCATATGTACAGGGACCCAAATTCTGCCCGTAGCTACTCTTGTGAAAACCTGTGGCATTATACAGTGGGCTTGGAAAGACTTTTTTTAAAAAAATTAAAAATCTCATGAGATCCACTGCGCTGAAAGTCTCTGTAAATGTTAGGGCTGCTGTTTTTGTGCTAGTACATTTTATTTTAAAGCTGTACCTGATCTGCAGTCGATGGAACTGTTTCTTAACATTGAAACAGAGGGACAAATTTGGAGTGAGATGTGCTATGCTGTCAGTGGAGCTTGCTACTAAAACTGCCTTAGCTAGGCACAACAGCGGTGTCTGTGCTGTGAGACAGACGTGCTCCATGGACTTCTGTTTCCTGGCAGTGTTCAAGCTGCTGGCCACAGTGTGACCTCCCTCCTTCTTGGCATGATGTCTTTTGGGAAGGGGCCAGGCCCATCTCCCGGCTGGGGCAGGTGGTGGCAGTGCCCAGAGTCCCAACCCCATCTTCTGGTGCATGATGGCCCTGCAGCACAGCAAGTCTGAGGCAGCAGAGGTCCTACCAGGGACAAGAAAACTGGGCTTATAGGGCTGACCCGCTCCTGACACCACTCAGTACAAAGCAAGCATGGGACTGAAGAATGTGAAGAGAAGAAGCTCACAGCCGCATGGTCTCCAGGTGGATGGATGAAGGTCTAGGGTCTGGCCAGCGGTGGTGTGGCTGACCACCACGCCTGCAAGACAACATACGTGGAGAAGTGTTTATGTATGGAAAGCTCCTTATGACCTATTAGTATCATGTTTAGTACAGAACAAAAGGAAATAATGTTTAGCCTATAGAGAGATATTATGCTGATCACTGTAGCACTCTCCTTTGAACAGGTAGCATCTTTGACTCTTACATTCTACGAGTGTAGAGGATATTGTACTTCATACAGCTGGCACACGAATAACCAAAGAACTTGAATAGCTATCTAATTCTCCTTAAAACCAACCAACCAAATGAGCAAAAGCTTTACAGTAATAGACCTCATCATATATTCAAAGAACCCAGCCTTGAGCCATTTACTTTTCTTCTTGGTTTTTCTATGTTGTGATCCTAGTGATACAACATGGCAAATTATAAAAAGTGAAGTAAAGATGTAATGAGATGTATTATACATAATTCCAGTACCATCATCAGATATATTTATCTACTTCTGGTTTTTATATAAAAAAAAAAAAAAAATGAAAAGAATACTTCTATTTTTCCAGACTAAATGGATTGTAGTACATTAATTTTTGCCACTGCTTAATGCGGAAAGGGAGTAGAAAATAATTGAAATTAGATGTGAATTGTTTATGTGTCCAATTAGCTGTTGTGAATGGAGGGGAGAGGAAGTTAAAAGCTGCTAATTGCTATGGTTTTTATTGTACTGACTACATGGCCTGCAGCTAGAACTGTAGGCTCTGGAGGGTAGCCTCATGCCATGTAATATAAGGGCACTTCTGGGAGGGAAGAGCAAGTATCTGCCAAACACTCGCTCCTGGGCTGTGAGGTTATATCTTGATGTTTTGTCATGTTACTGGAGAAGAGTGGAATTTTTCCTTCAAGGACATCTAACGATGTTTTATTTATGTTTTATTTTGGTATATCTAAGTAGAAAAAATAATAGAACAGAAGTTATTATGCTGTGTACAGAGTCTTCATGTTTTTAATTCTGTTTCCTATATTCAAGGGATTTCCTAGCAAGAATAGAAACCTCTGCAATAACAACTCCTATTTATGTTAATCTTTTGCAATCAGCATGCAGTCTGAAATAATTACAATGAAAACACCCTCTGTTCCAAATGCTCACAACTTGCATTTATTTCAGGCTTTTTTGCATCAGAATTCTGTAAACATAATCCCTCATTCTGCTCTGCTTCATCACCTTCACATGAAGTTATCCAACAGTACCTTTTGTGAGCTTCATTAACAATGGTTATGCCATAATAAATTATATAATTTGGAACATTTTTAATTAAATAAGTTTAAAAAAATCAAAACATACTAAATTTAATTAGGTAGATTTTTCCCATAATAAATTGCCACACAAGGTGTGTAATGAAGTAGACCAAAGTATAATCTATAATCTGAGGCTTTTAGCCTTTATAGCTTTACTAGCCTAAGCCACAAAGTGATTTGTATTTCTTTTTTACATCCATTTGAAAAATCATGCATTAAACATAACTTCTTGTGCAAAGTTAGCAGAACAACAGTTATTAACAAAGACTTGACTAAGAGTCTGACTCTGTGAAAACATCTTCCAGCTTTTCCTCTTTCTTTTAGAGCTGCTTGCCCAAGTCAGGGCCAATTTCTCCAGCCTGGTGGCAGCCTTTAGCATTCATTTGTTCTGTGCTGGGCAGAATTGAGGGTATTTTTGGTAGAATTCGCTAATGTGTATAATACAAAGAGCACATTCAACACTAAGTCTCCGTGCCAGTACAGTGTACATTTAGCTGGTTTGCTTGCCCAGGCACATGGGAAGGAAAAGCACAATAAAACTTAGCCCATGTATGCAATGCCATGGAGTTAATCCACAGGTGTCCTCAGCAGTTACCAGCACTTGCTTTCACCTTTCACCTTTGCCTTGCAGCCAGAACTCAAATGATTGCTATATGGTACCCTGACTCCTAAATTCTTATGTGACACAGCCAGGTTGCTTTCACCCAGGGTAAGTTCTCTGTCTAAAGGACTGGATCCAAAAAGATTTCCCTTTACATGCAGGGTATGCAGATTCATGACAGTGAATGGTGTTTTGATTTTTGAAGATGAGACCATGACAGCAGTTGAGCAAAAAACAATAACAGAGGTCATGGAAAGGGAATCTTTAAAATTATGAATATCATAGAATCATTCAGGTTGGAGAAGACCTTTAAGATCATCTGTTCCTAATTAACCGAGTAATAAAGTGCACCACTAAACCATGCTACTAAGTTCTAAATCTACACATTACTTGAAGAGCTCCAGGGATGGTGATTCAACCACTTCCTGGGGCAGCCTGTTCCAATGCCGCACAACCCTTTCAGTAAAGAAATTTCTTCTAATAACCAATCTAAAATATTGGTTTATGTTTTTCACAGACATCTCTGAATGGTCAAAGGAAGCAGTGCAAAGGGAGTATGCTGGTGCGTTACCTTCACTGTTTTGATTTGATGATGCATAGTCAGAATAATGTTTTGGAGTTGTCTTTCACAAGTGCAAATAGCTGTGTATAGAAGGCTACGAAAAATAATGGCCAGTATTTATATTTCTGGGAAGCTTCCTTTTCTTTTGATATTTTAATTGAGAGCTGATGTAGAGAGGCAAGATTGATGTCAGCAACATCAGGCTACTCTTTGGGGTGGTTTTCCTGTGTTTTGGGGTCTCCTCCTATTATTCTATGCTCTATCAAACTCTGAAACCAGGGAATTTGAGTTTTGGACATCCTGTGGGGGAAAAAAAAAAAAAAAAAAAAAAAAAAAAAGCAACAGGTCATTTGTTTTGTGTGTACATTTAATTAGGGGATGCAAGGGAGCGAAAGATTTGTGATGAGGCAGATAAGGGAAAGACAGAGCTGCCAGGTCAGATTGTGACAGCACTGCCTGTGGTGCCACTGAGAGTGCTGTGTCTGACCCCTCCTATTCAGCTGTCACATCATCTTAGGTCATTGCAGGGGTATCTCAGTCTTATGAGAAGCAGAAAAAATGGAGGAAAAAAAGGTCTGTTGCACTTTAATGGTGCCTTGGGCAGTAATTCTGCTTTCTGCTAGATACATGTAATATTTAAGCAAGAGAGGTCTGTTGTGAAGATGAAATGGCAACTTGTCTGAGCTGGTGTATTACTCATGAATCCTTGAGCAGGTGGATCTCTTGTACAAACTATATACTTAATTGTCCCCCAGAAGACTTTATGCAGCATTTCAATATACACAGATATCCCATCTCCCTCTGTCCCTGCCTTTTTACATTGAAAGAGTAACTGCTGTAAATTTAGAGAAGGTAAAAAACCATGAAGTTTATATAGCAGAAGCACACCTGTTTTACAGAAAATGCCACATTTAGGTTTTATGCCTGAGCAGTTGCCAGACAGGACTCCTAGAATTGGAGAGTATCGTACAGGATCACTGTTGTCATCCTTCTTAAAATTTTAGATAATTTGTAGCAGGCATGGTAGTCTGGTCGTGACAATGAGGTAGGACAGAGATCCAGAAAGCACAACGAAGGTAGTAGTAACTAAAACACAAGGGCTGGGGAAACACCAATGCACAGAAAAAAAGGGAAAAAATAGTCAAGAAAAGAAAAGACGAGGGGAAAAATATGACGTGTTGGCTGAGAAAAGCAGCTCTCAGTCAAAGTGACTTGCTGGGGTGAAAACATACTAAATGCAATAAGAGACTCCAGCAGACCTCTCCCTATTGATTTTAGGATCTCGTATGTGAAGGTCCTTGCGGTGGGTGGGAAGAAACCCTCTCTGCAAGTGATACAAATTAGATGGCTGAGGCGGAGAATTACTTTAATTGTATCTGGATAAGAAGATATTAGAAATTAGTCTTGATGACAGGAGTGTGTCAAATTAATACATTATGTATTTTTGGAATTACACAATGTGTCATAAGCCAATTTTGTTCCAAGGGAAATGTGACATCTTTTCCCTTTGTGTGTGTGTTCGCAAAAAGGCTGAAAAGCAAGGAAAATATAAACCAAAATGCAAAGTTGTCAAATGGAGGAGCATGCAAAGAAAGGAATTGACTGTGCCATTTAAACTGTATAAATCAGTGGTGATGTAACCTATCTCTCAGACCCTTCCAGTAGCTCTATGCGTTTAGACTACTAGATTTGTTTTCCATTTTCAGTCTGTTCCAGGGCAATAGATTTTACCTTGACCTGTAAAGCCAATCATATCCTTTTACATAGCAGTGACTTCCCAGAGAACAGGAGCATAAATCTGCACTGTTGCCATGAGGTACATGCTGTGCCTTGCAGAGGATCTGTTAACTCCCAAGAATGTGTGCAAGAGGATTTTGCTGGGCTGCTGAAAATATTTGAGCTGCATTTTTACATATCGAAATTTTGTTTCCTCCGCTTCCAGAATATGAATAGTTTAGAAAGGAAATATAGAGCTAACATTTGCAATCTGAAATGTTCTTCCTTTTCAGAAAAATATTGTTACTGTAATCCTGTTGGGGAAGAGGAGCTATCCTTTCCAAGACAGTTGGTATAGGTATGAAAATGATCAAAAGGCTGACAATTAATAATTATCATTCACTGCTGCTGCTATGCTTCCAGTATAGTGAACATATTTTTTGGCGTGGAATTAAATCCAAGTCTCTCCAGGGGCTATTGGTATTTTGCTAATGCTAAATTAAAGTGTGCCATGTGCTGTGCGCTGGGGGTGGTCAGTAGTGGCTGGACAAAAATTTAATTGTGTGGGTGGCAGGGGTGCTCTACATCGCTGCATGGTAGGTGTGATACAGCCACAATCTGGTGGGAAAACAACCTTTCACAGCCCCTTGTCTTTTCATGAAGGGGGGAGACATCCCCTGGCTGCTTTCCATCCTGCCCTCCAGTGAGGTAGTTCAGCTCCTGCAGTGGGCCTCCTGCATGGCCACTTTTTGTTCCTTCAGTTCGTCACCTACCCTTTGTTTTTAACTCTTTCAGGCCGCAAATACTTAAAATAAAGAACATATGAATTAGAAGTGATAAAGCAGAGGTGGAAGCTAAGCTACCTTAAAAAGGAATAGGTAAAAAAGCGGGTCCAGATTGGAGAGGAATGGAACTAGTCTTTATTTCCTTCAAAACTACCTTCTTGTTAATTTGTCAGAGCATTGGTTTGGAGGTATCAATACAAAAATGTAGTACTGTATCCTTTTTGGGACCTGCTGGTTTATGTTAGAAATCCCTACATAGCGTATCATCCTCTACTGCCTAGTTTTGAGCGCTCAATATATCTTAAATATATATATAAATATTTTAATGAAGTCCTCACCATTCCTAGCAGTGTGTTTTGAGCTTTTTCACCCTACCCAGGCTAGCACAGTCAGTGCACAATGTGCTGCAGCATGTTCAGGCTAAAATGGTATTAGCAGGGAGAAAGCCACCAAAATTAAACCTGTGAATCTTGTATCTGAGCCAGCAGTCATTGGGTGAGGAAGTTTCCTGAAAAACAGGGCTAAAGTCCCTATTCCCAGGCTTTCGTTCTTCCTATTCTCTTTCCCTCACTGAGGGCTAAGCTAACTCAGGCAGCCATCCAGTGGTTACAAATAGGGTTCACAGGAGGGTGATATGCATGGTGTATGTATCAGTAACGAGAGGGGTAATTCATGGGATGCTATGCTCAGAAAGGTATAGGTGCAGGTGGGGCTTTGGGAGAAAAGTACCCATCGTGTGTACTGCTCCCACAGTGGTCCTCAGGGAAGAGCATGCTGCCTTGGGGAAGGAGCAAGAGCTGCGACTTGGTGCAGGTGCTGTGTCTGGTTCAGAGGCAGGAGAGCAGAAGAGTTGGATAGGACAGTGAAGCATCTGAAAATATATATTTGGCTAGCATGAAGTTATTTTGTGGAATGGTGGCATTTTGCTTATTTACTTAGTAATTTGTGATGGCAGTAGCTGAATATTGAACAGCTTAAATCTAAGCAACTGGCATTTCATGCTTTGGTGAAGAGAGAGTGGGTGAGTGAAATAGCAGGGGTAAATTGTGAATAGAAGTGAAACCAATATGTGCAGTTTTCTCTGAACCTTCCCACCTCTTTCTTGGTGTAATATTGAGCAGCTGGGGCTGTGCTCTCTCAGCTTATCATCAGTAATCAGACTATAGATCTCTTGGGATGTGTTTTGCTTTCAGTTGTTTTGGTGGAAACCTACAGTTATTAACTAGATTATTTGCATTTAGACCAGCAAGACTGCACAGAGAATTTGAGCCTTTTTTATCCGCGTGGTTGGTGGGAAGCACTCTCATTTTACATTACTTTGTTTAGCCAAAGAAACTTCAATGTAAAATGAGAGAGCATTTGCACTATAATCTTTTTTTCCTTCTGTGAGAAAAATTGTACTAATCCTAGTAGACATAAAACTGAGAGTTCTCTATACATTATTTAGAAGTAATTTTAAATTAAATAGTGACATTTTCCTATTCTTTGATATTTATGACACCTGGAAGGACATAGGACACTATGCTTGACCAAGTAAGTTACAGAGGTGTATATTGCTGGAATTGAATTTCTTCAGCTGTTTTCAACATTTTTCAGGGAGATTTTCCCCCCTTGGATTCCATGGAGTTTTGCTCTAAGTGGTCCACTGGGTTCCCTCTATGTTTTTTAAAGCTTAGCTAGCTAGGTGTGTTTACGAATTGCTGTCCTAGACTGCTTTCTCCAGAGGTGTCATTTAGAAATTGGTGTTCCATTCATTATAAAGCTTTCCTTGGTTTGTATCTATGATTTGGTCTGTTGTTCAGCTTGCAGCCTGATGACTCATCCCCTTCCCTCGCTGGATAGTTGCACCCATTCTTGGGTGGGTTTTGTAGAGAGCTAACCAGAAATGTTTACAGCATTCAGGGTAGACTGTAATTCCACAGAGAAGTTTCTTTTACCAAAAAATAATAAAAAAAAATAAAATAAAAAAAGGTTGTTGTGACTAAACCATTTTTAAACATATTTTATCTTTTTTTCTTATGCCTCCATTGGGCTTCACAGCGTGTGCAGTAGAGGTAGGATATTCTCTGCCCATTTCTATTATGCATTAGAAAAGTGAGGGTGTTCAGAAGCAGAGTCGTGCTTATGTTCAGGAGCACAGTGTAGTGAAACCACCAGAGATATCCATCTCACAGACAACGGAAATCCATGCAAAGAAAGTAATCCTAGTGAGATATCTGCTGTATTTGCTGGAATTTTCTGCGAAAGAGCAGTTTTCTGCGTGGCATGTCCCCACATGACTTAGCAGCATCCCAAAGGTGTGAATGCCTGTCTCCAGAGAGCAGGATATGCAGAAGAGAAGTGAGAGATGAATAGATGTGTGGTGGAAGGAGATTCAGTGACTAATTCTTTATTCCTGGAATTGCACCCTCAGTATGGAGGACAGCATTAAATATATCCCAGAGAGGCTTACTCTTACTCCTCTTACTACATCTTTACTGGGAATTAAACCATTTTCCCCATGGATCCTGTACCAGAGAACTCTTCAGTAAGGAGTAATGTGCCTCCAGATTTAATCAGCACTTACATAGTGGATTATTTCTTTATTATACACCAGTTTCTTCTGTTCTGTGATATGGGTTTCAGATGCCCCACATGTTGATTTTCTCCCCTTGCCATGTGGTCCTTACACATGGTGAAGGAAGGGCATTCAGACATGAGGTGTTTTATCTCCCAGAATCTGTCAGTTTTCCAATGTCACTTTTTTCTTCTCAGTATCTCTGCTGATATTTTTATTTAATTTTTAAAAATAGCACTTAGGGTTTAGATTGTTGCCTTAAAAACTGATTGTTCTTATTCACTATTTTAAAAATATCATATTTTAAAAATATGCAGCTGAATGAATTATCAAGATATAATTTTTCCTTTTTGTGTTTCTTTTTTTTTGGGGGGGGGGTTATTTTCTTATATTAATGTTTTTTCATTGCTAGGTCTATGAAGATTACAAGCTTTATTTTATCTAGGCAATTCGATTTTCAAAATTTGTATCTGCTGGCTTTGCACAGTAAGGGGGAATTTGCTGTCATGGAATTTTAAGAGTATCTTTATGCTCAGGGTAAATAAGGAATTTTTTGTGTGTGTGTGTTTAGGCAAATGTCTCAGCCAGTGCTCTTGCTGATGGTATCCTTTAGAACTAACCCAGATTATTGTATTGTGCAGACTGCAACAACCAAGTGATACCAGGCATTGTTTTTGTTGTTATCTGCTTATAAGTGGTGCCTTTATGGAGCCCTTAAAAGCAGCATAAAGAGTTAACACTGAGCAGTCTCAACCCATCTTCCAAACGCTGTGTTCATACCACTTTCCTCCTAGCCACATGGGACCAGCCTTCATCTAGTTAACACTTCTTGGGGCCATTTGGAAGGCCTGCATGACCGTAGTATGCAAAATCTTTCTCCAGCCTGGCTGCCAAGCTGTGTTTGCAGAAGTTAGAAGTCGGATGGAGAGATTCAAAACTGGGATTTTTCTAAGGATAGATTACTAGTGTCTGTCAGAGCCCAGGAAAGACAGCCTTCTGTCCGTTTGTATGTTGGACTGTCACTTACAGTCACTTTCCTTCTCCGTTTTATTTAACAGTCTGGCTGCTGTTGAGCTTTTGCAACAGTGAAGTCTGTTGGATGACATTCTGCAGAAAAATTTTTGGCCAATGGAGGCAGGTATGAAAGAGAAGCATGGGCTAATTCTGTTTAACAGCTTGTGCAAAATATATGTAGGAGTGTAAGGAAGAAACTGTCACTACTGAATCTCAGGAGAAGTTAAGTGTAGGAAAAATGTTTAGAATTTAGGAAAAAAAAAAAAAAAAAGAGAAAATGGTGCGCATGGATTGAACATGAAGCATCAAGTCTCCGTTCAAAAAAGGAAGCCATCCAAATGCTTTTAGAGAAATAGGTGCTTTCCAGAGCATATTCTGTTGCATCTTGTTAGTGATTAAGAAGTCTAAGTTTTGGTGCGTATCATAGTTCTACCACATGCCATTACAGCTTGCTGACTAAACTTAGTGAAATTTGTTTCTATCAAGAATGAGTATCCTAACAGGACATGGACAAAGATGTTGGCTGATGGTATTTTTTACCTTTTTGAGAGACAGAAAATGTTATTTACAAACAATTTATAGAAAGAAAAGGGTATTTCATTGATAGTGTTATGCGAACACATTTTTGTGTGTGTGTAATTTTGTATAAAGACCAAAAAAATAGGGTAGCTTGCAAGCAACGCCTAAAGCATGGCTTTGAAAAAGCGTGGATTGCACTTCTTTGAAGACAGCAAAATACTTACTTAAATGAATGTGACCCATTTGGTGCTGTAAGGGAAAATGTTTTTACACTTCATTTCCCCGCTTTACCATAGTACTGAATCTTGCTTACTTTTCGTGGTCATGCATGAATACACTGTATTTTTATGAGTTATCTGGAAATCTGCATTTCTTATGAGTGGACCTATGAATTAAGAATGCTGTCTTTAAAAAATCATTTCAGATGAGATAAAATTAAAAGATCAGAGTACTCATTGTTTGTTCTGTTTCATAGATACTTCAATTGTATTTTTTCCTTAAGCTACATACATATACTTCCTCTGTTTTTGCAGCTATCTAGCAATATTTTGTCTGTTGTTCTTTTCTACGTTATTTTTCTGTATGCATTTTTTTAATCTGTCACATGAAATGAAGATATGAAAAAGTGAAATAAATAGAGAAAACTTTTTTAGGAAATAGCTTTTTAAGTGGATTTAATTTAGTTCATCAAATTAATGAGTCTAACCAGAAAAGAACGAACTTTTTTTTCTTTTTTTTAGGAGGGGGAGGGGGGAGAAGGGTAAAGGAAATATTAAGAGAAAATTGTGAACCCTCAGGGCAAAATTTGCAAGCAACAACTTTTAAAATGTAGCCTTATATGATCAGAAAGGACACCCCCCACCCCCCCATCTCTTAAAAAAAAAAAAAAAAAAACACAGAAATAAAAACTTATTGACACTCCTATACCAGTCCCAATCACCTTTGTTGTGATACTTTTAAACCGCTGTATAGCAACAAATGGCAGCTTCATCTCACCAGCTGATGATTGCCTGGAAATTGTGTATTTAATTGCTCTTTCCATCATCCTTTTCCCACAATGAGCAGTGGTGGGTAGTGGTGGCCAGTGCTCTGAGGTAACATCTGTGTGCAAGGCTGCCATACATATCTGGTGCGCTGCCTTGTTGAGGCTTTATGCCTAAGGGAACTCCTATTCAGCATCCACAGAAGTAGAAATTAAACATTAAACCTGTTGCCTTGAAAAGTAAACCAAAATTGTTTAAAGCATTTAAAAAAGAATTTGTCAGCTATCAGTCAAAATATTTCTGTTACTGCAAACATGAAAATTGAGAAATTGAGATTGTGCTTTTTTTTTCAAGGCATTAACTACATGATACCGTGATGTAGCTCCTTTGCCCATTTACAGAGATTATCTCCATACTTGAAACTCTCCCTTGCACTGGGAAAAAAGCTGGTCAGCAGTAGGGCTCCTCTTCTCACCTGCAGGTCATCTGGACCTGTAGGAGTACAGAACAGAAGAGATAACTCTTGCTTTTCCAGCATCTAGGAGCACTTGAACTTCCCTTCAGTCTGGCCTACTGAGAGCCACTGAGATTGCTAGTTTAAGCAAATATCCTGATAGAAAATTTAAATGATACCAGGAGATTAAAATAATTCTGCTGGCTCTGATGGGAGATAGCAAGAGAAAGCCACAGAGGATCCCTCAGTGAACCTGGTCACAAGATAACATGTCCGACCTGGGGGTTCTCAGTTTGGCAAGCTGGGGACCAGCAGGATAAAAAGGCTTTTTTCCTTTTAAGGCTACTAAACCCAACAGGAGCCTTCAGGGAGAACCTTGATGGCTTGTTCCTGCAGAGTTCTTCTTTTCCCTTGGCACATATTGTATCTATTTCTGTAGAGGGACATGAGTTGGCCTCAAATTTTCCAAGACAGGATTGTAAATGAAAGATGGAAAATGTATTTCCTGTTACAATCCATTTGGCTGGCTTTTTAAAATTAATAACAAAAGGTGGAATTTTAGAAAGCTTGTTCTACCATGGCTTAGTTCAGCTCCCCCTGAAACCACAGGGACTGTTTACATGATACTCAAGTAGGAACAAAGTTCAGCGTTGTGTTTTGCTTTGTTTTATTGATTTTTTTTTTTTCTTTTTATTTGATTGTCTGTTTGTTTGTTTGTTTTAAGCCTTCTAGCTACACTGTTTTGGGTTTTGTTCTGTAATTTGGGTGCAGAAAATGGAATGAAAATCTTTGCTTCCTTCTTGGTGAGCTTAAGCATCATTTTGGTGCCAAAAAGCTTTTTTAAAAGGCTTAAACTTTCTTCCTGCCTCCCTTCCTTCAGCAGTCTTCTGAAAACAGATTGTGTAAAAGTAGTCACACAAATTAGTGTTTGATGCATTGAAATCAGTTAGTTGCTTCATTAGGTTCTTAAGAATTTGTTTACCAAAAGTTTGGCCATGTGTGACTTGCTGTCACTTAAAAAATCTCCTTTCAAGAATTTCCAGATAAGTTTTTTTCTATATGCATATTTATTGGGGGCCATTACCATGTTGTCAATTCTTACTCAATTTGTTGATTACCATTCAGTGACATAAATGAATAAATATTTACAGATTTGGTCCTTTGCTTTTTGATGCTGGTATAAATTAAAAAGAAGACCATTAATTTACTTTACAGTATCATTCCACAGAGCAATAATTCTGTATCTTCAACGTTTGTTTGCTAGTATAACCATTTGTCAAGAAGCACTGTTGTTGTGGAAACCAGCACAATTTTAATTAATATTTTCCACTGTGCACCTTACAATTAATATTTCAAAAATAGGACATCTGTAATTGGACTTTTTTTAATCACACGATTCATAATGAAAACTGTGCTCAATGGTGAGATATTTTGTAAACCCTGCCTAAGTGATACCAAACCTCTACAGCCAAATTCTGCTTTCAGGGTATGCATTCATAACTCCCAGTTGCAAATGAAGTGCCATGTGAAGTGCATCTCATCTGTACACGCAACACAGATCATACAAATATAAACAGGAAAATAAAACATGCAACTACATAAACAGGAAATAAAAACATGCTTCAGTGGGACTTAAATGCTGTGTTGCACAGCCTAGAATTATCTCTGTCTTAAGTTATGCTGATTTCAAACATTTTTCCTTGAATTTTAGTTCTTACAGATGTAGGTGGAAGTAATCATGGAGTGGCTCAGACTGGAAGGCACATCTGGAGATAGCTTAGATCAACCTACCTGCTCAAAGCAGGGTCACTTGGAGCAGATTGCTTAGGACCAGCAGGGTTTTGAATATCTCCAGGGATGGAGACTGCATCATCTCTGTACAACCTGTTCCAAGTTTGACCACTCACAGTTTAAAAAATAAATAAATACATTATTTTCTTATGTTCAGGAGGTGGAATTCCCTGTATTTCTGTTTATGCCTGTTGCCTCCTACCTTTTTGCTGGTCACCACTGAGAATAGTCTGGCTCTGTTCGCATTACTCCTGCCGATCAGATACTTAAACACAGTGGTAAGATCACTGGCTGTCTTTGCCACAACGGCATGTTGCTGGCTTTTGTTCAACTAGGTGTCTATCAGGAAACCCAGATCCTTCTCTGCAAAGCTGCTTTCACATCAGTCAGCCTCCAGTAGGCAGTGGTCATGGAGTTATTCATCCCCAGCGGCAGCACATCCACCTGATCTATCAACTGCTTCTTCAGGATTGTATCATCCGCAAACTTGCTGAGGACTCTATCCCATCCTCTAGGTCATTCATGAAAATGCTAAATGATATTGGCCCCAGTACCAGCCCCTGGCATAGTCCACCTGTGGCTGGCCTCCAGCACTGGGCTTTAGTGCTGCTGACCACAGACTTTTCAGCCCTTAATTTCAACCAAGTCAACATAAGTAACATTCACTCACCTCATGTATATTTCCAATTTGTTTAAATACTCCTTAGCTTGATCCTTCTTTAATGATGGCAAGTCTTCAGTGCTCCAGAGTTTCTCACTGGTCACAGGGGCCTGGGATTTGGAATTTCTGAGAACAGAATATTCAAGGAAGAAATATATTTTTAATTGACTTGGTCGGTTGGTTGGTGGTTTTTTTGTTCTTTTTGTTTTGTTTTGTTTTCTGGTAAGAGCCCATCCTTCTAGCTATCAGAGATACACTTACCATGCTTTAAATGCAAACCAGTTCTTTGCGGAATATATGTATTAAATAGATACACAGTTTGTTGGTAGACCTATATTTAAAGTTAAACTACTGAAGTCTCTCCATAATTTTTTTGTTTTGTTTGTGCTTCTCCCTTCTCCTCTGTTTGGCCTGGCTGTGTGCTGGCAGCACAGAGGTATGTCTAGAGGCAGCACAGGGATTTCAGAGCTAGTTTTAATGTGTCAGAACAGAAAGTTGGATTAGTCTGCAATCACATTCACGTAGCAGTCAAGAGTTGTTGTCTGTGCCTGAGCACGGTTGTTTAAGCTAGCATTGCTGTAACAGTCCCAATCTACAAGCACTTCTGTGCAGTTGTCAAGCCGGGGGGGGGGGGGGGGGGG
>CM021766.1:40908754-40930176 GCA_011076525.1 Nettapus auritus
CGGGAAGAAATTAAAAAAGCGAAGATTCTGCTTCTAGCTCAGCAGGATCTTGACAGCTCCTGAGCTCAGCAGGACCTCACGCTGCTGCCTTGCAGGGCACAGATGCAGGTTTTGGGCTCCCAGCTTCTGACAAGTTCCAAGCCCAGCAGTAGCCTGGCAATCCCACAGCTTGCAGGGGTGTACAGCACAGATCATCCCTTTCCTGCTGAGTGTGTGCCACCAGTGGGAAGTGTAGGTTAATAAGCCCTGTCCTCCAAAGGGAATCTGGATATCCCCACTGAGTGGAGTCAGAGCTACACATCTTTGGCAGTGTTCATCTACTCTTCCAATGGGACTACATGAACTTTAGGTTAATAATAACTTTTAAAAATCCCTTCTGCTTCTCAGGGTTCCTTAAACAGCTCTCAGGGGGTTGAACAGCAATGAAGACTCAGATTCAGCCTGCCATCATGTGAAAGTCTGCTAGGGTCGCTCCCCTTCCTGCACGCAGTGAGAATGGCTCTGGGTGGGAACTGTGGCACTGCCTCAAAACTGGTGGGAGATATAGCGGTAATTAATCCCAGGAGAAGGTGTGCTGTTTTCTAGGCTTCTTTCTGCTGGCAGTGTGAAGCAAACATTAGCAATACATTCCTCAGCATATCTTCTGTTGTTAATCCACCTTGCAGAGTCAGGGTTGCAGTGTGTGTTTGATTCATGGTAGCTCACTCACAATGTAACCTGTATTAGGCATCTCATCGTACAGACACATCCTATCCTCTCCCCTCCATAACCATCCAAGCTTCAGCTTCTGATCTGTACTAAGATCCTGAGCCTGAGTCCAGCCAAGTAGCAGTCAACAGGGCCACTTTTTTCCCCTGTACCTAAGGGGTTGTGACCACCACTGCGATCAAGAAGCAAGTTCTCTTTGTTTTGAAGAAGGCTGACTGACAGTTTCAGATGGAAAAACTTCTGAAGAAAAAAATGTAATCTTTTTAATAGGAGAGGCAAATGGACGTTATTTAAATATTGCATTTTGATTGAAATTTTGTATTTTTATAACATTTTACACAAGTTGTTTTCTCACAAGTTTGTTTTTTTTTTTATTTGTAAAAGTTGCATCAATAAAAATATGACTTACATAAAATTCAATTTTATGGGAAAACATGTATGTTTCAATAACATTGAAAAAATAATTAAAATGTCAATAACAACCTTTGATACAAGCATTATGGAAATTGCAGCAGAAACATGAAATGACTTAACTGCAGGTGTCATTGTAAAGGGAAGGATGTGAAATTATTTTTTTTTCTCTTCATCCACCGATTTGAGCCATGTGCACATTTTAATAAGTAAATGTGGAATGTAAAATTTTGCCTGGGGAATATTTTAATAACTTTAAATAAAATAATTATCAGCAGGCTTAAAGTATTTTTTCCTCTCATCTTACAACTAATATTAATTCTAAGAGAAGGCTAGTATTTTTTTTGTTATAAATAAATGATTGCACTATTAAGGCAGCTGTTAAAGCCATTGATGGAGAACTAATCACTCATTCTTAATGAAGTTGTTTGTGCAACCATAGCAGTAACTTTGTAGTATGAAGTAACAGTCTGGTGAGTTAATATTGTAGATGAAATTGTAAAACACCTTCGGGGCTGGTTGTTGACTTATCCAGTTCTACCTATTTCATGTGAGATGTTTTCATCTGCAGAAGTGCATTTTAGTGTTGCAACTTTGAAGAATTTTAGAAGGTTTTTTTTTGCATTGGGGTAATTTTTTTTTTTTTGGTGGAGGGAAAGGTTGTATATCCCAATAAGAAGGATAGCAAGTGAAATGAGTCATCATAATTGCCTGCAGGATTTGTTGAGACTCATGCCCTGAGGAAGGAACCCTGTGCTTGCCAGAACAGAGTCTCCTGGCTTGCCATAGCACAGCTGATAGCACACACTCCGCATCCTCTGTGGTGGCTGTGAAAGTCAGGAAACTACCTCAATTTATTTTTTATTTTCAGTGTGGTGTGTGTTATTTGCCCTAGATTTCCTTCTAGCAGGTGCTCTTTTTAATGGGAAAAAAGTTGCTTTAACCCCAAAGAATTCATTACTGAGCAACATTCCAGTTGAGGCTGGGACTGTATGCATTCACATATTCTTGTGCCTGTTCTTCTCAAGAATAACAACTGTTTTTTGTTTGTTTGTTTGTTTGTTTTTAATTAAAGTAGTTTCTTTTTCCTATCTCTAGTGACTGTACATTTGAGAGAGGGTGTTTGTTTTGGAAGCAGCGAGGAAGCTGATAGAGAGAAGCTGATTGAACAGCACAGCACTGACATGGGGCTGAGGTCTGCAGGAGTCCTGTTAATGAGGGTGTGTGTCCACAGTGGTGAAAATACGGGGTGACTATTAATGCTGTGACTGCAAGTGGTTCATTTCTGTGCTCAAGGGAGATACTTCAGAGCACCATGAGAGCCCCAGGGGTGCAGTAACATGTGACTATTGCCTGGTGGACACTGACTGCTTTCAAATTCAGCTCATCTACCACAGATCAGCTTGAAAATTGGTTGACAGCACTGTGTTAACTGAGGTTTAATAGTGGGCTGTTCCTCAGGCTGACAAAGATTGGGAGGTTTGAAATAAAGGGCTGCAAGGATAGGCTTCTCTGTGAAGCTCAAAAGGTGTAAAATCTGATGCATTCTTGTGGGTTGCACACTAGCTTTTCCTGGACCAGTGCCTGACTGGCACTGAAAGTGTGTGCATGGCACTACTGCATTGTGAAAGTCTGTTTTTTTGTGTACGAGCTTATCTGTTATCATCAGTCAGGGTGGAAGTGGAGGGTCCCTTTGAGGGGGAAAGGAGAAGAGAGAAGAGAAGGAGCAAGAGTGCAGGAGGTGCTCCGATAGGAACCAGCTGATGGATATGGGACCAGTATTGGTGTGGCAATGTGGTATTGTGTCTATGGCAACTTAGGGGTAGGGAAATGAACAAAGTGATGCTTCCTGTGATGGGGAGCACGAAGAATAAGAAATCTGAAAGTACTGCTCTTAAGTGATATGGTTTGTTTTACCATTTGTAAACATACTACATACTCATAGTATGTAGACTGGGATTTGATAATGTGGTTGCATAGCCCATTTGGAGTTGTCTGTGTGTCCTGAACTGTTGACCTGTATTCAGATGTGTGGTTGAATGCATTAAAGGTGCCTTTGCAGTTCATTGACTCTTAAAAAGAGGAAAAGGAGGGGGGCAGTTTAGCCTTCTATTGATGAAAATGTGTAAATATGAGTTAACACTATGCCACTATCCTTGGCCATATCAGTCCATCTCTCTCTGCCATATCTTTTGATGGGGAGCTGATGCAGCTGATGGTGGGTTGATTCACGGCTTATTTCGTAGCTGCCTGAAAGATGGTGCAGTTTGTTGTACATGTTAATGCTTGGCAAGTTCATTGGGCTCCAGATTGTAAGAAGGTCGCTTGCAGGCTCTTGAGCTGCCTCTCAGATGACCCCTGTGAAACTCCCATATGGGGCTTCCTCACTTCATGGTGAGAGCACAAGTGTGACAGGAGTTTCTTGTTGTCTTTCTTCTTTGCTCTTCTTGCAATCCCAGAGGCAATTCTGACTGCCTTGAACACTCTTGTACATATCAGCGCTCTTCTGTCCCCCGTCTTTATGTCCTTGAATTGGTAGTCTTGTCAGTGAGTTAAGGACTTTGTTGCTTGGCCATCTCTATAAAGAGACCCTAAATCCTAACACTTGTTTCTGACAGAGGAAATTGAAAATCTTGTGAGCAGCTTTGAATATGTATGCTTTTATTTGTGAAAAAAGGCAAAAATTTTAATTTTAAAATAATGCCCATTAATTTATCTGCCCTGTCATTACATTTAATTGCTTATCCTTTACTTTTTTTGGAGGAAATTGTTTTGGGAGAGAAACTAGTGCTCTGGTTTAACCTACCACCAGCTAGAATGTTTCTGGAGAGCGTGTGGATACACGGGACACATGCTGGCAGAAAAAGCCACTCTTATAATTATGCTAAACACACCTCACCAAGAGTTGCTGCTGTTTAAGGAACCAGAAAAGAAGAACGGTATACATGTGCCAAGTGCTGGGGATGGATTCATTTGCTCAGACGTGATTTTTATATGTCTTGTTAGAAATGAATGGGTTAGCAACCGGGGAGGGATCACAGGTGACACGGCGAGACTTGGCATACCAAAGAAAACCTGGGGCCACCTGGGCTCTTGTACTGAGTGAAAAAAATCAGTTTTATGACTCTCCTGGAATCAGGCTGAAATGAGACTGGTAATAAACAACTTCTGTGCTAATAGCAGGGTGCCTTACCATGCAGGTGGTTTGGAACAGAAGTGAGTGCCTTTAAGCATTGTTTTACGGTGTTACACATTTCAGACTGAAAAGTGGCTACAAACTTTATTACTTTAGTATTAATGCTTTTTCATCTCTTTCTCTCTCTTGCAAAATGCTGCATTCATCCATTACAAAGTGGCTGCTGTTGCCCCCCCCCCCCCCCGCCATGTTTCACAGCATGAGGAGGGAGAGGTGGGTGGGTGGCAGGAGGACAGATGAGGACATGATGGCGCTGGAGCTGAGCCCGGGCTGCAACCAGGTAACCTGTTGAGGGGCCTTGCAAGGCCCTCAGTGATGGGAAACCAAGCCACCCCACAGCTGACACTGTCTGGTGACCTGTGAGGGGACTGCAGCACTTATGAGGGCTTCTCCCATTTGGGTTTTCCACCTTTCCTCCTGCTCCGAGCTGGCTTGACAGTGCAGGTGTTGGTAACCAATCTCCACAATGAGGTAGTCCTGCCTTGTTTGAGTTGTGACATGGCTTTGAGCTCGAACTGGCCTGCTGGAGATGGACTGCGGGTTGTTTTTTGTTTTGTTTTGTAAAGCCTATTCTTGAATTCTTTTCCCATTCTAAATATGTCAAGTTGAGTTTATCGCAGTAACAGTACCAACCGTAACCAGAGCTAAATTAGCCCTCCTGTTGGCTCTGCTTGGTTTTCACTTTTCAACAAGCCCTAGTAAAATAAATTGTGTCCCGCTTGTCTTTAAATTTCATTACCATGACCTAACTTAATTTGTTATAAATTATTTCTACCTGAGCTTCTTTGGCTGTGAACTTGCAGCCTCCAGTGTCTTGCTCATTGGATCATTGCCCAGCTAATCAAGACTTTTTTCTTCCCAACTCTTGCTTTTTGTATCAGCTAGCTCTGCCAAAGTCAACTTGGCTGTACAACTTCCATGGGGACGCACAGAAAGCTGATGTACTCTTGTCTTTAAAATAAGGGTTTTATTGAACTGAGCTTTGGTCTCTTCCTGTTGTGCTCTAGTACTGCTAATAAAGACCTCTTCTCCCTTAGAAAAGAAGTGACCTCAGTGCTTTTTTCTCATCTGGGAAGCAGCCATTGCAATTCTTTCTTCTGGCTCTTTCTTTTCTCCTTGGGAAGAATAACTGACTGGCTGGAAAATCTCTTCTCACTCAGTATCAAGCAGCTGCGTCTTGTTTTTGTTTTTTAGCACAGCTAGATTTCATGTCTGATAAAGACTGGTGTTTATTTCCACTGAGAAATGCCAATCCACTTTTTCTTTAGAGCTGTTCCTATTATTTAGTGATTGTTGATAAACAACTTTTATTTCAGCCCCCTGAACACTGAAGGCTCACCTCTCACTGAGCTGCTAAGTTGCAACCAGGCTAAATATTTTGCTGAGTAAGGGTCAGAGAACCCTTAGAGGATTTCAGCCTCCCACATCAAGTTGTAATACCAACTTTCTATGATTATACGTCCTCAGAAGAGAAATCTATACTGTGAGTTTGTTATGACTTTGGAAAAACAGTGCATGGTTTTAAAAAATAAAAGGATTTTACCTGACTTCCTGGGAAGCCTTGGGGATGCTCCAGAGCAGTCATTTTGGAAGGAAAACATCCTGATTGCTGCTTCAGTGGAACACATGTAATTTGCAAAGACCTTTAATGGCAGCCAAGGGCCTGATGTAACTCACCAGGATGTTAAAACAAACAAACAAACAAAAACAACAACAAAAAACAAGTAGTGTTTCTAGCTCTCATTTGGAGACCAGTGGTAACATTCAACTGTTTCTGATGAGCAGCATAACAGAATCTTTCAGTATAGACTTCCTTTTGAAACCTGTGTAATTCTTGCTTGCTGTCTAGGTCCTGGTGGAGCAGACATCTCAGCTAGATTAGCTTCTTCTTGGAAAAGTGTGTTTAACTGTTACAGTGTATGTTGATGGAAGTGAGTTTTCTGGATGCATTCAGGCTCTGTTGAAGGCATTCTGTTACCTCCTGGTGCAGGGTGGTACAAGTACAGCTCGTACAAAAGGTACTGCCTTGCACACACAGCAGTCTCCTCAGGTCTGACATGCTCTAGCCTGACCTAAATTACTGGGCTCAATATGAGGTTTACTGGTAAAACGACACGTCATATGATAGGCAGGGGGTCAGATTAGATGATCTAATGGCTCCATCTGGCCTTAAGCTCTTAATTAGGGAAATGCTGCCAGCACAAGATGGCATTGAAGCTTTCCACTGCTAGATTTTGCTGCCCGGGAGATCCTCAGATGAAATGGAGCTGCGGAGGTTGTGCTTGAGCTGGCTTTTTCCTTGGGCTCTAATGCCGATAGCACCAGCAGAGCTAAAAGCGAGCATTGGGTCCTAATGGGAAGCTGCTAGCCTTGCTTTCACAGAAATACAAAAGCCCCATGCCTAACTCTTCCAGGCTGTTGCATGTTCAGCTTGTAGAGCTGTAATGATACCTAAATATAGAACTAAAATCTATTATTAGCCTGGTACTATTGCATACATTGAGACAAAAAGATATGCTTTTCTGGCAAGCTGACGAAGAAGAAATTACAGTTATTTGAAGCTGTTCATTGATTAAAATATTAAAATTGGGGATGCATTTTTGTTGGTGGGTGGTTTGATATGGTAGAGGTTTATGATACTTTTCTTGACATCTTTGGTGCAGAAACTTGAGGTATATATGTGTGCATTGTTGCAGATGGGCACTTTCCTGTCAGCTATACAAGCTGATAGTGTGCAGGCTGAAGAACCATTGACCCAGCAAAACCAGCGTCACTGATCAAACAGTTTCTTCAGGAAGCCCAAGTGGCTTTTAAGTTAACTCACTGCATCACTTGGTTCCAGAAGGTCATTTAAATGTCTTCTCAAAGACATTTAATTGTTTATTGATCTCATAATTATCCCATACTTGCTCTCACTGTGTTCTGCAATTAGTTGATACTTATCTATTTTAATTTTTATTATAAAACATTTTGTTACTGTAGTACTTAGCCTTCACTTTAACTTAAGAATTTGTAATTGGTAATTTCAAACTCTATAATTTTTCTTTATATAAAAATGTTAAACTTTATATATATATATATATATATGTTACTCTACTTTGGTATGCATCTTAGAGGTCCTGTTATACTGTTATGCACCCAGTTTATCTCAAAGGACAAGGAGCTGAATTAATAACTGCTGTGGTACTCTTCTAAAGCACTGTCCCCTACTGCTAATTTAGTTTGTGGTTTCTTCCCCCCTCCTTCAGATTTTTTTTTCATACAGAGTAATTACTGTGGAAGTATGTTGCTTTACTTTGTGGTCTCATCTTGTGGATTTAAATCAGATTGTTTCATTTTAATAGTAGCTTCTACTGTCCTGGCTTCTTCCTTACAAATTCCTTGTACCATAGATCATTGCTCTGTTTGTTGTTGTTGTTGTTGTTGTTGTTTGTGTTTTTTTTGTTTGTTTGTTTGTTTTGGTTGGTTGGTTGGTTTTGTTGTTTGTTTGTTTGTTTTTGTCACTGGGCAGTTGTGCATGGAAAGAAGCAGCCTTGGTTTCCTGTAGTCTAA
The DNA here is from genome assembly GCA_011076525.1 of Nettapus auritus. Lineage (NCBI taxonomy): Eukaryota > Metazoa > Chordata > Aves > Anseriformes > Anatidae > Nettapus > Nettapus auritus. The sequence goes on from CM021766.1 coordinate 40,916,622, forward strand.
CACAACTAGGTAAAGCAGATCCCAATTAACAACAAAAGCAAAAGCATGTGAAAGTGGATGCTAAACTACCACTGTGGCACTGTCTCTGCTCACATCTTTATTTCCCTTTGAGGTGTCTAACCCTAGGGATGGTCTCATCTGCAGTGACCTGTAGCAGTTACTGGGGACCTGCTCTGTGGCAATGGGTCATTTGGAAGAAGCATCTTTTAGTCACATTCTGCTTCATTTTCCTCCTCCCTTGCCTGTCTTACTTTGGAATCTGTAACACATCTTATTTCTTCTAGGGCTCCCTAGTGCCTGGGTATCTGCAACCAGCAGCTGTCTTGCTGGCTGCTTAGTGCAACTGTTGTCAACTTTACAAAGCCGCTAGCATGTTCCTTGCTGAATGGTCCCTTCAGGTTTGCATGCTTATTTCTGCCTTGCTGACTTTATTAGCAGCACAGTTTCCCCAGCCTAATTACAACTTCTCTCTTCCCACTGTCTAGTAAGTTGCAGGAACATTTGGATGAACCTCAAATGAGCCTGAAGATAACAGTATGCAAAACCAAATAAGTGCCCTTAAAAGTGGAATAAAAGTCTCTAGGTGGTCTGAACCTTGCTATCTTTGAAAGGGAGTACCTTGAAGGCCTGTTAGTTTCTGAGAATGCATTATTATTACTGGGGGTTAGATTTACAATGTGCAAAATAAAATTAAAAAAAAAAAAAAAAAAAAAACATTTGGACAAGGACACCATCTGCAGTCACCAGATGCAGTTATCAAGATTAAATTGCAAGACTTGTAACTGATTATGCTGGTAATCATTGAGGTGATCAGTGTAATTATCCTGAGATCAAGAAGACGTTTTCTCTGATATGATACTGCAGAATTGAAGAAGCATCCATCACCAGCTACTGCGTAGAGTCAGGATATGGCTCAAACCAGTCACTTTTCTTATAAACTTGGATCATGTTCTTTTATAATGTGGGAGAAAAATAGATCAGCAAATATAGTGAAATTGACCTTTTATGTTAAAAACATTTTACATTGGATTCTATCAGATTTGTTGAAAATCTACTGCAGTGCCTAATCATGAAAGGCATCTGTGCATTCAGTTCATAACCAGGCTGTAGAATAGACTTTATTCTGTGTCTTTTTATTTGGAAAATATTATTGCTTGACTGCTGCTGGAAAGGGTTTTCTTGCTAGAACAGAAAAGTTGATGTTACAGAAAATGTGACTGAGAATTGATGGAATACGATCCTAAACTCTAAAAATGGTTGTGAGTCTAATGCACACTAATAATTAATCTAGAAACAAATTATATGGCTTTGGAGAACTTTTCAGACAGTCATTTGTCTGTGGTAGAGCATTTCCCTTAAATGTCTGTGGTTCTTCATGTACTTCTATAGTAGTAAAAAAAAAAAGTCCATTTCACAGATATCTTTGCCAAGGAGTGACCGGCTTATCTTGAGCCTTTGTTCATTCTTTTGTAGACCATCAAGCCAATTTCTTGGAAATACAATGATGAGCAATGTTCAACTGTTGATACTGAGCTGGTTTCTTATACTTCTAATTTTTTGCTTACTACATGTTGATGCTACCTATGTACTATAAATATATGTAATGTTTTGGTTCCTTTTTCAAATGACATAGACAGGCATGCAGAATGTTGTTTATATTTCCCAGCAGGGTGTATTGCTCAGAGAAAGCATGAGAACCCTTCAAGCAATAACTGAGAAAAGTAGGCAGCATTAAACGTCATTGAAAAATCAAGGGAAGGTGACATTGGAAGAGTAAAACCATATCCATTCTTTGTTAGGGCTTGAAAGAAGAGAACTAAGACCATCCCTGACATCTGTTCCTTTAATTTCCATCAAGCATATCAGATTTCATTCCAAGGAATATGTTGCCGCAGAAGACTTCCAAGAGCAAAGCATCTTAGGAAAGATAGGAGATAATGGCTAATATTTTTCTTGTCATTGATCTGTTCTTAATCTGCTAAACTTCATGCAATTATTTATCAGCAGTGAATTATAAAATAATTTCTGACTAGATGAAAAGGGAGAAAAGTCAAATACATTTTTTACCGTGAACCCAACCCATCAATCTTAAAGTGCTGATTCATTTGCCCACACAGTATAATTAAGTAAGCTGTTAATCTGCAATAAAGAGTGATACATTTGGTGATCTCACAATCAGAAAATAATTATAGCTTTAAATGTTCATTTGGCTCTCCTTAACCATTCTATTACTCTGTTAAGAGAGGGTAAGATCTATAAACCTGTACGTATACAATATGCTTCTGCCACTAGAAATGTTTTATGATGAGCAGCTGTTAGAAAGATGTCTATACTGGAAGGTTTTGGGGAACAAAATATTGACATTCATTCTGAGGGCTGTCTTGAGGGAGAATATTATAGTTTGAGTACATTTGGTATTTCATTAGATAATGAATCCATTATGTAATTGAAGTTCAGGCTCACAGTGATTAATCATGACATTTCAATTATTCACTGAATCAGTGATCTTTTGCACCCCTTTTTTCTCACCTCATTTGCTGTTGGCTTCTATTCATTTATTTATGTTACTGCTTTAGGATTTCATTGTGCCATGCTCTGAGATCCTGAAAGTCTTCCATGGCTGCAGACTTTCTTTCGGGAATTGAAATCACCTGGCACCTTGCAGGCAGCTCTTGGCATCTCCCTAGTTTGCTGCTTTATAGCATCATGACTGCCTACCTTCAAGGTAGCTGTGGTGAAAAAAGAGCCAGGCAGCCACACTGCATTTAAGGAGTGCCAGGGAAAGATGCCTGAATGATGGAGGTTGCCAGCACCCTGGCTCCAGAGACTAGAAGCCAGATTCTTGTTTCAGATGCTAAATTGAATTCCCTGGCAGTATCCTGGAGCCAGAGAGAGGGGCTCAGTTGTCCAGCTTGGAGCGTGTGCACAGCTAGTGAGATTGCCTTTGGCTGCAGCATGCCAGGATGCCTTCCCCTCCAACAACACACAGGCTGTATTTTTTTTTTTATAGAGTTGTGTTGTTTGTCTGGAGGAATTCACTTGGTACCCATGAAACTTGTCATTCTGTAGTGAGCAGGCAGCACAGAAATCAGAAACAACTGCTGTGTTCTCCTTTGGGTCCTGCTGCTCCTGCTCAGCTCCAGGTTGCAGTTATCCTCACTTTCCAGCTCTCTGAGCAGCCAGGCAGACAGGATTCCAGGTTGGTTTATCCTCCAGTGTGTACAGACCCTCAGCCTCCAGAGGTTCAGCATGCAGGACAAGTGTACAGGACAAGCCAGTGAGTAGCTTACTGGAAGGTGTGTACTAACCCACAGCTAAAGATGAATAGGATGCATGGAAATAATTCTTCCTGTTTTGATTCTTTGTAAATATGTCATCTGCAGCTCACTGGGAGTAGTGGTGGAAAATCGCGTTAGTTCAAGTAAAATTGTCCTGTCCTTGATTCTTCAGCAAACTGGAGTGTTAGGATGGGGACTCACCTGTGAATTTTAGCCTGCAGTCTCCAGCTTGTGGCTATCTTGTTAGTAGAATCATTGCAGGATAATATTTTTAGATATAAGTTAGTGTATGGCATTATGTGACTATATTAATGGCAAAAAAAAAGGAGTAAAAGACATAAAATACAGTTATGTTTGGATGTGGAGAGTAAGGCTGGTTTGTGTATATGTGGTAACAAACTGACTGTCATTACAGGAAAATGAGCACAAGGAAAATGATTAATTAAAAATAGGAGTATTTTCTTTGTCAGTGGATATTTTGATAAACCTGTTTTAAAATGAAAGTATTTGATATGGCAAAGCAAAGGCCCATTTTAACAGAGAAATTGGAGACTAGATTTATCAATGAGCATGTCTTTCCTATATACCAAGACAATCAGTGTCTTCAAGACAAAGTGGTAACAATGATGTCTGATGTTTCAAAACCATAAAACATCTCTGTAATTGACTAGAAGTCATATAGAACAATGATCATGCTACAGTGTTCCCTTTTAATGGATTATTAGTTATAAAATGTTAATATTTATTCAAATTGCAAGTTTGCTGCAACAGATATCTAAGAAGTTAGCCCTACAGGAGTCTTTATTTCCTGGGCTTTTCTAACTCTGTGTCAGACTTCCACCATTAACATACCAGAGATTTGTTACTCTGAAAGTCAGGCGTTGGACTGGGCTTTGAAAGTTGTGCCTTTTTTGTTGGGATCTATTGAAGGCTTCTAGGATGCACTGAAGCTGAGAGTTTCTTCTGAAGACACTAGAGCTGTACACATGAATATCAGTACTTTAGTTTCCTGTGGGGGCTGTACGGGTCATATGCGAGGAGGGTGGGAGGCACCATGACATGTGCAGCCCATTTGCAGCGTAGAGGGGACACAGCTGCTCACAGGGGTGCCTTCGTTATTAACAGAAAAAATGGGGATGATTGCGGTGGATTCTGTGATCCCAAGGAATGTGGAGCTCTGCAGTGCATTGTGGGGTCTGCTCTCAAATGAGGACAAGAGATGAGGTCTGTAGAACAGACTTGCGGACCTGGACCCTACAATCCACAGGTACTTCAGAAATTGGCTAGTGTGTAATTCTTCCACACTGTCATTTCTGAAGGTCAAAAAGTGATAGAACAAACAGATTGAGTGACCATTACGCAGCCAACAGGCCACCCCCTGTGGCTGGACTGTTGGCTTCTGTCCTTTTCCTCTTACCATTCTTGCTTGCTGGTTTGAGCATGTAGGCTCCAATAACAAGCAATTCCTCTCTAATCTTGGCACCTTCAGTAATAACAAATACAAACTGTGGGCCCAGATGCTGAGCATCTCTGGTTAGCTGTGACCCCACTGACATTGCTGGAATGAGAATTGCAATCTTTTTCATCTGGGGATCCAGCTCTGATGACAAGTATAGAGCACATTATTGATAGAGAAAATGGAGCTGCCATCTCTGAATTTCCTTCACAGTGAGACATGTGTGACATCCAGCTCTCTTTGCACACCACGAGGACGGTGTAGTTGCTCAAATGCCAAAGACGACATAATTTAGCTTATGGAATCTGCACAGATGGTCAAGCCTGAGATGGAACTATCTCTTGGCGTAAGAGATCAGCAGTGAAAATCCTTTGTAGACAGACTCTCTGACCCTAAAATCCACATAAAAATCTGTAGGGAGCTGACAGTTATGCTCTCCCTTTCATGCTCTGAGTCCACATTTAACTCCACAAGCTCTCCTTGTCCTTTGCCCTCACCATCTTCCCCCAGGATCCAGTGCTACAGCAGTTGATCCTAGTATCGCTCATGTTTTTGGGATAGGACAGCAGTCCCTCTTCTTATGCTGGACATTTTGCATGCTTCTGTTTTTTTTGTAACTCATCTTGTGTCATGCCTTTGTAGTCCTGCCATGTCTTTGCAGCTTTGAGCAATCTCCAGACCTACCCGGAGGAGAAGAACTTCTTGTACCACTGGGACTGTATGTTCCCTGTTGGCAGTGCTGCACTCTCTTGTTCTTGGGTTTGGGCTCCAAGGGGGCAGGTGCAGATAGCTGATCCCTCCAGTTGTCTGTCAGATAACTGTGATGAGCCTTTTAAGGCCTGGAGAAGGAAAAGAGGAAAGAGAGGGACACTGCACAGTGGATAGGGAAAAGGCTATGATAGGAAGAAGCATGTTTCCTGATGTCTCCTGTGCTCAAAAGGAGACTGTGCTTCCACTGCAGTTTGATGCTATAGCACCTTCTATCTTTTTTCTCGAGGTCTCATGACAGCACATCCCAAAGAAACAGCCTTTTCCAAAAATTATTTATGCAGTTGTTATTGCTAGAAGAGCACATTTTGCCCAGTGTTTCTGGTAGCTGGTTTAGGGAACCAGAAGGGCTTTTTAGGGTCATATCTTTCTCCATTTACCATTCTCTGTTTATTTGTGAATGATGAGGACAGCAATTAAATGTCTTCCCATCTCATATCACTGAAGAGTCTGTACAGTCTGTGGTCCACTGAAGGCCAGTGTGGTATCAACCACAGGGAGCTGCTGCTGATTCTTTCCGTCAGTGTTTACTAGCAAGCAAGAGAAGTGATGATGCTCTGTGTGAGTCTGGGGGCCTTATGTTTGCATGAACCTGTATGATAGTGTTCAACAGACTTCATGTGTGTCCCTCATTGCTGTGATTTAGGACAGGAAACATCCTATTCATATACTTATATTAAATGGGTCAGGTAACAGCCTTGTCTTTATCTTGTGAGATCTTGCCTATCAGTAAGCACAAGGAAAGGAATTATATTCTTGATCCTTCCTCAGCAGAAATGCTTGGGAATTCAGCTGAAACCATCTGAGAATCCCACTGAAATTCCAAGTACAAGTGCTGTGATATTGGAATGACTTGAACAAAGACATTTGGCTGTCACAGGTAGTTTTTTGTAGTGCTTGAAAATAATCTTTGGAGCACACTACTGGAATCTAGACACACAATGTATGGAGAAGGAACCTGATGAACAAGCAGGGAGTGAGTTTCTCTCTCTCTTTGGAAGGTGGACATTTCCAGGAAGAGCATCATTAAAACGGGGCTCCAATGACTTCATCTTGGTGGAGATGCAAGCTGATCCTGACAGCTGGGGAGGCTCTGTGTGTGTGTTTGAAATACTGTAGGGTAGCACTTAAGGCTGATTTTGGTCTCTCCCTTGGAGTATTTGGCAGTGACTGGCTTTAAAGTGCAAGGGACTGGCAGCTGCTTCTCTCTGACTTTTCATGGGGGCAGAGGCTGTGTGGAGTGCCAGTGACAAACTGCTTGCATGTTTGTGAGCACTTGGGTAAAGACTGAAGAGCTGCCACATAGACTCTGAAAGTGTCCACTCTAAAGTAGAAAATAAAAAATATATATATTTCCCCTTGCCTTTCCTCTTCTCTTTTGTTAGGTCAGGCATCTTTGGCTAAATATGTGATTGATTCTTTCTTTTATATGGCTTTTGTTGTCTTAGTATTGTCCTAAAAAATTCTCAGTCTGTTTCATTGTCACTTTTATGCTGTTCTCTGTGATCTTTATAGCATTTCCATTATCATGCTCTGAAAGCACAATAGCATAAATTAATATTCAAAGTAAGCTTGTTATGGCCTTTCTGTGTGACTTGGCTAAATCTACAGGCCCTTTTTTCCAGATGGGTAGTGAGAGGCATTAATGCTTCTTTACCTCACTGAATTTGTGTGGGAAGGAGTTATTAATTAAATACCTGAATCAGTAGTATCACAGATGCTAAGCTCTCAGATGCCAAGATACAGTCAACACACCTTGCTTGCTGGAAAGGCAAACCTCTGCAAGTACCTCACACCAGGAACTTGGTACAACTCTCACTGTATATTAAGAGCAAATGTGCTTTCCTTGACGATTTCAGGCTGTGTACATTTTCCTACACTGTTGGATGTTTGTACTGAGTGAGTGGTCTTGGGGGAGCATGAGAAGAGGAAAGCTTGAAAACCAGTTAAAACTGCAAGACTAAAAAAAATCTTTCTTGTCATCTTCACTCTGTAGTTTTATAGCCTTGCAATATTTGACTTATATGTTAGGTTTTCTGTGTGTACTTGTATTTTAGCAATGTACACAAAATACCTGTTTAAGCCTCGCTGTTATCTGTGCTTGTAGCATTGCTGTGTTTGCCCTGTGCTGTCGTTTACTTTTTAATTTATTTTTCTATGTTTGTTCTTTATTTGCAGACTTCCACTTAATTCATATGTTTATTTCAATTGTCTTACACCTCTTTTTCTGTAATCTTTAGTTTTTCTGTCTGTTTTTCTCTCTTGTCCTTGTTTCAACCTCCATTACCTTCTACTTTATTTAGTGTGTTCCAGGCAGAGAAAATTCAATAGATTCTCAAGAAGCCCAAAATCTTCCTTTTGGCATTACAAAAGGTCAGATCCTAGTTCTCTTTTGTCTTGTTGAAATTGGTAGGATGCCTGTCAAGGAAGTGCTATGTATTGGTTTGTTGGTGGAACCCAAACCACAGATACCCCTTGGATCAGATACCCTGATTGTGGAAGTAAACAAAGCTCTGTTTCCCTCGACTGATACTGAGTCCAGTTGGAATGCTTCCAGTTAATTTACTGAGAATTTGCTGAGCTTTATTCTTGTTCAGCTAAGTTTTTGTTGGCTGGATTGTTAATTACAGGTTTAAACTCATATTTGCTCTTTTTAACAACTTAAAACAGTGGAAGTTTTTCTCCCTCTTTACCCATTTACTGAGTATTCTCTTATGAAGACGCATTGCTTCATTAAACATTTGCCTGCTCAGTCTGTAATGATCCTACTCCTTCCACTCTAAACACATTAATACATTAAAGAAAAAGAGCTTCACTTGTCTTCACTGGGATGAAGACATTCCACATTGATTTGGTGCTTGGGGCCTCTTTGACACAGTATATTTGGTGGCATAGCTGTGTTATGGAGGTCTCAGCAGGATCCACGGTGTAATTTCAGGTTGGCACACGGACTTTTTCCCACACTCTTATGCTCTTAATGAACATTGTTGTGCAAAAAAGCTGAGTCTGGTAGCCACATTTCTGATGTCTGGCATTGCTATCCAGGGACTGATAATGATCTAAGTCTTAGCAGTTCCTAAAGATAGTTCTGATAGATTCATAACCATGTCACTGATGCTATCTTTTGCTGTTGAAGGTGCTGGTACAGAAGTAGAGAAGGTTATATGCTAAAACACTCCTTATCTTTTGGGTATTTTTTTCATCAGGATTTTCATAGTCTTTTATAGCCTGTAAGGAAGTGAATATGATGTTTAATCCTCACAATTTGGTGAAAACAGTGGGATTTTATACCTCTGCAAAATTAAGCATCTGAGACTACTGCAGCTCTTTGCTCTTTTACCTCAGTCCATTCTCAGTCCTTTCACCTCAGTCCATTCTCAGTCCATTTACCTCAGATACCTGCAGTATCACTGCTGGAAAGCTGCTGTGTATGAGTAGTAGGTGATGAGATGATGCCTACTACTTCTGTGATGGTGAGTTGGACCGCTTTTCTACTCTTTTAGTGCAGCACGGTAGCGAGGCATGTAAACAAGAAGGGAAAAGAAAATAAGTGGCTGTTTTTTTGTGGGGACAGACCTTGCCGCAGCACCCAGGGCTGTGGGAGGGAGGAGCAGATTGCCAGCCTGGAGCTGCCAGAGGGAGCAGCTGCTGCCTCCAGCTTGGCCTCCGAATGGGCTGCACATTTTAGCAAGTACTTAGCACTTTTGAGCAGGCTGGGAAAAAACAACTTCTGTAGCTCGTCTCCTACTGTAGCAGATTTCTGTCTGATCTGAAGACTGGACACTGCAGTGACCCAAGAGCCATAGGGAGAAATGGCACAGATGTACCCAGTGCAGTGGGCTTCTTTTCTATAAACCCTGTTTCACATGTGTTGTGCAGGGCTTTCTGTTGGTTGTGGAGATGCTGCCTCACCTCCTGTTCCTCATAGGGAGCTCTTCAGCTCTTCATGCTCTGCTTACTTCCCTTGATAATGGTTTTGCTTTTCCAGGGTTAATTTCACAAGAGAAATGGCTAACAACTTCCTTTCTTTTTAAGAAAAGAATGAAACTTTATGGTAGAAGAACTCCATGTTACAGAGCCAAAGCATAAACTTTCTGTTTAGGCTCTTGGGCAATCTCTCTTTTGATCAATAAATAAGTTGAAAAGTGGTGGTGATACAGGAAATTGTGGTGAGAGGTGGACTTTTGTCATTCCCAAGCCATAGCAATGGAGTAATCACACATAACGTATTTTTAAGATGTTTTTTCCTGTGGGGTTGCTGACATACTAAACCTCGGCAAAAGGGCTAAATAAAGTGTGCATTATGTGTTTGAAAGATTGACACGTTTAATCTATGTTACTCTGATGTGCCAAAAATGCAGTTAGTGTGTGAACTCTGCAGGCAAATATAATTGCAATACAATTTCTTCCTGTACAATCACACACATCCTCCCTGCAGGGATTTTATTGTTCAGTGGACTACACTGTGTGTATGAAAAAAAATCATTTATATGTAAATATAACATGAAGGCTGCAAATATCCAAGCTGCTACAGAGACAAAGGGCATGCACATGAAAACAAATGGACCTGCTGTGGTTAGAAATTCATAGTTTACCATAATAAGGGAAAAAATAAATGAGGTTGTCTTTGAAACCTTATAGGTCAGCATTTTAGACTTTTGTATTTGTGTTCCAATTAAAGAAGAAAATGGAAAAGCTTCTGGATATTTACTATTTTTAAGCCAAGTTGCAAGTGGAGAAGAAGAAACACTATTTTTCATATGTTCTATTAGCAAATTACATGCCCTTTTTTGTTTGTTTGTTTTGCTTTGTTTAGCTTGCACATAGTTTTATGTGAAGTTTGCTTGGTTTAGAGGATTGAGTTTTTGACAATTGTATTTATTTCTTTTTCTCCGTCTTAAATGTAAAGAAAATTTTCAAGAAAAATTGTAGTAGAAATTATTTCTGTGGGTCTTGATAGTAGCTCCCAAACTAGTGTGAGGTACACAAAATAAGCATTCAAAAGCAAGATGCAAATAGGGGCAGAAAACAAGGAGATGATGGATATTTGTGGTGTCTTCTAACATTATTTGGTTTGCGTAATTTTTTGTTGTTTTAAAGTACCTTAGAAAGGAAATACTTTAACTATGATTTGTACTTAAAATAACATAAATTATTTTTAAGATAAGTTCACATTAACCATCACAAATTCCTCACTTACCAGTCACTTGCTGGAGATCCAACTCCTAACTCCTGCTAATGCATCTTCTACTTTAGCAAGGGAAAATATAATTCATTTTTATGGGTAATTTAGAAAAGTCTGCTTTTAAAAACAAACCAGTGCCTCCTCTAATAAGTATTAAAGCCTGAACCTGTGCAATTTGTAATGAGTGTAGTCTATCCTCTTAAAAGTGTCCTGGGGATTTATGTACTAAACTCAGATTAATGCTAATAGGAGGTACCTGAATAAATACTCTGCTGCACTGATAGGATAATAGATCGTTTATTTGGTGTTGCCTTTCACTTTGCCTTCATTTATTTCTATTTTTTTAAACCAAATTGGGATTGGAGTTTATGGTATAAGGAACTTTTCTTCCTCTTTGCAGGTGTGCTTTTAAGAAGAGTATTGACGATGAGGAAGTCCACACATTAGTCACTTTTTACTAATCCCACCGAAGAAAATGAAGCCACACTTCAGCTTTGCCGATCCTTTTCCCACCACTGTTGGCTGAATGAGAAATGGTTGTGTGATTATGCTGACACCCCAGCATGCATTTGGTAGACCTGTGGCTAACTCGTTCCCTCTCCATGTGTCTGCTCTTACAAAGTTTTGTCCTCATGATACTGTGCTTTCATTCTGCCAGTATGTGCCCAAAAGGCTGCCTCTGTTCTCACTCTGGAGGTTTAAACGTCAGCTGTAGCAATGCAAACCTCAAGGAGATACCCAGAGATCTTCCCCCAGAAACGGTCTTACTTTATTTGGACTCCAATCAGATAACATCTATCCCCAATGAGATTTTTAAGGACTTGCACCAACTGAGAGTCCTCAATTTATCAAAAAATGGGATTGAATTTATAGATGAACATGCCTTTAAAGGGGTGGCAGAAACCTTGCAGACTCTAGATTTGTCTGACAACCGGATTCAAAGCGTGCACAAAAACGCTTTCAACAACTTAAAGGCCAGAGCCAGAATTGCCAACAACCCCTGGCACTGTGACTGCACACTGCAGCAGGTGTTGAGGAGCATGGCCTCCAACCACGAGACAGCCAACAATGTCATCTGCAAGACCTCCGTGCTGGATGAACATGCCGGGAGACCTTTCCTCAATGCTGCCAATGATGCTGACCTCTGCAACCTTCCCAAAAAGACTACTGATTACGCCATGCTGGTCACCATGTTTGGCTGGTTCACCATGGTGATCTCGTACGTGGTTTATTATGTCCGGCAAAATCAGGAGGATGCAAGGAGGCACCTTGAGTACTTGAAATCCCTGCCAAGCAGGCAAAAGAAACCAGATGAAGCCGATGACATTAGCACTGTGGTATAGTATTCTGAATACAATGACTGTCTTTGCGATGGAAATTAGGTTTGGATGACACTAAAACCAGAAGTTTACTTCTAACATTCATTGTAAACATGAAGACTTTTTTTTTTTTTTTTTTTTTTTTCCTTCAAGTTTAACTGAATTACGCCACTGTTGAGCTTTCTAACAGAGTTTTGTCTGGGTGGTATACTTTAATTATTTCTCTGGTATCCTAAAGCAAGTGAATTAATATGTAAACCTTAGTTTAGACCCATTCCACTATTTAATAATGAAATTTATTTTTTTAATTTAAAAACCAAATAAAAGCTTAACTTTGAACCATGTAAAACAGAGTAATTTATTGATCAGAAATCTGTCTGGTGCCAGAGCATATTGAGTTTGATCAATGCTTATGAGGTGGAAGTTGAGAGCGATAATGAAGTGGGCTATGAGAAGTCTGGGATCAGAGAGTCCCCAAAGGGCTCTTCTGTCCCCAGGGCACAAGGTGAAGAGCTGGTGAATGGTGGCCCTTTTGTGGGCTGCTCATTGTGATGAGAGAATGCCCTGACTTCAGGAGAAGGGAATGGAAACTCAGGTAGGATCCTGGAGAGTGTTTTGGCAGTGCTGGGGAGAAACCAACATGAAGGACCAACATTAGAGAACACCAAAGAGAGGTAAGTAGGGAAATGGGGCTAGTTTTCATCTTACACCCACTTACTGCCACCCATGAGCTTCAAGCAGATGTCCTGAGCACTGGGGAGGGCAACAGAATGGCAAGAGCAAACTTAGTCATACCATTCAAAATAGATCACCAATCATGATGGGAAGAAAAAGAAAGAAAGAAAGAAAATTAGTCTTTCTAATCTGTATATGGGCTCATAACTGAAAGTGGCTTCATTTTTTGGATGCAACATATTTTTAAAAAGGCTGAACAAAATAAAATTAAATATATAGGCTGAGCATGTTCTGTTGTGTGTTAGACAAGATATTTTTATATGATTTTATGGATAAATGCTTAGGAAAATAAAAGGCTCATGAGTTTAAACTCAGCCTTGAATATAAAATGTATATTTTAAAGCCCTACTGTATTCAGAAACATGATGGTTTTCTATTTTCATAGATAAAGTTTTTGAAGGGAACAAATTCACAAGAATGTGTTTCTCTTATCATTTTATTATGGTGATAAAGGGCATTTATCTCTGGGTCCCTATAGATTCTGTCTGACTAACAATGGAATACAGATTGCAGCAGTGTGGATTAAAAACGTACAAAATGCTGCTTTGAAAAAAGAAGTTTGAAAGGACAGCCATAAAATTTTCAAAAAAAATCCAGAGTAGTATCTCCTATTAGTTTATCCATTATTTCCATTATTTCTGTTATGTGTATTCTTTTACATTCTAGAGGGCACAAGGTTATTTATCTAATTTCTGTCAGAACATTGTTAAAAAAATACCACCGCTAAAATCTATTATAAAGCAGGGGGACAACAGGGAAAAAAAGACTTCTTTTCTTTTCTTTTCTTTTCTTTTCTTTTCTTTTCTTTTCTTTT
>CM021766.1:40930186-40960391 GCA_011076525.1 Nettapus auritus
TTTCTTTTCTTTTCTTTTCTTTTCTTTTCTTTTCTTTTCTTTTCTTTCTTTTTTTTTTTTTTTTTCTAAAATGTGCACAGAGTCAACTTTTTAATTCATCTTTTTGGCCAGAATCCAGAGTAGTTGTTCTTCTGACTGACTACACTTGTGTGCACTCTTTTCTCAAAAAGCCTTTGGTATTTCTGATGAACCATTGTTGGAACCTTAAGAGAATGTTAATGTTTGTAAAGGGCAGAGTCCGTCCAAAATACCTGCTCTCTGCCATCCCCAGAGTAAAAAAAAAAAAAAAAAAAAAAAAAAAAAAGTTTTCTAAAGAAAGGAGGCTGTTAATTATGCATACTGTTTAGTTTGCGTTTTATACGGTTTGTTTTTCAAGCTCTGTCTTGCCAAAATTCAAAATTTCCACCATTGCAGAAGTTCTGTCAGCAGCCTCTCAAGCTCTGTGTGACTTCTTGCAGGAGCCAAAAGCAGTTGGACTAAATACAAATGTGAATTTGAAGAGATCAGATAAAATATTATACTGTACTGAATGTAAAACAAACCTTGCCCAAGAGGACATATCCACGAAAGGATACGCAGAGGCCTGTAGGGCCTCTGAATAGGTGGATACAAGCTCATTCCTTGATCCAATTCTTTTATTTTCTGTAAAATCTCCTTAAAGGTAAATTTTGTCTTGTTTCTGTTGCTGTGCTGATCACACAATATTTTGGATGTTAGCTAGTATACTACTTCTGGAAAAAACAGAGAGGACTAGCTAAAAGAAGAAAGTAAACAGGAGGGGCTGACTTACTCTGGAATTTAGTGCTCTTTATTCGGAACTAAGTACAGGAGTTCCCCCACAAAATTTGGACAAAGTGATTTAAATAGAAATGTTTACAAAAATCTTTTACTTGCAGATTTTTAAAATTTGTTTTCAAGCAGGTTTTATTTAAAATGAAAACAAGTAACTCTCTTCACCCAAACTGACTGAGAAAGCTATCTAAATAATTTATCTTCAGTTTTTCCTTTTTCTTTTTGTTTTTTTCAACATATTACTTGATCCATAAGATCAGTTCTGGAGCTGGTGCACTCTTACACCAGGTGAGCTTCTGACCCCAGGTGTTATAAATCCTGAGCAAAACCAATTTAAACCCAGCTAAACTGTATTCAGTAGAATGGCTCTGGAAGGCTGGTTTCACATCAGTTCCCTGGGTCAACTGATTTTCCATAGTAGATTCTCTATCAACCATCTCATTACAAAACTTTTTTCTATTAAAGCCAATACTGAAATCTCTGTTTAAAATCTAAAAAGAAAGGTATCGCTCTGACAAGTAGATGGTAGACATAAACTCCTCAAGCTGAATTTCACTGATGAGGGGAAAAAAATAAATCACTGTTCTCAGCTATGCTGACATAGCAGTGCTAATATTCATGACAACTCAAGTGTTTAACAGTGCTAGTACTCATGATAACTCAAGTATTTAAGTTGCACTCGTTTATTTCAATGAAAAGAAACAGAAAAGTTCAAAACCTTTAGCCTAAGAACATACATGTTTTTATCATGTTTCCTATGCACCTTTTTGTCCAAAGCTTCTCTGTGTGGGGGAGCCATGCCTTTTGAATTCAATGGCAAAAAACTTTTTAAGCTTTGATTGCATAAAATTTTATGGAGTTTTCTCAAAACTGTTTCACTCAAAAATGAGTAAATCAGTGTGTTTCTAGCTGTGATACATTTGCATATAAATACAGATGAAAGGAAAGGGATGTTTCTGTAGTCACAGGAAACAGCATGTGACAGAAAAATAAGAGGGAAATGCATAACACTGTGATTGTTAATTTTTTAAATTAAGATACTTCAGAAGAAGTAGGGCTAAGGTTCAAGAGGTTAAATGTGATTTATCTCACTATCCTAGTTTAAAAAAAAAAAAATAAACGTCTTTGTTTCTAACTTGTAAAAGATAACTCCCAGGATATTTTATTTTTTTCTTACAACTAAAGCTGCATTTTCTCTGCTAATTTTGTAGAGTTACTATACTCCGTAGGTAAGAACTGATGGTGCATTTGGGCTGCATATATTTAGATTTGTACTTTATTCTATATACTTGATATATTTATATATTCTATATGCTTTTATTCTGTTATTATTTTTTTTGCAGAATTAGATACAAATACCTTCACCACTAATATGTTATAAATTTTCTTCAGTAGTAAGATTTTGCCTCATCATTGCCCTAAATTTCTAAGGCTGACATCCCTCTGGCCGTTTCCAAGGGAGCTCAGCATTGCTGTGAGCTCTCCATTGAAGGATGGGTTTTATTCCAAGCATTTTATTATTTATATATGTGTGTGTATATATATATGTTTATATATATTATTTATCAGTCCAAAGCAAGAAGCAGGAAACAGCATTAGTAGGTGGTGTGGTGGTTTTATTCGGATGGGCAGCCGAGCTCCACCACAACTGCTCTCTCATTCCCTGCCTCCTCAAAGAGGAGGGGGAGAAAAGTCAACACAAAGAGCACAAGGTTTGAGATGAGAATGATTTAATTAAAGGGAAAGGGAATGGGGAGAAAAAGTAACAAAAACAGCAAGGCCACATGGAAACACAGAGAGAAAGGAAAAAAAGTTATTGTCTACTTCCCATCAACGAGCGATGTTCGGCCATGTCCTGGGAAGCAGGGCCTCAAAACGCCTACCGGTTGTTCAGGAGAGAGAGAGTGCCCTCCCCAACAAGAGCCCCCTTATATTGCTGAATGTGACATCAGGTGTTATGGAATATCCCTTTGGTCTGTTTAGGTCAGCTGCCCTGGTGATGTCCCCTCCCCATCAATTTCCCACCCCAGCCTGCTGGCTCCTGGGGCTTGGAGAGAGTCCTGATGCTATGCCAGCACTATGCAGCAATAGACACAACACTGGAGTGATACCAGTGCCGTTCCAGCTGTGAGTGCAGCACTGTGTGGGCTCCTGCAGGGAAAGGTGACTCCATCCCAAACAGACCCAACACAGGTGGTAGGCATGTTGGCTGGTCTTTTTGAGGAGAAAGAGGTGCCTGACAGACAACAGATCTTTCAGTATGCTTTGCTGAGGAAGGAACAATTTTCAGGTGCCATATGTGGTGTTGCAAGCTAACAAATACAAAACAAATCAGAACTTTTTATTTCCAAAAATATCAGAAACATGAATCCTGTAAGAGCCAAGAGCTAATCAGTTTACTGAAGAAGCACCGTGTTTGGGTAAATGTTTTGAATGCAAATATAACCACATGTAAGAAGAGGAAAAGTTGTTGTATTAGGGATTAAAAGACAAGACCCAAAAGTGAGAGAAAATCGCTTTCTTGAAGGAGGATGGTTACGAAAATATTTGAGATGTCCCAGAGATCTCAGACTGGGTCCACTACTGTGAAAGATATTTCTGAATGATCTGGAAAAGGGACTTAATAATGCTCTGATAACATTGTAGTTGATAAGTTGCTTGGGGCAGTCCAACCTACAGCTAACTATGAAGAAATGCAGAAAGTTCTCACATTTCTAAGTTATCAGATGATAATAAAATGAAGGTTGGATTTGGTGTGAATAATTGCAAATACTGCAGAGGGCACATCCTTTTGCTCTGAACACAAGAATGGTCTCTAAATTAGCAATAATCACATGGAAAAAACATCTTGGAGGCATAGTGGGGAGCCTTTCAATTATAAACACCAGAAAATATTACGAGGCAAATAGACAGCCAAATGGCATGGTGGAACAACACTACAAACCCCTGCATAAAATCTGTGAGAAATCCATACCCGAAACATCAGTCTCGGTTTGAGTTCCACTCATCTCCAAAACCATAAATCTGTGGTCCAGATCTATGTGAAGAAATGGAGACATCTTGAAGATGTGGAGAAAGGCAGTAAGTCATGAAGGATCTGAGGTGGCTTCCGTAGGAAAACAGATCAAAGAGGCTGGGTCTCTTCGGCATAGTGGTGAAATGCCAGAGGAAGAGAAGGTAAAACCTGGAGTAGAACACAAAAAACTGATCAGAAATTAGAGCAGTGAGGATTATCAGGCAGCAGGCTTTTTTTTTATTTTTTTTTTTTTTTTTTTTTTTTTTTTTTTAATAGTTTGTTGTTGTTGTTGTTGTTGTTACCCCATGGCAGGGGGTTGGAACGGAGTCATCTTTAAGGTCCCTTCCAACCCAAACCATTATGTGATTCTATAACTCTGTTCTCTCAGGTGCCACTGGGTTCTTGAAGAAGGGAAGGTAGGCTTGATTTTACAGCACTGCTGCTCTCATGAATCCAGTGGGAAGCAAGCTGTGCTACACTACCCTTCCAATGAGACACACTGTAGTGTAGGGGCTTTTGTGCAGACAATGAGTTTCAGGTATATGGAGTGGGACTGAAACCTGGGAAAAGCAAGACCACATTTAACCACTGACATATCCTCTCTGTGGGCTGCAGCACTAGTGGCCACGCAGGGTTCAGGCACTCGTTGCTGAGCTGTGCCAAGACTGTGTTAACTAAAGCAGTGGCAGATTTTCACTGTTACCTACAGGAAAGTTATTTGGAGGTCATTCCTGAGGTGCTTTGATGCTACTCTTACAGCTCACCGTGTAGTGCTTTGATGCTACTTTTACACCTCACCTTGTGGTCCATCCAAAAAGAATGAGGATTTCCCTATCGGCTCTTCTTAAAACACTAAAGCTTTGTTTTTCACACAGAAATCCCTTCATAATTTTTTTTTTTTTTTTTTTTTTTTTTTTTCAGGTGTGATGATACAATGAAAGTATGAGCACTTCAAAGTGATGGGGCAATATCCTGGCATCTCTAGTTCTGATTGGTCCATAAGTCAGTTAATTTGCGAAGTGAAACTAACCAACAAGCAACAAATACAGATTGCAGATGCCATACCATGTCAATGTAAGAAGTATGTGTTTTATGTGTGCCTATACATATATGAGTATGTATGCATGCAGGTCATCCATGTCTCACATTCTTTCACACTTCCCTGAGGTTTGCATGTAAATATGAGTGTGTCAGATACATGTACATACATGCATATGGATAAAACAAAGTCCTTTGGATGTTTTCATTGCCCCTATTTAGCCATGAAATAGGTTGCTTGGTTGCTTCAAAGATGTGATTCACACTGCTTCTGAGCCAAGTACACCTCCATCCTCAGCCTTGCATGTTGCCCTTGGTAGTCCCAGCACCAGCTGCACATAACAGGAAAGAACATGGGATGACTGGCATGGCATATCCTCTTCCCTTTCTGAAATCATTAGTCAAACCCATCAGTTGCCATATAAAGCTGTTATAGACCTTTGTGAGCCATCTTTTGCTTTCCTTCTGGCTCACTAAATGCAATACAATTTTGTAGAAGGAAAAATAGTTGAGTGAATGATGTAATGCCTTTTAGCTCATAAGAACACACGTTTGTAAAAGCCGGAGAGTGGAAACGTGACTACTGTCCCTGGATCTGTTCTCCCTTCTGCACTTGTTAATGAGTAGGTTTTTGGCACTACAAGAGCGTTTGGCTTTGTTTTTCTCCTAGGAGATAGCTATGCCCCTTACAGGAGTTTTCTTGAGATGGTTCTGAATCTGAATACAGCTGCTAAGGCCAGCAAAAGATCCAGAATTAAAAATGCATGTTTTTCAGCTTTCCTTATTGCTAGGAAATTTGAGAAGCAGTTAAGTATTTGGGAATTCAAACACGCATTATTCTTAATGCTGCTTTGAGGTTTCAAATGCACATTGTGAGCATCCAGCTTGTTCAGTGGGGCAGTTTGCATGTAGGATTCATAAAGACGCGGCAATCTCCAAAGCCTGTAAGTGGCAGATTAAACTAGGCATTCAAGGGGAAAAAAAGTCCCTATGTTGAACAGTCTGTTTAGATATCCCTTGTAATTATTAGTCTCTGTCTCATTATCAAAGTTTGTGATTGCTAGATTTTTATAGCTCCATCTTTATTTGCAGAAATACGTCTTCAAAAGCAAATCTGACCAAACAATATTAAGAAGATGATTGAATTTTAACGTATGTTAAATGCTGCGTTTCTTTGTATGTCTATCTGCATTAAAAAAAAAAAAAAATCATATAAAGTTATCATTTTCCTTAAATAAGAGTGGCTATGAGACCATATTCTGACATTCTTTCAGATGTTCTCTGAAAGCTATAAATATAAAGAAGCAAGGAAAAAACTGGGAAGGAAACACAAACTCCAGAATTTTCAGGTCTTCTTCATTAATTGAAGATGGACCCAAAAAGAGTTAAAAAAAAAAAAAAAAAAAAAAAAAAAGTCCTAGCACAGCCTATTCTTGTCTCTTCCTTTGAGGATTAGCTTTGTGCTCAACACTGCATTTCATGGTTTACAAATTTTTCATTTCTCTACCTAAGCCAGATTAACATTTGCTTTCTGCAAAGACTCATTAATGGAGCTATCGGCATCAGAGAACATGGAGACATTTCACATAGGCTGAAAGAAGAACTGTGAGTGCAGCAAATAAGCTCTCTGGACAATATTTTTGTACCCTGTTAATTAAATTTAGTGGCAAATTGTTGTTGTTGAATTAATGTCCTGCTGGAGAGATTTCAGATTCTCAGGTAGATAATGCCTTTTGTATTCTTTACTTAGCTGTATAACGTGAAAACCACACATCTTTTTGTTCCTGTATTTTGGGAGCTATGGTTCTGGTTGTTATTACAGAAGACAAAACCTCTTACCCCTTTCTTGTTGCAGTCAAACTCTCCAACACTGCACTACACCAACATAGCCAGTTTGATTCGTCAAGAAGGGGATGTCTGACCACTTCACAGTTATAGTCAAAATGTTAGAATTTTCCCCCTCTGTTTATTTTTTTCTTGTTTAATATTACCTTTGTTGTTGAATAACTTTCCCACAAATGATTTTTACATTAGATTTTTACATTTTATCTTCAACAAACTTGTTTTCTCTTAACAAAAAATGTCTCCTATTGCTATGAATGGTGGGCTTCACTGGAAAATACATGCATGGATGAGCACAGATTTATTCGTTTCTTATGTTTTTTACAAGATTCTTGAACTGATTAATACAGTAGGATTTCTTACAAAGAAAATTAGATATGTCTATGCAAGGTTTTTTTGTTTTGTTTTGTTTTTTTTTTTAATGGCTCGTCAATAAATGAACAAAGTATTATTTCTGAAGTTCTGAAGGAGAAAAAGATGATCTGTTTAGAAGAGCTAGGTAAAATATAAAGGTATTCTTTCAATAGACAAGGTGTGCAGTACTTTAAAACATTTATTTCTCTTCAAAAACTGTAGCAACTCTGAAAATATAGTTGAAAACATCATGCTAGAAGCAAGCTGTAACAATGAAAATTATTTTTATATAAAAAAAGAAATCTCTATCTTGGGTTCTAACATTGTGATGTACCATAATTCCTGGCCCAACTTGATATTATGCTTTGTTTGTTAGCAGACTTCATTCCCAAATCCAGGAATGCACTCAGAACTCAATGTAAGACATCAGAAGTTTTGCCATTGCCTTCAGTGGGTTCAGGTTATTGGAGAATAAATAAGTTATTGATAGCGAGTGAACTGAGTGACTATTATGGTGGTTGTTTTTGTGCTTTGGCAGTTAATGTGGGTTTCACATGGCATCACATTTGTAGTGGTTCACCCTCACACTTCATAGCAGCAAAGAGGGACTAGCTGTTCCTTATACTAGTGGCCAACAACTGCGACAATTTTCTTAATTTTTTATTGTTTGTATGATAAAAGACAGATGGTGCCTTTTTGTGTCTGGCTGTGCAAAGACCTCCCTGGAATCTGCAAGTGAATGTGTAAAATTGTAGGCTTTTTCAGTGGGAAAAAAAAAAAAAAAAAAAAGTATTTAAGCAGGTTGACTGCATGTTATTAGCTTTCAATAAGGGGTTTTCATCCAGCATCACCCACAAAGTTACTTTATAGCAAAATTGCTGAAGTCAGCCGGCTTCTGGAAAACAACTACCATTATTGTTTAAATGCTTTTATTCCAGTATTTGCCCTCAATTAATGCTGTTCTGCACCACTGTGTCTTCCGTGAACAGCACTGTGGAGGTGAGCAAAAAGTTGTCTTGGAAGAAAGAAGCTTTGAATTTTCAGGCTCTCATGAGGGGGTGGAGGAATGGTTTTTCGTGGAAACTACCTCAATTAAAAACAATGGTATGTAATTGTGGACCTGAAGAGACCTGACACACATTTCATGCCTGGCCCCTGACTGCCTCAGTAAATAGATACCATACACAGAGAACAAATGGTTTGGGCTGAGGAGAATGAGTCATACATAGATGCTTTTGCTGAAAACCCACTGAAATGCAATGATTAAATACACTTTACATTTGTAAAATCCTGCAGGCAAGTCTTTAATCAGTGTTGAAGTGCTTTCCATTGCCAATAGATTTGTTCTGACACAACATGGTGATGACAAAGGTGTAGCTGTCAGCTTTAGCTGGTAGAGCTATATGGGTGATGGCTGCTCATGGTACATGAGTTCAGCATTAGGTGTTTGACAGCGTGCTCTTTCTGCTGCACATGTTGAGTAGAGCTCAATGGAAAACCAACTTTTCAGTACAAACTGAAAATAAGCCCATGAAAGGTCATCTGGCTGACAAATTGGAGAGTGGGCTGATGGCACCCCTCTTGGCATGCCTGCTGAAGCTCTTCCTGATGAACTTGCTTTGAAATACCATATCTTACCCCTTGTGGAAAACTGCATTGGTTCATGACTCATGGACTTCAGCTCTTTCAGCCTCCTGTCTGCACACATATGCATGTACTCACTTGGGTGCAGTCTCGTTTGACTCAGCTCAGTCTTGTAGTTAGGAAAGTGAGAATTAAAATGCCCCGTATTGTGCATTAGTGTGTATAGAAATGGTGGACTTTGGTGGCAGCAATACCCTGAGAAACCTATCCATAGGCTTGTAGGAGTGGGTGGGGAGAGGGTCAGAGAGTACTCACCATGATCATGTGCTACTTCAGTATTGATACAAAAAGTTCTTGATTATTTTAAGTCTTCTATTTTCTTAATTGCCCTACATCGGAACCTTTTCTGTAAAAATGAAGGCATAATAATTAAATCATTGTTTACCAGTGCCATAATTCAGACTCAATTACTGCATGTTATAAGTCATGTCTGAGCCTACAAGGATTCTTCCACCCATTGACTCTTCCCCAAGGCCAAGAGTCAGCCAAGTTCTCTGTGCATCCCTGCCCAACCACAGGGCACCTGCCTCCGAGCAAAACAGGCCTTGTTCACATGACAGCTACACTCAGGGAGTTCTCTGTGTCCTTTAGTGGCAATGTGGACAGGCATCTGCCTGTCCACATTGTTGCATATTTCTGTGTGTAGACTTCATTTCCTATGAGGAAGAAGTGGTCAGGTAGCTGGGCAGGGTAAGGGTAGTGGGAATCTGGTCCTTGTACTCCCAAGGCTAAAGGATTAGCTTGGCTACATAATGGAAGAGCTGATTTGATGCAAGAGGTTATGAGAATGCCTGGAAAGCAGGAAAAACCTGTAACCTGGTAATCTGTATTTGGGAGAAGCCCTGAGCTCTCTGCAGAGAAGGAAGAGTGGGAAAGGCTGAGGTAAGTTGAATACCTTGTGAGGATGCTCTGTGTGGGGATATTCAATTATTCAGAGAGCTTCTGAGAAGGGAGAGGGGGATGCAGAAGGAGTTTCCCTGTTCAGTCACCATGAGCCTTGCTGATGCAGTAAGTTGTTTTCCACCTCCCATAACATCATTGCCACTGCTCCTGTGGGATCAAGGCCGTGCTGGGAGAGGGAAGTTAGGATGCTCATGCTCCTGATTAAGGAGATCAGTTGCCCAGTCCTACCTGTCCCAGCCAGGGGATTTCTTCCTCACCAGCCCTGAGGCTTCCTTGTCCTGGGAACCTGGGTTGATACGGGACATCCCACTGCTGGCCCTGCTCCTGGACACTGCAAGGCTGGTTCCCAATGAACAGGGTAGCAGAGACACATATCAACTTCAAAGAGGAGAGGTATTTCTCTTTTCAGACAATGAGTAGTAAATAATATTCATGCTCTGCTCTCCCACAGAAGGGCATTTAAACCAGCTGCACATGTCTTTGGAGATATGGAGAAGTAGTGAAGGAGGGAGTAGGCTATATAAATCAAATCATCCCTTTCATGCTTCCCTCTGCTTTGTCTGTCCTTTTAAAAAATTCATCTGCTGTGGGATCACCTACTCTTGCTTCAGTGCTTTATAAGCAGATGTAAGAGAAAAGAGTAGAGGGTCAGATCCTTACGTGAAGTTTAACGTAATTCCACTAAAATGAAAGGAGCTGTTTCCATTTATCATGAGAAAGATCCTCTTACAGAACACACTTCTAACTGCCAGCATCTTCACTGAGCATGAGGGAAAGAAATCTGGGGTACTTTGGGAGGAATATTTGGTCCAGATGGTTTAAAGCTGTTTTTTTTTCCAACTTCAGTTGTGCCTGGGATTTACTGTCAGAGGGAAAGATACTGATACAAGGGCTTGGATTGGCACAAGCTTCTTTCATCATAAACTTAAGCTGTCAGGGCTAAGTAGAACAAGAAGAATAGGGACTTGTGCATCCACTCAAATGATGAGAGCTTCAAGGCTTGCTAGATAACAAAGAGAATCTCATTTTAATTATGATCACCAGTGAATATTGAAAAGGTCATACAATTTCATCAGTGCATAGAAGGACAAGAAGCATCTACACGAACTCCTCTCCCACCTTAAAGGCAGCAGCGTTTCCTGGCACGTATCCCAAAGGCTGTGAAGGCCAATAGCACTTTTTTTTTTTTTTTTTTTTCCTAAAATAGTGTGGTACAATATTAAAATTGTCTTTTGTTGCACTGCAAGGGCAGTAAAGTAAGGCTAGTAAAGAGCAGGTATAATTTAACTAGAAAGTACCAGGGTCAGATTAAAACCTTCTTCTTGCAAAAGCATTCTAGTATACCACAAAGACATGGCAGTAGAAAAGGTGAGAAGTCTGTGTGCATTCACATGACTTATTAAGAACTTGTTAGTATTTCTATTGATTTATCCTCTGGAAAAATGACAGTAAACCAATTAGTCCACCTGAGTACACATACATATATATTTGCCTGTGTGTGTGTAAATAGGTAAATAGATGTGTACCTGGCAGGATGAGTAGTATCTTGTGAGAGCAAAATGACATACTGAACCTTATTTTCTGATATTTTTCTCCCAGTTACTTCTCTTTCCCCATTTCCTAGCATGTTGTTATAGTTAAATCTTCCTTGAACTTTTTTTTTTTTTTTTTTTTTTTTTTTTTTTCCCACATTGTTTACCAGTGAACAGGGTCTGATTAGCAAGTTTCTAAAACTGAGGTGCTGTACATTTCACACTGAAATGCAAATATGTTCTTCAGCTGAGTCAAGACATACCACTTTGGAGGTACCTCCTGCACCCAATATGATTTTAAAAAATTACACATCTTTTAAAATATTAGTCTCAGGCTTTGGCTTAACTTAAAAACCATAATTTTGAACCAGAAGTGAATTATCTCTACTGGTTATGACTCCAGAATTATGTCTTTTGCTCCTATGAGGAACTTAGGGAGGAATAGTTTGCAAGCAGTCATTCTGCATTTAAAAATAACCTTGTTTTGCAGGCATATATATCTTGTTTTAGATACAGTTGCCAACTCTACCTATGATCCTTATCATTGTCAAGGAAATGAGAATTTCTCTGGGGCTGTTATCACTATAATTCCATGAAATATAATCGAGTACTGTAAATGTAAACCCTTGTTGCTGCTGCCTGCCTCTTCTCGGACCTCATCATTCTTAAACGTGAATGTTATGGATGGGAAAGCTGTCTGCTGTGGTGTGTGATATCAACAAAGACTGCAAAACTCCAGATGAAATGCAGGAGTGTTGCTCAACTTTTTGACAAATGTACCTTGGTAAAGGTCACCCGTAAAGGAGAAGATGTATGGAAGATGTCTGGAGAGGTGTTCAGAAAACAGATGGTTCCATTTTATTCCACCACCCCCCTACCCCTTGCCTGTTTTTCACTTCTGAAATTGAAGTCTTACAGGGACTGCAAAATTTTACAGTGACTGGAGAAATAGTGAAGTGAGTTGCCACAGCCAACTGAGATGAAGCTTAATAAGAGACAGGAAAAGTTTTCTAATTCAGACTTCCTCAAATTCTGCAAGCATGTAATTCTCTTCAGTGACTAATTAACATCAGATAAAAGAGATCTTAAATTCTTTAATAACAGTCTTGCTTCCTAAAGGAGATGCAAGAACTCAGAATAAACATCCTTGATGTACCCTTTTTTAAGGCTTGGAAAGCATGAAAGACTAAATTCAAGATATTTCAGATAGGTCTGGTAAAAGTAAAATAAAATCAGGAAGATTTTAGCTTTGCACTCTTCATCTGTTCTCTATCCAGCAGCTGTAATTTATCCACCAAATAGATGGGGGAGACAAACTCCATACAAAATATATATGTTCTCTCACAACAGCTACAATGGATGGAATATTTTGTATACAGGATTTATCTTCTGTTTTAATTCATTTTAATTTTCCAAAGTTCCAGGCTGGTTTGTGTTCCAGCTGTAAGTATCTGAATTAAGACCTGATTTACAAAATCTCGAGCAAAGATTTGATTAAGATTTTATAATTCTGGCCTTAATGAGGAAATGCAGAACTGCATTATTCAGATTGTTTTGGATTAAAAGTTGTCTTAAAGAAAAATTTTCCTTTAGGATCTTCTTAATAAGGTTCTTAAGCTTATAAATGCATGTTTGGGAAGAAGGTAAGGACAAAAATCAAACCAGTTTTCTTTTAAATAATAAAATCAAGTCTTAATTTCAAAAGTGTAGGGCAGTCTGGGAGAGTGAAGCCAAACCCAGACCCTCCTCCTTTGTGTGTTGCAACCAGGATCTATGGTGGTCACAGTTGCTGAGTGTCTATGGGATACTCCTGCCCACGGGAGTCAAATCAAGCAGACAGGAACCACTCTTTCTAGCCCTAGCTGGGACAAGGGCGATGTGCAGGCTGGGCTCTGCCAGGCAGTGCTGATGACCATCAACTTGGTTATCAGCAAGAGCTGGTGCTGCTGGTGTCTCATTGCCTTGATCCTTCCCTGCCATGCATGGGGCTGGTATGGTGTTCATCTAGTTAATCTCTTGGATCACCCCCAGGTGTGATGATATTTTTGTCAAATGTTCCTTCCCTTTTCACTTCCATTTGTTTATTTTTCCTGTGTTGCTGAAAGCAAGAGTGGATCAGTACAGAGCAATGATAAGCCCCCAGCAGGGACTAAGGTCTGGGGAGAGCTCTGAAGATATGTGCAAATCCAAACTCTGCAAAATGGTCTTTATTCATGTCAAATATGTAATGTTAAGAAGTGTGCTTGGAAAAGGAGTTGCATGCTTTGAGGAAGCTGTTTTCTAAATGAGAGGTGGTAACTATACCTTTGGTGCATCTTATTAGACAAGCTTCAGTGTTGTGAGTAAAAGACCCTCTAAAAGGTAGCTTGATAATATCCACCTTTAAAGAGAGGACACGGCTTTTGGATTGTGTTTTGCAGGACTGTCTCCTGGGGAAATCTACATTTACTTGAATGACTCAAATGAGGATTAAGGGATCAGAGTATCTGAATGCTTGGCTGCTCATTACAACTAAAGGTCTTGGTGTCAGATCATGTCCTAAAGAAGTCTGCATTAACCAGCTGGACAGCAATGCCTAGCTGGTTACGCAACATACTGAACAGCTTCCATCTTGCCCTCTGAATTCATCATGAAGATCAATTTGTGCATCTGCACGCTCTTCAAAAGTAGCTGATGACAGAACAGCTTGTTTGCTCAGAGAAAATCATTTCACAGAATCACAGAATCACAGAATTTCTAGGTTGGAAGAGACCTCAAGATCATCGAGTCCAACCTCTGACCTAACACTAACAGTCCCCACTAAACCATATCCCATTTCTTAAACTTGTGGACAGAGCTGAGGAAGAAAAACAAAAAAAAAAAAAAAAAAACCCGCCCCCCCGGGGGGGGGGGGCACCCAACAGACAAGCTTTTGCAACAGCAGAAACTGCAGAAGTAGCTGTTTGTTTTTCTCCCAGTTATGTCAGTTGGCCTACAAAAACACGTCAGCTCCTCCCACGTACCTTGCCAGGGGCCTTATATCATCACAGCTAAAACTATGCTGTTGTTTAAAAGAATGCAGTGTTTTCAGCTTTTGAGAGCAAATAGTATTCATCATGATCTTAGCATTGATAACAGTGCAGGAGAACAGTGGTTAATGATAAGCTTCTTGTTTTGAGAGCCTGTCTCAAAACATCCTAAAATCTGCTGGCCACTTCACTGGGTAACCTTCTTGTAGTCCAATGTCAATACTGAAGACAGGGCTTTCTGTCAAAATGGAGAACACACAGAATGATAAATACGTAATACGTGGGATTTAAACAATCCAACTGTGTTGTTTTTCACAAGACAGTCAGAAAGAGTTATCCCATTATTAACTAAACTTGTTTGCAGAGATTTGCTAATTGAGTGGTGCATTGCCACAGACTTACTCTGCAATCTTTTATTACTGCATAGTCTTAGACACCCCTACCTCTACCAGGAGAAAAATAAACACTCTGTGAGGCTTCCTTAGCATTTCTATATCACTATGAGATCCTCAGCTCGTTTCTCATGACTGCTTACAAGGTTAAAAACAGAGCTTCCAGTGAAGAGCAAGAAGATTATTGGGCCCACAAGGCAATTTATACTCATGTATGTATGTACAGGCTCCCTCCAGACTTGAACAAAGTGCTACGTTAATAGGATGTAGTAAAAGAAATGTAGAGACAGAGTATGTGGCTAGTTGCATGTTTTCAGATATTTCTAAAATGTTTAAATATAAATAATCAAATCATCAATATATTTTTGCTGCATATCAGACTTCTCATTAGCACTTGGTACCATCCTGTGATCTCTGCAGTGTCATCACAGGAAGAGACATGTAACTTACATTTGAGTGGGAACATCTGATGGATGACAAAGTAGTTGGGCCATAGTCAGGCTTAGCAGAGTATTTCAGTTAAAAAGGAAAACATGAAAAATCCCTAGGATATTTCTGGGCAAAACAAACCAAAGGAAAATATCACAAGAAAGGTTATTATTATTATGTTATCCTATTGCGTGGTGTTTTGTGATGTTGCAGCAGAGAATTCATCTTGATGCCAAGTCTCTGTTTGGCTCTTAGAAGAGATTTCCAAGCATTTGAGGAGAGCCCGCTCAAAATGACATGAATTTTTATTTATTTTATTTTATTTTGTTTTATTTTTTTTTCTGTAGAAGTTGTTAATGTTTTCCAAACAGCTCTGAGTAGTGCTGATTTTTTTTTTCTTTCCTTTTCTTTTCTTTTTTTTTTTTTTTTTCTCTCTGATGTTGGATGAAAACTTTGTGCATGTTACTCTACTGCTCTTTTGAAAAATTATCTTTTAACCTAAAGGTATATATGTTAGTTTCATTTCATTTTAGCCTATTCAACTGCAGACCAAGTATAATGAATCAAAGCTGTTGGTTTAGCTGGTTTAAGAATTTGTTGGCTTCCATTTAAAACCAATAACCATAATGCTTCCATAACACTTTCTGGCTGTGCTAACCCTCTAGAAATAATACACCCATACAGATTTAATTTGTCTTCAGGAAGGCTGGAACTGTATTTTGTGAACGAACATATTTCAAAACTATTAAAAGTTTGAATTAAACAGTGTGATTTTGTGCTATTGAAATACTTCTTAGTCTGGGAAGAATTATTAAAACAGAAAATAGAACGCTTTGTACCATTTATCATGACTCTATTGTATTAAAGTACACCATTCTGAAATGGTTCATACAAGGCTGCTCACCTATGAACGTGCAAAATGGATGCAATGACCCAGGAAACACCCAAGGAGCTGACTGAGCTACAGTGTTTTGTGTTTAGCCATGGTGGGAGAAAACCAGTTCTGGATGCAATTACCCTCGTGCAGCGTGTAGTCTCAGCATTCAAATGGTCCTGCTTAAACGGGAGTCACAGTCTCAGTGGGCTTAAATCTGTGCAGCACTGACTTGCAACAACAAGGGCATTATTCTTTTTATGATGGCGGCAAGGATAATGCTCAGCTTGGCTACCTGAAGCATTACAACATTGTAAGGAAAATAATCCAGTCTCAGATCTCCAGGAATGAAGTTCCTCCTTCAGTCAGACAGAACAGTTAAGCTGAATTGCACAAAACATATGTTGCTTGCATAAGATGCATTTCTGGTGAAAACTCTGCTTTTAATTATAGACCATCACATAAAATGTCAGTGATTAAACCGCAGAGTTAACAATATTCTTGGCTGGCATGACGCCAGCCAGAAAGCATTCTTCTCCTTCTGTTTACTCCTTTTGGAGCTGAATTTATCCTACTTTATGAAACATTTGTATTCAAGTGAAAAAAAAAAAAAAAAAAAAAAAAAATCTACCAAAGAGAAAACTAGGATTTCTTCATCTATTCTGTCTCTCGAGGTTTCACAACAGTGAAATTACCCAGGATAGGATCCAAAAGAAGTTAAGAAGGGCTCTTTTGAAACAGGGAAAAATTGGGATCTAATATCTCACTTCAAAGCAAGAGAGATGAAATTCAGGTTTAGGTTGTCTGAGATGGCCTTTTGGTGTCCTTTTGTCCATGGACTGGTGTGGAATGCCCATCCTTTAAAATCAGCAGTTGCCTCTGATAAGTAACATTCCATCAGTAATTCTGCAGAGCCTGAGATAATTATATCCAAGGCAAAACTGTCGAAGTTTGAAATCTGATCAGATATATATCCAGCTCTGCATGATCCACTTAAGTATTTGTTCTGATTTAGCCATTGTCATTCCAAAAATACTGTCATGGAGGAAAATATAAACATGATCCTTTCTTTTTTGGGATTGTTACCATCTGTATCATAGTTACCAAATGTTTCTTGCTTAACTTGTATTTAAATTTAACCTAGGCTCTGCATCGACTGCCTTTACTGTACGCATAATATAGTAATCACAGCTCTGTTCACAGAATGTGGTCTACATCAATAAGCATTTTTCTGTAGCTTTGAGTAATGTTTTCTGACAAGTGCTATTTTTGCCACTTCTTCTATAAATATATAAGTCCTTATTATTCTGCTGTAGTGATTCACTTCTGTAATGATTTCTGTGGAAGTACGTTAAATTACACCGTCTGAGGTTATGGCCTCTACTGCGCTTTTCAGAGTGTTTTCTTTTAGTCACCCCTATTTTTAGGTCAATTACTGAGTCCCCATCACATTACATGACTGAAGATAGCACCTGTCCTTTTATTTATATCCTTATATTTTCTGAGTTCCTGTTGCTGCTTTTTTCGACTTCCCTTGCCATGTGTAACTACTTCTTATTATACTATTTCCTGATTTAACCTAGATTACACAATATCTGTGCAGGTTCAGCAATCTCTTGAAAGAACTAATTGAGCAGAAAATGCTACCAGGAGACCTATGGGCTTACCCTGGCCAAAGCAAAAATCCTCTTGCGCTTAAGGAGGATAGGAGGATACTTTCCATTTTAAATGAGGCAATTGATGGTAAGATCCTATCTTCCTCTGAATGCCATGCACTCACGTATTACTTTGGCAACCTTTCTGGGAGCAAAACAATGATGTTTAAGAGAGTGTTTATTGGAAAGCCGAGTTTTGCCCAACTCCAAAGGGATCCTTAACACTAGGAGTGGACACGAAAATCTGCTTTCCCTTTCTAACCTCCAGCTCCTGGATTTCTTGAAAGGGTTGACAGAAGCTACTTGATTTGCAAGGTGGCTGCCAGCTAAGCATGACCAGATTCCAGAGGAGCAGAGAAGAAAACTGTATGTGGCTCTAGTCTCTGTCTTCAGTAGGACTGGCTGCTTGTGGCAGGAATGTGAAGGGAACCAAGCAGTGAACATCTCAGAAATACTCTGACTTACCAAGTTTATACTGCCAAGTGTAACAGCCAAAAGCCAAGGATCTCCTGTAAAGAGTACACGATTAATGTCTGAATAGGTATTTGGAGATTTTGGCAGATATTCAGAATCTATCATATAACCTTTTCTAATGCAGCTTATTATTTGTCATGCATGGCTTTGTTTGTGTACTGTATTCTTTTTGTTTCTTTAATTACTATAGTTTATCCTTAAAATAAGCATCCACTAATGCATCTGTACCAGTGTAAAGTCAGTATCACTCACAAGTGTATTGTTTTAAATTTATTTCCAATCACCTGATTTGGGTTTAAATATATTTCCAATCATCTCATTTAGCAGGGGTAATTCCATTTGCATAGAGACATTTACAGTTCAAGAAACAGAAACACTTCCCAAAAATCTATTGAACTAGCATGTATAATTTGGGTAATAGCAGGCTATTCAGATTCAGAGTTCTCCACATGAGTAATGTATTTTACACAAGAGTCTGTATTTTACCATGCTCAAAATAAGGA
Organism: Nettapus auritus; assembly: GCA_011076525.1. Lineage (NCBI taxonomy): Eukaryota > Metazoa > Chordata > Aves > Anseriformes > Anatidae > Nettapus > Nettapus auritus. Next base: position 40,948,643 of record CM021766.1, read on the forward strand.
TATCAGTGTCGTATGTCTTTGATTTTGCCTTACTTTAACTATAAAATGTTCTTCCTGTGGATTTGGAGCTGTTCCAAACTTAGCATGAATTCTTGGATCCCACAATGAAATGAACATTTAATACCATAAGGGACGAGGAAAATAAAAATAAAAATAATAGTGATGGGTATTAAATTTTACCAGGGATAGCTGAAGACATTTTCCCAGATATGGCATTGATTTTGGTATGTTGGGAATGTTGGATTAAATTACCTGTTTCTCAGCAGCAATGTCATACAATTATAATTTTGATTGTGAACTTAATATTTTTATAGTTTTGATTTTGTATCCTTTCTTTATCCAACTTCCAACATAGCAGATACTTACTTAAATTCTGCCCCATTAAAAACTGAGACGTCCTCTCCATATTTATGGAGAAACACACTAGAAAAACATAGTCTTGAATAAAGATATGTAGTTCAAGTAGCCACCTCCCACTAGCACTAGAAGCATTTAGGTCCAAAATAAAGCCAAGTATCTCAACAAACAAGAGTAGTTTTCTCCTCAAAATTTGTTCCTCAGGACAGAGAGTCAGACGCAGCATTCACTGGTGCAAATGTAAAGACCTTATTCATTTTAATGTGCCTAGACTAGGACTTAAGAGTAGGGTTGACAGGAGTTATGTGGCAAAGATAAAAGGTTCACTTTGAGTTCCTGGAGAAAAAGTTCACTGCTGTCATTTTCCAGCCAGTCTGAACAACAAAAGCACCCAAAGAACATTTATGCTTCTGGCATTTTGAGCTCCCCTTGCTGGTGTTGCTGTTATTCCTGTTAATTACCCACTTGGGTTTCTTTTCACTTAGGGCTAATTCTGGGTCCTGATAGACTGACTCCCTGTAAATTGACTAAGAAAGAAATCTTTCTTTGCCCTCAGCAAATATGAATAATTAATTTTTTATCATTATACATCTTAGCTGCCATTTTCTTCCTGAAAGAAAGAATGGTGCATGTTTTAAATTAAAACAGGAGAGCATTGAAGTTAAACATTTCAGTCATACGGATAGTTGAATAACATGCTATGTTTTCAGTGTAATACACTTGCCTTTTCAGTGCTATTTACTCTACTGTTAATGTTTCCAAAGCCTGTTTTGTAGCAACAACCTGCCAAAAGCTAAATATTCTGCAATTAGGAGAGAGGAAACACTATGTTTGCACCTCAAAATATATCTATACAGGCTAATAACTCACAAAGGACTCCAGCCTGGGAAGTCCACAATGCTGCAGCGGCAGCATCAATGGAGGACCAGAGGCCAAGGGGATTCCCAGAAGCAGGTGGTGGAGCTGTGCCCTGGGCAGCCACCTTCCTGTGCAAGTTGCCTCGGTGCTGGAGGACCTGAAATCTCACATTCAATGAAGTGGTGCTTGCTGAGCATACATTATCAGCACCTCATTAGCTACTGCACGGCAGGGGACCTGCAGTAATTGTGTGGGTGTTATGGACAGTGGCAAATATGGTAGCTTGTAGTTGTTTCAGGCTTTGTGGAAAAGAGGGGGATAATTTGTTGTATTGTTATGAGTGTGTATCTTTTTTCTTCCTACTTGAAATTTCTTCAGTTTCTAGCAATTTGGCCTTCTTGGTTTAGATGCTTCAGAAAATTATTGCCTTTATTGAAGTTATAACTAATACCTATTTAGACTGGACTGGCTCATGTTTATTCACACATATCTTTGTACATTCTCTATATCTAAATGTCTTCAAAAAATGCAAGGACATTTTCTGTCTCAGGCGATGTCTGCTTCAAGAGCAATAACTGAAGTGAATAAAGAAAACATTAGTAAGTGTTTTAGAAGTTTCAATGTTCATTCAGGTATTTCTGCACTTAAAGAAAAGATGAAAAAACGCCACCCAAATTTTATATAAAAATGATATTTAAAATGTCTACCCTGAAATAGTATCTTCATAGGTCTGACTTTTCTTCATATGTGTCAAGGTCACTGGATGTGTTGGAAATCATATAACCACTCCTGTTCAGTGTCTAGTATAAGCGTGTTTATGTTTTAAGCATGGATGACTACTATGCAGCTCATTGTCTGTGTACTAAAGTTGATGGAAAGATTCCTAATGAGTTCCTAAGAACTAAACCTGCTGCTGAGTAAAGTTACATCCTGTTCTTTTCCCTCTTCAGCTTCAATACCTTAATTTTATAGTCATATGAGATAAACAGCAATTAACACTTACAAATATTCATTAAAAACAAACAAACAAGCAAACAACAACAACCAAAACAACAACAACAAAAGGATGAAATCAGAGTTCCTTACCTATAGCCAAAGGAAATTGAAGTAAATGGATAATGGATTTGTGTCTGTTTTAATTTCTACCATTCTCTTATGAAGATTAAACCCCCAATAAATCTTCTGAAATCCTATATATCTACATGTTTTTTAAATTTTCTTTTCAGTCAAAATGGGTTTTATCAGTCCTACTCATGCCTCTGACTTAATTTGTAATCATGTTTTCCTAGGTGCCATAATCTGAATAAATGGATATAATTTCTCTAGCTACCTCAAAAGCAAATAATTTTATCTTTTCATTGCAAATTCAGTGCTCTGGAGCACTCCATGCACACAAAATTAAGGTCCTGGTTTGTAAATCTGACTTTACCATCTGGTTTGTGCATGGACTTCAAACAAAACCCATCAGGAGTGAAAATGCATCCATCAAAGGGTAGACTGGCTGCTAATACGGAAACTTGGCCTGCACACTGGCACATCAGATGAAAGTACAGCATTCAAAGCTAATTTGGGACCCAGACATATTAAATGAGAGTAATAGATTGAAGCATACAAGAGTACATTTCTCTAAGGCTAATGTGTGCTCTGATTTTATCTTGCACTTATCATTGACCTTAGTGAGGTTGCACAAGTAAGGCATGGGCAAGCACAGGATTTGTTTCTTTGTATTCAGAGCTGTACTTTCAATCCAGTTGGTGAGAAAGTGAGAACACAGTTAACAAAACAGTTGCTTGGGCTAGTGAAAGGAATGACAAAAAAGATGGTGACAAACTAAATGCTCATATATGAGCAAGGACAGATAGTCTCACCTGAATAAAGAGCAGGCAGAGATCATTACAGAGGCATTATCAATCATTTTTGACACCTCATTAAGGGCAGAAGAATTTCCAGTGGACTGAAGGACAGGAGAGCCAAGGTGCAACCAATAGTTAAGTAGGTAATAAGTAGGAGAGAAAGATGAAATTGTGGATCCTTGAGGCAAGTTTCAATACTCAATGAAATAATAAAAGTGTTTATTCCCAGACATTATTGCTATGGCTTCCAAACAGGCAAGTTTCAGGGCATGTGGGAGGACATCTTGGGTCTGAGATGCAAAGAGATGGATGAGAACATACCAAGTTAATCTCTGGTTAAGAATTATAGCAACCCCTACACTCCACCCCTGATTCCTCACCTGCCCCCACTAAACATAGCATTTTATGTTTAGATTATGTTTGGAAATAGTATCAAAAATAGAAGAAAATAGTTATGATCAATAGAAGAAACCAAGGAAAGGATTAGACATGAATTTGCTCTGTGATAGCTAATTTAATCTAGGCACTCCTGATGTCCTCTCATATTTGGAAGTGATTTTGATTACTGTTACTGAATTTAGTTTAGTATACAGAGGCATGCATGCATAGAGGTTGGGGTGCAAAAGCAGGCAGGCATGTCCTTGCTGAGATTAAAAAAAAAAAAAAAGTTGAATTTTCATTTTTCTTAAAAAACAAAAATCAAAACAAACCAAACTGAAACAAAACAGAACAGACTGGGGGACTGGGTTACCTGAGTTGCTTCTGGAGCCCTTTAACATTCTGATATTTTTTTCCACTATAGGGCAGGTGGCTTTAGTCCATTGGTTTAAGACAGCACTTTTGGAGATTTCTTTGCTATAATAGCTTTGAATGGGTATTAAAAATGAATAAAAACAGAACCATTAATATATTGGGCCAGATGCCCAGTTAGTGTAAAGGCAATGATGCTATGCTTATGTACGCAGTCTAAAGATCTGGTCTATTGAATATTTAGAAAACACACTTGCCGACAATATTATCTATGCTTGATTGCCCTGTTTTCTGTATGCTCAAGGAAAATGAAAGAAAATTAGTTCTTTCTCATACCATTCCTTATAACCAGGAAAGAATCTGTGATTATCAGTCATAAGACCACTTGAAATATGGATACAGTGTCTTTATTGGCAATTACTTCCATGTTTAGCTTGTTACTTGGTTTTAGGGGACACACTGTTGTTTTTTACAGTGCATGGATTTTTGACATTTATGTCCATAGCTGGCCAGAGGCAGTGGAGAGGTGTGTGTGTTGCACTCCAATATTATTATTATTTATTTTTTTTTTGAGTTTATTTAATTTCACTTCATTTTTAAGGTATTTGATTTGTCTAAATGTATGTCTCAGTATTATGCATAGGTCATTAATCTATTCTCCTGAGATCTCTAACCTCTAACATGTATTTGTTCATAACATTTTTGGACAGCTTCATGTAGCTTTTGCAGCTTTAAGCTTTTTAGTACTGGATTTTTCTTAGAAATGTTGGACTATGATATCATTTGGAATTTGTTAGGTGGCTCTTGTACCTTCCTTCAGAAGCCACTGTCAAACCTGATCTATAATGGTATCTAACTTCTCACTCCTAGTTAGGACTTTTTAAAGGCTTTATTATATTACAAAAATACAGTTTTCATTTTGTATCTGGGGTGGGCATTAAATTAAAAAGTACAGCTGCTTTCAATTATACTCTAATGTTCTGTATCAAGATAGTTTTCATTTTTCATGGCATTGCTCAGCTTCCCTGCCCCCTTCCGTGCTGCCTTCTGCACTCGAGCTTCTAAGCATTAGGGAATTATGCAGGGATGGAAACTAACAGATGTTATTCATTTGCCACCTCTTCTGCTTTGGTAGTAAAACCAATTCACTTAATGAAAAAAATGATGTTCTTACAACCCAGCTAAAAACTTCTCTCCATGGGGAAATGTGGCAAGAAGTTGCCCAAAGGATTAGGATGCTGTTAGGGAAATGCCACAGATAAAACTTTTGTAGGCATAGTCCTCTTTTTTCCTTCTGTATCCCTCAGCCTGGGACTGGGGTTTGCTGGGTGAGGGGGAGCATTCTCTAGTGAGTTCTCTGAGGAGGAAAGGCAGCAGGTGTCAACTGCACCTGCAGGGACAGCACCCCTGCAGGAAGAAGAAGGGAGACCCAACCCCATGAAGTCTGTCCTAGCAGAAGTCAGGAAGACCTCTGTTAGGACAGATAGCTTGGGACCTCACCAGCTCTGAAGGTAACCTGGCAGGTGTAGAGGGATGCCCATCATACCATTGCTAAAGCTATGGGTGGGCTGTGGTGGCCACCAGTGTGGGCAGGCTGAGCATTTTGAATGGAGACACCACTACAGAGGCAGTGGGGGAGCAGCACAGCCTGTGGATGACTGCAGGACTTACAGGTTAGCATCCCTCCATGGAAAGCAGGAAATGGACTTTCCCATTCTCCATCCAGTGAAGATGAATTCTGGCTGTGCTCATTTGATCTGGGAGTTTGTTAGCCTCCAACCAATTGAGCAGAGTGAGATAAAAACTTGTGAAAAGTACATTAATTCATTGGGTGGTCACCCAGGCTGTAGAGGTGAAGAAACGCTGGCAAGGACAATGAGGGTGGGCACGTTGATCCTCAGCCTGATGCTGCTCATTGCTGCTCTTTCTTCATTGTTTCCTCAAATTAGTTAGATATTTCTTATGGTTTTAATAAAGTCTACTCAATAGACACTCAGTGCTTGTAAGCAGAGAAGAATATGATGTGGGAAAAAAAATAAAATAAAATAAAAATAAAAAAGTGCTCTTGGCTTTTTGTGTATGGGTTCAAATTGCTTTATTTTGGAGATGAGATGCCCAGATACTAAGATGAACTAAGTCTTCACTGTTTAGAAAAAGACTGGAGACAAAAGTAAAGTAAATCTGAGGGCTAGCTGGTGGCTCAGAGTAAACCACAAACCATCCCTCTTTTGTGCAGGTCAAATGTACTAAAAAATGTAATTCCTTCTGAATTAACCCCGAGTCCCTGAGTTACGTCCTCCATGCTGTGGCAGATGTGGCATGCTCTTAGACACCAGAAATTCAAAGCTAATTTTCTAGGCTGGGATAAAAGGACTTGACTCCCACTGAAGAAAAGGCTGTGTAATTTCTCCCATGCACACACAAAGGAATGAGATGCTTGAGATTTTAAGGTATAATTCTCTCTTGTCCATGGAAAGGAGGAAAAAAATACTGGAAAATATTTCATTTTGGTTAAGAGGATTTTTAAAGAGCCTGATCCCATGCTAAGTAACCACAAGAGCAAACAGGCATGCTTCTGTCAGATGGGGAGGTTTTCCCTCTTCCTTGGCAGCTGAAAAAATGGAATCTGATGTATAAAATATCTCTTGCAATTAATCACCTGGCTTACTCATGCCTTCTAATCTCAAATTTGAGAGCTGTCTGGAAACTTGAAAGTACTTTGGGGATAAAATAATGGGCATTGAACTTATTTTCTAGCAAGCCGAGCTTTGGGAGTCTGCCAGCATTAGTTAGGATTATTGGACCATACCTAATACAGCATGAGCTGAAGTCTCGACTATCTGAAAGTTCAGAGAGTGATGAGCAAGAGTGACCTCTCTCAAGCTGTGAGATAAATAATAAATGGTCAAAAAAAGAGGTAGAGATCTAAAAATAAAGTCCAGCTACCCTGTGAACCTGTGAAGAATGATGAGGATCATTTCGCATTTCAGCATCTTTTCTACTTTCTTGCTGGGAAAAAATTGTTCCCAGAGCACCCCACTATGCAGGTATTCTGCCCCTTGTTACTCAAATCCCAGCTCCCTGGAACTGTGAGGTATGATTCAGCATGCAAATGGAGCTGGAAAGGAAATTTGCCTTGGCACGCAAATTTTGACCCCAAAAAGCATGGTCATCCCCTCACATCCACAAAGGGAAATACCAATGTCTCTGAGGAAGTGGCTGACAGCAATGACTGTAGTGTTAGGAAGTGAAAGGATATCAGTAGAGGCTCCTTTTTAGAAGAAAAAAAAAATAAGAAATAATCTGAAGAAAGTGCTGAACACTAATTTGCCTTGTGCTAACAGACCCTTGGATGAAACAGGCAGCTTTTAAAGGGAGAAGTTGGAGACTCAGCACCCTGACCTGAGAGGAACTACTGTATAGAGGTGAATCTGCAGTCAAGTGTGGTGTCTCATGGTGGGAGAGAGAGAGATTGTGCCAGGGAAGTGAATCCTCTGCCTCCAAGCTCTTATCTCACTGGGAATGGACATGTGCTTAGAGTCAGGCTAAAGGCATTTACTGGATTTGACCAAGATATTGAACATAATTTTTCCAGGTCAAGGCACAAATTATTTTGTTGCTGGGAGGGTGTGATGGTTTTACTCGGGTGGGCAGCCGAGCTCCACCACAACCGCTCTCTCACTCCCCCTCCTCAAAGAGGAGTGAGGAGAAAATACGATGAAAGGGGCTCAAGGGTTGAGATAAGGACTAGGAGATTGCGCAATAATTATCGCGACGGGCAAAACAGACTCAGCATAGAGAGAAAGTAAGATTTATTGCTTATACTAACAAGCTAGAGAAGTGAGAAACAAAGAAAAGAAACGAAAAGCACCTCCCCCCCCATCCACCCTCTTCCACCTCCTCCCCCCGAGCGGTGCAGGGGAACGGGGGAATGGGGGTCATGGTCAGTCTACAGCACTACTCTGCTGCTCCTTCTCGGTCACTCTTGTCCCCTGTGCTGTGGGGTCCCACCCACGGGATGCAGTCCTTGCTGAACTGATCCAGCGTGGGCTGTCCACAGGCAGCAGCTCTTCAAGAACTGCTCCATATATGGGTCCGTACCACGGGGTCCATCCCTTTGGAGCAAACTGCTCCAACCTGGGTCCCCCACGGACAGCAGCTCCTGCCAGGTCACCTGCTCCTGCGTGGTCTCCTCTCCACGGGCTGCAGGTCCGGCCTGGAATCTGCTCCAGCAGGGGTCTTCCACAGGCCGCAGTCTCCTTCAGGGCACAGGCTCCACCGTGGTCTCCTCCACGGGCTGCAGGGGGACATCCTGCTTCACCATGGTCCTCACCACAGGCCGCAGGGGACTTCTGCTCCGGCGCCTGGAGCACCTCTCCCCCTCCTTCTTCACTGACCTTGGCGCCTGCAAGGCTGTTTCTCACTCCTCTCACCCTCCCAGCTGCTGTGTGGCACAGCGTTTTTTCCCTGTCTTAAATATGCTCTCACAGAGGTGCAAAACAACATCGCTTATTGGCTCAGCTCTGGTCAGCAGTGGGGCCCTTACCAAACATGGGGCATTTTCTAGATCCTTCTCACAGAAGCCACCCCTATGGCCCCCCTCCTACCAAAACCTTGCCACGTAAACCCACTACAGAGGGGATAGATGACATCAATGTCACCTTCCAAAATATGGGCTGACAGATGAGGACCACCCAAATTGCAAAGGAAGCAGTGAGTTAAAAGGGGAGAAAATATTATACACAGAGTTACTGCTTTTAAAAGAGGGTAATAAAAAGAACCTCTCATCCTTGTTACATGTTGTGTAGCAGTTCTGAAAGTACCTTCAGTCAAGGAGCAGGGGGAAGATGCAGATAAGGTTTAGTAGACAACTGAAACTGAGCAGCAAGGATCTGTGGCAGGAAGTAAAAATAAAATAAAATAAGCAAGTCAGAGATTATGTTTTTTTTGTTTGTTTTTTGTTTGTTTGTTTGTTTGTTTTTTCACAAATCCTCCTTCAGCAGTACAATGCTGGGTATGATCATGCTAAGGACCTCACAGCAATGATACTGCAAATGTTGGGGGAGAGAGAAGAATCCACTGAGGGCAAATGGCAGAAGTGGAAATCACACAAAGCAAGGCTTTTGGAACATGAGCTAAAAGTGAAAAAAATTCCCAGGTAAAAAAGGTTTTATCTTTGCATTGTGGATGTGCAGCAGCGACCTGACTACAGCAAATGTGTTTGGGATTCAACTAAAATGGTGAAGGCCACAGACGTGCTGCATTAGCAGCTTCCACAGTTCACAAAGATGCAGTTTTGATGAATCACTCACTTGGGCTTGAACGTCAGAAGGCCCTGTCCAATATCCACATTTACAGGAACAGATCCTGCACATCATTGTTGATTTGCTTGTGTGTAGCCTCCATCACCTGCTGATTGGGTCTCACTTTACAGAGTGTGGGATCAAAAGGACCTTTTTCTCATTTCTGTTAGACACACTGTACTTGCCAAATACAGATGTCCCCTTTTATTTGGTACGATCAACAGGATGCTTTCTTCTATTGTGATGATTGCAGTAAATTCCCTATTTCAGGAATAAAGTTCACTTCGGTTGTTTCTTCCATTCATCTTTTGTGTCTAGTATCAGAAAATGAAAAAAAATAAAATAAAATCAAGCATGGAGCTCAGACAGCTTCTCTTTGCCTGTGTGACATGTGACAACAGAAAAAAGGATATTTGTAACTAGCACTTCATTTGGGTTTAGCCAATGAAGCCAATTCTTGGTGAAAGCAACAATCTCAGTGGAAGACAGAAGATGAATCTTGGAAATAGAAAGAAGCATTTATTTTAGGTCCTAAGTTACTTCTGTATTACAAGTCAAGGCCCTCTTTCATGTAAAAATTTGTTGGTGTTCTGTTTTTATTTGAAGCTTCTCAAAAGCCTACTTCTGATTTCACCTATGGTGTCATTATCTATGTGGCAATGCATTTGTTAGCCCGCTTCAAACTCTGAACAGCAAAACTGACCAGCCAACAAAATTTTCAGAACATAATAAAAAATAAACTTATAAGGCATTTGAGTCAATATTTTATGGCTATTGTCATTCTTCAAAAGTCTTACTGGGTAGTTCATCATTTATTTGAAGCGTATAAATCTGTAATTTCCAGGCTTTGGTTTGGTATCAGATTATACTCTGTTACTCAAGTGCAAACTCCCTTCCTCTTTTCTATCACATTATAACTACAGTCTTCAATATGAAAGGGAATACTCTCCTACAAATAAAATTTTATCTGACTACTACAAATGCCAGGAAACTTGAACTCATCTTGGCTTCTGTCATACTGCTTCACAGTCCATCTCTGATGGAGAGTATATTTTTCCCAATAAAAGAAATAAAGAGATACTTTTAAGACACTTGACTAGTTTTATGGCTTCCAGAAACAGTGCTACATCTCACGGAGCACAGATACTCAAGAGCTCTGTGCAGACTTTCCAGTGATGCTGTTATCACCTCCTGGCACTGAACTGCAACAGGAATCAACCCATTGCTCCTTCTTCAGTCATCTGATAATGCCACTGGTGACATTTTTGTTCTGGAAATATGGCAGCCCTCCTTTCACTTTATGATGTAGTTTATAATCAGAAAGCATAGCAAAACTGTACCACCACATTATCTATGTGTCTCTGGTGCAAAGTTCAAACTGCCTTCCTTGATTTGTCTCCAATTATTAAGTAGAACAAGGCTGTTGTCTTTTGATATCAATGCTGGTTCAATCCTCATTCATAACAAGCAGGAAGAAAATCAGAAATTACTTTCACTCACTTGCAAGTTGTGTCCAAAAATGGCTGACAAAAGCTGGATGACCAGAGCCTGGACTGCCTCTGTGTGCATCTTGCAGTAAGTACTCATCAGCCAGTGTGAATGTGTGTTTTCTATATGTGGAAGACAATTAAATCACATCTGCTCCTTTTCATTGTATACAACATGTGACTGTGGCACATCATGGCCTTTTCCCAGCACTGACAGATGGCAGAAATTTAGTTGGCCATAAGAGCACAAGACCCCAAAAGCTGCTTTAGCTGACTACAGGCAGCTATCTGCAGCACAATTATCTATAACTGAGCTATTAGCAAGCTCCCTACACAGCCAACAGAAGTGGGCATTTTTGGGGAGCATGTTTCTGCCTTATTTTAAATGGCTGTTTAAGGCTGAGCTGAATCATGCTTAAGGCTCTATTGACATTTGACCAGGGACGTCTCCTGATCACTAGGCAGCTGAGGTGACCTCCATTTAGGTAGGTGACTCCTACCCCCATTTCACTCAGGCAGCTGTAGTTAAGAAATGCCACTCCAAAAGTGAGTAGCATTGATGGTGGTACTGAGTCTGCCTGCCCTCTTGTATCTGGGGCCCCTTGAAAGGTCATTTTGGGGCACCCAGGAACAGCTTAAATTTGCTCCTCCTGGTCTATGGCAGCTTCCCCTGGCTGGCACTGAGGTCTGTCAGCTGCTACCATTGGAAATGCAGTTTGCATCTCACCACATCAATAAAGGTGAGTCAAGCACTCTTAGGGTAGCTCTAAAGGCTCATTTCATTGATGTTTGCTGTTATTGAGTACATATATAACTTTCCTGCCAGCTGCAGATGGCTGTAATAAGGCCAGTCTCAGTTCTATAGGGAGTGATCCTTCCAGGGAGAAAACACAATAGCTCATACTTCTTTCCCAAATGCTTTCTTACTTCCGTCTTTCAGAAGACAGATTTTTTGTTTGCAGGATATTTTCCCGATGGTTCTTTCTTGCACGGAGAAGTCCTTAGGAACAGACGTACATGGCTCTCTTCCTTCTGGAAATAGAAGAACTATGTCTGACAACCATACAGCATGCAACAGAAAGTGTGACCAGTCTTACTAGAACACAACCAGCCTCACAGCTGAGTGTTAACAATATAGGCA
>CM021766.1:40960791-40985403 GCA_011076525.1 Nettapus auritus
CATATATATATATATATATCAAGGATCTTAGAGACTGGGGGTATGAGCATTTGCTTTTTGAGGTTTGGAGTTTGTCTGGTGGCTCTGTGTTTTGGGTGATGACTGAGGTGTTGGTCATCAGATGCACAGAACTGCTGTGACTCCTAGCATGGTTGGAGCAGCTGGTATTCAGCATCACAGAGTTACTCAGGCAGGAAGGAACATCAGGAGGGCTCTATGTCAAAGCAAGGTCAGCTCTGAGCACAAACCAGGTTACTCAGGCTTTTATCCAGTTGGGCCTTGAAAAACCACCCTAAACAGAGACTGGCTGCACACCCTCTCTGGATGGCCTGCTCCACTGCCTGACTGTCCTAACAGTGAAAAAACTTTTCCTTATATCTAGTTGGACATCTTCTGTCTCTCGTTTGCCTGACATGCCCCACTACCAACAGCTTGGCTTTATCCTTTCAGTTATCTCCTTGTAGGTATCAGACATCTGCTGTTAGCAGTCCCCAGGAAGCCATCACATCTCCTGTCTGAAGAAGCCCCGCTCCCTTGGCCACCCCTCAGGGAGCAAGTGCTCCTGGCCCGACTGTCCGGGGGACCCTCTGCTGAACTCTGGGTTATTGGTGCCTTTCTGGTATTGAGGGGGGATTAGGCTGAACACGGTACTCCAGATGGGATCTAGCAAGTGCTGAGTGAATGATCTCTTTAGATAAATGCTCTCTTTCTGCCATGACCCTTTTCCCCCACAGCTTCATCAGGTCCCATTGGTTGTATCCTGCCTCTATTTTCCGTGTCATTGCCACTTCAGCACAACGATTTGTTGCCCAGCTTTTGTAACTCACACAGCTCTGCCTTGTAGCCTGGCTGAGTAATCAACATTCAGAAATAACAGTGATATTTTGAACAGATGAGAATGGGGCTGGTTTTACTAGTGCCGACTGCTGTGGCAGACTATACAGCAAAACCAAAGGAGTATGAAAAAGCTCTTCTGTCCCTTCCCAGAACAGAGACTGACAACAATGGATCAGTTTTTTACAGCATCAGCCATGGGGGCCTTTTCTGTGCTAAGAAAATATGCCCTCTCTTCCTAACCTACAGCAATTTTTATCAAAGAAAGCCTCTCAGCACTGTCTCATTATTTATTCTGCCTGCATGGTCCCTTGGTGCAGTGGCTGCTGCCAAAGGCACAGACTCAGCACGAGGCATTGCCGGGGAATGTTAAAAGCAAAAAAAGTCCCACGAGCCAAACATACTGATACAAAAATGTACATTCTCTTCCCACTCCAAGAAAAAACAGTAACTGTTAGTTGCTCACAGACTTCACGGAGCATTTAGGATAAAGAGCCCTGAAAAGTCAGGGGAATAATTCTAGATGTTGAGAAAATGGGTATGATTCCATGCACAGATTATTGAACTTTTCATTTTACAGGGTTCGCCTGCATCATTTGCTATGACAGCCAAACAGCCCTTTTCAAGACCAGGCTTGCTTATTCGGGAAGGAGGAAACCATCCATTGTGGCTTCCAGCTTGATGATCTCTGAAGCACATACGCATAAGCAAGCATGCCCAGAATGCCAGAAAAATAGTAACTGAGACAAACACTGGCTACCCCAGTAAGTCTGTAGACAGAGCACTATGTATGAGGTTCAGTTACTAGAACCAGGCCAACCTGTAACAGCATTTCAGACAGCTGGTTGTTCTCCTTACTATTTCAAATTTCTACAATTTCCTTCTTTCACATGCTCTATCACACTTCTTTCTCAGGCCTGCACAAGCCCTCTCTGTCCTTCCCAAAGGGTGATGCCCTTGCTTCTCCAGGGTTTCTCTTGCTGGCAAGGTACATGCTGGGCCTCCCCAGATGTGCTCTGAATCAAGAGCCACAGAGCTGAAGAGGCTGAAATTCACCAAGCCTGTGGTAAATTGGGAATATTGAAGGGGAGCTATTCTTTGGCAACATGATTTTGAACATGGAAAAGGAAAGCTGAGATTGTTTAAAGGTTTCAGGGAGGGAATTTGTCATCAATTATGACACAATAGTGGGAAGCAAATATTGGGCATTTGGGGTACATGTGGGACAGGTGCAATAAATAAAGGAAAATGAATGCTTGTGGTCAGAATCTGCAAAATCATCTGATGTGCAACTAGAAGAACAAGCAAATACCTAGTTATCTTTTTCCCCATTCCCATGTTTTACCCATCTTGCAGGTGAACTTGTTGCAGCTGGCTCTCCCAGATGTTTCATAAATTAGCAAAACCTGAAGGCAACCAGCCTCAAACATTAAAAATATTTTAAAATAATAAATAATAATAATAAGAAGAAGACACATGCAATTATTTTGCAAAACAAACATCATGCTCAATTAATTTTTTTATTTTTTTTTTAAAAAAAAGGAAGAAAAAAGCTGCCTTGGGTACTTGACAGACTTGGGTACACACTGACTTTGGTACTCCATTTTGAAAGAAGGCTATTGTGCACTATTGATACCATGATGAGTAGGAAAAAAACCCTCTCTTTAGAATACTGGTTTCTTGAGATAAATCTGAATTTTCCTCTTCTGAAGAAAGAAAAACTGTGAAGAATCAGTCTCTGAAAAGCATATACAAAACTGGTCAGCATACTTCCAGCCTAAAAACATATTTCATTTTAATCACTGAAACACAAATATTCACAGCTGTAGGAATAGGCTGAAAGTTCAAGTCTTTTTCTAAATGAGGCACATGAAGAGGAATTTAAATCTCTTTCTCACTTATATTTGTAATGAATAATTTCAAGCAAATACATTGCAGGTAAGAAAGTCTGCTCAAGTGAAACAGCCAATTTTTTTATTATTATTATTTTTATTTATTTATTTATTTATTTATTTATTTATTTTTGTTATAAGAGCTCATAGGTCCATCCCATACAATTCTGTGCATGTGAAAAGTAATTTTTGCTCAGGGAGATACTGCTCCCATCGCACTATTGCTCCACAGATGTTACTGATTTCTGTATTACAGAAGTGTGATATGGTTGTGCCAGCTGCTGGAAATAAATGTCTGCCCCAAACATGCATGGCTTAAATATGTGAGACATGATAAACAACAGTAGGCTATGACCCTGATGTTACAGCTTGTGGCTCAGAGAGACTAAGTGAACACACTTGCCAAAGGTGAGAACTGGGATCAACAGCAGGAGCAGGAGCTGACTTACAGAGCTGTTTTAATCTTTGAAACAGTCACTGGTAGGCAATCTTTCTGTCTGGTTGATTTTTCTGAACAAGCTTTAGTTTTTAAAAGATGGTAAGACATAATCAAAGAACATATTCATTACATATCTTTGTCCAGGAAGTTCCTACCAACAGCAGCCTCCTTTCATCTGCACAATTCCAGTTCCAAAGATCCATTTGCTTCATATTGGGAAAGTCCTATTCATGCATCATTTGCAATATGAACCATCTGTTTTACTTCAAAACAGAGATAACAGACAATGGAGTCTCAACACAAGGGATTCATTTCGGAATCTTTGTGCACATTTGTTAAAATAATTTACTTCTGAATTTTAAGCTTTAAAATACTGTCAGTCCAAACAGCAGGCTGCAAAGGTCACAGTGATTTAATTAATCCAGTATAAAACGTCAAAGTTGGCTTAACACTTTTGAGAAATCATTTGTTTATATGAATTGCACTGAGAGGAAAGAATCTCTACAATCAGAAGGAATTATGAATTAAAATGTATTAAGGTATATCTACCTTTGATGGCAACATTAGCACATACAAAAAGATGTACAGCCACTAGTGTGACACTTACTGAAACTTTTATGGCCCATTCTCAATATTTCATGTTAGATGCACCAACGGCTTTCTTCCCAACTTCAGTACTCTATTTATATATTCACTTTTACTATGATTAAAATATCTCTGCAGAGAAGTTTCAATTTCACCCTCATTAAAGCCTCATTACGCCATCTTAATTGTAACACATAGCTCTCCTCCACCTCAAAAAACTTACTACATTTTCACAGCTCCCAAGGCCCCCAAAAAGCTGGTAGGAGAAGTACAATTAGAACTGGAGATTTCTTCGCATTTAGGTCTACACTTAACTGTTAAGCCAACTCTCACTCTCTCTCTCTCCTCTGCCCACTCTTTTTGGTGTATATCAAGCTTTGTAGGTCAGAAATACACATAATGTCAAATCAGTTACTTCTTATCACAGCCTGCCCACTCACTCAACAAGAAAAACATACAAGAAAAAAATGAATGAATGTTCCTTGTCAAAGAATAAACCATTGCCCACTCATAAAGTGGGGTAATATGATTCACTTACCCCTTCAGAGTTCACAAGCCATTTTCTTACCCTTTCTGTCAATATATTCCCTATGTTATTCAGTCAGTATAAAATAATCTAAAACTAATATCCAGTTATTTTTCTTATAAAGCTGCTGTATTACAATTTAGCATCTGGGCAGCAGCTTCTTAAGGCTGAAAAGTGAAGTGAGCTGTGACTCTTCCTACCACCAGTGAAAAGGCCCCCACTGATGTTAACATGAGATCTTCATGAATGTAAGTTCATCCTGGTTAACCTGACCCCCAGTATAGCAGGAAGTGGCTACTTCCTCTTACCTGTGTTTACTGGTACCAGACTGCAGGATGGGAAGAACCACGTAGTGTTTTCTGTCTCCATACCTGGACAGACACAAGCAGGCAGATATATTTAGTGGTATTACCTCTCAAGGTGTTCTATCCTTTGAATTATTTGTAACAGGTTTCCACATTTTGAAAGGAATTGTTTGACAAGTTGGTGTCATACACCAGGCTTGGTAATCCTCTTGATGTCTTAACCTAAACCTTTCTCTTTTCTATTTCCAGCCACAAGTGTGGTTTTCCTCAGGTTAAACTCCTCATCAAAATAAACCTTTCTTAGTTAGAGAACTGGTCTCCTTGACAGTAACTAACCTTACACAATAATAAGTGTCTCTATTCTAAATTGTCTCTTTTTAAAAAGACATGACTGAATATTTGAACTAGTCTAATATCAATAAATTGTTTTCCAAGATCTAATTTACGTCATAGAATTATTCCTTAGAAAACCATTTTCCTTACTTCACACTGCTGTTTCCATCTGTTTTATATACCTTCTGTATTTAGCATACTTATATTTTAGGATATATCACTCAGAGAATGACCTGTCCTCAGTCACAGCAAGAGGCACATGCATTTCCCTTGATTTATAATTGTTGTTTGTTTACATTGCCTAACATTTTGCTGTCTTTTCTCTCTATAACTACCCTCTGTGCATTATGTCTTCCAGAAATCTAGATTGTGTTTCCCAGTTCTCTTTGTCAAGATACTGTGTTCCCATTGGCTAAAGTCTCCTAAAATACCTAACATAAAGTCTTACATAGGCTTTATTTTTTACTACTGCATCATTCAACATTTCCTAACATTTCATTCCAGTTTCAGCTACCTGACCTGACTCTGGCAGTGTGCAAATCTCCTTCTAGTCCCATCTTCAGCTAATCTGAGGTGCTCTTCCTCAGCCTCACTTTCAAATTTCACTCTAGGCAAATGCTTATTTTAAATCTGTTTCATACTAAATGAAACCATGTCAGCATCTTACTTCTTCTGCCATCTTATCCCTGCTACGTTTTATCTAGTTCAGTAATTTCCTCTGTTTTTTTTTATTATTATTATTATTATTATTATTTTATTATTATTATTATTATTTTTTTATTTTTATTTTTATTTTTTTCTTTTTGAAAGCCTTGGTGAATTCCAGAGGAGGAAACGTTTCTGCACTCTGTGTTGGATTCTGTATTGCAGCAAAACAGACTGCTGTTCTTTCATGCGTGTTGACACATTATTACCAACTTTCTCTACTTCATCTCCACAGACCTCCTTGTTTCTCAGATGACCTGTAATCTGTGAAGCAAGAAGAAACAGGCTGCAAGTCCTCTACAGTGAGCCTTTGCTGAATCCTTTGCAGTCTTTTGCTTGATTAAGCTGTCACTAGTGTACAGATAAAAAGAAGTTTGGTTTAGAAGTTAGAGCACAGAAATGTTCAGCTCATCAGATTTAGCAGGTCTTCAACTGTCTTCTAGATGTAGTTCATAGTGTTGGTTTGAATCAAAGTGTGTGGATCAGTGATAACTGATCCAACATCCACATTTTTTACTAAATCAAATATTGTTATATTTATTTTTTTAACAAGTATTTTTTTTATTCTATCTTTTAGGTGACTCTAAGAAACACTGAGTTTCAAAAAGGAAAAACTTTTTTTTTTTTTTTTTTTTTTTTGTCATCTAGTTTACAGTAGAAGAGGTGCTCTACCTATCATGTTGCTTTCTTTCAGGTCAACAAAGAAAGACTCACTAAAATATGACATAAAATTCTTTTGATTATCTCATATGTAAAGTAGCTTTTCAGACTGAGCTAAGTGATTGGGAAGGGGAATTAAAAAATGGAGAGACTGAGCTATTCCAAACCAAAGACCTGGAAAAAGTTTACTCTTTTGACTGAAGTTAAATCTGCTTTTTCTAGAGGGCTGCCTTAAGCATATCCATCACAAAGAGCTTAAATCATGTTGTAGCTGATGGGTATTTCTGTACTGTAGTCAGAATAAAGGTAACCCTGATAACATTACATAACATTACGCCCAAAAAAAATGTAAATGTACACCCAACAAAATGTAGCAAAAAGCAATGTAACATTAAAAAAAAAAATAAGACTGCTCTTTAGCTACTGCATGTAGTAGCTACCCAGCACCCCAGCCTAGAAAAGTAGTTGATGCAAGTGTCCAACCTTTACTACAGATGTATTTGTACATGAAGCAACCAAGCTTCAATACCTGTGGCTTCCTAACCAAGCTCACTTTCTAGGACTGAATATTGGCTGAGAAATTTTTTTAATCACAGGGAGCAAAAATGAGTATTTTGACTGGACAATGGGACAGTCCACCTAGTAGCAGATGGTGAAGAGTGATTCAGACACTTCCAGTTGAGAATGGAGGCTGATACAAACCACAACAGTAAGAAATGTAAGGGAAAATACATTACATCAATTCAGATCTAGTCAGGCACCATGGACCCAACGTTTTTAAACAGGCTGTGATTCCACTTCTTCCTTTCTGATGCCCAGTCGGCTGTAAGCATGAGATTGTAGGTTAAATAAATACAATTGCAAACGACAGCATTTAGCTCCCTAATTACCTGCTGGTCCCTGTTATTTATTGGCCCTGCAAATCTATTTCCAGGAAGGTGGGAGCAATTCAATTACTCTTCAAACAAAGGCAAACTTGGCAGGCACAGATCTGTAGCTACAGGTGCTGAAAGTGTTCTCAAGCATATTGTATGAGGTGTTTCATTCAGGTAATGCCTTGACTGGGGCTTCTTAGTTGGATTCTCAGCTAGAATTACATTGTATTGCTCTGCTCCTTATTCACACTCAGAATGTATGCTTCCTTCATTTTATTTTTTATTTTTTTAGAAAAACAGCCTTTTAACCACAGAAGCATACAAGATGCTGCCTGGATATTCCACTTGAATATTTATGCACATTACTTTTTCTGAATATGAGCAGAAGGCAGCAGCCTATAGTTAGTATGATCTGACAAGACATACGTAAATTATGCTAAGTATTTTTTTTTCTTTTTTATTTGTTTTGTTTTCCATATGATTGTTTGACTTTGGGTTTGTTTACTTGTTTATTTGTTTTTCTATAGTAGGAAACCAGTACATGATTTCAGTAAGCAAAATTAGTGACAGACTCACCCTGCTTTTCACTAGCAAGAGATATGCCCCCTAAGACAGGGTGGAATAAATAGGAACATAGCCACTTCCAGGTGATGCAGTGATTGTCTACGACAAGTCAATCTTCTTTGGGCTGAAATGTGTTTCTTTACAGGAGTGAAAAGCTGAAAATAGAAAGTCTCTGCAGCCCAGCAGGATAGAGGTGATGGCTGTTGTGCAACTCATTTAGTGCCTGGAGCTGCCTTCCAGATCCTCTCTCTCCAGCACAGTGAGGAGTTTACAGGGGAAAGGAAGCTAATTCCCACAGTGGCATGTAGAAGTGTGGAGCAGTGTGTTACACACGTTTAACTACTTTATATAATATGTTCCCGGGGTGATAAGCCTCACACTATGTACGTATATAAATAGGTTTTTGTTTTTAACACAGACTCCTTCTCAGAAACCCATTTGGAGTCTTCTTTCAAATCATTTCCTTGCCAGCAATTTCTTCTTTTGCTATAACGATGAATATCAGTACAAAGGCAATACAAGTCAAAGAGAAAAAAGTCTCTCCAGCATTACAGTTCTGAGTACCCAGCCTAAGAGACCAGCTACATTAATACCATCACATCCCTGAAAAGGACAGCAGCCAGCCACGCACATAATGTGATAACCACAAACTGCAGACTACCACCCTCTACACCCTCTTTACCGACTATTTATACATCACTGCCATCTCTCCCAGAGGTGCCTGAAGCAATCTGGCATAGAGGTTAGGAATCCACTGTCTTCATTACAAACCTCCATGTCAGATGTACTCAGCCTGCAAGGCTTGATTTTCTGTTTGCCTGTAGTAAAATCCTTAATCAATCTGAAAAACAGGACGGTTTCTAAGACCTTGTGTCTGAAGTGTTTACAGTACTTGGGACAATACTTTGGAAAAACTTCATGGCCACCTGTCCTTAAACAATCAGCTCCACTTTTCACAAGTTTTAAGAAGTCCTTTCTTCTGTGCCTTTAGTATTAACTACTACTTCTGCACCATTCACTGCACACACAGCCACTGTTGGCAGGTGACCTGCTGATAGCCATAAAGACTTTTTCCATTATTCATGGAGACAAATAAAGGTTTGATTATCCACATGCTATGGACTCCTACGGAAGAGCTCAGGCAAGCACCAGCAATGGGAACAGTGGCTGTGTCTGTGACGCTGTGAGAGACAGACACCCTGATGTTAGGGTGTTTGCAGATGCCCTCTCCTTGTCTACACTTGCTTTCAAAGCCTTCCCAGAACAAGCAGCAGGATGGGACAGTGGGGATGGAACACTGTCACTGGAGCAACTATGATGGAGGGCCCGTTTCCAGCTTGCCCATGCTGTGGTGAGGTGATGCTGGCCATGCCCAAACACAGCCCTCTCCTTCCACCCTCCCAGTACCTGGCTCTAACTTGTTGGAGCATTTTTTTGGGGGGGGTAGATCTGTGCGGTGCCAGGAGTTGGACTCAATGATCCTTATGGGTCCCTTCCAACTCAGGATATTCTATGATTCTATGATTTCCCAGCATGAGATGTTACACTCTGCCTATGTGCACTCCAAAAGTGCATATAGGCAGTGGTTTTGTTTGTTTGTTTGTTTTCCAAGTGGTTTTGTTTGTTTGTTTGTTTTTGTTTGTTTGTTTGTTTGTTTTCCTCTTCTAAAACGCTCTCTGATGTTACTGTGAGTCTTAAATTCTGCCATGGTTCCTGAATTGCACCCTAAATCCAGTGCTTACTGGCCTCATGTCCATCCTGCCCATAAGCGAGCCATCCTGCCCATCCTCACTCCTGAAGAAAAGGAGAGGGACTGGGTCTGCGCAACCAAGGGAGCAGGGCAGAAACATTCCTCTTGCTGTTGGATAAGCTTAGGCAAAAACCTGAGACTTTGCTGTAAAAGCTGCACAGCAAGCTTTAGTTACATGCAGATCAGCCACAAGTCACATTAAATTGAGTATGAAATAAAAACTGACCCCAAGGTGCAGGTGACAGGTTTGGGTGGCTGACCTAGCCTTACTGGGGACCTTTAGCTGCATCCTAATGCCACTGTGATTTCCACAGCTTCCAGCTCCTCAATCCCTCCTTTGAAGTGGCTCAGTGATCTTTTCAGGTGGTTTATTCCACAGACTGATCAGCTTTAGCACTGAGAAATGTTTATACCTGACCTGAATTTCTGCTTCTTTACGTAGAGCTGATCAGCCTTAATTTTATCCCTCACAGTTTCGGGTAAGAGAAATAAATTTTCTCTTACTTCTTTTCACATTTTAAATGTTTGTACAGCATTACTACCTTCCTCTGGATTTTGGGCTTTTATTGAAACAATATGAGAGTGAAGGATAGAGAAGGCATACCAAGACAGGAGCAGATAGAGATCTAGAGAGTAAGCTATGGGAGAATCTGAGCATGTTGCACTATATATAGTATGTGTATATCTACGTTGAGCTAAATATGTGTAGGAGGATGCTTACGTTCATACCCACAAAAATGTACAAACATACACACACACATTAATTCCCATCATAAATATTCTTCATTAATTAGTTACTCTTTTAATGCTACAAGAAATTCTGCACAAACACACACACACAAAATCATTTCTGAATAGTCTCTAAAAGCAGCTAAGCTTCAAGCATAGCACAATCTCTATGAGAGAGAAGCTAGGAAGGATTTTTTTCCCTTACATGCCTCTTACTGGGTTTTGTCTGCCTTATTTTCCAGAGCAGCTGGATACTGGTGCAAATGTCTCAGCAGCCTGATCCCATATGGCAGGCTTTATCTTACTACTTTCAATCAAATTTATACATTCTCAAGAACAGAAAAAATATCTGAATGCACAGTAAAGTAGTCACAGAGCACAACAGTATGGGCTGGTGCATGAGCAGAAGCCCCTACTCCCCATTTCCCATTTGTCATAATTTCTTTACCTCATCTATGTTCTTCTGCAGCCTGTAATGCTGGGTCTCTGCAGAAAGGAACCCCATCAGCCTCTTCACCAGGCACCAGCCACCCAATGTGGCCAACAAAGTGGGATGTGCTGCTGCCTGTGTCCTGACCACACAGAGGAAGAGGATGGCACAGCCCTGTGCTCACCCTGCCCCTTGGGTGTCAGGTCAGAAGTCCTGCACCTCCACAGTGGGCCATCCTCTGACCTGTGAGACCTCTGAGCACCTTCCCTCCCTCTCACAGAGCCTGCCCCCCAAATCCCCCTCCCAATCCCTATCCGTATTCTTAGCTGAACTCCTCAGGTTTTGCCCTGAAAAAAGGGATGCTGTCACACCATTCATTCCCTATGTTTGAATAAAAGCACTGTGGCTTTGTTTCTATGAAGCCTGAAGCACATTTCAAATCTTGAAAACTGTTGCAAAACCAGCAGCCTTCCCTGTGACTTAGTTTTCAAAGGCACTGACATAATTCCCAGAAGGCAGTGGAAATGCTGTCTGTGATCAAGAGGGCTGTGTCTAAGAAGAATAAGAATTCCCCTACAACTAATTTTTACTGACTGGGTACATGAGAGCAGAAAACCCTGTGGAAAGCATGTCAAAAAGTCCCTGGTAGGCTGGCTATGCCCTGATGGGACAGATCCTAAACTGTTTGCACCAACTTTGCTCCAGTGTAAATGTACTGGGGAGAGGAGCTGGTATTTTCAGCCTCAATAAGCTTAATTTACCTGTATTTCCATCAGCTAGTTACTGTTTTACTGCTATGATGCTAAGGAGTTTTCTTTAACCCTAAAAGGCCAAATGATCAGAGAGGAGAAGCAGTGGTTTCCAGCAATTCAAAACTGCAGGCTTTGAACCATTTGCCACGTTTGGAGTTGTGGCAGGGTGAGAGATGGCATTTCCCAATCATCAGCTTCTAAAAGGCAAACTGAGTGCAGCCTGCCTGCTAAAATCTGGTGAGGATTGAATTATGCAGGGAAGAAAGGAGGACCATATCATTTGCACAGCATGCCATGCATTTTCTCTCTCTCTCCTTTTTCTGTCTCAGCTGCCTTCTCTAGCAAAATACTGAAATATAATCCTTCCTTCTGAGAACACAGTGAATAATTCTTTTCTAGACAAATTCAACCCAGGGAAATACACTGGTTTTAATGGCATTGTAGCTGGTTGAACAAAGTCCAATTAACTTTATGGTCCAATAATCTGAAGTGCACAATTAAATTTTTCATCAAAAGATGCTGGCAGCAAAAGGCAGACTTTTTATAGCACTTGCTACATGAGACAATTCCCTTGAAAACACGCTTTTCAGTAACCAGGACACTTCTCTGGCTGATAGGAGCTTGCACGCTGCTAAAACTGCCCTTCATGTTTGCACTTTGGCAAGAAAAAGCTGCTGCCAGAGTGTGGACCAGCCAGCAATGCAATGTGCAGGGCAGGCAGCCAGTGCTCCCAGACATCTCGGTCTCCTCTCCCATGGCAAATGTCAAACAGTGGAGAATCAGGAAAGAGAATTGACTGACATGCCTATTCCCATTTGTCTTCTGTGAAGCCTGGTGCCTTGCTTCCTCTCTATTAGTGGTTCATCTCAATGTATTTGCTTTTTCTGCCTCCTGTTCCCTCTCCACATCAAGAAGAAACGTGAGTTTTCTGTCCAGAACTGACTGCACCTAATTTATTACCTGTTTTCTCCTTTGGCAGTGTATCTGTGTTAGTACTTTTTAAATACTGGTTCTCCATCATGTATTTACAGTAATTACTACTTTCCTTTAAATTTTAAATGTATCTATATTAACTCTTTCTTTAAAGACAAAAAAAATAACTGCTTTTCCTAAGGTTGATAAATTCCTCTATAATTTAATCCTCTCACTTACATTGGTTGTTGTTGTTGTTTGTTCGTGGCAGGACTGAAGGAAGAGTTTGGTCACATAAGGAATGGTTTCAGTATTACTGAGAGCTGCTGAGAAACAAACAAGTTTATATTTGATATGATTCCATACTAACAGAGGCTGACCTTATCTGAGGGCAGCCTTAAAAGGGAAGTCTGTTCAGTCCAAGGCTTGAGAGTAAACAGACAAGTGGTCCTTATGTAAGTTGTAGTAAGTGTTTACGACATTGTTCAGATATCTTCATTGTTCTTAGCTGTACTTTTGCAATACTTTTTTTTGTTTAATTTCCTTTCTCTACTGTAATCTTAATGCAGTCATAATGGATTTGATTAAATGTTGTTGCTCTTTCTTGGCTTATTACAAACTGCTGGCAAACAATCCCAAGCTCAAACGTGCTCCTGCAAAATCAGCTGTTTAATAGCACCAAATAACAAACATGTTCTTGGTGAAGAATTTGTGAACTGAACAAAGGGATGCATTTCCTCGGTGTGCTAAATGAACATACTGCCTGCAGTTAGCAGCATGACAGACAGATGAAGAAAAAGAGAAGCAATAGAGAAGATCACTTTCTAAAGTTTACACAAAATACTTTTTCTGTAAAGCATGCATCACAAAGGTAGCAGAAATGCTGTGGAGTAGTATATAGGACATGAAATTTTGCTTGGAACGACCTGTAGCTTGTAAGCTCTTCAGGCCACAGTTTCTCTCTGCAGTGCTCCTGATTGCCACAGCAATAAGAGAAGAAAATAGTAATTACTGTCTGCTGGGGTTTGTTCATAATAATAAACAGATGTTGAACGTTTCCTCAAGTGAACAAAACCACCGTGTTTCACTTTCAAAATTCTTTGATTTGAACTAATCACTCATGGAGTCATTTTACGTGTATATGCGATTTCAGCTTGCATCCCCATAGAGGATGCCTTGCAAGCGCAGACTGAGGTTTATTTGGTGAAACTTCAGCATGTACTCCTAGTGCTGAACTGGGCCTTCAGAGAGCAAGCTATGGCTGCCCAGTCACAATAGGGTGACTCTGTGTTGATTAAATTGAGGTGTATTACTGCTAAAAACACTTCCCAAGTCTGCTTTCATTCATAATGAGTCTGAGCAATAATCTGAACTAAGTGACTGCACTCCCTTGGAACAGAGAGACTGCTGCTGAAGGGACTAGGATGGTACACCTAAAAGGTACAAAGAGGGATTTCTTCACCTCTACCTGCCTGAACCAATGCAAAATCACTCCTGAGAAGACCTCAGCACATCAATTTTGCAGGCATGAATGTGTTTTCCAAGCAAAACCCTGCATCCGTTTCATTTTTCCCCAATACTAGTCTTGACGTGAGTTGTTTTGTGGTAGGTGTAAGTAGCACAACTTGTGAATATTAAAAAGTCATCTCAACAGGAAGAACTGTGTGAGGCACCACTGGTCATCAGCATGACAGACATGTAGAATGTCAAAAGATCCAGAAGGTCACTTACTATTTAAATTACTTTTGGAATAGAGGTCAGGCATACAGTTATTCTGAAAAGAAAACTGTCCAGACCCCAGGGTCTGAACACTCTAGTCATTCCTGTATAATGCCAAGACAAATACCAATTTGTCTCTATAAAGCTAGAAAATCTTCAACACGTAGAAATGGCAAATGTACAATGAGCCACTTTATTCTGCAGCATTTGCAATACGTGATGCCTTTGTTACTACCACCTGGTATTTTCTTAACAAGGCTGTTTTAAATAGAAATTTACACAAGTTGTGTTTACCTGTAGGAAATCTGGCCACATGGTACCAGGTAATGCCTGCTATGCAAACTGCTTCAATAGGCTCCAGTATTCTTCCAAACAAAGTTCAGCATTGGTTTTGACCAAGCTATGCCATTTGGGACACCAGTTCTTCTTCGTGGACAGAGGAGCTGAAAACATTTGACAACTTTGCTTAACTAGGCTCTTGGTAGAGCAAGCATTGGAAAGGAAACCAAAGATCCTTTTTTGCTTACAAAGATGCTGAAGGCATTTTCAGTAGATGTCTTACCTTTGGAGGTGTTCTATCCAGACAGTGTGCTCAGTCCTCTGCATGCATGCACTGTCTTGTTCTTTACATGATCAAAGGTAGCCATGGACTGGCTGGATTACCCACCTGGCTGACCTGTGCCTAGGTGAGACCAGAGGAGATTATGGTGCTTCAGCCTACAGGAGGTACAATTCTACTTGACAACGGTCAATGGAAAAATTGAAACTTCTTTCTCTGAGATTGATACTGCTTCATTGTGTTTTCCTACAATTACAATCAAGAAGTTGTATATGGAATTCTATGAATTTACAGCAAAGCCTGTAAAAATGCAGCACTGCAAAACTCAAGAGCTTCCATTTCAGAATTTTTTGTGTAAATCTTGCCTATTCTATTATTTTCTGTAGCTGTTCTCTGATTAAAAGTACAGCTTTACAGACTAAAACATATAGAATTGAAGGAAGCCAGCATATGCTATTTTAGTGAGTATATTATCTAAAGTGGGCCTTCCATCTGTTTCAGAACTAATTATTACATCATCTTTATGTAGCTTGATTTACAACGAGTGAATTAAATGCTTATGTGAGTGCTTCATACAATGTGAAACACAGCTGTGACATTTTTAGAGGCAGAACAGGGCAAAATGTTCTAGACATACTGAATTTCATTTTTCTTCTGTTTATAAAAATATTCCTTTGTAGCAAATATTTTTCACACTCCCTTAGTAATACACAATTGTATTTTGAAGAACCATAGAGCATCCATCTGGATTGCAATAAAATACTGAGTATTTTTATCTGTCAAATAAAAGATTTTGAGTTTAGTGATCAAAACAGCTATCTCTATTTAAAAACATTCAGATAGTTCTTCCTAACCTAGCTGTTGCCAAACAAAGATAGATTAAGATTAATTGCAGTAATTAAACAGAGGGACAGGGTACAGCATTAGTAGGAGCAATGTATCACATTCTCTGCGTCCATATAGTTTATTCAACAGGAAATCAGAAAATCACATGAGCTCTAGTCTAGGTTATGTGCATTTTCTGTTAGTTGATACTCAGTTACAAGGCATGTGCATATATAACTTACCATAGTATATCTTTCTTTAAAAAATCACTTCAGCTGGCGAAAACAAGCCAGATTTAGAACATATTTCTTGATGATATTATAGCCCTTTAAAATAGTTTAATGTGAGCATACTTTTAACTTGCATTTTTTGTTTTGGTGTTCAAAATTTGACTGATAAATTTTAGTGAAAAGAGGTAGAATATAGATAAGGGTCTAGCCAAGTCTCTTGTTGAAAAACAAATAAGAAATATCCACCATTTTCTTCACACTTTTTCTCTATGCAGTCTTTTAGTGGTGGTGTTCTTTTGGTTCGTTGGTTGATTGTTCTGCCTTAAAAGGCACTCTGCCTGAAGCCAGTTTTGGCCACATTAATGGGCTCAGGTTACAATGTCACTGGGTTCGCAGCAGAACACTGCAAATTAACTATATTGCATTTACAAGACTTGACCATATACCCATCAAAAAATCCAAGATACTGGTTGTTTCCACAGAATAGAAAATAAAGGACTGCCTCATCTCCCCCAAATCATATCCTGACAGGATGGAGGGATAGAATTAAATATCCTGCTTCTATTTAGGATAGTGGAAGGCACATCAGCCAATAGAGTATGGGCTTAGCACAGCTCCTTTGCACCTCCAAAACTCCTGCTCTCCCAGCACACTTCTTCCCCACACAGCTGATTACAAGAGCAGTCACTTCTTAGCAAGACATAAGTTATTTCAATAAATAATAATACTTTAAAAATATAATTCCTCTTATGTCCACTTCAGTGCAGCATAAACACACCCTGTTTTGGCAGCATTGGCACAGCTAAAGGCTTAGTCATTAGTCAATAGAAGATAAATACACAGGTTAAGAAATCAATAGGCAGTTTTGTGGGCAAAAAGGAGCAGAAAATAAACAGAGCTGTGTTCGAGAAAGCAAGTATGCATTTTTCTCATTTAAGCTTTGAACCAGAGAGTCAACCTGATGATGGGTGGAAAAACACTAAGCAAAACTAGGGAGGGGGAATGTATCCTTTGCAAGTAATTTCCCATGAAGAGTTGCCTGCTCTGACATCTTTTGATTGAGCTATTTCTAGACCTAACCCTTTGCTTGTAAATACTGATGCTAATCTTGTTTCAGAAACGTTTCAGCTTGGCAAGACATTAATAAACACTGTCCCAGAAAATGCTTGGAGTCCAGCCATGCACAAAGCCTTGTTTTTATAGATGGATCAACGGTGGAGGTAGGTGAAGACCAGGAGAGGTATTCTCAGATTCCAGTAGTTTTTCAGACACATTTTGACCCAGTAAAGACATGGTTTGGCCTTTTATAAATATCTGCACAAGACAAATTAGTTCCTGTTAATTCTCCTAGAAAACAAAATTCAGTTCACAGACTGAAATTCACTTGATGGGAAAATAAATTTTGAATTGGTGGAAAAAGCAGGCACCCTGCTTTTTCCATGCTTTTTAATGGTGGAGTCATCCAGAAGGAAAGCACAGTAAAGCAAGGGGATACCTCTTCACACTTGGGCTACAAATTCTCTAAGCCTCTTTGTAGGAGTCTGATCATCAGGAACCAAAGTATTCAAGAGGCACTCTTCAGATTCTTTTGAAAACCATAATATGTAAGTCACTGTCTGTTAAATAAGGAGCAAATTACAGGAAGTTGTCTCTTACTGCAATGGATTGTTACTATTAGTTGTTAAAATAACTGGTAGCATGTGCTAAACAACCACAGATAGGTCCCCAGTATTGTAGAAAGTTTAATAAATATATATATATATATGCTGAACAAAAGAGACAAATTCAAGTCTAAGTAGCTTCCAATCTGAATAATGCATTAACAGGACATAAAGAAATGTTATTTTCCTTATTCATTGCACAGTCAATGAACTTTCACCATATATCTGTGGCTAAAGGCCTTTTCACCCTTTATGCCAGGTGAAGGGTATTAATAGCAACAAGTGTCACTGGAGGGAAGTGGTGAGTGGGTCTTTGGTACAACCTGTTGTTGATAAGAGTGATCCCTGTCCAGCTGAAGAGTGAGCCTCAGCTGCCAAACAAATTGCTTTGGTTTGATCTTGCTGCTGCAGCCATGTAGGGAAAGGTGCCAAGTACAATTTTGAAGTAGCCTTTTAATAGTGGATAGCTAACATGAGAGGTTGCTCTGAGTGGAAACACAACACACACTGGAGGTTTTTCCTGATGTGGGAAGGCTTACTGTTTTCTAACACAAGATGATGAACATAGCATTCATAATTGAAGAAAAGCTTAGGTTCTCTTTTGGCTCAGGCAGTATCTGAATTGTGGCCTAATCGTTTGTGTGTGACATCCTGCAGCCTGTATTAACAACAAATATATATCTTTTGAATTGCACAGAGATAGTAAAAGCCCCACAAAGAATCTGGCAGGGATCATGTTCACCTCCCCCTTCCATAGCTTTTCCTTAGATTCCCACAACCAGCAGAATGTTTATGGAAACATATTTAGAAATACATTATAATCAATACAGACTTTAATATCATGATTCTGCTTCCTTCTGCTAAAAAGAGAAATATACTTTAGCATCAAAGTCAATAACTCATTACAGAAGTCACCATCTAGTGGTATGTAAGAACACGTACTGTTGCTATTCAAGTTTAGAGGTGGTTTTAGGGACTCAAAAAAATATCTTCAGTTCTGCTCAGGATGAATGTGTGTACTTCAAGCTAGCCTCTGAGTGAATATATATAGGGTATATAATATCATAATATTTAATAATGCATTTATGTATTTTATATGCATGTATTAATATATTAGTACCTTTATTTTAAGCAAATCTGGTGTTACTCAGAGCAAAACTTCATTCAAATAAAGCTTTAATTCATGTATTTGAAATGATGGTGCACATCATTGAAACAAACCATCTGTTTTTAGCCTTCTTCTCTTCTCTTCTTCATTTATATGCATTGCATCTCTTTATGTGCATCTATAGCTATACATAAATCTTTAATCAAGGCTCCACAGCATACCTTTGAAGGTGTCTGTATTTCTAACTAGCCAGCTGAGTTGCAGAGAGAAACTCATGGTTAACTAGTACTACTCTGTAACTGTTGGAACAAGTGACATCTCCCCCACAGCAGCTATCTGTTCAGAGGGAAAGCTATTAGGACTGACAAAGAGAAGCTCATTCTTGCTCATTATATTCAGAGCCCTCACAGATGAAGCAATTTTTCACTCTTCTCAGTTGTGATAAAAACTGAGGACAAATACAGCATTATACTCTATTCTGCTATATCTAAAAATGTCCTGAATTTATTTATCATTCAGGTAAAGCTGTATGCAAGCCAGTAGTCTTCCCCTCCCTCCCCCAGTCTACCTTTCTTATCTGCATTTATATTTAACTGAACCAAATCTTTGAGACCTCATTTTACTTTTTACCCAATCTTTCTTCTTGCATTAGTCACCATATGAGATTTGTCTGACTAAGAACTAAATTAAGACTTCACACAGAGGATGTGCACTAGAACTTCTTGATGAAAAAAAGAAATCACATGGCAAACAAGATAAGACAGATTACAAAGGTGCAAGCTAAGACATTTCTGCTCGTGGGCTTCCAAAGCACCAAGGGATATGTGGTATGTTGGTGGAGGTGAAGAAATGAGGTAAACATGGTGAGAGGAAGGTTGGTTTATAAATAAACAAGTATGATTAGCGCTTTGGCCACATGCTAAACATTTGTTGCTGGGACTCCCATGGAAAGA
This sequence comes from Nettapus auritus, assembly GCA_011076525.1. Lineage (NCBI taxonomy): Eukaryota > Metazoa > Chordata > Aves > Anseriformes > Anatidae > Nettapus > Nettapus auritus. The sequence continues at coordinate 40,980,138 of CM021766.1, forward strand.
GCAGTGTCATCTGTCACAGAGGCTAATACAAGGTGCTAATAAAGACTGACTTACCCTCTTCACTGCAAGGTTGCAAACTTGACCAGTTCACACTGCTCTAAATACTATCTACTTTTGTAAGGCATTTATTATGGTGACCTCAAATGTCACGGCATTGTGGTGAAACATCTTTCCTTGGGTGAGTGCTACAGTGATAGAGCCAAACTTCACTAAAGGCAATAGCACAAAGGAATGAAACCATCTTATAAAACATTTTGCAAGCTTTGGGGATGAATCTTTGCAAAATTTAATCTGAAATGCAGAGATTTTAAACACTGTCATCAGCTTTCAGTTCCTGCCTCCTTGTACTGAAGTCTGGAAGAAGGGGACAAAAGATAACTCTCTATGTAGACTCATTAGGTTTTGCTCCTGCAGTAGGAAGATACCACACGACAGCTTAGGCACAGTACCTGACCATATTGTTCATACTGTTGTAAATGCAAATAAAATATTTTACCCTAAATTTCTCCATTTAGCTACTGTGTTTTAGTTCACTTTTTTCTTTGGTTAAAAGCAGGGTTTCTGCAGTTCAGCTCAAGTGAGCTGACTTCCTAGACCTTACCGGGCTGCTTCAATCTGTAAAGTCCGCCTTTGTGGTCCTCTGTGGTGTCTAGGGAGAGGAAGAAAGCTGAAAGAATAGTATCGAGTCAGATACCTGAGAGCCCCGGTGTCAATGGGAGGAATGCAGAGTCATACTACCAATATATAAGGCTATGGTATTACCCTTAAAATACAATTCAGTTCTCTCCTGGATGTATTTTCTCTGTTATGGTATTCTTTTCTTTTCTAAAGGCATGTTACCTTATAAGTAGCCAAAGGCACCCCTTGCCTGACCTCTCCTTCTCACCAGTGCTCTTAAAAAATTTCTTTTTGCAGATGTGGTCTAAAAGGCAAAATAGAACACTTAAAGTTGGGGATCTGTAGCATAAGCATAGAAGAAATAAAACCAGAAACACTTCAGAAGAGAACGAAAAGCAGCAGTAAAGACTCTAAAAGAACGAAGTGGATTTAGGGAACACTGAGGCTCCACTGCTGTTACTAGAAGAACATGGGAAAGAAGGATAGCCAGAATAGGCAGCCAGGTCTGCAGGTGGTATGAATTAGCATTGCTGTAAAGTCAGAAGCACTGTGCTGATTTACACCAATAGGTACTGAGGACTGCTGCTAGGAAGGAGTGTGTAGCAGCCCTGAAATACACAGATTTACTTTCTCCAGAGAATATTGTTTCATTCCCTCCCGTAGTTTGTCAGTGACTGCTCTGGTGAGAACATGAAGAAGTTGTCAGGTCTATTAACCTTAACAAATGTAAATACGAACCCAAAATGTGGAAAAATGCTCTCATCTGAAAAGAATTTCATTCTAACAGACTGCTGAGTTAAACAGTCCCTTTTGCAGCAGACACAGAAACACAGCCACTGAGAAATAAAATTGTTTACCTCATTCTTTTCAGGGTGTCCTTCCTGCCTTTCCCTTGGTTTGGCTGGCACCTCACGTAAGCAGCTGCATTGAAGAAGGTTTCTTCCCTAGTGGAATCGCTTGTGCAATTTATCACAAATAATTTACTTCTCCATTCAGGACTGTTGTTTTCAATTTTTCAATGCACCTGCAAACAAATCTTACCCACCAACTTGCTCACAAAGGTGCTGGTAGGAACAATCCTTATGTTCAGATCTTGTAGGAACTGACTGGAGCCAGGAGCCACATCCACTAATTTCTCTTCCCTGAAGGAGTAGCATGACCCCTGTCCCCTGCTCCACAGTGAAAGAAACCCTGTTGCCTTTTACAGGTTATCTTCAGTCATGGACAACTTTATGGTACTAGACTAAGATCAATGTTGAGAGTTTGGAGTGTGACTTGGTTTGGGATGGAGCCCATAAAATTTACATTTCCTATGAACACTTTGGCAATAAAAACCAGTAATTAGAATGAGACTCACCGCACATTTCTTTTAGGGCCATGGCTGGACCCATACAGGAGGTCCTGAGGGATCCTACTGCACTATGGTTGGCACTGGGAGCTGTGGGAAGTGGCCTATTTCTCCTTGTGAAAATTTGATTCCTAAAGAGCTCCCAGCATTACCCTGGAAGGGATGGAATGGGGTTAGAGGGAGGATTGGACTCAGGAATTCACTTGGCAGATCTTCTGCATTTCCTGCCAACACACACACACATTCTTGCAAGAAACGCTGGATAAGATCCCACTAAAATTCAGTCTGTGCTTTGGGCTGGGTAAGACTTGCAAAGCAGCTCTGCAGCCCTTCTACAGCTTAAGAAAGGGAGGATCCAATGTTCAGCTAATGCTCTCAGATTCAATTCACTGAGAACTGGGTTCATTCACAGATTGAAAGCACTGAGCACTGCAATGTTTAAGAAGTTAGAGGCCAGACTCTGCTTCGCATTTGCAAGGCCGGATTATGTGCTGAATGGGGACAGTCAGGCTCAGGCAGGTGGACTGCAGAAGTTGGACATGTCACAGGACTGAACATTGTGCTGCTGTGGCATGCCCACTTGTCAGCTCTCTTAGAGTGGCAGTGCCCTCCAGCCAGGGGTATGTAGGGTAGAAGCAGCCCACCAAAGTTTGTCTGTCCAATCCTGTAACTGCAGGGGCTGTGACTGAGGACTTCCATGTTCTCAGTGTGTGTGTCCATACCTGGAGACAGAAGATGTTGAAAGCAGAGCTGGGGAGAGAGACTCAAATTTTACCCTTGGTGTTATCTGCAGTTAGTTGTGAAGGTGGGATTCAGCCTCCAAGATCTCCCTGGGGCTCTGCTTCCTCATAATACAGGGCAGCAAGAGAAAGGGGAGGATTCTCTTTGCTTAACAGCCTAGAGACTGAGGGTTCTTGCTCAGTCACCAGGCTTTGAACTTCCGAGTAAGCCAACATAATGAGAATTCAGAAGCAATAGGAGAGTTGTCTTAAGAATATTCACAAATCATTTCCCTGCTATATTGGCACAACTTTGCTCAAGGAGACAAAGGAAAAAACAGGACTTATATTTGACAGAATAACTTAAAATGTTTAAAGGATACATGTACGTTAAGTCCCTCTAGCTCCATTTGCATTTGGATGCAGAAAGCTATTTGTTTTTACTGTTCTTCTCTTCCATTAAAAAGCCATTTAAACTTCTGTGGAGATTTGCTTTCATTTTTGAACTTTTTTCTGTTCGTTGGTTTCCAAGTCAGAGGTAAAATGGATAGCCCTTCATTTTATTTAGCATGAAATGAATTACAAGAAATTGGGACCTCTAGGAATAAAAAGCCTTCAGACTCTATGTTCATGTAAGTGTAAAATGTACTACAAGGCAGAGTGCTTCTCCAATTTTGCTACACATTTGTAATAATAAAAGAATGGACTCTGAGGAGAAGTGAGCCATGAGCTGTGTGATTCGAACAGTTACATTAACACACAATAAAAAGGTGCAAAGGTTCAAGGCAGTTTTCTCTTAAAAGGAAAAAAATGCAGAACAGAAATGCCAAAACAAACAAACAAACAAACAAACAAACAAAACCCAGCAAATTAAAAACTAGATAGCATACTTGATAAATGTAAATCTAGACTAATTTCCATGTGAAAACAAATAAAAACACACAGTTGCAGCTGTAGCAGGGGAAGGAAGTCAGGAACAAATGAGGAGACAAAGGAACGAAGGTAGGATCGTATACATCGTAACACACTATTAACGGTGCTTGGATAAAACATAGTGTAGGAATGAATGGGAACTGGTACCAAGATGATAATTTACAACACAGAGATACATTCTGTCGGTGTTTGGTAGGAGGGAAAACTAATGCCTGAGTCATTCAGAAAGAGCTGACAGTCTGTTTATAATACCCACATCTGTCACACTGTACTCTGTTGTAATCACACTCCCCTTGATGGGAAAGGAGAAGATTATGTACATCCCTGGGGAAGGATGTACTCATATGAATCTGCAGACAACATTCAAAGAACAATCCAGTAAGAACTTGCCTAATTCAAGAAGCAATAGAGCATACAGTGCCAGTGAACCACATCCCATTTCTAACAATGCTAAAGGAGAAGGAAAGGCAGACTCATCACCGAACAGACCTTCAACAGCAGAGTTAAAGCCAGAGAACTGTACACTGAGGGAAAATACCTAATACTAACTAACTCCTCCTGAGCTGCACACAACTAACCAAGGCTGGGTCTTACGGTGCCTGACACTTTTGGCTTTGGGTGAAATTTTGAACAAGTGTAAATCATAGGACAGTGATACCCTTGATATCTCAAGGATTTGTTTGGGAAGTGGAATAATAAGAAACTTGGTGTTTTGCTTGCTTTGTTCTTGAATGCATAATTTAGTCCAGGTTTGCTCAAAATTTGGCCATAATTTGAACTCAGCCCAAACTGGCAATATAAGGTTTGAAATCTCTTCCTGCCTAGGCTTACTAGAAAGCCAAAAATCTTCAGAAAATTGGCTGGTCAATTCAACAACTGCAAACAGTTACCAACTCCAGTCTTATGGAATTAGAGCTTTTTGCTTTTAAAATGAACATTTCACATAGCCATCATCTTATTTTCCCTTTGTACAACAGTCTGGTTTCACAGATATCTCAGAAGGCACGCTTAGGGACAGAATAGATTAAAATGCCTTAGAAGGAAGTCCTGCTTGTTGAATATCTAGAAGAAAAAAAAAAAAAAAAAAGTTTTCTCTGACTTTTATTTGAAAAACTGGCACAAAATGTCTATTGACTATGGGGAAATTAATTTTAAAGACTGAAACACACTGAATTTTGAACAGAAATTCAGAATTCTGGGATAATTTTCAAATATTTCCTTGTATTGACTGTTTGAAGCAAACTGTATTGAAAACAAGCTATAGTGCTTTCAATTTAAATTCAATGCTAAACAATTATATTTCAGGCTGCCTATATAGCTCAGCTTTTAGTGAGGAGGAAAAAAAAAAAAAAAAAGAATCAATAGGATTTTATACTAATTACGAATCTGTAACAGCTCAGAGTAGTCTGCTCTCCTCCACTGATAGCATCAGTGTAATGGTAGTGCCAATGAAATGACAAAGGTTTGAAGCCTTGCAAGATAATGATAACACTGACTTCTGTTCAGCAAAATAAGGATTAAGACCACATGATTTTAACAGTACAGATTAAGGCCACATGATTTTAGCAGTACAAGCAAAATTACACATAAGAAAGGTTCTATAAAAAAAAAAAAAAAAAAAAAAAAAAAAAAAAAAAAAAAAAAATTG
>CM021766.1:40985503-41011587 GCA_011076525.1 Nettapus auritus
AAAAAAAAAAAAAAAAAAAAAAAAAAAAAAAAAAAAAGACTAAATTGGAAATAAATATTATTGCTGGATTAAAATCTTTGCACAGATTTCAAAGCTTTGTGAATTAGTTACTTGAGCCTTTCCTCTTCTCTCCTGCTTATCCTGTAGTGACATTTCCCTGGCAAAAAGCAGCCAAGAGCTGCAGCTACATGGTGTTCACATTTTCCTGTTTCAAGGAGACAACCAGCCACTGCCACTACTGCTGTTACACCTGTGAGTGCCAAAAAAACACCCCATGACAGAAACTCTGCCAACATCACTTCCCAAAACAGAAAAGAGAGCTGTGGATTCAAGGGCAGGGCTGCACATCAGTATTTTTCCTCAGGATGAAGGTGTTACCAGCTCTGCAGGGTGTGGTTATTTCATGAGTTGAGCCCCTAAATTGAGGCCTGTGTCTTACCTGTGGTAAAGCAACAACCTGTTCTCTACACATCAGGTGAAGATGTAGCACGCTTGTCAGAGCCTTATGCCTTGACAAATATGGGAACTGGCTTGGAAAATGGGTATGTGCAGATAAGCACCTGTCACATATGCCTTGTGTATTCTAGTTGTATAAATGACATTGCCACATTTTACAGCATTGTTTTTAATTTTCGTCTCACATCCCCAACAACCCATATGGAAGGGGATCCTCATAGTTAGACTACTCCAGCCCAGCTGTTTTCATGTTGCAGCTTTTTGGATTTGTTCTGGTTTGTACATATTGCGTCTGAATAAATATATACATAAGCTAATAGGAGATCTCATGTAAAACATCACAGAGAAGAAGCTCATACATCCTCCCAGCACCCTCAGACTATGGTCTGTGGTTCCAGGAGGCATTTACTTACATCCCACAGCCTACTGGTTTCAGGCATACTTGCACAGGAGGTTTACTTCTCTCAGGCTTGATTTTATACTGTTGTCCTTATTGTTCCTCCTCCCTCCTCTAGCTTGCAAAATAAAACTGTTGCATATCTATATTTTGTGTCATGTCTGTAAGACCTGTGCCAGTGCACCGCTTTTAGAGATTCTGACCCCAGAAGAGACTTTCAGCTTATCAGCTACTCTCCTTCAAACTCTCCTTTGAGTACTTGCAGGTGGAAAAATAAATAATTAAACAAACAAAAAACAAACAACAAACAAATGAACAAAAACGTGTCTTCAGGGAACATGCCCACTCTGGAAAGACATTGAAAGATGGAGAATCCATCATTTCTCCTGAAAGTTTGTTTTAATCTCTCCTACCATAATAATGTGTGTCTTTATCTTCATGGTTCTTTCAGTGCCCTTGCTTGCTAGATTAGATAGATGATTCATTACCAGTGTTTTCTCCCTGGACTGTTGGTATACTGCAGCTAAAGAGTTTCTTTATTATTGGTTCCTTCTCTAGTTCCCAGCACCAAATGCATGCTTTACTCCTCATACAATCCTATATGGGATGCTGCTCCTTATAAAGAAACAAATTAGATCATCTGTAGCATCTTTTACATGTACAGTTGAGCATTTTTGTCATGTTAACATGTCACTGTGTGCTGCTACCTTGAACAATATGTCAGTTCTGAATTCCTCTATTAGCTTTAATTAAAAGATACTAAAGCCTAATAATGTAAAGGTATTCTTAATTCCAGCCTCTATCAGAAATATCTGCACTGCTGTTAGCCATGCTGGCTCACAGACCCTTTTTCCAAAAAGCTTAAATAGATGGTTACATTCTGCAGACTGTTTAGTACTTACACTGAGTGACATGCTCACTGTGGTGGTTTACCCAAGAAATCATGTTCTCTAAGTCACAATTTTTCTTGTTGGACATACAAGTATTTCAGAGATACCTAATGAGGGGAAACAGGCTTTCTCTGGAACCACATGTGACACTCTTAGATTTCCCTGTAAAGACCATCAGACAGATACAGCATCTGACCAATTCTAATTTACCTGTCAAAGCCCAACAGTGTAGCAGTCTGCATGGCCAGGATGATGCCGGGAATGCTCACTGTTTTCTCCATCACTGGAGCTCCAAGAACTCTGGTCTATATCTGCTGAAATTTCTCTCTAAAATCAGCACAGCCTTAGCTACAGGCAGGTGTAGCTCTGGAGGGTGAGGTTGTCCTCCACCCAGGGAATTATTTTGGAGACTTTTTTAGCCATCTTCACTTCACTGATCCTTTTTCTGGAGTAGGTCACTACCCACAATTGCATCTGGAAGATGGAGAGGGGAGAAAACTAAAAGCAAGAATGTGGTGGTCAGTCAGAGTGTCTTTAAAGAAAATAATAAAAAGTTCCGTTCAGCAACATGCAATTGTCTACAGAAAGTGCCTGGGTTTATCAGCTTTACCTTGCTTCCTTTTTAACATCAGAAAAGATTAAATGCAGAAACACTACAAATTTTTGTAGCCAGAGAAAAGGTTTAATCTCTGATTACAATGTTGAAAGCAAGAGTGTATAAAGAAAACACAAAGTCATCCTGAATAGCATTTAGCATCTGATTTCCTTTTTAACTCCTACCTGGGCTCTTTGAATGATATTGCATTGGCCTCATGAACAGTCCCTAGATTTGAATGCTAATGTAGCATTTCAAGATAGAATATTTAGCATATACAAAGTTAGCCATAGTCTTAGGGAAAACTGCCTGAAAAATAAAATACAGTAAAGGACTTTTACAAAAAATGCTGTTTTTCATAGCATGTCATGTAGTTTTCTTCACTTGCATACTTCTATCAGCCCTAGCTTAAACAATTCCATTGTCATAAAATTCAATTTTTGATTGAAAAATGGTACTTATTTTAATCATTTTCTTTTTAAATCTGCTCATTAAACTCTTTACATATGCAACGTATGCTAACTTTTATTTGAAACATCACCTTAAAAGAATCAACATTCAGCATTTCTCCTTAAAGTGTTCAAGTTTTTTCACAAAAGGAAAGTATTTTTCTAGGGCTGAATTTGAAGTTGGATCACAAAAATAAATAAATAGATAAATAGATAAATAGATAAATAGATAAATAGATATTTTTAACAGATATAAAAGGACTATAACTAGAAGACAGAATGTTAATCTATTCCAGAATACAAGTTTTCATACAGATCACTTAGTCTCTCACACACTATATATGTAAACAATCTGCATTCAGATTTTTATTAAGCTCCAGTCCTTCAGGAATGCTTAGTATTTATTTTCAAGAAAATGTTGCTGAATTTCATTAACTTAAGCATTACAAGCTTTTGTTATTCTAATTTTAAGACATCATAGAAGTTGTTATTGTGAAAGAATAAGAGAATAAAATATTCAGTTACTCAAAATATCTTTTCTTTGTCTCTATCTTAACCAAATAAGAAATAACAGCTTAAAATACACTAACAACTTCTAATAAAAGATCGACATTTTTGGAATCTTTCATTTCAGGGTAAAATAAGAGAGATAACTACCTTACTGAGATGTTCCTCAATATTTTCATTCATTCAAGGTTGACAACTGCCTTGTAATTCAAAAAGGCGTTTGGTGAAAGTAGGGAAATAATTTAATTTTTCATTGCACATATTCAAGGCCATATCACAAGTCAAATACACCTTGCCTTTTTGTATCATGCAGCATGTAGACTAAAGGGTTAATTTGAATAATACTATATTAATATATAGATAGTTTTTTCTTTAATACTTATATGGTCTTCCATATATTTTCTTCCCATATTCCTGATGTAATTTAATGTTGACATCAAAGTAAGGAAGAAGGCAGTGGACAAAAGGACTGCTCACCTGCCCATAGAGATAGGAATGCCAACTGGAACATTTTAATGTCTCTGTGTGTTGGGATATCAGTGGCCTTTTTGAGAAATTGAGAGAGAAGAAAAGCTTTTCTCCTTCCCAATAACAACATAGTTCTGAGTGAATCTTGGAAAACATTATTCACATCGTTGTCTCAATGAAGTGACCTGGCATTGTGCACTTCATTGCTTCTGAAGCAGTCACTTCATCTCCTTCTGTACTGTTGTGTTTCTTAACAACAACAAAAAAGTTGTTCTTTCAAACTGTGCTACACTTATGTTTATTATGCCCTCCACTTTCCTGGTGTCTTACTTCTGACAGCCTATTGTGAGCAACTGAGGTACTTTGCACAAACTGTAATAAGTCCTATAACAATTATTGCTAACTTTACTGATCCAGTAAAATTATTTTTCCATTCACTCAGGAAATTGCAAAGCTTTTCCTATTTAGGGAGCATATTGTGATTTACTAAAGAAATTACTAATGCCATCACTTCCAAAATTATGATCCCTATAAGGAAGTCGCTCAGCCTATGAAAAATGCTATGGTACTTAGGCTCAGACCTAATATATGTGATAAAATGTTCTTTATTTACTGAAAGCTTAAATACATAGACTAATCCTAACAGTAATTGCTCACAGTAGACTTCAACTGTACCAAAAATACATCTTAAGGTGTTTATTTATTTATTTATTTATTTATTACACTTCCGTGAGGATTGAAATTCTCTTCATACAAAATGTATAGAGAAATAAAGGATTCTGCCATTTAAAAAGCTCTACAGAGATGTAAAACACTATTTGGGTGGAGATCACACATCAAAGCTGTCTGAGGAGAAATGAAGTTTCATCAAAGACAGGTTTGATTCAGTACTTCAGAAGCCTCCCCACCATGCCTGGAGCAGAACTTACAGTGAGCCCTGCTGCGATACCTACCTAGAAACTTCCAAGGTCTGTCTGAAGAACTGGTATTTCCCAATCCTCCTATGCACACAGTATGTACTAAAATTTAACATTAAAATATATTTGATGTCTCTTTGTTTCAAGTATTTCATTTTTACTTAGCTATTAACGGACCTTCCCAAAAGATTACTTTTTTATTATTATTATTATTATTATTTTATTTATTTATTTTTCTTGTGAACTGATTCTCACCTGATTTACAAGTAGAAGAAACAGCAAAGAGCTCTCACAATGTGCCACAGCCATCATTTTATTTCAAGGCAGTCTTGCAAGGAGCAAAAAAGGGAATATGTCTGTTTTACAAGATTTGCAGATACTTTTTATTTAAAGACCAGATTTCTACAGGCTGAATTCTACAATGCAAACAAGGCTTTATTGACAAGCTAATTCCTGAGTGTAGTTCTGCAAAGGTTTGATAGACTGACTTCAAGGCTTCACCTTACTTCTGTAACAGAAGAATGAAAGAGAAGATGGTCTTTTAAGCTAAGGCAAGATTCTTGGCAACACCTTTTGGCTCTGACATTCTCTCTTTTGTTCAAGATTTCCCTTTCCTCATTTTTCTTGGCTCCTTATCCCAGTAACAAAGATGCTTGGAGAATAGAGAATAATCCACAGCCGTTATCAAATACAGCTCTAGTACATTACATCCTGTCTCTACTCAGTCCCTCTCTGGAATTACCCTCTGAAGTATCAAATGTAAAATACCTCCTTGTCCTCCTAGAGAATGTCCTGAGTTTATAGTCTAGGCATGTTCTTGAATTAGCACATTCATTCTGCTTAAAAAGGCCTTCCTGTAGGTCAGAACCATTCTAGGATAATTTCAAGACACATCATTTTCACAATGTTTCATAAAGTATGTAACATAAATTGCATTCACTGTATGCATTCCTTACCAAATGCATAATACTTTGTTCCCTCTGAGCACTCTCAGGAGACATGGTGCATTAGTAATGCAGATGACAAAGTGCTTTTTCAAAACCACTTTCCCTCTCTCTTTAATCTGTTTAAGAAGTTTACAGCATCGTGATGACCAGAACTGATACTGTAAGATTCAGGAAAAAAGAAAAAATTCACCCAGTAAACATGAATTTATGTGGGTCTTGACTAAACAAGTCTCTCTGCTACTCTGTTTTCATTGCTCTGTTGCTGTAGAGAGAGGACATTTCTTTCTACCACATGTAAGGAATTTATACTGGATATGTTTTCTTCCCAAAGCTAAGATCTGCTTCCCTCCATCAGAGGATTTCCTCTGAGTAATTACCTAACCAGTGGTCACTGAGCTCTAATTACTCCAGATGAAACCAACTGTCATCATTCCTTACAGTGCAAACAGACACTCCAAAAAGCGTTCCCATTAGTCATATTTCCAGCATAACCTGCACATTTTTTTTTTCTGCTGAAAACAGGTATTGATTTGACACAGTGCTGAGATGATATGATGTATCACTGATTGTACAATTCGCTACAGGATTGGATTAGACTAATGCAGCCAGGTTTTCAATCTAATTACCTCTGTTCAGCTGATGGAGAGAGTTGTACCCTGTGCAATTGCCTTGGCAATTGCCAATATCGTTTTATGATAATCTATTTATACTGAAAGAATCCTAGTGAAATGGGAACAGGCTGAGTTTCTTCTAGAACTTTCTAATGTTGCTTGTACTTTTAAAGGAAGTTTAGGTTTTTCTGAATTGGTGAAAACAGTCAATGTTTCCATAATCTTTAAAACACTGTTTGTATTCCCTTGGCTGTCTAAACTGTCCCATGGATGCACTCTGGCATGACTTGGGTCTTGGCAATATATGATGCAAAATACTTAAATTGTACTGCTGGTCCTAGATCTACACACAAGACTTCCTCCTGCGTAAGAACAAAAAACGTCTCTTCATACTCCACAAATGGTGCCTTTTTGATAAGTAATATGGTCACAGACAGTCATACAAAGTTCAGCAGGAAAAAAAGACTATGCAGAAAACATTTCATTTTTCATGTTCAAGCTGAACAACAACAACAAATGTAACTAAAGCTCACAAAATGAGCAGAAGACAGAAAGTACAGGTAGTCTTTGGTCATGAGTAGCTCCAGGTTTAAAGAAGTAAAGAATTGGCAAAACCCCACAGAATAACTTTTTCTATTTCTATTATCCACTACTTCTGATGAACATCTAAGTTCCATCACCACTCTTGTAGTTCTTGGCAAAAAGACAACAGTACATCCTGAAGCATATCAAGAAAATCAGGCTCACCTGAGAGTCTTTTGGGTCAGTGAATGATCAGGATATAAAAAGAATGCTCAGATCATGATCTGTTTATTAAGAAACTGCACAATGCCTTTGTATCAATACACTAAACAGGAAGTAGGCACAATGCCCCTGCTCAGACTCTTCTTGGTGGGAGGACTCATCACAGGGTCTCTTTGAAACTAAAGTGAAAGTAAAATAGACAACAAGATTTTTGTCCTTTACAAAATGGACAGAAGTAGCAAGCTGTCAGGACTAAGATGGTGTTTAATCAACAGGTCTGGAAGAGCTCAGCAATTAAGCTGTTTGATTATAGACAGTGGCGCTTAAGGTGCTTAAAACTACCTTGCGTACCTGAGGAGCAAAAGGTGCCAGATATGATGTTAACTAAATAAAAACAGTTTAAGGGAGAACCATAGGAGTTCAGATATATAATCCTGATGCCTATCCTTGGCATCAATAGGATATCAATATTGGCAAAGAACAGGTACCTGGGTAAGTATGATTTATTGGAGAAGAGTCCACTTGGTGTTTGTTTTTTGTTTGTTTGTTTGGGGGGTAGGGGGGGAGATGCACTACCATGCAGGTGCAGTGAAAGGTATTTGAAGAGGTCAACAAGGAGTTGAATAAGGGTAATCTGGCTGATGTAGTGAATCTGTACTTCTAAACAGCTTTCAGCAAATTTTCTCACCTTTAATTTCCTTAGCACTTCTAAAAAAAGTGTAGAAAAGAGTAGGAGTGAACAGCCATTTCATACTGTGGAGGTCAGGAACCAGAGGAGACCCATAGCCATGTGTGCAGGAACTTGTTCTGGTTAGCATATTTGTAAATGAGCTCACTGTGAAGAACTCCACGGCTTACTAGGCTGAGTGCCTGGGTATATCACAGTGGCACACAGCTTTCAGTACAGACAAATGTAAAGTGAAGAGCACTGGGCAAAAGTAGTTCTAATGTCACATCTTAAATGATGGGCTCTGAGCTCTTCTTTAATGCTCAGAAGTGAAATTGTTCCATGAACATATCAGCTTATTGCTCAGTAGCAGCCAAATGAAAATGACATCCCCCCCCAAAACAAACAAACAAACAAACAAACAAAAACATTTTGCGTTAGTCATTATTAGGAAAATGGAGAGCAAAACAGAAAATGTTTTTATACCACTGTATGAACTTGTTTTTTGCCCACATCTTGAATACTATGCAGTTTTAATCCCCCATCTCAAATAAGTGATATTAGAATCAGGAAAGCTCCCCAAAAAAGCAAAAAAAGATAATCTGAAATGGGGAACATCATCTACAAGAAGGTGCAAGAAGCAATCGAGCAGGCTATATTTTCTCAGTTTGAAAACATGGTAATTTTGATGTGATAATGATCCTTAAAAATTATGATTGAAATAGAGATGGTGAAGAGGAAGCAACTGGGAGCAGTGCTTTCCACTACAAGAACTGTGGGACTTCAAATGAAGCTGTTGGAAGCCAGATTCTGAAAAAAACTTCAAAGGAAATGTTTCCTCCTGCATCAGGTATCTGACTGGTCAAACTCTTTTTGAAAAGATGCTATGAAATTATAGAGCAGTTATAGGATCTCCTTTCATTCAGCAAGCACCAAAGTGATACTGTGATTTTTGGTCAGGACAATCATATGAATCCTTGTGTCCAGTCCTGTTTTTCATTGATTCAGGATTTGGTGGGTTAGTTAGGATCTGGAAAAAGGAAATTCAAAGCTGCAACATAATGTCTTGTAAGAAAGAAATAATGCTGCAGATATATCCTGTACAGTCATTATTATTCTTTTTCTTTAATGTCACGAGTGTTTTCTGAAGATGGAGGAGTGAGAAGTTAACTGATAGAGTAAGAAGTTCAGGGCCCTGGGGAACTGGTACAACAGATGGCCCTGCTGTGCACTGTAAATCAGGGAAAATAACTTGCAATTAACCAGAAGTGTTGTAGGGCTTGTCAATATACTCTATTTCTCTATTTTGCTTCTTATCAAAAATGTCCAAAACCTCTGGGTCAGATTCTTAGCGGATATAAATCCAAACCAATTTAAGATAGTGAAAGTTTCAAAAATCAGGTTAAAAAAAAAAAAAAAGGTCGTATTAAAAAAGGGAAAACAGTAACCAAACCTGGCCAAAAGGGAGAATTCTCCTTTTACCTCTCCTGACTACTACGTATGACTGCTCCAGCTCCATCCAGAACACTTCCATCCAACGATGCAGTCATCAGCCAGATAGTAACCCCCACATTATTGTCTTTCATCCTTCATTTTCATGGGGAAGGTGGAAGGAAAACAAATCAAAACAAACAAACAAAAAAACCTACAGCTGACACTGGAGCAGGCTCTGAGAATTTAAATCTGCAGTCTGCTAACAAGCTAAGTAAAGTTCTGTGTTGAATTCCAGTTGGATATAGACTTATTGGACATAAGTCTAATAATACTTCCATCAGTGAAGCTATCCAGGTCTGCAAGAAGACTGGCCTTCATTCTGTTTGTTGTTGTTCGGTTCACTGCAGTAATTCACTGCATGAGGTAACACATCAAAATGACACTTGATAATGATTTTCATTATCAGTGGAGGCATGAAGCAGAAGATTAAATAGAAATAAAAGTTTCCAAATTTCCAATAATAATACTTTACAAATGGGACAGACTGCTTTGCACTATTTATGCCATGTGCAGGTTTTCAAAAATCGAAGTCAATCACTCTTTCAAGACAGCATGAAATCAGACTATATCTAAAAAAATGGTGCATTTATTAGGATTTCAAGAGAAGGTGTTCTTGCTGTTATCTCTGGAATGAGATAGACTGTGCAAGAAAGACATAAAAATACTCTTGCCTCCAGAGATTCATTGGCATAATCTGTCTGTAACACCTACAGAATATGACACTGAATTGCAGGAATGTGGAATCAGTCTTTCAGCGGGAAATATTTGGAACATCTTGAAATATGTCATTGTCATATGTGTCTGTGTGTATGATAGAAATTAAATTCTCCTTCTGGTATCTTGTGATATTTCTTCTTGCACATAAAACTACTAATTGCAATCTTCATCACAACGTAGAGACATACCCTACTATGGTATCTGGACTATGGGGAAGACAAGGAAAAGTAAAACAGAATGCAAATAAATAAATAAATTTTGTAAGTATTTCTGGCATCTGAATAATTGCTGTGAATAGAAGAAATCAGGATCTGCTGACAAGTTTCTGTTCAAATCTTTTTCATTGTGATAGAAGAAATCCCATAAGCTCACAAAATTTAACAATAGATTATGCCAACTCACTCTTCCCTTCTGGCAAAATATTCCTCTTGGCCAGATCCAGCCACAAGAGAGGATGACATTAGTGACATAGGCGCTATCAGGTAAAACATCCTCATTTAGAATGGGCATGGAATTGAGCCTGGCTAGGCAAAAGGAGAGGAGAGAGGAAATCAAAAGCAGAGCTGTGAGAACAGAAGAACTGGGATGTGGAGATAGTACCCCCATAGAACTGGGAGGTGAGATAGGCCCAAAGACAGCTTAGGGTGAGCATGCAGACAGTGGGATGGTGTGGTGGGACTGGAGAGGCACTGGAGCTCATAACAGAAGCACTGACAGCCATCCCTTAAGAGGGAAATCAACACTACAGCACAAGTTGTGATACAGGCCCTGTATCACTCTGCGGGCCAGCCATGTCCACTCACAGCCTTGCACATGAGATGCCACACACCTCCATACCCACATGGATGAACCCACAACCATCACATCGCAGCTCTGCTAGGAGGTTTGGTTCTCACAAACTGTGACCAAAAAATACAAGAAAGGTTTTAGTTATGTCATAAGTCTTCAAATGCTAGAAAGAAAACTGTTTTTGTTGTTGTTGTTTTGTTTTTGACTGACAGCATTATTTTTTGTCCTGTATCTCTTTTTCTTAAAGAAAATCAGCCAATATTCTTCTTTGTAAAGATTACAGTTAAAAAGCCATTTTAGTAGGGAAAGAAGACAACCCACAAGAAAACCACTTGGAACTGAACAGTTTTTGCCCAACCACTTCACTCCTAATCACACAGTGAGAAACTCTAATGGGTTCTGCTTCACAAGATCACTCCCACTCCCATGTTACTATGCAAAGCAGAACCAGAAGCATTATGTAAAAGGCAGAGAAAAGCCCACCTAAACTCTGGTGGTCCACAAAATTTCCAATATCTCAGCTTAGAGTAGAATTAGAGAATAATTTAGGTTGGAAGGAACTTCTGAAGATCCTCTAATCCAACCTCCTGCCAACTAGTTCAAGTTGCTTAGGTACTTGCCTAGTTCAATCTTGAACACCTACAAAGACATTTCTTGCATCTGCAGAAACAATTTCTTAAGACTATTTAGAATTTTCCATTTACAGTTTGGTCTTTTCCCTTGCCTACTGCAGGAACTCACTGTGACTGCCCAGGTTTTCTCCCCTGAGGGCATTCATCAAGGCATTGAACAATACAAATAGAGCCTACTAGCTGGTCTAGCCACAGCAAACAGCAGTCTGAAATTCCCACCTGAATAGCTGTAGCAATCAGTCAGTTGCTTTGCTGTGAAGCAGATGGGAAACCAGTTTACTGACCTGTCTCAAATCAGTCCATCATCTGTGCAGAGGCCAGCTTGGTTGATCCTGGGGATTGCTCAGGAAGCTGAAGATGAAATGCTTTGGGTATGTGCACAGATACAGCCCTGTAGATCACAAACTTTAAATTCATAATTATATCACTGTTATAGCTCAAACTTAAAACTTGCCACTATTGTTTCATTCCTGGGTTTAACCAGGCCTATCACTTCTGGAGGATATCACTGCACTGAATGTAATGTTAGCACACTGATAATTATGGGGTAAGAAGAATTTTTCCCACTTCAGCACTTCCATGCATTCAACCATGTGATACTGTCACATTTATGGACTATGATTCTATTTATATGTTCAAGTACCTGTCATAGCAGCTTCAGCATCAAATAGCTGCTCTGCTGGTGTGAGCAGATTGCTGCTAATGGAAAATATTACAGAGCTCTTGTGAATGAAAATGGACAAATCTCATGCTAAGCACTATTGCTACTTACTGTAGGAGTAAATTGAGAACAATTTCTCTTCTCTAAAAAGTTGTCCCTACAGAAATGAGTGTTTTTAGCATGGGGTGGTTCCACCAGGGAATTACCTTGCTACATGTGCTTCAGCCAACCATTTTAGAGAAATCATTAGGAATTGTCTATCTCAGTCATATGGCTACCTTACAGTTTTAACCCTGGGAATCTGAACTGGCTTGCTTGCCTTAGCATGATGATTTTCAAAAGAAAATCGTTTCATTCCTGCCAGTGATATTTTAGTGAAACATACTGCTTGTTGCAATCTTATAATTGGCCTTGTTTTGGGACAGAGCAGTGTTCACAACACTTTTCTTTTTAGCGGGAAAGGTTTGCCATTTTAGTTTGTGAGGGGTAGACAGGCATGACCTTGTCTTAGAAGGTCTGGCCTGCCCTGTCCCATGGATAGCCCAGAACTGCAAAAAGACTATCTCTTTATAGCCAAAGGTGCCAACAAGATTAAGATCAAACCTATGAAGTTACAGATACATCTGCAATAGTAATTCCATCATTTCCTTTGACTGAGGGAAGGGTTTCCCCAGCTGCCCAGGCAGGACATCCCAGTGAGAAGGCAGCAAAGCATGGCAGCCTTCTCACACAGGTTCCAACACCCTTTCTGCATGAGCTCTTCTGTTGCTGTGCAGGCAACATAGCAGGAAAGTAGGCAAGAGTTCAACGCTACCAAATTCTCATTAGTATTTTATTGCTGCAGACATGTTCCCAGGGAGCATTTCACTTTGAGTTACTAAACAGATAAATATTCAATCAAGAGGTTTTTTTACCAGCTTTAAGTCTTGATGTCTATTCCAACCAAATCCTTGCCATAGCAATACCAGTGAAACAGCACCACTAATAATTTAGAGTAGTGTGCCATTTTCCCAGGGAGTCAGGATAGACAGAAAACTGAAGTACTTTCCACACACACATATCTGCCTCAGATCTGTGCTCTGCTCCTTACGGATCTTGTCATCCAGGCTCCATCTGTGACCAAAGCAATAGCTATATATTGTCCAGAATTGACCATGTCATTTGCAACACTGCCAAGCCTAACCTGCTTGTGGAGGTGCATGGAAATATACTTGATATACACACAAAATTATCTGTTATTACCTGTGGAGCCTGGATATACTGCACATGTCTTCAACGCCTCTATTTCAGCTGAAAGAAGTAAAATCAGCAGCAAGACATCTAGTAAAAGAAATATATCAAATTTAGTGGTTATTCAAATGGTTAGTGGTTATTCAAATGGTTAGTCAAACTTACCAGAAGCCAGGTTAAACAGATTTGAGTCACAGATAGCCGTGAACCCATAACTTAAATTTTGTTTGGAGTTCTCTGGTGTGAATGGAGCACTAGTAGAATGTGATGTGGGAGCCTGGATACTAAGGATATGCCAAGGAGTGTTCTATATTATTGGGATTTACTTGCCAAAGGGTCACTGCTCAAGGACTTGACACTGCCACTGAAGAAGTAGTTAACTACAGATAGGTCATCATTCATCAGGATAGGATGGAGACTTTGGGGCAAATGGAGATTTTAGAAAACATATTCATGAACGAGGCCACATGTGATCTTACCACCAACAAGAAACACAAGTATACTTTAACTGATTGCCATGATGGACTGTTTAATACAGATGCCTCCCACCAAACACTGTTCTGTTTCTGTACTCTGAAAAATTTTCTGCTGCTCACCAGTATTATACTTGTCTCTTCTAGGGTCCTTCAGTTCTTTGTTTCTTTTCACAGGTGTGAAAGGTTTTGTGTCCCAAAACCTAGGTTTTACCAATCATGACCCTGTCCTTCAGGCACAGCTGAATGTCCTCTGCATATTGATGGCTCTTGGCTTATATAATGTCACCAGTCAAAAGCATAACCCATTGATAACTTTGAAAAGAATGAAAAAAATAGCTGGATCTTCTAAACAAAGTGCAAATATGGAGATGTGGTTTCCTGTTGCAAGTCATCAGGTAGCTCCCACCCATAACAGCTTTTTTGACTTGAGAACATCCTAGCAGTCTTCGGTGAGACTCATGGTGACAAAGATATAACATAAACCAGGACTGAAGGGAAAGAGATTGTTCTGTACTCATTAATGCCAGGAGATCATCTACCAATGCTGCAACACAGCTTTATCCTGGCTGGAGTCCAGGCTTTGCTACAGTTAGCATATTAGCGTCAATTATGTGAGCCTGCAGCTAACCTTTAGCTAGTTTCTCTATAATTTATCTCAGAAAAAAAAAAAAAAAAAAAAAAAAGTTTGATCTTGGCTGTCTTGTGCCTGATGTAGCTTGATACAGAGTGAGTTTCATGCAGAATATTTCTTCTCCAGGTGACACATTGCCTGCTTCTAGCAGGCCTCTCTCACATCTCAGGAAATTCATGATGGGTTCCCCTGTGTGCATAGCTTGAATGCTGCTTGCTTGCAGGTGTCCAAAGTATCCTGACAAAGCCTTAAATTTATATCGTACTCACAATTTTATAAAGACCCAGCATAAAAGGGTCCCAGCCAAACTTAGCCTTTCAGTGTGCATTCCCTCCTTAGGAAAAAAGCAGGACCTCCACCAGGTAAAGACTACAAAGCCAGGAGAAAGATCTGAAGCCAGAGTCACAAGCCAATGCTGTTTTCTGGCTTGTGACTCAGACTTGAGACAGCTTCTCATAGTCACGGCACCAAGCCTGTTGGAGTTTAAGAAGTGTTTGGACTGTGCTCCTAGTCATATGGTCTGAATTTTTGGATAGACCTGTGTGGTGCCAGGAGGTGGACTCAATGAACCTTTTGGGTCCCTTCCACTTTGGGATATTCTATGATTCTATGATTCTGTTTTACTGTAAACTTTCAGGGCATGATTTTCACAAACTTAATTAATCTTTGTGTTTCCAGGTGGAGGGTGGCACAATAGGAATAAATTCACAGATATTTGTGAGGCACTGCAGTGAAAGAGTGCATACACGTAACTAGCCAGAACTGTCAGTTCTTCGCTTTATGCTAATAAATTAACCTTCCCTCAGCAGGTTAGAGACCTAGGGCATGCTTTCTTCTCACACAATTCCTTTCTCTCCCCTCAAAATATTCAAGATGTTGCTGAAGCAACCAGGGACCAAAAGACAAAAGACTGCAGGAAAGATGAGCACTGCTTAAGCTAAAAGGAAATGGTTATGGAGGATTACTGGAAAACCTTGTTGCCCTCCTTTACCTTCAGTTTGGCAGAGCAAAAATCATGACCAGCCCATCTTGACCCTGAAATAGAGAGGTTAGGAGGACAGCAACAGTTCTAGGATTTTCATTCTTACTCCAGCAAGATAAAGAATGTTGCATTAATTCATGACAATGTGGGAAAAATGGAGGAACAAATATTTAATGTGTGTTTTTGTTGTTGTTGTTGTTTGTTTGTTTTAAAGCGAGATGTGAAATGAAACACATATCACCAGAACAATCTCTTATAGATGAGATCAGAGGGAAGAACTGCCCCAGCTATACAGTATTCATGGGAGTTAACTATGTGTGGATAATCCACATAACTCTTTTTTTTTTTTTTTCTTTTCACAGAACTATGGTCTGATATTTAATTTTTCCAACACATTGTGTTTTGGGCATGATTTTTTTATTATCTCTCATAAGAACCAAATTGTTTTGTAGCTTTAGGATGACAAATTCTAACTCTGCTTCAGGGTGATACTAAAAAATTGAGAGAGAGAAAGAGACTTCAGTGATGCACAGACCTTATGTGTTGTTTTGTTACAAGACATGTATCATCATCTTCCCACACATTTTTATGCAAGAGATCTATGGGATGCTCAGCTTGGTGCTCCACAGCATGCCACCACCATCAAGCAAATGACAGGAAATTGGCAGCATGCTGTGGATTTGCTTTCTGAAACTGAATGGAAAGCAATGTTCAGTACAGACCTCCTGCCCTTCCCTCTCTACCCACTCCTGCTGTGCCTCCAGGTTTCCAAAGCAGCTTTTAAACAGAAGAAAGCCTCAGTCCTTTATAGGTTCAATACAAGGTTTGCCAATGTGCTATAGAAACTAGCTACATCTAAGGTATCATCTGGAAGCATTACAGCCCTCAGCCCTCTCCCCAACAGCACTCCACAACATATATATATATATATATACATATAAAACATTTATATATATAAAGGGGAAAGATGGAAGAGAAGGTAATTCATTAGGGTTTTTGAGAAGAATTAGGGTGGGTGGAATGTGATCACTGTATCTCTGGTTTTGTTACAATTTGATCTAAAAACTAAGCAGTCCATTGCACAGGCAACTACAAATGAGCCATTGCTCCAAGCAGTTCTTCCCATATAAAATAAAGAATTACAGCTAACAGTGCTCACAAGTTGCCAACTCTGTGTCACACCTAATGCTTCTAGTGCAACTCCAGTCATACACCTTATACTCTGAAACCTTCCACAGGCAATTAACAATAAATTTTCAAAAGTAGTTGTGGAAGGCCTTGAACTGTTCACCTTTCTTGCTTTAAATTGAGACTACTACAAGTTGAGTAGTTTGCTTCCAGTGCTGTATCCTCCTATTCCTTCATCTCTGGGGTTAATCCTGCTGGCACGGAAGCTGAAGGCAGCTGGCTGCCCCCCTACCCCAGGGCATAGCCTGAACCCCATTAATGTCAAAAGCATTGGGCATAGAGTCCTTTTGCACTTAGGAGCTGCAAGGAACCCCACAGTCAGAAACCTTACTGTTGGGTTGGGCCTGGCATGAGCTCTGCAGTACTGTGGATATCTACCTCCGTATCTGCACTTTCAAGGCAGAAGTGATAAAGTCATATCATTTCCACGGGACCTTTTTCTGCTGCAAAGGCAGGTGTGATTATTAGGTTACCAAACACATCTAACTCAGACTAAAGTCCAGCTGCCTAAAATAAATCACAGAATCACAGAATGCTTGAGGTTGGAAGTCATCTGGCTCAACCTTCCTGTTCAATGAGGGGCCCCTGAGCAGGTTGCCTAGGACCATGTCCAGATGGCTTTGGAATATCTCAAGGAAGGGAGACTTCACAACATCTCTGGACAATTTGTGTCAGTTCTTGGCACCATAATAATAATAATAAAATAAAAAATTTACCTATCTGCTGTTCAGACAGAAGCTCCTGTTTTATTTGGTACCCCTTGCCTCTTGTCCTGTCACTGGGCACCACAGGAAGGAAAGAGCCTGGCTCCACTTTCCTACTCACCACACCTCCACCCCATATTTATACACAGGGAAAAGACCACCTAAGTCTTCTCTTCTGCTTTTCTATGTCCTGTGTAACAAAGTCTCCTGACCCATTCAGCACCAGACCCACATTTTCCCTAGTGTTCTTTTTGCCACTTACATATTTATAGATGACCTTCTTGTTGTCTTTGACATACTTCACCAAATTCAATTTCAGTACCTGGGGTGTACTGGGGATCCAATCTTTGGGATGCCAAAGCTGGAAACAAGAGGCAGTGTAGACTACATAGAACCCTATTCAGAGGTACAGCATGGTCAAATGCTTTGCAGATTCTCCTTGGAGCACGTTACAGAGGCATAAATAAGTATGCGCTTCATAAGCATTAGACTTCAACTTGGACAAAAGCTCCCTAAATAAAGTAAAGTGGTTTTCAAATAACGTCTTACAGGAGAAATGCCATGACAAACCTAAGCCAAACTCAGCAACGTCTTCCTAGGGTTTATCCAATTTCAGGGACCGGATTTAGACCAAAGCATTTACGTCTGTGTACTGTTTTCTCTCACTAGAAGTTCTTGGCAGGAAGGTATGTAAGTTCCAGCAGAGCTAACTGGAAAGAAAAGTACTGCAAAGCCTGCAAACTCCAGGTAAAATCTAACTGTTAAAGCAAAGAACTGTTCACAAAAAATCATAGGTATCATAGCAGATAAAACTCTCCAACACGTGTGAGGAGATTCTTGAGGTAGGACAGAAGTGGGAACAGTATCTTAAGGCAAAAACAGAGGTAACAGCTTTATCCCTACCACGTACCCTATGATTACAGAATAACATTTCATCACAGTGCTTGAGTTTAAGATTTTCTGTCTATGGTCTTGCAAGAAGTAGCTTCAGATGAGTTTCAACAGAATTAATATGCACCATTGACTTTTATTCAGTTTTACTTAATAGACTCTTGCAATACACTTTTAAAAATGTACTTCTGTTTTATGACTGTTACTTTCTCACACTCTCCTCCGTTATCTCTTTCCTCCTAGATCTTTAATTGTGTAGAAGAACAACTGTGATGTATTTAACTTTCATATAATTTCCCTGTTTGGCAATAATACCCCCAATTAACTACTATTCTCATTAACCAATTTACTCATTTATAATCAAGGGCAATGGCTTTAACAGTTCTAATAATATGCCTTGTTAATAATGTTTTAATGAGGATTATCCTCATACTGCTCTCACAAGGTTCTCTTTTTTCCCTAAAATGAGAAAAGCTTGTTAATGCAAAATAACTTTCTACCTCCTAGCTGAGTGTTTTGTTGGAATGAAAATATTGAAATGTACTGTAGATTTTTAACTTCCACAGGCTTCCATTTAGAAAATCATTGACTTACAGTAGGTGGAGTACATGATGCACTAGTCCATAGATCAGTTCTGGCTTCAGTCCTCTTTCTTACTTGCTATAATTAGATGCAAAGAGTCTTCTTCTTTATATCTTCAGTTCTGTTGGAGTGTAGGCATTCTTATCAGTTTCATTGGAGGTAGCAAACAGAATGCTGTTAATTAACTTAGGAAAAGAAATAAAATAGAAATGAAAACATATAGACAAGTCTTTATCAAATTAAACTGGAAGATCAAATCTAAGAAAATCTTCTCCTGTAGTTATCAAAAAAAAAAAACCTACAAAGATTGAACATATGTTCTGCTAGCTGTAACACTGAAAATTTAACAACTAGATTGGGAAGCTAATGAGACAAGTTTACTAATGATCAACAAAAAGAATCTGGGATGGTCATATTAAAAATAGAAGCTTACACATATCCAGGTGAAATAGAGAAACTGTAAAAGAATGCTTGCACTTAAAGTAAAAGGGAACAGGAGCATACATCAACACATGGTCAGGCAGCCTCTGGGAATTCATGGGTTGGAGGAGGAAGCACTTGGTGAGAGATAGCTCTATAATGCATCTGAAATGACAGCGAACTGAATGTGTCTTTTATTTTGCAATTTTGCCAAAACAGAGAGCACTCACAGAGTGTTTTGACAGACTCCGGAGAGAAGATGCAAAGTGCATTTTGTAATTCTGCATTCTGTACACATGGAGACTCACTTTATAATTAAAAGTAAAGTACACATGGAGACTCACTAAAATTATAAATCTTTTTAAGCCCTCCATCTTCTAGCATGTTATTCAGATATCGCTATATTTCCAAACACATTTTGGAACTGTTAAGGACTGTATCTTACCTTCAGTGATAAATTAGTATTTGAAAGCATACTTAGGTGAGGAAAATAATTGAACCTCATTCATTTTAAGCATTGGAGACATGGAGCATGATAAGCACCTGTGATGAGATGGGGATAAATTTATATTCGGAAGTCTAATATTATTAACCAGCATCTGCAGATGTGAATTTGCCATAATCGGTGTTTTTCTCTCCTGTATTTTGTTTTTAATAAGTAAATATTAGGAGGGTGGAAAAGCCATGTCCCAGCAATGTTTCTCTTTCAGGTGAACCATTGCAGCAATACCTAGGAAGTGTCTAATTGCATCCCCTTAGGAATTTAACATACTGAAAAAAATAATAAACATCACACTGTTTTTCAATATTTTGAAGACGTCAGATTAGGGTATGTTCATCCTACACATCTGACCACACCCTAATTTATGATTTTGATCAAGCACAGAAGTCAGAAGTAGCCTTATGTTTAATTTGCATAAGAAGACAATTCTCTAACACAAAAACTAATTACGTAGTTTTCCAGTAATCCCCAGAGGGTTCCCTTGACATCAGCTAATACATATGGATGAATACTTAGCTCCATTGAACTGACCAGACATTTTCCTATTGACTTTGCTGGAGGTACTATTTAACTTGAAGTGTTATGAGGAGTCAATTTTACGCTCCCTTTAGGAGTCCACTGTCTTTATTGAGGGCCAAAAGGAATACTTTATGTAGCAATTGTGAGGCAGCTTATGCACATAACAGGACCTCACTGGACAAATTTTGATGGTCTTAAGACCATGTGAGAAGGTAGTTATATACATTTGAAGAACTGGGTTTCCAAAAAAACTGGGATGCCTTTACTCTCTTCTTTGGGCTTTGAAGCAATTTAAAACATCTGATTTGGCACTGAATTTAAAAATGAGGGCCATGCCCTTGACTGCATACAAGATAATTCTAATGTCATACCTGTTCCATTTCTTCACTTTTTTTTTTTTTTTTTTTTTTTTCCTGAAAGAGTTTAAAGACAAACTTAGTAAAACTACTGACATTGTGAGAAAGTATACAGAAAACCATTTAAAATAGGCGCTGTGTGCTTCTTGGCTCTTGATAGCAATCCACTTTTGAACTCCTAAGTTATCACAGTTTAAAATCCTGTCTTAGAAGCTTTAGTTTTTCCTGTGACTGGTGGTTTTTATATTTTACATACATCTGCAGCTTCCTTTACCCTGAAAGACATGCATTTTCACATAGAATATGCGTTAACTGCACTCAGTTGGCTCTTGATCATAATTTGCTTCTCCCCATTTGAAAGTTCTTGGGGTGCACATCCTTCAGAGACAGACAATTTCATTTCGTTGATGTTGTTTTTGTTATGAAATGGAAGCTAGAGCTAGAGCTAGAGGGGAAGAATTGAGGATGAAACCAAGCAGCAACTGGCCCAACATTTTAGTGCTTACCTCACTGCTAATGGACACTGATAATTCACTTCTCATGTTTTAAAGACTGGCATGACTATGACATAAGCAGAGGTAACAAAGGCCACAGAGAAATGCAGATGTATGGCTGGGGATTAATACATTAGGCTCACAAAATGTTAGCAAAAGCATGCAATAAACGTGATAGTCAGAACACTGGCCCAGTAGAAACCACAACCTTGTCAATCCCAAATCTTTCTATAAATCATTACATAGCTTTGTGTCACTAGTAAACTTGGCCAGTCTTGAGAAACGAAACCAATAGTACATTTTTTCATACTTTCTCTCCAAAATCTTGGCTCTGTTAGACCTGAGTGGTTTACAAATCACTGGGCTTTCAGTGCTAATGAACACTCCCATTGCAATTATTTCACTTCTTTGAAAGCCTAGGACTCAGCCAAAACTGGAATTGTTTTCCTCATAGATATAGTTCTGTCCATTCACTTAGAGGTACAGAGTAAGTTTGCCATTTGATTATACCCTGGCCACTAAAACACACTGAACTAATTAATAACAATCAATACAGATGGCAGATGAGGCTAGAAGTTTCAAAACAGGTCATACTGCCATGTTAACTCCTTAGTTAGAAAATTTTAAATAACCATATTCTTTTCAAAGCATATGAACAGCATAATTATTTCAGACTTCAGTTTATTTTCATTATCTTTTTTTAGATTGATGTAGTACCTTAATACTTTCATCTACCTCTTCTTCTGCAGGGCACTGACAGAGACAGGAACTTACTCCATCTTTCCTTGTTGTTATTAAAGAAAACACACCTTAACACAAGTCTGTGCTAAACATTGACACTCTTGGCCTTGAGATCCATCTTCATCTGCTGAGGAAGTATATCTGTTCTGGTCTCCTGTACCAGTTATAACTTTGTCCAGCTTGTGGTGGAAAACTGGTAAACTGTAGCAGAAGCTAGAAGGCCTAAATTCAGAGCCCTCTAGGAAAAAAAAAAAAATAATAAATAAAAAAAATAAAAAAATAGAAACCTGAGGAAGAGATACAAGAAATGCTACAAAAAATAAAGATTAAAAGGAGCTTGTCTGGTGACATGCCATGGATGCTCAGTATCTGTCAGGATCTGTTTCTATGCTTCTGCTTATGAAAGTGTTTGACAGATAAGCTCAGGAACCTCTTCCCTTGAATCAGCAATAATGTAAAAGTAATTGAACATCCTGCAAGCAGAGGTCTGGCATGTTCTTGTATTTCACTGGTTCAATAACCTGATGTTATTAAAATTTCTTCCAACCTTCTTGCTATAGGCAGTGCCTTATTTGATCAGTTATGAAAGATGGATCAGACTGTTAGCTTACAGAGTTTCTTTCTGATACAGAATTACATAGGAGGCTGATTCAGCCTGTATGTGAAAGCATAAGTAAAAATTTCTTTGGCTCCCTTCTCATTTTTCTATTTGATTTCCCATATTCTTTACCCAAGAATGTCATAGACTAGTCACATCCTGTGATTCCATTTCACACTTAGCAATAGCAATAGTATTTATGAATTACCTCTGGTAGCATTCTGCCTATGTGAAAGTATGCACTACTTCTTGAGCTCACATTAAACTTTTCCTCCTTCTGCAGGATATCCTTGTACATTTTTGGCTAACTACATTACAGATTTTTTCCACTATTTTTCTGTAGCTTTTTTTTCACCTTCACTTCTAGAGATAGCTTAAATATCTAGATGAATGTCTGCTTTTACAATTCATTCTCTGAAGAAAAAACAAACAAACAAACAAAAATTTGGTTTGACATGCACATTCTTGTAACTGTCTTGAATATTCTCAAGACACATCGGTGTATTTTTTTTCCCATTTCATTTTTATCCTCCATATCATTAACTTCCCCCTTTACACAGTTCTCTAAAGAGATGATGTTGAATGTCTCCCTGATATGACTGGATGTCAGGATGTTCACTGAACATTACCCAGAAGAAACAAAATCATGTCCAGGTCCAGCTAACATTTTAAGACCAATAGACATTGAAGCAAATGGACTTAAATGACAGGAACTTCATCTGCTTTTAATGATGGACAGAATGTATACCCTGACTGAAGCATGGAGGTGGGTTGGCCACTACAAGAAGGAAAATGAAAGCTCACCCGAGCCCCGCGCCCGCCCCACCGTTAGAATCTAGATTTACATCATATCAGACATTTTCATTGCCTTTGATTATGTGCCATAAACATAGAACTGTTTGTTTCTTTCTGTTCCCTATAAAATCCTGTGAGAACACAGTAAGGGGCAGAGAATGGTCTCACTAAACAAGCTTTCATGGCAAAGAATAACTAACTCCTTTGAAAAAAAAAAAAAAAAAAAAAAAAAAAGAAGCTTCAGGAGGCATAGCTACATGACAGACCTACATTTCTGCTCTTGACTGTATTATCCTTAGCATTCTTAAGTGGTGTTCCTTTTTACCTGTCTTTGCCCATATTAACGCAGAATTTGCTTGCTATGGCCAACTAATCAATTCTGATAACAACCAGAATCAAGCAACCAATTTAAAGGCTTATTTACCAGGAAGATTTCTCTCAGTAAAAACAATTAGAGCTGTTGCCATTTATCTGTTGCTGGCATGGATTAAATGTACTGCTTTGATGATATTCATTAAGCACTGCAATCCCATTCATTCCTTGCTGGACAAGGTCCTTAGCAGACCCTCTGTCACAGATAAACTAACTCTCTTTCTGCTATGCCAAAAAGCAGAGTTGATTGGCAATGTGAGTGCTTGGAGGCAAAAACTAAGACTGACTGTGGGTCTGTGTCCTCCTTCCTGGTGCTTGCTGAGTGCTTCCTGCCCTGTTTCACATCTTTGGTGGGTAGCATTCTTCTTATCTAATGTAACTGTAGCTGCCTAATAATTAGGTTTAAGTTAAACTAATCAACTATTTTGACTTGGTAGGCCATGAAGAAAAATAGGTCTCTAGAAAAATGATGTTCTCCTCCTGTTTCAGGATGGAAAGGCTGCTTTCTACAAGGGCTTCACTCTCACCTCAGTCAAACAGAGATGTTAACTGTCACAAACTAGGAAACAGGAAATACTATGCCACCATATTTATGGTTTCCTAATTTTCCATTTGGAATTAAATTGAAAATACAATATGTATAACTGTGATGTCTAGTGTGTATAATATAGTGAGAAGGATGTATCATTATGTGACCTGGTGAGAGCATGTCACAGCTATTTTACAGAAAGATTATATATGTATATGGCTGAGGTAGAACAAAGGTATAAATGTCTATCTATGGCAGAATTTGCTTATGTTGTGATCTAGATGATAACACAGAGGTAACTGTGCATGCCTTGATGGGACACATCCTTCCTCTTTTCCAAATTTTGCTGCTTAATCTGTGACTAGAAAACTGTCAAAGACTCCCTGTACCAGAGAATACCCTGAAATTATGAATACCCTGAAATTCATTCTTTCACCAGTTCTCCTCTTCTTCCCTGGTTTTCTAAGTCTTTATGCTCTTTCCTCCCTCTATTCCCTTTAGATTACTTGTCAATGTAAAATTGTAACAGCACTGTAACCATTTCTCATGCTTTTAATGACAGCTCATAATTGCTGACATAAAGGGGAAGCAAACCATGTGAAAATGTGCATGCATAAAATTGTCATCATGTCGTATACAATGCTGAGATCCCTAATGAGGAGGATGGGCCTTAGTTAATATAGCTAGATAGCAGATATATACAGCAGAAAGAGGCAGAATAGAAAATAAAATAAAATAAAATAAAATAAAATAAAATAAAATAAAATAAAATAAAATAAAATATTGGCTATGGAAAGCTAAATGAATGATAACAACAAAGCTAAGTTAGAGTCAGATGGAAAAAAAAAAATGATCTGTTTTCCTTCAGGAGGCATGTAGTAAGTAACTTTGGGAATAACTGCCAGTATATGACATTTGTGGCACCTAACTGGTGCTGTAGCACTAGTATTCTGCAGAACTAGAAACTCCCCAGACAGATACTGCCTTCTTCACTGTAATCACGGTCTCCTGAAAAGAGCAGATGTTGGGCTGCTTCTATGAACACAAGCACTGCACCCCTTCCCAAAACAGGTTTCTGGGACCAGGCTTTGGACATCATGGGTCTGACAAGCTCATGAACTTGTTGGTTCACCAATGACAAACTAATTCATTTTTGCACTTCTCCTTCTCAGCCCATGCTATTTAACTTAGGCAAAAGACCAAACATTCCAGAGGCCTCTGCTTACAGAGGAAAAGGTGCCTAATTTTGGCAAGCATCCTAGGGAATGCAGCAAGAGAGGGATTTTATGAGAGAGAGTTGGAGGTGTTTCATGGTTTGTTTACTTCTGAAGCAATGTCTACAGCTCTTGCTTCCATCAGTATCTTTTAGCAACATAAAACTCTTGACAGTTTCATCAGAAACATCAGGAAATCACAGGTGTAATTTTGTTCATTACTAGGTTTATGATTGAATGTGTAGAATTGCAGTCAATGTAGCTTGAAAAAGGCTAGGTTTGCTAAGGTCTTAACAGTTCTATAAGACAGTACCCTTCCCTATCTAATACCCACAAAAAGGGGCTTTTAAACTGAAGAAGGCAAAATCTGAAGCAACGAAGGTGAGAAGAATGCATGTTTTTATACTCCTGTCAAGAAAGAACTCCGTGGGGCAAATAGTATATTTAAGTTTAAGGCGTGATATGCCTAATTCAAAAAAGGCCAAGTACCCAATACTTTCTTATCTCAAATCATCTGTTGTTGAGGAACCAGCCATGTCTCCTGAGGTTCTCAGATAAGCGGAGTTGTACTTGGTCAGCTACCATTTAAATCTGAGTCCCCCAATTACAGAGATGTACCTGGTTCCCCCAAGGCAACTTCCTCATTAGGACTCCCATATTTATTTCTGCAAACCCTGTCAGATTCTTCTCCTAGCACACACTCCTCAGAAACACCAAGCTATTTCTATGTTAAAATAAATATTGATTAGAATATATTAATCCTGATTAGGATAACAGGGTGGGTGGCAACAAGAAATCGACAAACTACTTGTGATTTATTTTACAAACATCAGAGGGTCAGAGGGTGAGGTTTTGGGGCCTTTTGTGTTAGCTCTTTTTTTTTTTTTTTTTTTTTTTTTTTTTTTTTTTTTTTTTTTTT
>CM021766.1:41011987-41104234 GCA_011076525.1 Nettapus auritus
TTTTTTTTTTTTTTTTTTTTTTTTTTTTTTTTTTTTTTTTTTTTTCTTTTAAGGAAGGGTGAGCATGGTGAGTAGGGGGAGATGTGAAACTGCTCTAAGTGTATTTCAGAGTTCAGAGGAGACAAGGAAGAGACAGATCTGAAATCCAACGTGCCTTTTCCGTGGTAAAGGAGCTGTCAAGCAAATCTACTTCAGTTGTCTGTTTGTGTACATGTGTAGGACTGATCTCAGGTTTCCATAGTCCCTTTCAGACTACCTTTTTAAACTTTACAGACAGTAGTGAGGCTTCATAGACAAATGACATTCTTTCACAGGCAGATGTGTGTCCTGGCTGATTTGTTTTATAGTGATTCTGTAATGCAAAAACATATAAAATGCCAGTTTAATCTTAAACACAGCTTGCATTTCCCTTCTTTCTGCTCTGACTCTGGTCTTAGTAAATTAACTTAGTGGCTGATTAGTCCCGGGCTTCATTTATGAAACACAAACCAGTTCTCATCCTGCAGTATTTCCTTTATTATATTATCCTTTGAGGTACTTGGGCAGAAGAACGCCATTTTCTTTCTGCAATCTGAATGAGAGGGCCACAGCCATAAGGTTGCATTAGTGTATGGATGGGTTTATGGAACTGCTGTGTCAAAAACATCTTTGTCAATTAAGCTAAGGAAGAAATGTTCCTTGCACTGGGAGTGCAAGCTAACACTAAGTTTTTGGGGATGAGGAAATGATTGTGTTTCACAACTCCTGCAATATTTATCTTACCAACCTTCCCTGTTATGGAATGCTCTGGTTAGTGCCCAAGGTACTTAGATGACTTTCAAACATATATTTCTTTGCTCCAGTGTTTTCCATACTTAGTGCCTATTCTCAGAAATATCCCATTAACATTCTCTTTGCTGTAAGTGCCCCTAGTGACTTGACTTTTGCGAATAAGCAGCTTATATAGCCTAAGATGTCAGTTAATTTTAGCAATAGCAAGACTACTGATGGCGGTCCTCTCCACCCAAAAATATGGGTGGTATGCTCATAAATCCAAATGTTAGGGGATTGAAAAGGATGAAAGCTTCTACTCCTGTTTCATGGAAATAAATAAAAAAAAAATAATAAGTAATTTCAGTATGAAAAAAGGCACCTGCATGTATTTGTTATGTGAGTTCACTGGCACGTATCTCTGCCAGCTTTGTTAGTATCTTGGTCAAATACTCTAATCTAGCCTATTTTTCTGCTCATGTCCTATGTCTTCAAAAATTGTTACTAAGTCCAGAGTGCACTGCCAAGACAAAAATAACCTATTGCACATTTCAGAGCACAGCTTTCACTGTAGCCTGGATTATGTCAAGCAGAATTTCACCTGGGGCAGACAAGGAGGAAATAAGTAACCCCTTGTATTCCTGATCCCATTTGAGCTTCTAGCTCACCAGTACTATCTTGTGATTGACCTTGTGAGGAAATGCTGATGGGCATCATTTCTACACAAACTGGGGGTCTGGAGGAAGTATTTACAGTGAGAATCTGGCCCTGGAGAGAGAGATACTCACATTCATCTTTCACCACAAAACCTGAGCTGCAGAGCATAAACCATAAACAGTCATCATGATGGTCATGGGGACCTGGAGTGTGCACTGCCTCCCTCCCACCTTATGACAGGATGGAGGGTGCTACTGCAAGGAAGGGAAAAGTAAAAAGAAAATCTTTACCTTCCTTCAGTCACTCCATGCTTGAAGGTCTGCAGAAAGATGTAACTCACTGAGACCTGGGACTGAAGGAGCTTGGTTTTCTACAGATTGATGTCTTGAGGCTTGCTGATTTTGCTTTATAGGAAGATGAAAGTTTTAGATGAAATTCTTCCTGGAGCTGGGACAGGTGCAAGCCCATAGATTCACAGTTTTCCACCCTTAATGTCTTCCAGACCCCTGTCTATCTGACAAGTTTGGGTGATATCACACACTTGGCTCAAACATTACCCTGGAGAAAGACAAACAAGTGCATAGGCTCAAAAACACAATTTCTGCAGGACACACAGTCCCTGCATCAGCTGAATAATTATTCTAATATAAATTCTTCAGATGACAAAGTCTGAACAACATAAAATACCTCCTGCCTGGAAGTGATCTTTCTGTTATTCTGTCTGGAAAACCTGGCAGGAGGTCACACTTGTATCATTGTTTGGCGCCTCCCTGTCTGCCTTGTCCCTGTCCCAGGCAAGTATTCCCAGAGCTATCTCAGCCATTCAGTCCTTGGCAGACTTCAAATTGGGAGTAGCACCCTTTTCCACTCTTATTAGCATAAGCCTTGCTCTCCAAGACCCTCAAAGGCCTGGAAAGGTCAGGAAAGAAAAAATCATCTAGACACTTTGTTGGCATTGTTATTTACGACACTAAGTTCAAAGACCATTTGAGGGGATACTGAATACACATTAGAGACTTTACTTTATCCCATAACATGTAGAAATATGTAAAGCCGGGCATGTGGGGAGAAGGCAGGATAAACCTCTCCTTGCAAAGTCTGACACAGATAACTTGGAAGCCTATTACTGCATTTTCAGACTTGACTGCTCCCACTGACTTCACTGGTGCATTGGCTGAAAAGGGGTAGCTCTTTTCAAAAGTTTAGGGTTTAGTGGAAACCAATGATTCTGTTAGGCTAGGTATTTCAGAGCTCTAAAAAGAAAAGCTGACAGCACATTTTATGCTGTTGGAGGCAAAGAAGAGAGAGAAACTAGTTTTGTAAAGAGTTCAGAAAATAGTAAGTAGCTAGTTTTAAAATAATTCTTTTTAGGTCTCCTTTAAGATCACCCACACTCGGGCAGAGCTTTCATTAAAGCAAGACAAAAAAGTGCAAACTCTGGACAGAGTGATAACTTTAAAAGTAGATTTTTGCAGCTTTTGTTAAATTTCACTGCCTTCTTAAACTGTCTATATTGCTGATAACTAGGAACTGCTTTGTGCTGGGGTCAGGGGCCCTAAGGTATACTTTTTGTATGCTTCTCTATATTTCAGACATTGATCATTAAAATGACAAAGGCTTATTTTCCTGAAGAATTTAAATCTCAAAGGAAATATAGGAGGACTTTCTCCCCCATCCTAACTCTCTCTTCTTTTTTGAGATACCAGAGATTATTTCTGGTGACTGGAAGAGCCTACAACGCTGCCAGTTCTGAGACAAATCAAGCTTTGATGCATTACAGCCATGTCCTCAATATACAGGGGCAACTGAAAGCAGGAAATCCAGTTTTTTGATTTACTGTTCTCTTGTAAAATTTAAACCCCAAAGCATTTGGGAGATATAACAACAGATCTCTTAGAGCACTAAGGATCGGTGCTGCGATGGAATACCTTGATCAACTCATGTGACCATCCGTCCCCTTATTTGCCATTGTGCCTCCCAGGGCTCTGTCCAGCTGAAGTGCAGGCCCTGCCAAAAGTATCTGACATGTAATGAAATGAAGGCCAAACAGGTGAGGCATCGGCCTCCGTCTCCACTGTGGGAGATGTCCAAAGGGAAGTTCACAGAATAATTCCTTGTGGTTTGCTACCTCTTAGGAAGGTTTTGCTGTGTGTGCCTTACATCCTGCTGCAAAATCTGATTCCCTTATCTTTCTTCTAGCTACATCCTTTTGTCTTTCCTATGGCTTTACTACCTCTCCTCTGGGTGACAGCTCTCTTTACTGAGGACTGGTTTGTCCTGAGAGAATCCTCTGCTCTTTCTTGCCCCCCAAAAAACATAGGGACTTCTTTAAAATCAACCTTCCCAGTTACCATTGACCAACAATCTAATTGTTTTGACTCATAGAGTAATTTCTTCTTATCCTAGACTGTATCACCATCATAGCAGAAAACATGCCAGCCTTGACCTGAAGAAATTTTTTGCACGTGCTAAGCTAACTGAACCAAGCTACTACAACTCACTTTCCTCCCTTTCATTTTTACAGTCAAAGAGGGCCCTAGTGGTTACCCTAAAACTCCCAAATACTATACCAAATTTAAAAGTGATGAAGAAAAAATAAGGTGATAAGATCTTCTTGTGATTTATGGGTTGAGCCTAAGCCCAAAGTCATAGAATAGAGTTACAGGTGACACAGTTCCCTTTTAGTACAGGTACAGCTGTGCTGGGTCTGGTTGGGATGGAGTTAACTCTCCTTGCAGCAGCCCATACAGTGCTGTGCTCTGCACTTGCAGCTAGAACAGCATTGGTATCACACCAGTGTTTTGGCTATTGCTGAGCAGTGCTGGCACAGCATCAGGACTACCTAAACCAACTCCCCCCCCCCAAACCAACCAAAGGGGTATTCCATACCTTAGGGTGTCACACTCAGCAATTAAACCTGGAAAAGGGGAAGGAGAGAGTTTGAAGATGTTATGAAGATGTCTGTCCTCTCAAAAACCACAATGCATATCAAAGCTCTGCTTCCTGGGACATGGCTAAATATTGCTCACTGATGGGAAGCAAAGATTTCTTTTTCCTCTACCTGTGCTTCTGTTCTGCGTGGCCTTTATTTATTTATTTATTTTTTTATTTTTTTTTATAGCATGCTTTTTTCTGCCCCTCTTCTTCTGAGGAGGGGGAATGAGAGAGCAGTCATGGTGGAGTTCAGCTGCCCAGCAAGGTAAAACCACCACAACAGCCCAGACTGTGGGACAGATTTCCTTGTGTGAATCTAACAGAGGGCAAGCCGCATGACTGTTTGACCACTGAGAATTGGCATGAAGTTACCACAGCAAATATCGTTCCTCAGGGACTGCCATTACGAAGCACTATTGCAAATTTCAGTAGATTGGATAGATATGAACAGACTTGAAAACCTTGAAGGTCTCACTAGTAGATTTTTCTTTTTTAAAATTTCTCAGAACATTTCCTTACACAAGAACATATACTGTATGATTTGAAATACAATGTCTTAGTAAGAAACTCAACCCAGTAACATCCTGAGTACTCTTCTCTCACCTGTTCACCCTACTAGATCAGTAGCTCCTTGGGGCAGTAGGAAACACTTCACTAGCACTACTGCTATTCCTGGGCATTACCCATATAGTGACATCTCACTGGAATAGGCTGCCCAGGGAAGTGGTTGAGTCACCATCCCTGGAGGTCTTTAAAAGATGTTTAGATGAAGAGCTTAGGGATATGCTTTAGTGGAGGACTTGTTAGCATTAGGTCAGAGGTTGGACTCGGTGATCTTGTAGGTCTCTTCCAACCTAGACTATTCTGTGATTCTGTGATCTGTGACTTTGCAAAACCAAGAGATGGAACAGTCAACAAATTTCATCATGCCTTCAGCAAGATGAATAGCTGAACTTAAGTTATTTCTCTGTATATGCTACATTCAAATATTCAATTCCTGCAACAGAGTGAAAAGAATAATGAAAAAAAATCCTAATTTCATAAAAGATTTGCTTACTCAGTCCCACTGATTTACTTACACCTTTAATTGTGCACATGAAAATTCATTGGCATATTGCTTTCTTTTTCTAAGATTTATACAGGCAAGACGATTCGTATCAGAAAGCAACATCCATCACAATGAACTTTAAATTCTTGTTGTTCAGTGCTGAATTTGGATTCCTTCTCATTATAAGCTATTGGAAGGAAAAGAGAA
This sequence comes from Nettapus auritus, assembly GCA_011076525.1. NCBI lineage: Eukaryota > Metazoa > Chordata > Aves > Anseriformes > Anatidae > Nettapus > Nettapus auritus. Next base: position 41,017,584 of record CM021766.1, read on the forward strand.
GCAAGAGAATAAATACCAAGGGCCAATTTTTCCTATGGAACTCCAAACATCACAACTAGTATATGTTAGTGTGTATATTTACATAAGAGGAAACGTGTATTTACATGAACAAAATAGGTTGTTAGCTACACACTCCTCTGAAAACAAATGGAATGTGCTATTTCCTATGCAACACAAACCTGCTCAAATACCCTGAATATATTATTGTAGAATGACTCAAGATTCCCTTGAAAAGATAAACAGAATTGAAAACATTGTTCTGATATTCCTATTCAATTACACTTTTCCAAACACCTGCCCTCCTTAGGTATGAAAGCCAGCAAGTCTGAAGTTGTAACTGTTAGTCATTTCTTAATGATCAAAGAATCACACTTAAAAAAAAAAAAAAAATTCTCTCCCCACCATTTTTTTCTTTAAATGTGCTTATCTCACCACCACCAAAGAGTATTGTATTACTTTCAAAAAAAGGGAGAAAAAATATTTCTGGGAGGAGAACGAGCATAGGTAATTTGAACCCAAATGGCAGCCTTGTCAGAAAGTTTTATGCAGCCGAATAGAAGGTGTTATCATGAGTGTTTTCCCAGCCATAACTATAATGCAATGTTGTAATGAATGTTAAAAGTCAATCCTTCATTATCTAGCAAACATCAAAAGCAAAATAGAAGCCCAGTAGGTGATTTGGATTTAAGACACTGTGACAAAATATTTCCATCAGTCCAATTTAGTTTTCTTTTACTATCACATCATTATCTTCTGAATGCAAAACTTGAGTGTGTCTTAACAACCACTCTTTGGGAATATTTGGAAGTCCATTAGCAGACATAAGCCATTTCTATCTGTTACAGTAAGGAGCATTAATCAGTAATCCTTATATGAAAGTATTTGATGATGGTGTACTTAGAGTCTTCCTCCTAAGAGACAAAAGGAGGAAAATGACTGTTATGTTCTTAGTAATGTGCAGGGAGCCACAAAGATCTTTTTGTAATTCATAACTACATAATGGAAGGCAGCAAATGAGGAAAACAAAGTATTTTATTTATCAAGTAGAAAGAGCATTACTTTCCAGAAAGCTATTTTAATTTCCTTCATTACCAGAGAGAAGCTTATGCTTCTCTGCTTTTCATTTCCTATAGGCTAGTCTGTACTGTTCAGTCCATTTTTGTGGGCTACTTTATATACACTAAGGACACAGCTAAATATTGTTTTTTAGACTTGATCCAGGGAGGAGAAACACTCTCCTTCAGAACTGATATGGGAGAGGGAATAAGGCAGCAATTATGTCCTCATTAACAACGTCTCATGAGACACATACCACCAGGACAATGACCAGGATAATGAGAAGCCCCATTGCCATCGGACTTACAGTCAGGTCTGGGCTCCTACTGGCCTCCTGGAAATTGAAAATGTCCAGAAACTGCAGGATAACTGCTCTGACAGCCAAAGACCTGTCCTTACAAAAGACTGCCTGTCTATGCTTGCTTATTGCTACTCCCCTATCAATCTCAAGTTTTATCCTTGGAAAAATTCACTAAATTTTAACACATTTGAGATGGACTTGGTTGCAATACAGAGAATAAAAATAGAGATAAATCTGTAAAATACAAGGGAAAAAAAAAATTCAAAACTGCCCAACTATTTTTCTAATATAGACATGTTTACACCATGGCCTGCTTAATGACAGATAACTAGATACACTTTTAAACTCTGCTGGTCATGACTAAGACCACTGGGGTAAACATCAGGGAATCTGATAGACTACAACACTGAAACCTCAAAGTTACCTTCCTGTTTTTCAAGCAGAATTGAAGGATTCTTTTGCTAAAATGTACAAACAACTATATGTCTGTATGGAGTGACTTAATAGAAGAGATGAGTAAATCTAGAAGACAAATATGTTTGATATTAGCTATGCAATTATAGCCTGAATAGTTAAAACTGTTTTCTGATATCCTGAGTGAGCCTTTTCAGTTACTAAATAGCACTTTTTTACAAAGCCATTTTCCATTTGACTCACTTTAGAAATTCAGATTGATATTCTGTATTTAAGAGTGGACACTAGGGTGAAATAAGGCATCCCTTAAGAGTTAGAGTTAGCAATCCAAAATATGATCCAATACAAAAACTAGGCAGGACACCTTTTAATGACTAGTGTTTACAATACGGCAAGGACACTTAAAGCAGATTTGGATGAAACATTAACAGATCATCTTCTAAACTCTGTATGATCTGACTATTCAGCAAGTTGCCTCAAAATTAACTATTTGAGAAGGTAGAATGGGAAACACAAAATCTGAAAATGATTGAATTCTGAGCTAAAAAAAGTATTATTTGTGTGTGAATTCCACTGCAATTCCTCTGTACTGAAATAACTGCTGGGAAATCACCATGTTAATGAAGCTTATTGTCCAAAAGCTTTTGTTGTGAGTTGTAAAAGGAAACACAAGTAAAAGAGGCAAAAATATTAATATAAAAAATAATATTTTCCCTCTTTTTACTGAATTTAAAAAAAAAAAAAAAAAAAAAAAAAAAGGAATTTCTAGTCTTCTAGTCTGCAATCTCCCTGCACCATTTCTTCATTCAGCTCTTGCTTTAGCCCCATTCAGCCTTTTCCTTCTGCAAAAGATTAGGAGATACTTTAGCTAAGAGACTATGGAAGGGACCTCAAAACTTTTAGCTGTTGGAGGTGTGGAAAGCATAAGAAGAGTTAAGGGCAAGAGAATAGTATTTTCACCTCTTTTCACTGCAGGCCCACTATAGATTTCCCAGCTAGACACTGGGCATCAGGGAGGTTTTGTTGTTAAAAAAAAAAAGAGGCCTGAATTTAGAGCATGTGGAATACCAAGTTTAGTCTTGTGAGGGAGACTTTCTGTCCATCTGTGAGGAGCAGCTGGGAATAGGAAGAGTTTGGAAGTACTTACTGTAGACCATTATGCCAACTCCCAGTACTGAGTCTCCTGAGAAAAGACAGGGTGTGAGCTAAACTGTTGCTGTATTATAGTTTGGCAATAGATCAAGACGAAGAAAAACAAAACAAAATAAAAAAATATATATTTGAGATCCAAATCAAAGGAGATCTATTAGAGGATCGTAATTTATACTACAAAATTACTTTAATTAGTTAGTTTAAGGAATGTAATAATCAGATCTTTAAAATTTAAAACAATATAGAAAGTGACAGAAGACTTTTCTAATGCATTTCTACAAATATTTTGCACAGTATTTTCCAAAGATCTAAGGTGTAATATAGCATTTTACCAAAATCCAAATTCATTAACTTTTGCAACACACCTGCTGCTCAGATGTTTTACATAATGTTTATGTTTTACGTAACGGTGAAAACTGGGACTCTGAAATTAAAGCAAAAGAGATCATTTTTAGGGTCACAATTGCTTCCAGCTCACCCAGATTCCAGAAATTCAGGAATCTGCACACAGAATTGCTGACTTCTTATCAAGTGTCCCCACAACTATTCCAAGATATCAAAGCTGGAATCAGGGAAGGATCTAAAATCAACCACAGAGCCTTAAAAAATCTTCATGGAGGATAACTGTCCTGGTTTCAGTTAGGACAGCGTTAATTTTCCTCCTAGTAGCTGGTAGAGTGCTATGTTTTGGATTAGGATGAGAAGAGTGCTGATAACATGCTGATGTTTTAATTGTTGCAGAGCAGTGCTTAAACCAAGCCAAGGACTTTTCAGCTCCTCGCTCTGTCATGCCAGCGGGCAGGCTGGGAGTGCAGCAAGAGCTGGGAGGGGACAGACCCAGGACAGCTGACCCAAACTGGCCAAAGGAGTATTCCATACCATCTGACGTCATGCTAAACAATATATAGGGGTGGCTAGCCGGGATGGGGGGGCCAGCTGCTCGGGGATAGGCTGGGCATCGGTCAGCGGGTGGTGAGCAATACTGTGTGTTCCATACACACTATTATTATTATTATTATTATTATTATTATTATTATTATTATTATTGTTTCCTATCTTAATAAACTGTCTTTATCTCAGGCTTCACTTTTCTGTTTCTCTCCCTCATCCCAGAGAGGGAGGGGGGAGGGTGAGCGAACGGCTGTGTGGTGGTTAGCTGCTATCCAGGTTAAACCACAACAATAACTTAAGGACTTTCATTAATTGCAAGAGGAGAAAAGTACCTGTGTATCAGTGGCATGCAATATACATACTACCATGCATGGAACTGGATGGCAACTTCTTTGTTAACTGAACCCTAAAGGCCTTGCTTGAGATCAGACCAGAAATTACTCTCTGCTGATGTTAGCCACCCAAACTAGTGGTGTAGCCTTCATCCACAGTCCATCTGAAAGATAAGCACCTCCAAAAGAGAACATTTTTGTCACAGACTTGTGTACCAGAGCATTTTAGACTGCTTACCTAACTTCAGGTGGCTGTAGGTAGCAAGATGGGTCTGAACCTTAGACAGACAATGTAAATTCTCATCATGATGCTCCCAGTTCTCTAAAATCTCTGTCTCTCTCTCTCTCTCTGCAAACAAAATCAAGGTCTAGCAAAAATCTGCCTGCAATTTCTTGCTCTTTCTCACATCTCCTTCAAGTATTCAATACTAACTATATATCTTTGTTTTGTGTGTGTTTGTGTCCAGAACAGATCTTGGTTTTTAATTATATTAGTTCTCATAGCCTAAACACACAATACATTGTTACAGCCCAGATTTTGGAAACTCTTGTTATAACGTGAAACTATCTGTGGGCTGATGGGATTCAGAGGCCAGTAAAATGAGGTCAGTTAAGTGTAGTGTCCTATTAAGGAAAAAAAGACACCTGTTATAAAGATCTGTCCTAGGTATTTTTTTATTTTTATTTTTTAGCTTAGCGACTAAACCTCAAGCAAATCCTCTACCTGTAGCTACTATTATCACAAGACCAGAAAAGTCTTAGCAGATACTACTCTTGGTTGGAGAGACAAGAAGCTCTTTCAAGGCTCCATTTCATAAATTACAGAATTAGTCTCACGCAAATGCCTGAGAAACGTCTGCATGTATATTCTAGGGATTTGTTTTGATGCTTTTAGTGCTTTCTACCTATGTAACTTAGAGAGCCAGAAGCCAAAGCCAACAGGAAAACATCTATAATATTTTCACTGTAGAGATAGTGAAATACAGAAGTCTGAAGGAATGGTATGAACTGACCCAAGTGGTTTCATTGACTAAAAAGCAAAGAGGAAGAGAATTCTTCATAAGGCATGGAGAGCTTGAAGATTGGTTCTGCTGATCCAGGGAGAAACCAGGTGGCAAGTGGAAAGTATAGACATTGCCTCAGGCTGTGCCAGCCTCCAGAAATGTGCCAGGATTTGGGGGCAGGGGTGGATGTTGTTGAAAACCTTGCAAATTTAGGGTTTGCCACACCAAGGACACTGCCAGGGACCTGAGTGCACCAATGGGCTCTGCAACCCCTTTTTTGCCCCCAGGTGTTTGGCTGATGGTACGGCCAGCTATGATACAGGACATCTGTGTAAAACTGGTACAAAGTTGTGTCGGGATGGCTAGACAAGAAGCCTCATGTGTGGCCTCAGCCCATGTACCCTCTGTGATCACAGTTATCCTGGTCATCATCACTAGACCTGCTCTGTCCTTATTGCTTGGAGACTGGGCCATGTTGGTGAGGCCATCCAGGCCTTAAAAAATACCTGGTATCTAGGCACTGCTAAGTCTAAGAAAAGACATTGTTTATTTTATGAAAAACTGTACAGAATACCCTGTAGCTCGACAGCCCTATTTCTGTGTCTTCTACTTTTAGCTTTGAACTCCTTGGAGGCTGTAGATAGGCTGTAAAAAGGAAAGGTTTTGCCCAAGCTGTGCTCCTCTGGCCCTGCCACCACACAGCAGGTAGCTTCTCCTTCATAACCCTGCTACTGCAATGCTCTGTTATCCCTGCTTGGTTCTCAGCAAAACAGCTGTACTTCCAGAGAACTGTTTTTGTGGCAAGACATCAAATGCTGGTGGGGGTAACTAGGTCGACTTTCTGGATGTTGGTATCCCTGACATAGGGCACTTTGTTCCCCCTACGACACAGTCAGTGTTCAAAGCACAGCCAATCCTGAAAACTCGTGACGACAAATGACCATCTCTGTGCTACTCCATTACTTTCCTCAATATAGTAACTTTATTTATTCTATTACTAGCTGAGGCAATATAACAAAACCATAGCCCAGCTCAAATCAACTGTCAAGAGTAAGATCTCTGCTTTCAGAAAGCCATCAGTAACTCAACTATTTTACTGCCTGTTCTACTCAGAAGTGAGACCCTTGGGTTAGTTCAGGTCATAAGAAATAAGTGACTATAGCAGGGTTTGGGGAACAAATAATATAAAGAACAGTAACACATTGCCAAGACCAGATGGTAATCATTCAAGAGTTTTGAATCAATTCAAGGATAAAATAGGTGAATTGCTGGTAGACTTATGCAACCTTTCATTTAATACAGTCTGGGTGCTTAGGACTGGAGGGTAACATATATGATGTGGAGGTCCTGGTGGAGACTTAAAGAAACATCAAACTAATGTCGGTACTGGACAAACTTCATGGATTCGTGTAGTTAGCAGATGGATTCTAAGCTTCAAGTGAAGCCCCTTTGAAAAGCAAAGTCCCAAACAGGCACTTGCAGTTCAGTCTGGATCCCCAGTGAATAACCCATCCATCACACCAATCACTTTACTTTACTCCAAGTAAAATTGAGAGAGGTTCTGAACTTCTTTCAACACAAGCTTTCAGTGCTAGAGAATGAGGTTCTCTTGTGGAAAATAGTTGTATTTCTCTGAATGTCAGGCTAAAGGTGTTTATTCACTTCTTCCTCAACAAAATATATTTGTGGTAACCACAGTAGAGAGTGCCAGAGACACTGGGCATCGCAAACATGAAATTATAGGAAATGACATGATAGTAAATGGTAAAGATGTATTTATTTATTTATTTATTTATTTATTGAGATTTTCCAGAGTGATTCAGCTCTCTGAATGTCTTGAGACTAGATAAAGAGTCTCTTCAGCAACTCAGCATTACCTTGGAAAGGAAAAGGAGTGGGGGCGAGGAGACAAAGACAGAGAATGCTAAATCTGCAGAGTAGTGCAGCAGGAGAAACATAGAGAACAGCAGTATGAAGCAGGCTTCAATCAAGATTCTCACCTTGATACAGAACCAGATTCCAATACTCTTACTCATGTTTAATAGCATCTGTTCTGACAGATGCTATTTGGAATATACCTCCCAGAAATCACCAAGGCACCTGAGATGATATGCTATTAGCATAAGTTAGAGATATGGCTCTCAACAAACTAACACAGGCCATAAATAATCTCTGTGCTGAAGCCAGTCTCTAACAGAACTGAAAACTATCTATAGACATTCATTCTTCTGAAATAAAATTGGTGTTAAGGTATTTTTTTTTTTGGTTTGTTAAAGACCAATTTTTATTTATTCAAACAGCTTACAGTCTTCCAAATTCCTAATAAGGAAGATCATTTTTTAAAGGTAACTTGGGTTAAAGTCGATGCTGGGGATCAGATGAAGTGAATCTAATGAAAACTACAAGACTTCTCTGTCTTTAATGACAAGCAAAATTTTGCTGAGGGAATCCTGCTCCCAGTCTATAGTCAACTCTACCTTGTATGCAGTGTTTCTAGTGTACTAGCAGTGGTGTCCTGAGGCTTCTGAGCACAAACCTCTCAGCTCTAGAATTTTGATCCTTTTCTTCTATAGACATCTGTAATGCCTTTCTTAGGAAAATGTCCTAATAACATTATGGCAAATTCAGTGTTGATGGGACAGAACTTCCTTGAAAATGCAATACATTTCCAAGATCTCTGATAAATATCACAGAATCACAGAATCACAGAATGTCTAGGTTGGAAGAGACCTACAAGATCACCGAGTCCAACCTCTGACCTAACATTAACAAATCATCCACTAAACCATATCCCTAAGCTCTACATCTAAACGTCTTTTAAAGACCTCCAGGGATGGTGACTCAACCACTTCCCTGGGCAGCCTATTCCAGTGCCTAACAACCCTTTCTGTAAAGAAGTTTTTCCTAATATCCAATCTAAACCTCCCCTGGCACAACTTTAGCCCATTCCCCCTCGTCCTGTCACCAGGCACGTGGGAGAACAGACCAACCGCCACCTCGCTACAGCCTCCTTTCAGGTACCTGTAGAGTGTGATAAGGTCGCCCCCGAGCCTCTTCTTCTCCAGGCTAAATAGTCCCAGCTCCCTCAGCCGCTCCTCGTAGGACATGTTCTCCAGACCCTTCACCAGCTTCGTAGCCCTTCTCTGGACTCGCTCAAGCACCTCCATGTCCTTCTTGTAGTGAGGGGCCCAAAACTGAACACAGTACTCAAGGTGCAGTCTCACCAGAGCTGAGTACAGGGGGACAATCACTTCCCTGGACGTGCTGGCCATGCTGCTTCTTATGCAAGTCAGGATGCTGTTGGCCTTCTTGGCCGCCTGAGCACACGGCTGGCTCATAGGCAGCCGACTGTCAACCAAAACACCCAGGTCCTTCTCTGACAGGCAGCTTTCTATCCACACATCTCCCAGCCTGTAGCTCTGTTTGGGGTTGTTGTGCCCCAGGTGCAGAACCCGGCACTTGGCCTTGTTGAACTTCATACCGTTGGCCTCGGCCCATCGGTCCAACCTGTCCAGATCATCTTGCAGAGCCTTCCTACCCTCGAGCAGGTCGACACACGCACCTAACTTGGTGTCGTCTGCAAACTTACTGAGGGTGCACTCAATCCCCTCATCCAGACCATCGATGAAGATGTTAAAGAGGACTGGTCCCAGTACCGAGCCCTGGGGGACTCCACTAGTGACCGGCCTCCAACTGGATTTGACTCCATTCACTAAGACTCTCTGGGCCCGGCCATCCAGCCAGTTCTTAACCCAACAAGGTGTGCGCCAGTCCAAGCCATGGGCAGCCAGTTTCCTGAGGAGAATGCTGTGGGGAATGGTGTCAAATGCCTTACTGAAGTCGAGGTAGACCACATCCACAGCCTTTCCCTCATCCACTAAGCATGTCACATTGTCATAGAAGGAGATCAGGGTCGTCAAGCAGGACCTACCCTTCATAAACCCATGCTGACTAGGCCTGATCACCTGCTTGCCCTGTAACTGCTGCATGATGACGCCCAAGATAATCTGCTCCATGAGCTTCCCTGGCACTGATGTTAAACTAACAGGCCTGTAGTTCCCCGGGTCTACCCTTCAGCCCTTCTTGTAGATGGGCGTCACGTTTGCTATCCGCCAGTCAAGTGGGACCTCCCCCGATAGCCAGGACTGATGATAAATGATGGAAAGCGGCTTGGCCAGCTCTTCCGCCAGTTCTCGCAGTACCCTCGGGTGGATCCCATCCGGCCCCGTCGACTTGCGTACATCCAAGTGCTGTAGCAGGTTGCCAACCATCTCCTCGTGGATTGTGGGGGTCACATTCTGCTTCCCATCCCCTTCCACCAGCTCAGGGTACTGGGCATCCAGAGAACAACTGGTTTTGCTGCTAAAGACTGAGGCAAAGAAGGTGTTAAGCACCTCGGCTTTATCCTCATCTGCGGTAACTAAGTTTCCCCCCGCATCCAGTAAAGGGTGGAGATTCTCCTTAGTCCTCCTTTTTGTATTGATGTATTTATAAAAACTTTTTTTGTTCTCTTTAACAGCAGTAGCCAGATTGAGCTCCGGATGAGCTTTGGCCTTTCTAATTTTGTCCCTGCACCGCCTCGCAACATCCTTGAATATTAAGCAGTAAATTAAAATTCAGTATCTAAAATAGTTCCTTTTTCAGTTTTCTGTCCTGCCTCTCTCACAGAATTTGCCAGCTTAATAGTAGCAGCCTTGTTTATGAAACAACTCCTGAACCACTACAGTTTTCAGCCCAGCTAATGTAAAATGAACTAATTTTACTTGCTATCTCCCTTCCTTTGTCAATCTTCCATTTTTACCTAATATTATACCATCCTGAATTCTGCCAAAGGAATGCTTACAGATGGAAATATTGCCTTGTGATTGAGTGTAGGCTGTAGCTTTTGAAGGTGAGGTTAGGAGTTTCAGTGAGGTATGAGTGCAGAAAATGCCAAAGGAAACATGAATGCCAAAGGATACTTTTCACTGATCTCTGGGTTTATCCTTACCTCATTGTTAGAGGCTTTGATACCGATACCTCTGCCTTTGGCTTTAACGTTTGCTTTTCTAAGTCCTCAGAAATGGTTCTAATTCATGATACACAAAATGTGAGACAAAGCACAGGCTGCTGCTGAAACAGGCTACCATGTGGAGGAGCAGCTAATACACCAGAGGGTTTTGCTGCCATCCAGAGGGACTTAGACATGCTGGAGATGTTGGCTGTCAGGAGCCTCATGAAGATCTGCACATGAAAATGCAACATCCTGCCTCTGGGGAGAAAAAACACCAGGTACCAGTATATACTGGGAGCTGCCAGTTGGAAAGCAACCTGGCAGAAAAGGTCTTAGGGGCCGTGGTCAACACCAAGTTGAACATGATTCAGCAATGTGCACTTGCTGATAAGAAGGCTGACAGAAGATTCACTGAATCTGGGATACTCAAGTGTCCAGGAAAAGAAGAAAAGAGCTTAATAACAACTTCATAAACTACATTACCATTGTGAATCTTAAGTGAATCTGATGCAGATCTTGCTATTAACCTCTAAACTTCAGGGTCATTTACACAACAGTCTCTTTGGTATATTAATCACTAGCATTTCTATTTTATATTAACAGGTCCAGTGAAAGGGCATATGAAGTGCTCAGCATATCCTGTTTGGAGACTTTCAGCACTGACATCATTGAGGGTGCAGTGAATAACTGAGGCATCCAGACCCTGTTCAAGCTTAAGCCATCTGTGCAAGAACAATACTAATTTTTACTCACAATGGCAACCATGAAAAGAAAAACCTGTCCATATGCTGTTTAATATGGATGGCAATCTCTGCCCCAGGTATATCTGAGCTGTTAGAGCAAACTGTGTGTTTCTGATTAACAGCTCATTTTTCTCTCTTAATTACAACCATGTACTTTCTGGAAAATCACTTCAGAGACCATCTGAGGAAAGAGAGAAGAAAGACAGAAAGTCACCACTGGTGAAACACCCATAGTGTTTCTTCTGTGTTCCTGCAATTGGAGTTGTGGATATTTGAGGCATTGCTTGCAAAAATAATGCTACAGCAATACAGCTGACTAATGGCTAAAGCTCTAAAAGCACATACCTTTGTGGTAACTGGAGAAGGTAGTACTTCTGGGAAAGTAAATATCCTGCACCAGTTTCTGAATGGGAAGAAAGGGCAGAGCCTCTTATACAATCTATCATGATTTTCTTCTTATTCAAAAGACAGAGAAAAGAAGCTGCCAGCATGGATGAAAAGATAGCCAGAGATCTGTCAGTTGATCCATGAGATTGTCATTAAAACCTGCCCAGATGTCACTGGACTCTTCTGTTACAATCCCAATTCTTAAACAGCCTCTTTGTCCCCAGGTTGTGCTAGGATGAGAGAGCATGGGTTCTGCCCTCTTTTCATACTCAGTAAGATCTTCTTAAAAAGGCATGCACAAGCCCTGCTTGGGGATGTGGGGGTAGTGTCACTCACCAGAATGCAGATACAACAAAAGGTCTGATCCTGTTACTTCTCAGCCTCAAAGTCCCTCTCTAGCTTCAGGAGGGAGTACTGCAGGAAAGCTAGAAGAGGAGGGAAGTTTCCCTAGAGAAAAAGGCTTGATGTTCGAACAGAATTAATGCTAACACCTTCCTCATCACAAACAGTTCTCAGAAAATGTGATGAAGTATTTTAGAGAAAGGGAAGAAAGATCTTATGGATTTCATTCAGAGGAATATCCCAACATATATTTATCCATCTGACTGTGCATTATAATGTCAGTCACTAATGCTAGTCTCTTTACGGTCTCTACACACAAAGTCTGTATTATCCCTATCTCCATATCATTGTTTGAACTAACCATTTCACACATGTTTTTACAAGTGAAAATGAGGTGACCAGAGGAGAATTACACAATTAAACATAACAGAGTCTATAACGTAACAATCCAAACGAATACAGGATGTCTTTTTTCTCAAGTTTTGGATTGCATAGTCTGGTGAATAATCAAAGAGGAAAAAAAAGACAAGGGGAAGAGGGAAAAAGATTGGAAGCTACCTCCTATCTGACTGCTTGGTTTTCCTTATAGTCATACTTAAATTTGAAATCACTCCTAGATGGACTGGGGCCTGAGTAATGTTTAAAGAGAGAGCTGCATAGATTGTACATAGGCCCTATAGAGAGGTTTTTTGCACAGGACCTGGAAAGGCTGACATTATCAAAGACATGGTGAAGCTTTGTCAGGACAGCCCTTTCAGTGGAAGGCAGACAGGCATCACTGCAACCCTCTTAAATACCTAGAAACTGGTTTAGGATGAGGAGTTGGGTGAGCAGGCCATGCCAAACTGCAGAATTAGAAACAGCACAGAGACGAGGGTAGACCAGGAGCTACACACTGACAGTGCAAGAGCATCAGCAGGTAATCATCCTCATAGAAGGTGCAAGAGAATCCACCCAAGTGACTCCTCTCATCTCTGTGAGGACTGTGACAAACAGAAGTAAGAACATTACGAGTTCTTATAACCCTGAAAAGAGATAAATTGAGCTGAAGTGTATAGGAAAGGATAGCTTCTGGGTTGTCATTTAGCTTCTTGGTCATTTACTCCCATGGTTCTCCTCCTCTCCTGGCTTTCTCTCATATTCTGTCCCTCTGTTGCTACCATCCCTTAACTTCTTTGCTACTGAGTATTCAATAAGCACTGTATTCAGTAACATATACTCACTGATCAAATCATATAGAGTAAAATTCAAACAATGCCTCACAGGAGTCTCATGCAGCATCTCTCTAAATGACCCTTACATCACCTACTCCCTCAGTTCCAGTCCTTGGTGGGCCTGAACACCAAAGAGGACAGTGTCATGGGCATTCTGGCACCCTTTAGGGTAGCAGTTGAGAATCTCATAATTTTCCCACCAGGGAGGGAAATACATTTATTTCTGTTTTACAGATGGACCCGTGAGATCACAGAAGTAAGATGAAAATCAATAATTTGATTTGACTCTTCCAAATCCCAGGTCAGTACCCTTCTTTGGTCTTGCTTGTTTTGATTTCAGATGCTTTAGATTAAACCTGTTACCTACCTTCTCTCTTACGCTGAGCCTCAGTTCTTTCAGAAGCCAAACAACAGTACCTAACACACAGGAGCTGTGCGTTGAAGTTGCACGTATTTGTTGCTTTGTGACAAGACCCAAGCTGGCTGGGATTTTGAGATGGATCTGTCAGTACTTTCCTCAGAATAAAGTTACCCTAAGCACCAAAATGGCTTCATTTTCAACTTTGTGTTCTGACAGAACAAAGTTACTTTTTGAACAGAGAACATTCAGACAGGTCTACTGGATGAGATAGATTAAAATAAAATACACTGAAAACAAACATCCCCATTCCCTGCCACTTACTGCATTCTTGCAGAGCAGATCTTTTCTTCCAGACTAGCAACTGTCAGCAGCTTCCCAGGTTGCCACAGGTTTATCATTCTTCTCTGGACCGGTGCCTGGAAACTCAGACAAGTGTTTTTTCATCACATGGCATGCATGCCTTTTGCTCTTTTCAGTATTCCTCTCTTTCCTTCACAGGACAGCTCTCCTTGGCCATCCCCATCCAACACATTTCCTCAGGCAGGGCCCATGAGGAAGCACTCAGGAGAAGTTTAATCCCCTCCTCTCTCCCTCCCTTTTTTCCTCCCAGTTGCAGCACTCGGGCAAGTAGCCCTACAGCCTACCGCCTAGTTACAGCTCTTTAACAAGCTGTGGTGGGTTGCACTAATATGTTGTAATAACCAGTACCTTCACAGGTGTTGGTGGTCAAATGCACGAGCAGGCCCTGTTCCCTTTCACAGTTTTGGGAAGCCTGCTTTTCACTCCAGACATCACTATTTCTGTACATGACAGTTCAAGGCCCCATTCATCTCATCTTTTGACACAGCATTCCTGAGGCTCCACGCATTAGACAGGTACCTGGGCCCTTTGCTAAACTACTGTTGGGCCCCATTGACAGGCTTCAGAAATTACACCCCAAAACCTTTTATTTTTTTTTTTTTTTTTTTTTTTTTTTTCCTGGCAAGAGACAGCAAGATTGTGTTGTGTAGGGTTCAGACCAAGCAACACTTTCTTTTTTAAGGCTAAGCAGACTGAATAAACATGCTTCATAGCAGTGGAGGGACTTGTGAGGGTACAAACGGAGTAGGCCACATTGAAGAAATGGCTCACACAACATTTCTCCACATGTGCACTCCTAAGGCCTTGGAGCCCTGATTGACAGGATTCCCGCCATTGCAATTGTGAATAAAATAAGCTTCACAGAAGATCCAGTCTGAAGAAAATTATTTGAGATTTTTCTCGCAGAGTGTAAAATTACACTGGGTTTTGGGTCCAGCTCCATGAGGCAGCTCCAAAAGATCTGGAAAATATCCACATTTTCACTGGAAGATTTGTCATTCCCTTACAGTGTTTCTTTAAACCTTACCTGATGTTTCTCAGAAACAGGAGCATGTATGAGAGCACAGATGTGCTCTAGCTTTAGACCTTCTCAAGAATTTATCTTCTTTAGATAGGTGATCACTCCCTAACATTAAAAAAAAAAAAAAAAAAAAAAAAACTTTTGAAGTCATAGAAAGAGGGATAATCCTTGAGAATATTCAGCTAATTCTGCTTTCCAGGCTCTCTCTCTCTAGAATTGAAGAACTCTTTGTAACTTTGAGTTGAAGATTTCTGAAATCAAGACAAAGATTTCTATCAGTTTATCTCAACTTTAAAATCTGCTTCCCCTCATTTCCCCAATATTTTGTCTGAATGGAATTGGGGTGGCAAGCCCTTTGTTTAAGTCCAGGAATCCCCAGCGGTTTTAGATGTCACATATTTTGGATGCATGGTATGGTATAAAAGAACTAAAGGTGGGAAATACAGTGTTCCATGGCTTAACATTGTTCTGGGATCATGAAAGGGTGTGTGTGGTATGCCCTAGTAACATATTTGTCCCCAAGTAATTTTGTGTTTTTCAATGTACATTCTCCCCAGAGATGTAGCTGTTCAATGCCACTCTCTACTCTAGAATCCACAGTGTTACTTTGTGCTACCTCCTTACCTGTTAGTAACATCCTTCAGAATTCTCTGGGCCTACACAAAAAACCACAAGCTCTTTTTCAGGCAGGAACTGTCTCTCTTCTAAAGCACTTCTCTTATGAAGTAAACAAAACAAAAAAGTTTGCTTTTGGTCTAGATCCAGGTCGCTTCTATGCAAAAGGCTAAAGTCTGAACAGCAGTAAGATAAAAATGAAATCTTGCTCTATTATAGAATTCAATGTTGCCATTTCAGCAAAATGAGATCTGAGAGAGTGTCCTACAAATACAGAAATAAATGCAATTTCTGCACTGCTTGCCCCAGAATAATACTCTGAATGCCAGCTGAGCTGTGTACATACATGCCTACTTGTTCTATTCTATTGTTCTTCTACTTCTAAGTTAACATTTAAAGAGGCATTTGGACATGCAGTAGGGCCTTGGAACTGTAACAGATTCACTAGTCATAGTATATTCAATTTTCATAGTTTATCAGATCACTTTGTCTCACAAACTTCACTGTAAGTGATTGAGGGCATGGTTAAGGGAAAAAAAAAAAAAATCTTAGTCATAGAAAATGAGAAGTTAACCCTGTAAAGTTATATTTAAAGCAGCTGACTCATCTTTAGCTATTGCAGCAATAGAAACAAAACATCATTCTGTCATTTACTGAGTGCTAAATCATCAAATGCACATAAACCAGTAAAGTGGGAACAAATGTGAATTGATGTAATTGTTCCTGGATTTAAAAAGGTAGAAAAATACAGAGACCTGAACAAGTCTGACTTATACAGAAGCCAATGCTTGGGCACAAGCTGGATCAACACATCCTAATGTGTGTTAGTTTATCTAGAGTTCTCTGCTGTGTACATTTGGCTATGTTGATTTATTTATTTATTTATTTATTTATTTTGGCCATTTCTTTTCTCATGAGGATTTTCAGAGCCTTTAGATTTCTACTTTCTGCATATCACTTATATTTTGAAAGAATTCCTGCTCTTTTTCATGTTCCATTTTAAATCAAGTCCCACCTACAGCACATTTTGATATTTCTGAGCTGTCACTTCTACCTATGATTCATTTTTGCATGTTTTGTCATTCCTAATTTTGCAGTTTCTAGAAGTGGCTGAGGAAGATGGCAGGTGATAGAAAGATCTACAGGAGAGAAGGAAGAAAACATCTTGCATTTCTCAGTGAGCTAAATTGCAGGCTGTGACATTTTCAACAGTCCATATGGAGGTGATCAAACTGCCTCTAAAGGACAGCAAATGCTTCCCCACAGAGATTGGAATATGCATATATAAGATACTTCAATAACTTTTCTTCTATTGCCTGGCATTTCTGCTTAGTTGGTGTTTTCTTTGCCTTGAGGATTTTTTAGTCCTTCAAGGCAGAGCAGGAAAGTTGAATCACTGGGCTGATGGAAGAGGTGTATTTCCCATGCTGAAATGGCCTAAATTAGAGTGGAACTCTGCAGAATACTTTTTTTAAATAAAGATTTAAATAAAGATCAGTTCATAGAAACAGATCTATCTCATGGATTAATTTCTCGTTAGTTAGAACAACTGACCGAGTAATTTCCAAAAATAATTTCCAAGTTAAAATCAGATAAGAAAACTCAAATCTCCAAGATCCAGAGAACTAGAACATGAAAACAGTATACCTCAAGACATTGTGACTCACCTTGAAATCTTGCAATAGCTCTACTGTTTTGGGACAACACTAAGATGTTGTATATGCATTAATGCATAAAGATACATTATGCTTTGGGTCCATCATCTTTCCCTTTTTTGTTTGTTACTTTAAACTGGAGGGTTTCAACCAATAGCTTATCTGTTTGCATTGTCATACTGGAATGTACACTATTTATTTTGTCTGCAGACTGATAGGGCACTATGAGGAGCCAGTCAAACTAGATACTTGTTCAAATTCATGAGTCTCAACTCATTAGCTAGTCTCACAGTAATCTCATTTTGATTTTTAGATGCAAGTTCTAATGATAATTGCCTAAAGTTCACATTGCTTTCTTCACCGTCAGTCCTTTTTTGACACTTCTTGAAATTGTTTCAATATGTAGTGTAGGCAGGGGTGTCATTAGCAATTTGACATATGTACACATGCTAATTTTTCTGCATCCTGGTCTCTACTGTCCTAGCATAATTAATCAGACTTGGTTTCTTTCCACTGTAAGAAACATATAGGGACTGCTAGCATCTAGAATGCACTAGTCAACACCAGTTTCTTTTCAGGACTATTCCAATTGAAGTAAATGGGAATAATTTCTTCTCAACATTTCTGAAAGTCATTCTGTTCATTTCTTTCTTTCTTAGCATAAAACCTTAGAAGCAGAAGCAGTTAAGATATAAGAACACCATGACAGAAGGGCTTATACCTCCAATGTTGTGACACATGGGGCAGTTCCACTTGTTCAAAAAAAAATACCACCTGGAGGTGTTTGAGACAGATCCACCTCCAGGACTAGAAAAGGAAGAGAAAGCTCATGGCTGTGCTGCTCCTATACTACAAAAACCTGTTCAGAGATGTCGTTTATTAGCCCAAGTGCCGTGCAGTACTGACATGACCATATTAAGTTTCCAACACCTGAATTTTCTGCACAGCGCTCCTCTGTGTGGATGTGATATTTCTAGGATCCACTGTGTGTGTTTGTTTTGTCAGACACTTCCCCTGGAAAGCAGTTCTTCGGACATCTAGAAACATGAGAGACAAAAAGAGACAGCAGCTGAATTGGCAATGTTGGCAAGCTATTCATATGTTAGAAACCAGACTCCCACCCATGGTCAAATGCTAGTGTTTTATCCAGACCAGGATGCCACTCAGATCTCAAATGAATAAAGCAGAAATAAATACTTCTCAGTCATTAAACATTTCAAAATTGAGCTTTTGAAAGCCAATGTGAGTGCTGCTTTTGAGGTGAATTATTCAGCCTGAGACCTACTACAAAACTGAAGTAGGTGAGCTATTTTTTCTGCACATTAGCACACTGTAATAGAATGAACTTTTTATTTCCTTAGAATTGCACAAAAGAATTCCAAACCCATTAAGGTAAAGGCCTACCTTCTACAGTGGCAGATGGTTGTCAAAGACATTTGGGTCCCAAGGACTGAAATGGAATAAGATAAATATGCTTCTCAAATGGAAATAATGTGCCTAGGAAAAACATGCAGGAGTAGAACTTTATAAAAAGCTCAGCATATTAATTCTAGAGAAGTAACAGAGTCATTAAAGGATCACAGATTTCTCTATAGAAATAAGGGACCTTGAAACAGAAAGTTGGGTCAAATCTCTTTTCTGCTAGCATATACAAGATATATCCATAAAGTAATCAAAGGGTGGTGATTTTAGGTGTAAGATTAAAGGCAGAAGACTTCATATTACTGAATGCTGCAGTGCCTAAGATTACATTACAGGTTGCTTCATTTTCAAACTACAACAAGTTTGTAATAGTACCTTTTAACAATAACATTCTTTCTTTTCTTTCTTGAGTAAAACTAGATCAAACATGTTCACTTCTTTTGTTGTGGCTGTTTTTCATGGCTGGGCTTTCATTTCATGCTTAATGCCTTGGCCAGGAATCATCAAACTTGTCTAAACAACCAAAAAATACCTCTCATGCCAAAAAAGACCAGCAATGTAAAATACAGAGAATGAACATAGACTGTGGGTTCAGGACCAAATTTGCATTGGCTTGGCTCAGAAACCTGTCCTTTGTCATCAGGACTCTTGTGAGATTAATGACTAATGGAGAGCTAGTGCAACAGTGGGACAACTTAGCACAGGACGTGCACTTATTTTCCTCTGTTCATGTACTTCATTTAAGTTGTTCATTTTGTCACAGAATGTCAATTACTATGGATTATTCTCCATTATACTGAGGTTACTTTCCAGGAAAACCTCATTCTATTCTACTGACGAAATACAGAAATTGTTTCTGGGAAAAAAAAGTCTAGTTTGTCTTGTCTTCCAGAGACTGTAACAGACATGTACATGATTCAGAAACACTGTTTGAAAAGAAAGAAAGCAAAATCCAAACCTAAGGTTTTGATGTGGAGGATCTTGACAACAGAATAATAGTACAGATTAAAAGGCTTTTTGGCTTTTCCTTGTCAGTGAAATGCTAACTTAGGGCATGAAGCACCTGCCAGAAGTCTCTGGAGAGCTACCTATGTAAAGATGGAATATGAAACACAGTTTCTCTAGCAGTCAGTCTATCTTTGTCAGTAACATAGCCTTTTCTCTTTATTTCCACTTTACTTTTCCATCTGCCTGTCTCACAGGTTCCTTTGCTCTTCCACTCCTTTTTTCCCATCTGCCCTGCACCAGCAGCTCTTTAAATAACCATGGCTGTTATTGCTGTTATTTGGTGACTTTTAGCAGAGAGAGATGAGCATAATTGGCAATATATTTCCCAGTAAATTCATTAGGCAAGGGGAACACATTTTTTTTCTATTACATCAGCCCTTACACACAGGACCATCATTTCATTTTCCATTTTAAATTTAAATCTACTTCAAAACTTTCCATATCATATTACATTAGACCCTGTCGTTCTCTGCTACTTATAAATGGCAGAAGGAAATTGTGAGTAGCAGGCTAATGGCCTAATTTATAGATGTGCCAGGGCAGCTGAAAATCAGGTTTCTTCCACAACCATTATATGGGAGTACTTTCTATTTTTATATCAAATCCCGAGGCAACTTTCTGGAACTTCAGCTACAGAAGGACTCCTCCAGCTGCTACAGTGGCAAAGACTGCCAACTCCTCTGAAAGCCACTTCCTAGGACATTGTTAACCACTTTGCAAAGTTCTCGTCTAGCACTTGGAGGGTTTTTTTATTTTTATTTTTTTCTTCTCAGCTTCCTCTCAGCAAATGCTTATTCTTCTTACTTGCTTAGTAGGGATGTTCTGGGGAGGTGAAGAACACATCTGTTCCCTCCTTCAAGACATTGGGTACAGCAAAACTGCAAACTGCTATTATCTGCCCGCAATAATGGCTTCCTCTTAAAATGGCCCAGTGCACAAGAGTAAGGAATAATCTAATTCTCTTCGTACTTTATCAGCCACTGAAGACATTAAGTCAGTAAGGGAAGGCATCAGAGAAGGCAGAACTAAGCACTCTTGCCTGTCCTAGGAGGCTAAAATTGACATAGCTCTGAATCATCTCTGCTGCTAGCTCTGCTCTGTTATATGGTATTACCTCCACTTTCCCCCACATTAAGTAGAGAAAAGAGGTCTCCTGGTGTTGCCCTGCACTGGCACGCCGCTGCTAAAGCAGCACAGTGCTTGTTATGTGGTGATACAACACAGAGCTTCACATTTCTCAGAGAAATGATCTAGATCTTAGGGACAGAGAGATGTACTCTGTTGAATGCTGGGGAACTTTCCTAGCCATGTGTTCTCCCTGGACAGTACTTCTCACAGCCATGTTGTTTCACGTGCCAGCTCTGAATTTTCCTCACATCACCCAGCAAGCGCTATGCTGTCAGAGACGGCCTCCACCACAAAGCCCAGGTGAGGGAAGTACATAACCACCTAAATCTGTCCACTGGTGGGAACCTAGAAGGGACTGGGCCAGGGAAGATTTGAGTTCCCACTAAGCAAAGGAATGACAGAAAGGACAGCAATTGTGGAGCGAGATGGATCCAAAGATTTCAATCAGAAATGGGAGCTTTAGAAGTATAGAATGCTTTTGTCATCAGTCTTTAAGGCTTTTTTTTTTTTTTTTTTTTTTTTTTTTTTAATTTTCAAAAGCAAGGCAAGGTAAGCAAAAGTCTCTCAGCTGATGGAAGGTGGAGATGGTCTTCATGTCTATTTCAGAGCTGTATCTGCTCTGACTAATGTGTATCTCCAGTCTGGCACAAACTCACCATTGAGACTGGGTGACAGAGAGCAGCACAGGAAACTTTCCCTGAGACTGATAACAGGAGAGTTTCTAAAAAGCACAGCACATTTTGGGAGTATAATATTTAAAATGTAGCCATTATTCAAATAAAAGGACTAGAAATACCTTTTTTTCATAATTTCCAAGTAGCAAAATACCTGCAAAGGCTTTCTGAAGAATAGTAGAGACTAAGGCCGAGTTTTTTGGAGATAAACCTGAGTCCATGTGATCTTTGAAAACTCACCTTACTCACAGAAATTCCATTTCACCTCTGTCTGCCGTAGCCAAGGTCTCCTTCCCAGTTCCACTGCAAGCCTTCTGTACTTTCTGATCATGCAATAACCCTCCAGCTCTCTACTAATTTACAGCTGTTCAAACAAGCTCTACAGCAAAACAAAGTTTGTATGCATCTTCCTATTGAGTCTGTTTCTTCTTCCTTCCTGATCTATAGTCTCTCTCTGCCTTGGGAAATGAAACCCAGCAGCAGTACAGGCAATTTTTCATCCTGCTTCCATCTGCTTCTGAATACATGTGCTGCAAGTTAAGGAGCTATGAATGATGGAGTGCAAGTAATTTTAGCTTAGTGACAGTTGGTTAAAGAGTTATGTGTTAGAAAGGAAAGAACAAAAGACTTTGTGTGGGGTATGTAGAAGGAGTGAAAAGTTTGCACCTGAAGGACTATGCATTAGGGCAAAAAGAACTTGAGGACTAGTGGAGGTTTTAAAGGCTGCAAGAAGCATCAAGAGACCTTTGGAGGTCTGTAAGAAAGCAACATCATTTCTCTGGTGAATCAAAGCAGAGAGGGACTCTTAACCACGTTGATCTCTTTACATTAAAGTTTAGATGAGACCATTAATGGGCAGAATAGCTCTGATCAGGTTCATGCTTCTCTAACTGGAATGCTGTCTCAGATCTTGGCTATACCATATTCTGACCTGAAACAGTGCCTCAGAAAACACTATAAGTACGTTTTTCTGGTGGGATACCTGCCACTTATTTGGATTCGGAATATTTTATGAGAATTCATTAAGTTGTCCATTCAAGTAGAAAAGATCACTAAAATGCTATTACTAGTCGTGACCCCATAAGCACCTTTGTTCACAGACTAGACAAATTATCTTTAGACACATTGGCATCCCTCCAGTTATGATCTTTCTTGATTGATTCCTGGCTTTCAACTTTGAAACATTAATTGGGAACCAATCAAACAGAGTCTAAAAGAGGCAGAAAACAACAACAAAAACGTATTATGACTTTCTGGTTACTCATTATTTATAGTGAAATGAAGACTGGTATTTATGTAGGAGTTTTTCCACATTATTTCCCATAATCAGTGGGTTTTGATGCCTAACCATTCAATGACAACCCCACCACAAACAAAAATGAGAGACTATTCAAGGCAAACAGTACTGCAGACAAAAATACAGAAACCATGCCTAATAGTATTTATTATAATGAAGACTCCAAACTTTACATTCACAATAATTATAATTAATATTTGGCATGTGATACTAAATAATAGAGATGCTAGTACTTAGGGACACAAGGAATGACAGCGGGAAGAAAAGACGATGCATGTCACTACTATCACATTCCATTCCTGCTGCTGGCACTTTCTCCAGCTCCTGTGTTCTGGCAATAGTTTTTACAGCCTTAAAACAACTCTAATTGCAATATGAGATTTTAAAATACATACCCCCACCCCAAAAAAAAAAAAAAAAAAAAAAAAAAGGCAAAAAAAAAAATGCTGAATGCTGGTCTGTGTTGCTTTCAGCTGAAACTGTGCTCATACTGCCAAAATTTATCATTAAAAACAAGATTTAGCTATATTCTGGGAAATTAAGTTTATAAGAGGACAGGTCCTGTGGTCTGCTACACCATCTTGCCTAAGGATATATGGACGGCCTAACTAGGGTAAACTAAAGGATTGTTCAGCCCAGTCTCCTCCCTCAAAAACAGACTGGATGGGTTCTTAGAGGAAAACTTTCCATGGAGCACCTCTTTAACACCAGTGCTAGAGTCCTCCTTCACCACAGACAGCAACCAAACCACCAAGACTGAGAGCCAGCTATTCCTCCTGCCCCATACCTCAGCTCTTCTAGAGGATGTTTAACTTCTCACCACTGTTACATTACTGGGACAATAACAGTCACAGCTTCAGTGAAGGAATAAACATTTCCCCCTTCCTCCCTTCCTCCTTCCTTCCTTTCTTCCTTTCTTTCCTCCTTTCATTCTTTCTTTCCTCCTTTCTTTCTCTTTCATCCTTTCTTTCCTCCTTTCTTTCTTTCCTCCTTTCTTTCTTTCCTCCTTCCTTTCTTTCCTCCTTCCTTTCTTTCCTCCTTCCTTTCTTTCCTCCTTCCTTTCTTTCCTCCTTCCTTTCTTTCTTTCCTCCTTTCTTCGTTTCCTTTCCTTCTTTCTTTCTTTCTTTGGGATGGGGGACATGGAGAGAAACATGGAGAAGAGGGAATTTATCACAGCGATTCCCTTTATGAGCAGCCATAAGTAATTGCTTCTAATCCATCATCTCCAAATCAGAAATTATTTAATCAACTTTTTCATTCCCCTTCCCATCATCACTTTTACCAACTAGCAAGTCCTAGCCCATTCAGTCTCACTGTTCAGAAAAGCTATTCAACAGTCAGACAATAGCTCTCAAATTGTTGTTGTTTGTTTTGTGTGATTTTTTTAAATATATATATATATACATTTTACCTTTTTTGTCCAACAGGGCCTGGAACACGTGGGACCAGTATAGATATTGATATATGTCTCTCCTGGCTACTGGAGGAAAAGGGGCAAGTTATTGCTGTCTTTAGCAGCACCATGATTTTGTTTGGCTTGTTGAGAGAGCTCCACATCTAGAAATACAGGAAATGAAAATAGAGAGACAAAAGGGAGAAGTTAGTGTCACCTTTTATCCCTTCTAATTCTCCAGACTCCAGTTCTAACTGCTACACACTTTCTGAAGCAGACTGATCAAAAATGTATTTAGTACATCTGATATGGCCATCTGGGGCAGTTGCTATTCTTTATTCTGTCCATTAAAAAAAAAAAAAAAAAAAAAAAAAATTGAAATTGTCTGAGAATTGTCAACAACTGATACCAAGATCTAATTCCAACAGGGTAATAGCCCATTTATAGCCCCATCTTGAATGGGTAAAGTGATGAGTGTGTGTGTGTATATATATATATATATATATATTGTTGTTGTTGTTGTTGTTTTTTCAGGCACATTCACCAGGGTCTAACGACTACCTAGGACACCTTTCATCAGCTTTCCTGTAAGGATGTTATTATGAGAGACAATGTCAAAATTCTAGCTAAAATCAAGTTAAACAGCATTCACTGCTTTCCCCTCATCCACCAAGCCAGTCATCTCATCATAAAAAAATTATCATATTGGTCTGGTACAATTTCCCTTTTATAAACCCACACTGGCTTCTCCCAGACACCTTCTTGCCCTTGGATTATCTGGAAATGGTTTCCAGGATTTTTTGTTCCATCACCTTCCCAGGGATCAAGGTGATGCTGACAAGTTCTCCAGATTCTCTTTCTTTAAGAAAGTAGTGGTATTTGCTTTTTTCCAGCCCTCTTTCCAGCATTATTCCCTTTCCTGTTAGTTAATGGCAGACTGAAGTTTCTCAACTCACTGGAAATTTTCTCTTTTAATTACTGAATCATCACTACCTTAGGCCTCTTCCAAAATAAAACATAAAGCTTGCAAACTATTGACAGAAGCAGTTTCCACCTTGCTGTGAGGATTGGTTATATACAGAGACAGAAACATTAGTAAAATGTAAATTAAAGCAGTAAGAATATGCATTATCAAAATGGGAAAATAAGCAACAAGGGAAAAATAAACTGTCTGATGAGATGATTCCCTGTATTCTTTCAAAGGGATTACCAATTTTCCTCCCCTATCAGGCCATGTGTCAAACCCTTCACATGTTTAAAAACAAACAAACAAAAAATTACAAGACATTAGCAGCTTTCCCAGACAACTTGGAAATACTTCACAGTCTCCATGCTCTCCCAGCCCTTTTCTTTTTGCATGATGTAGGCCTGGCACCAGAGGCCATATG
Source organism: Nettapus auritus (assembly GCA_011076525.1). Lineage (NCBI taxonomy): Eukaryota > Metazoa > Chordata > Aves > Anseriformes > Anatidae > Nettapus > Nettapus auritus. Next base: position 41,042,735 of record CM021766.1, read on the forward strand.
CAGGTGAAGAACCAGATTGGCCATCACTGTACTTCAGCTATATTTTTTACAAAGTTTTCATCTCATACATGTGAATCTACACTCAGTTTTGCATGCAAAACCAATGAATCAGGCCTACCAGATTTTTATTTATTTCTTTATTTTGCTTAGGAGTACTTTTAATTAAAAATAAATATTAGAGATTCTAAGCTATCTTTCTGCTTCTTGGCATGTTTACTTCACATTCTCAGGTTTTGTTCCACAAGGTCTAGATGGACTAAGAAAACAAGCAGACACCTACAGTAAACTCTAAAATTGGGCAATTCTACACATCCTCCTTCAGTGGGTGACTTATTTATGATGGTCACTAAGCTCTGACCTTGGTAGCTGAGCCTATCAGACTGCTGGGGATCAGATCATATGAAAATCCATCCTCTCAAACTTTTTAAGGAACCCAAGAGAGAGAGAAGACAAATACCCATTTCACAGATTTAAACTTTACATGTAGAAGAGGAGAAACACTGGGAAACTACCCATCTCTTCAAATGTGATCATTCATTCAGACATCTGTACCTGCAGTATGTTTTTGCTGGCAGAGGAAGGCGTTAGCAAAGGTGAGAAATGTTTCATGCCTGAAATAAAATTCTGATTTCTTTGAAGGAAGATTTTAGGAAAGAGGAAATAAAATCAGAGTTTGGTTTGTGCCATTCTAGTCCATGTCTGGCAGTCTTCTACAGCTCAAGTTTGCAGCAGGAGAATTGGAGATGGCTGGGTTTGGATTCTTGTTACACCGTGCACATTTTCAGCTTCAGTTTTGCTGTATGAAATCTGAATCAAGAGAAACTCAAAGACTAGTAAATCTTGTAGGGAACTGCAAGATTTCAGAGCTTCCCACCACCATCAGGCAAGCAGTTGGAATATTCCCCTGTCCAGATTGGCCATTTTCCAACACTTGCAGATTTTTTTCTTCTAGTTTTGCCTCTGTTGTGCACAGAGGAACAAACATAAACATATTGAAAACCCACAGAATTAGTCATTCTTTGTTTTTGTATTCATGTCTTAAACAGACATCCACGAAGGAAATTATGTATCTATGTACATAATTTTCCACATCCTTATGAAGAAAATAAATTAGCATCAAAAACAACAACAACAAAAAAACATTTGATAAGAACACTTAGAAAGAAGTTTCAGAGTATGGGTACTGGCTACTGTTCTATCTTGGAAGCTGTGCTAAGCTGCCCTGATTAACAAGCTGCACCGCCATACATAACAAACACCTCTACTTCACTGCCTTATGTACAAGATTAATGCAAACCTGTATTCCTTCCATGCTCTTCAAAGTTTTAAATCATTCACATCTCAGGTGCAGAGCCTATTTTTTTCTGTTTTCCTTCAACAAGTATCTAGCCTGTAACCTCAGCCTGGATACTGGTCATGCAGATGACTAGACATTTGCTTCTGAGCTGCCTTTGTTCTATACAGTAATTATTCCATTGCATTTGATTAATACCTTAAACCACATCTCTTTCCCAAAGACTGAGGCATCTTTTCATCATTGTCTCAAAAAAAAAAAAGGCAATGAAGAAATTTTATAAATATATGTAAATAGGTAGATTTTAATACATAGTCTATCTTTCTATATGGCTACAGTATTTACATAAATATATATGTATAATGATATAAAAGGAAAATATTCAAATCTGTCTCACTTTCTTACACAAACTGCATTTTCATTTGGTCCTTCCAGAAATATATACTCAGTTGTCAGGATGAAAAGAAGGAAAGAACCTCTCATGACTGAGGTTATTCACTCATGTTAACATGATAGCATATTGCTGGAAGTTATTTAGATAGCCTGGTGACAGCTGAAGTAACAATACCTGTAGAATTCAAAATAGCAAAATAAATATATTTGCCAAAAGAACCTGGTTTTTCACTCTGTTGATGTCTTTGTACATACTATTCTTGGTTATTTCTCAAACTGATGGAAAGCCTACAGAAGTGAATACCCAAGGGAAACACCCACAGAACAACTACGAAAATTACTGAGAATTTCCCATCTCCCCAGGGCTTTAAAAACTCTGATCTGGGTGGGTCTCAATAGCGAAGGTGACATGTCTTTCCAACTATTTAAATCCTCCTGAGGCTACCCTCAGGGCAGCTAATTTGGAGACTGCATGTCTACAAATACAAGTTAACTTATGGATCCTGAAAGTGCTTCCACGCTGTGAGGTTCAGCTTCTCAGTTCCACTATATGGCTGGATGCCTCATCCCACTTATATGCAGATTTCCGTGCAAGGTTTTCATGCCAGTCTCTGAATGTGAATAATGAAGATTTATGACATGAACTGTGAGGACTGGATATCCACTCTAAGCATTGCAAGATTCAATTCACAGAAACTACCTAACCTGTAAGCAACACTGACTTTCAAATGGGGGCTTGAAGATTTGGTATCCTGTTAACAATGTCTCAGTCTATCCTCTTGCTTCTTAAACTTGATAACTATTGAATTATATCAAATTTAAAAGGCTATGCCATGATTAATTTCAGCAGTAGTTCTTCAGATTTCACAAATGAAAAACAATTCGTAGTAGCTATAAATGCTTACTTGTGTGTCTTGGCAAGTTGATGCCATGTGCACACATAAAATGTTAACCTTATTAACAATATTGCTTTATGTTAATTGCAGTAATAAAAGAGCAGAGAAAGAAGAGGAAGTCAAGTCTCTTGGGTCTCACTGAAGTACAAAGAGTGCTTCTCACTTTCAGGGTTTTGCTCGTGCAGGAGGAAAAAGCCCTTAAACACTGCAGAGCTCCCCAGTTCTGCCAGCCACAACCATTACTGCACGGTTGTCACAGCTCATTTAAGCACGCTGATCACTCATGGCCTGCTAGGCTTGACTTTTCGCCAGTGCACCAGTGACAGGCATTTGTCTCTGTCACCATTTTCAAGAGCACAGATCTCTTGGCAGCAGCAGGAGAAGTCCAATAACCGGTCCACAACAAAACATTGGGAAATGAAGAATCAGAGGCATTGACAAATGGCAGTGATGCTCTGACAGCAGTTGACATGGCGACACACGGAAGCAAAGCTTTGTTGTGAATAAACTGCAAACGTCTGTTACAGTGAGGGGCTCTCCAAAGAGAAGCAAGGCAAAGGAACCATCAACCCTTATTTGTCCTGAAGAAACATTAATCTTTTCTGCTATTGTGGGGGTCAGTGCATGTGAAATAGAGATAGGTTCAAGCTTCCAGTTTGAGATGCAGATCTGGTTTAAAATTCAGCATCATCTATTTTTTCTTGCTGAAAAAAATGTCTTTTCAGGAGTTTGAGGCTGGCCTTATCTCTATTGCACAGGCCTCACAATGCAAGAAAGTGCTTGTTGGAAGCACACTTGAAAAAACACAAGCCCTATGTCAGACAGATTTCAGCAGACCACGCATTGATTGCTTTCTGGCAAACAAAACTTGCAGGTTCAGAGGTAATGTTTTCATGAAAGCAATCCTAAATTGATTAGGAGTGGTTTTACTGAACAGAGACCTTCCAAGGCAGCACTGCAAGTAAAACTGAACACAGGCAATGAGGCACTGTTACGCTGACTGTTTTTGCTGGCTGTGCAAAAGACTTTCCCCTTCTTTCTTGTAGACACAGGTAATAAACATGCACTCCTCACTCACACACAGAATTAGTTGTTGCACAAAGATTATTAACCATTTGGGACTAAATGTCTTCAACCATTGACAAGACTTAATGGAAGCTTAACTAAAGCAGCCACAAAAAAAAAAAAAAAAAAAAAAAAAAAAAAGTGATGATTTGCACCCAGACTTATCTGCTTACCTGCCTGGCTTGACTCTGTACTGTCAGCTGGCTCTTGGGTGTCAGACCTCAGTTACAGTCTTCCAGTGCTTTCCCACACTGCCCCAGAGGTTTTTTTCATCATTTGATCTATTCACTTATATGTTTCTATCCTCCTGGTGGTCTCTAGTCACCTAGTTGGCAACTGACCTAGAGGAGAACAAACATGTAATCCAGGAATTATTTATAGGAACAATAAATACAATCAGGTCAATGGATGATACCTCAATTGTTGACTCCTGCCATCTGCGGAGAGGCAGCCAACCGAGTATCCTGGCTATAAGAAACTCATAGGTGGAAAATATTCTGCTACATATTATGAATATATGTATATATGGATTATTAAGAGCATAGGGGTCTAGGCTTAAAGCAAGCAAGCAAGCCAACATGGGAAACTGCTGCCACAGGACTTCAGGTCAGTGAAGAGGACAATATAATTCTATCTCCTTGGGTGGTGGGAATGAAACGTACTGCACTGAGAAGGAAGGGGATGAGAAAGAATTGCTCAAGGCAAAAGAAGAGCCTATAAGCAGCCCAAGACTTAGATCTTTGTGATACCATATTTCTGAAACATTTCTTATAGCTTGACAAGGACTAGACAAAGAGGAGAGGTACTGCTGATTTAGCTCAAGGCATAGTTCAGAAAACAGTAAGCTAAGACAAAAAGGATGAAGGAGAACAACCTGACGCAATGGACATTCAAGGGAATAAATTGAGGATTATATTTTCAAAGTTTAACATGCAATCTGACAAAATTCTAACAAGAATTAATGAATTACAGTCTCAACAAATAAAACTGCTATCACAGTAGGTCTATGAAAATAGTGACCAGCTCGAGGTCACTTTCAAACACTTTAAAAGAAGCTAAAAATCTGGGGATGAACTGGAATATTTGGCTCTATGATAATAATGATACGGCAAAAAAATGTGGTGGATAGTAAAATCTGTTGTACACAGTAATACTGAAGGTGTTCTGATTATACAGGAATTACATAGTAATCACATAGGAATTACATAGTAATCACATCTGTGAAGGAGCATTTAAATGTTAAAGAAAGCTGAGAGTCAAACAGGACAAAAATATTAACAACGTCAATAGCAAGAACTGAATCCATACAGACTGAAATTTCCATGCCTAAATTGAAAAGGGATATTATTATTATTATTACATTCTTAAGCATCTAAGGAATTGGTGGTTCTTGTGATGTGCTAAAAAAAATGAGACACTGCAAGTGCAGAAGATTAATAATAGAGATTTATCTCCACAGATACTGGGTAAATGTCACATTGGTGCATAACAATTTTACACATATTTAAACTACATTTACTTGCAACAACTAGCACCCAGAAGAGGAGAAACAAGGCTTGATCGTTTCCCGAGTACACTGTTGTGTTTGGATCAAAATGATACTGACATAGTGACCTTTATTATTTAAATTCAATATATTTTTAGGAGACGAGTCAGAAACAGTCACTGAAAGAGCACATAACCTAAAAAGGGACAACTACATAACAATAAAGAAGCTTATTAGAAGATTTAAAAACAATAGTCAAAAGATGAAGATATTTTCAAGTAGAAACAAGTCAGAAGTACAAGTTCAGAGGAAACATAAACCATCAAGTTTTTTTTTAGAACAACAAAGAAAAACTGACACCATTAAACAGTAATTTACAAAGGTCAGAAGCAAGAAAAACAATCTCAAAAAGAGCAAGTCACATCCATTGAAAAAAAAAAAAAAACAGCATTTAACCTTAACACGTTAGAAACATACAACATGACAGAACAGAAGCAACCTGCTAATGGCTAATAACATCTTTCTCAAATATGTGAGAAAGGATTCCATGGTTCATGGACTCTGTGAGGCTGCTGGATGATGGGGGTGTAAAAGAGCACGCTTTTAGGGGTAAAACTGAATGAACTCTTTGTACTGGTGTTTGCTATGGAGGAACTTAGGTTTCTTCACCTAGACAGTGCTTTGTACAGATAATTAGAAGTTGTTTCAAACTGATGAGCCAGTAACAGAAGCGTTGGAACAAATCAGTAGAAGAAATAGTAAAAAATGCTCAGAAAGATATCCCTAAAGGAATTCCAATACAACATTGCTGAGTAACTGGGAAATGTAACCCTGCACTTAAGTCAGTCATCGTATTTGAGAAAGGGAGGACAGGAATTCTGATAACAATTTGAAACATCTGGAGGAATAAAAACCTATAAACCTTTATTTCTTCCAGTGAATCAACAAAAACTATGATAGAAAATATAAATCCCTTCAAACCACTTGTAATCCAGTCCTCTGAGTCTTGGGTACATTACAATTTATATACTTAAATTGATTACTCAATGCCAAACAACATATGCTAAGGAGCTGATAACAGCTGATAACTGAAGGGGAAAAAAAAAAAAAAAAAAAAGAGAGAGAGAACAAAAAAGGAGAGCCACCAACAAAACAGCTGCAAGACTAAAGACTATCTTCTGATCCTCTTGATTGAGGAGTTGTGTCCACTTCAGTGACAAGGACAATTTTAAGGAGGAATTGAAGACTGTGATGAAGAAGTAAAAGGAAAGTGGCCATGGGCAGAATGATAGAAGCAGATTGTATCTAAAGGAGGAGGAGGACGACTAAGAGGTTATTGAACTAGACAGTAAGAATTAGTTGCATAATTTCAAAGGAAATTATTGGGATGTTCCTTCCCTATTGGTAGAAAATAGTTATTAAAGAAATTGTGAAGGCTTTACAATGTGATCAGAATTTGTATAATAATGTGTTTAAATATTATTGAATTGCTGTACTTTTGCTGAACTCATCTAGAAGGAATGGACACACAGCTTAATACAGGAAATGTTGTTTCAAATAAATAAAGAGTGAGAGGTGCAATAATTTCCATTAGTGAAAATCCTGCCTGGAGGACTTCTCTCTGATGTTTGTTTGATGTTTAAAGCTCTCCAATAAGATATATTTAGTTTCTCTGCCCTTATGTTACCATGTGATTATATTTTAATTTCCATGCAGTTTTTCTTTACATCTGTTGTCAATTTGTTTGGTTTGATGGTTTTTAACACTTTTTTTCTCTTTGCTTTCTATTTCTGGTCATGATACCACACAAACTTGACTCTGAAAAAATCTGCCCATGCCAATTTTAGCCTTTTCCAATCAGGAAAAAATGTTTTCTTGTTTAAGAAAACATGTACAAAATTAAGAAGTATAAAACAGCATTTGACCTATCCTGGCACATTTGACATGACTCGCTAATTTTTGTAAGGTTTCTGTTTACACATTCTAAAAACTGCAGAATTCAGAGTACAGAAAAAAAATGTTTCAATCTGTTTTTTTTTTGTTTGTTTGTTTGTTTGTTTTTTTTCTGTTATATTTAAGTTATCAGATATGGTGATTAGACTCGTTGCTTGGTTGGGTAGTGTCTCTGCTTCAGAGTTTGGTTATGATCAGTTTCCACAGCTCATAATTCCATGCCATGTTTCATGTTGTCACTTTTTGCTACATTCCCATTTACTCTGCCTTAGCTTGTTCTTTTCCTTCCTCTGATTGATTTTTCCATTTCTCACCTATCATTTATCTCAAGTTCCTGTTCTGACAACCTGTTCTCTGGTCTATGCCATTCCCTTTAATATCTAATTATTTTCCCTTCTTGCTGCCCAGCTAGTTTTCAGCATGCTTTCTCAACTAAATACAAAGATCTTAATATTTTTGTACAGTTTTCATATACCTTTGCACAGCTTCTTCTATCATGGGTGTTTAAACCTGTAGAGTACTCCACATAATGACCATTGTTCTAGTTTAACCTTGTCACAGCAGAATATTTCTCCATGACTACTCCAAACTGATTTTTTTTTGATGAATTCTAGCTCTAATCTTAGTGTTTAATCAATAATCATTTGGCATATTTCAAAGAATTCTCAAAAAATTAATATGACATGTTGCATTTCATCTTGTTTTCCATATGTCTTTAGTCTCCTGAGCTTCAATCTCTGTTTAAGTTCCTGGTTTGTGAAGAGCACTGTTCATAAGTTAAAGGTCTTTTCTCTGAAATAACCATGGTCTAATCAATTTAAAGGTGATTTTTATTTAACACTCCACCAGTAAAATAGGTTCTATACTTGTATGAGCTTCCTGAGGACTATGTACCAGTTTCCTATAAAACAAATAGAAAAAAGCATTGAATATGTATATTTATATTAAGCACTACTTAGAATTTATGTACAAAATTGTTAAGCATTTTTTACTTTAATGAAAGATTTCAACTTTTCTACAAATTTCCAAACTCATTCATAGTTTACGGGCAATCCAACTGTGCCAAAACAAGTGCAAGCCAACTAACATAGCTGTTGCTACTGTAATTAGAAGACAGCAGCATTATCTTCCAGTTATGGGCCCATACTCATCCGCAAATGTGTTAAAATGATACTTGTGAAAGTGCACAATAACTATACTACCATCTATCTAGAATGAGACAATCTGCAAAGGAAAAGAGACAAATGTACCAATTAGGTTCAACATAGTATGTAAGGTTGACTCATTATATCATTGCAGTAGACGACAAATCTGGAAGCAAGATTTAGCCTGTAAGGTGGACAAAACAGGCTAAGGTGAATTCGGAAGTTGAAGATTATGCCCATTAATTTTCTTTTTTCTCTTGATTTTTAATTAGAGATGCTTAGATATTTAGCTTATACAAAATAGTATTCACATATTCATGAAATAGTAGAAGATTATTATTGTTATTAAAAAAAGTGTATAATGTTAAAATTAATTTAAAATGTTCTTTAATATCCAGACTATAACGATTTGGCATTGACTTCAGCTTTTTTTTTTTTCTTTCTTTCTTCCAGAGAAACCAAAGGAAAAACTCCCATTAAAAGTAAGACCTTAAATGTATATTCTAGGTGGGATCTAATCAAAACTTGAGTCAGCCTAAAAAAGACTAAGAACATACAAACAGATTTCAAGAACATAAAAAGTTTTTGAAAAGAGAAAAAAAATATTCACAGAGAAAATGATAATAAGTAACAAATTTCAACTGATTTTAAAGAGAGAAAATTCAGCTTAGATAACAGAAAAAAAATCTTAACAGTTGTGAAATAGTAATAGGCTAGGGAACCTAGAGAGATTTTCAGATTTTAAAATATTTGTTTATCAGTCAGATGACCTTCTCAGGGTTTCTGACAGAGTCCAAAATAAATGCAAAGTATCATACAGCAAGTCAGTAGCAGCTCAGTAATGCCAGAATGCAGAAGCTGGAGCCCTCCTAATTTCTCAGTGAGAACAGAGTGTAACTGCTGGTTGTCAAGATTTGGCACTAGTTGGAGAATGGCTAACTATCTGTAATTACCAACATCAGTTCATCCAGGGCAAGATACCAAATTTAAATTCTTACAGGTAGCAGGTATATACAGTTATTTTTTCTATGTCCTAAATAAACTGAGCTTTTGATCATTAACAGGCTTATAAAAGGCTCATCTATGATATTTGAAAAAAATAAACATAAATTATTGATTAAACACAATCATCCATGATGAGGTAAAAAGAATCAATCCTGAGATCCTTTCCAGACTTCTTTACTGTTACTCTAATGATCTAAAGACCTAGAGGAAGAAAAAAGGGAAAATAATGTTTTGTACCAGTTGCTATAGCAAATGCACTACAGGATATAATTGCTTTTTATTGCTTTTATGTACATAAATATTTTTAAAGCAATTCCTTTCAAAATAATTTAATGTAAACAAAGATCATGGACTACTATTCCATGTTAAGGATCATCCACACCAAAAAAGCGTATTCCAAAAGCGTTCTTCCAAAATAAGTATATGCTACAGAGAAGCCTTTAGGATAGCATCTGAACTGCCTAACATTTCATACAATTTTGTATTAGCCAGGAACATAGCTCTTCTAAAATTCTGGGAGAGAACGGATCCTTCAGAATTGTATGTTGGTACTCCTTTATTTTGTTCCAAGTTTTTTTTTTTTGTTACAACATTTGCAAATTTATCCGGATTGCAGCTGTGGCCAATTGCCAACTCCGCTCTCAGAAAATCCTAATTTTAGGCACCTTAACCTTTTAGACACCTTAACTGGACTCCAAAACTCTCAGTTTGATTCCTTTGACAATGTTCAGTTCTCCTGCATTCCCTTATCTGGTTCCTTAGCATGAAACAAATATTACTAAAATCTCTTCCTGTACTGTATGACCCATGTCCTTAAGTAAAGATTGTCATGCAATTCCTCTATTAGGATTTTCCCTTGACTTTGCTGTCTCCCTGTAATCCCTGCTAGCAATTTTACAATGAAGGTGGAGTTTTAAAGTATGTGGTCATACAAATACCTATTATGGCAGTTCCCTATGGGCTTTAAGGATGGATTTAATTCCATTCTTAAAATAAGGTTTCAGTCCCTTAAAACATTAATGTTAGAACATGACTGCCAAACCCATGTCATTTTGAGAAGAGAAACAAATTAAACTCCAAGTTAGTTTTCAAGATATGCTCAGCAGCAATTTGAGGATTTTGAGCCCTTTAAAATACTTCATTTAAGAATGTTTCCTTAGTGTCTATTTCCCCCCCCTCCTCAGATCACTCTAGTTTAATCAACTCTTGCCTAATTTACTGCATGAGTTAACTTCATGTACAGACATTGACATAAGAGAATCTGAAAGGGTTACAAAGCCTTAAACTGAATTAGGGCTTTTTTCTCTCTTGGGATGCTGGTCCTTCCAGCATATAGGAAAGGACTAGTGGGTGAAAACTGAAGCCCACGACTGGAGTTTGACTGTAGAAGGAGGCAGAAGAGGTCTCAGAAAAAGACTTCCGATTCTCCTGGGTAAACTCCTGCTGTTGTACATAAAAGCAGAGGTGGTGGTCTTTGTCTACCAACTTCTCTCATAGGAATATTCTTGGAGTATGTAGAGGTAGGTACACCCTGGGCCAAAAGGCTTTGGCTAGTTCTTTACTGTACTATCAATACATACCACAGGGTTTTAAAATGTCACTGTCAAACAAGAGGAAAGTTCATTGGAAATGCTGAAGTCCATCAATTTCACACAACGTGAGATGGCCTTGCCCCCTGTTCCTAAAGGTGGGAAGGAGCTGGTTTGTGAGAAAGCTCTACAGAGCATGTGGTTCTCACTGTTGTGGAGACCTTGTAAGAGATCTAAGCAGACAGGCCACTTGTGGTGTAAATGATTACAGGGTCACTACAGCAGGTAGTGTCAGAGAGCAACAGAAATAAAACATAAAATAGAAGAGAGGAAACACAGTATGATAAGAGCCAATGCAGAAGGGTTGAAAAGATATTACAGGATCACAAACAGGATTCAAACACACAAAGAGTAAACTATTAGTGTCTGAATTACCTAGAGAGTAAACACAAGAATTTTAGAATTTTAGCCGTATGCCAAGAAAACCAGAGCCTAAAGTGATAGGACATGCACAGCTAGACACAAAACAACTATTGAGCTTGTGATGATCACCTAGCTAGAGATTAGTCCATAGTTTTTTTAATTGTCCTTTCAATTCTCACTCACTTCTTCGAGTGAACAGATTTTGTAAGTGGTGGCTGTCATCTATCATCTACGATCTGTTAATGACTGGGTATGTACTGCTTCCATGAAGCTATTTCTTTTTAGTTTAAAAAAATTCCCCACTGATAGATACGATTTATCAAAATCTACCATGAGAACTGATGCAATGCCCTCTTCTTGGCAGAAACTTAGGATTGAATGCATATAAAACACTACTTGTTCAAAAGATTAGATGTCCACTGTATCTATATGTTCTTGATCACTTTCTAGACACATTGTCCATAGATTTGCATTTCAAGTTTCACCCCCTGTTACCAGAACCATTTTTCAAAATTATTCATCCGCATGGAATTAAGTCCCATGTTTGGAAATTTTCTTAAGTGCTTGGGGATGTTAGCAAGGTTGGGAGCTGACAGCATTTCACATGACTTGGGAAAAAGACTTGGGAAGATTAATTTTCTTAACAGAAATCTCAGAACCGACAAACTATAAGAAAACCTTGGAAATTACAAAGATGGAAAAAAAAAAAAAAAAAAAAAAAATCGTCCCTTCTGATTTTCAGCCACTCTCAAGCTCCAGCTAGGAAGATCACTTTTTTCTTCAAGCAAAACTGAGTTCAAAGATGTTCTTATCTCTTATCTAGGTATCTAGGTGGTGTGCCAATGTACTTTCAGGACAGAGATTGAAAACAGAGTAGAATAGCAACTAGTTAACTCTCTTGATTCTCTGTGATGTTCTACATAAGACAGGAATCCATCCCTGTGCTCATGTAGAGAATGAGTTCTATATGCAAGGCTGACAGCAGACCACATTTTGCAGACATTACCTCCACTTAAGTTGCATTTGTATCTGGTAGTCCTGTAGTAATTATCCTTCTGGCTGCACTTTAAAATACTTAGTTAAATTAGACAGATAAAGACATCAGGAGATGTATAAATGCATGCTGCAAAAGAAGTGTGTTAGAGGACCTTTACATCTTTGGATATGGTTTTGGCAAATGTCCTGATTACAAACACAATTTCTTTAATGTTCAAATGATGTTCTCTTAATGCTGTTTGCCCTTAGTACATTGGCTTTAATTTACAAGCTGTAAAGCTACAGATCCAGATTTTGCCTGTTACTGGTATTATTGTTCTATTAATACATATTAAGTCTCTGAAATATATTAAAATTCACTTTCAACACATTTTTCATGGAATGTTTCAGGCTAATGCATATTAAATAAAAGGTCTAATAGGCAGGAAGCAAATGATACTGTCTGGAATCAAAAAAGGAAAAACAAAAATCTAAATGTGTTTAAAAGACATAATCACATTTGCACCTGAGGGACAGGCTAACAAGCTAAAAGAAATTTGTAGAAAGTCAACACTTACAAGGACATTGCTGTTTTTATTAGCAAGTAAAAGAAAATCCAAAATGATTGGAAAGGTAGCATTTCTATCCCTAACATATTCCTAGGATGCATAAATAGAATTGTGTCTCATTGAGTGCTAACAAATCTTAGTTATGTCCCTAAACTCTGTGAATAGAAATCTCTATATTTTAATGCCTGTGACTGTCAGCAGAGTTTTGAGTCTCTCTGATAACACTTTAGAAAACGTATAGCTTTCCAGCTAACAGAGAACAGAATAAGTATCTTTGGATCTGTAATATATTTACTATAGGTAAGAAGAGACCAAATAAACAACATGCCAAATATTTAGAAAGAAGAATTACACAAAGATTTTTACTACACAGCTGAGAAATAACCAGTCTGAAGTTAATGGTATGAGTAGCTTAAGGGGGCAAAGTACATCCAAATGAGGAAGGAAAAGTGCCTGTGCAAGGAACACAGTAAAGTGCAGTAGTTGTGAATTGCCAAGAAGAGAGATTGAAACTATGCAGAGATCAGTTTTCACTTGCCTGCTTCACACATCCTGTAAAATATATGGTTTCACTGAACAATAAGAATGAAGAAATATTTGGCATATTTTTTTCTAACTTCTGATTACTTCATAGAGACTAATCAAATAACACATATTCATCAACGAAAAGAACCAGGGAGTGCTGTGTATCAATGGATGACACTTTCCAAGTAGCACAGCCAGAAAACAGCAAGCCTGTAGTCTATGTACATTCTCTACCAGAGCACATTTCTACAGCATCACCAGAGCTGAATGCTTCCAAATGAATGTCCCTAACACCTTCTCTGAGTTTCTAAAAATTACACACACTCATACACAAACATACACCCACCCACACCCACAAAAGTCAGGAAAACAATACAAAAGACCTCATTACTACATTGAAAATATTTTCAATATGGAGATGTGAGTTTCTTTGCCATACTGCTTCTGTCTAATAAAACTGACAAGGAAAAAAAAAAAAAAAAAACACCTTGCTGTAGTTATTGCTTTAGCAAGCTATGGGAAATCTTTCTCTCTCAGCCCCCTGAAATGATGAAACGGCAACATTTCCATGTCCATTAGTTGATTATTTTCAGTTGCAGGAAAATACAACTTTGCCCAAATCTTAAACTTTTACTTTTTGCAGGTCTTTTTTTTTTTTTTTTTTTTCCTCACAATCCTAAGCTCCCTTTCAAAAATTTCCTCGGATGTAACAAGATAAAAAAAAAAAAAAAAAAAAAAAAAATTTACTATTGCAAGCAAGTCCTATTTAAATAGCACATTTCACAACAAAACTAAATTTTGTCTATTTGTTTCAATGGAACAATATACCATTTTGCCTTTGCCACTCAGTAGCTAATAAAGAAAGTCATTCAGTATCTACATAATATCATCTAGAAAGATTATCACATAGGATCAGTTCTGCAGTTAGCATTTCCACAATTTAAAAAAATTGTCATTGTGTCAGCCTGCGGGGTTGGCTTATATTCCTTCATGACCATTGCAAACAGAACATTTTGCAACTACAACTGAAAATGTTGACATCCACAGAAATGATTAAACCTGATTTTTTTTCAAGCTAGTTAGAAATTTCTGCAGATGAGCTATAAGCTCATAAAAGAAATTCAACACCCCATTTTTCCACTACAGTTTTTGTCTTTTGTTTTGTTTTGTTTGCCAGTACTAGGCCATCAAGGCAGCCACTTGCATCGACACCATCCAGGAATGATGACAAAATGCAACTCCATTTCTGCTTCTGCATTTTAGTTTTGAAAGCAGTGATTAACTGTGGTGTGAGTAACAGGATTTGAAATGAGTCAAAGTCATAGAAACTAAATTTTATCTTATCTTCAGGAACACATAGAAAAGATTCTCTTTTCAAGTAAGTAAATAGTTATAAGAATGTTCCTATATCTAATAAATAGTTATAAGAATGTTCCTATATCTAAGGTCTCCATTTTGAGAGAAGAAAGATGATGACATGGGTAAAATACAACACAAAGATCAAGAGACTTTCATCCTATGGCTTGTAGTGAAATAGGCCCACAACAGATCTCAAGAACCTGCTATTCTAACCAATGATATGAGATATATCACTCCAAAAAAATTGCCACCATGATTTTGGTCCATGGATAAAGGCATAAGGTATTGCTAGCTCCTCTTTCTCTGTATAGCTTTTGCATCCTGAAAATGTGGATTCTAATCTTATCCTTATTTAAGTGCTAAGAGATTTAGTTCATCAATGTTTATAAAGCACTTCAAAGCCTTAGATGGAAATTTGTACGGGAATGCAAATTACTATCAAGTTTTCCCATATGTTACAAAAATACAGTTGTGTCATTTAAACAGAACTGACACTGTTGGGTTCTCAAATATAATAATGATGTTTTAAAACATTTATGATTGATTCCTAGTCCTCTTCCTTCCTCCTCCATCTACTTATCCCAATGTAAAAAAAAATCGTCAAATATGAGAGAATATTAAAATGCTCAACAAATCTATATAGGGTTTTTATAAACATACGAATGAATCAAATGTACAGAATATTAGCCACTACCATTAAGGATATTTAAGCCATAGTATTTTATTTAGTAATGAAGCAAAGGTAGAATAATTACTGTCAAGTAATTAACACATTTTAGTAAGAGGAAATGTATAATTTGCTTTAGGAAAAAAACAGTTATGTACTACAGTGATGGTTACAGAAATTCAGTCCATAATTCGCTGTGCTTTCTTTTGCAGATTATGATGAAACAAGTTTTAGGATACACTTCAGTATATTTTTTGTTATTGTTGTTTTAAGTTGCTGTGAATGCAATGCATCGGCTGTCTCTTTCAAGCAGCAAACAGTGAACATTTGCAGTGTGCACTTTTGGTAAACAGGAACGAGAACAGATGGGGTAAATACATTCTAAAATGATGGGTAACCCCTCTTCATTAAACAGAAGATTCAGCTTGTTGCCAAGGATGTTTGGCTGAAGAACTAAGAAAATCCTCTAGATCTTTCTGCAGTGTAAAAAAGAACAGTGCAGCTACAGAGAAATACACAAATTCAGAGAACAAACCTTGGAAAATGGCTTGAGGAGATGCACCTCTTTATGTATAAGTATGCTACCTTCTCTTACAAAAACAAGGTAGCAATACATGAAACAACACAAACAGAAGCTGAATAAAAATATAAGCTTAGATTAAGAATCGATTTAAAATTAGAATCAATGCCTGGATACCACAATAGCTGGGCATAACTTGGTTTTATATGGAGACTTTCTCATTCCATTATTAACTACTCTGAGAAAAGTTATATAAAACTTCCAGGTACCCCGCAAAAGGGCACAATCAACTTCTCTAATGCCTCTATAGCAGCAGTTTCAACAAAACAAGCCTCCCCCAAGTGCTGTACTTGCTAGAATAGCCTCAGTGTGCAGGGTGTTGTCTCACCACTCTGCAGAAATATTACATATTTATCTCTATTATATTGGTAAGAAGAAGTTGCAAGTATTTTTCCTCTAGGAATTCCATATTTAGAACAATGTTTCCTTGGTTGGTGTGGGACTTCAGTGCTAGATGCAACAATTCAAAAGGCCACAGGATCCAGAAAATGCATAAAGGAGACAAATGGATTCTCATTCTTGGAAAGAGTGAGGTTGCCCTCCTTATAATAAGTACTTAGCAAGTATTGGAAGTCTCATGTCCCTACAAAAGAAATTATAGAAAGGTAGCTCGATCAGATACTCAAAACGTTCCACAGAGTATAGTGATTTCAGCAAAACAGTGCTGAATTATTACTGCTGTGCTTTGCATTTACTGGACCTTTTCAATAGCTGTCCAATAGTTCTGCTCAGTTTCACTTAGTGAAATCTGATACAAGGTGAGTTTCATATTGAAAAAAAGCAAAAAAAAAAAAAAGGGGGGAGGGTTGAGCCCACTGATTGGCACTAGCGCACCTCTCAGCACTCAATCCTTACTGAGAGCTGGACAAGGAGAAATAAACTCATTGTTGATTTTCCTGTTCAGAATCACAGCACTTTCCATTATCTATTACTACTTCAAGTCAGGAACATCTATTTCCATCCATCCTATAATTATTTTTTCAATACAAAATATCACTATTAGCGCATCATCATTTAATAATGAACTCTCAGGAAAAGCTCTTTCTGAAAGACAGTAGGCAGGTCACTCAAGGCAAAGCTCTAATTGACTGCCAGGCTTCCTTATTCAAACTGAGAGGGTATTCAAACTGTATGTAAAGGAGCATGGGGAACGTCTGTCTAAGAGAAGAGATAACAGATAGGTCAACTTTAATTTAAACCTAACTGAAGATATCTTTAAAAATAGCTGTCTGCAGTTACAGTGCTACACCTCCCTCATTTATTTAATGCCTACACTCTGCAATATAAACCTAATTGCAGAAATGATCCATTCAGCACAGAATAATTTAAGACTAACAGATTTCATTGTAGAGCTCTACAAAAGTCTCTGGGGTTTATTGTGCTGCTGCTGGCTCCTACAGGTCTTCACAAGTGGACCACTCATACTAACAATGCTAACAGGTGTAACATTGGCAATTCCTGATTCTGCTTGGCACACTGGTGCCTCCAGTTTATTTTTACTGGCTGGATTTGGACCACAAATGAATCACAACTGATACTGGGTACACAACCCTTTAGGCAGATGCTGTGTCATCCGCTCTAGGCCAGAGCACCAGATCTGCTACATCAGTGACACAGTGTGCCAACATTCATCATCCTGTACAATTCCATTGTATCACGACCTACCTGCCTAAGAAAAGGTAAAGAATTAATCATTATGATCAATTTAAAGAAATGTAAACCTTCAATTCCAGATACTATTAGTTAAAACTAATAACAATAGTAACTTTCTAAAGGAAGTAAATACTATGTATAGTTTCAGTGACTTTATAAATACAGGACTGAGTTTGTTGAACATATACATACTACACTGTTGAAGAAAGGAAGGTACTCTATGGGATAACTCTATCCCTATTTTGCCTGAGGATCAGATAGGAAAGATGAGAAATATAAGTAGGCTTACAGAGCAAAATATCTGAACTACCACCCTCCAGTAATATATCCTCATAGTCAGTGTGATCTTTTCAGCAGCTAGAAGTTGAACCATTCCTCGTGGAGTGCCACTGAAGGAGCCAAGATACCCACAGACGGCTGGAAGGGCGCGTTCTGCTCAGTTCACAAGGCCAGTGCTCTCTTCCTGACTGCCAACGCTGCAGCATAGGCTGTTACCAGATGCACAGGCAGTGTTCAGTATTAAGTATTCAGACCACATCTTTGGCAAAGGGGATCATTTCTCCATCCTGCACAACAGATCTCCTGGTTTCAGCTTTTCCTTTTTATCCTATGGTGGCACTGTTTGCTGCTCTGAAAAACAACTAGCTCATCACTTGTTCAGCCATGTGGTCATGCACTCAGAAACTGCAATTCACATTTTGGCAAGCTCTGAAACATTCTCTCTTTTCAAATGAGTGTTGCTGATCACACATCAGCCAGACCCTACTGACCACACTTGCATAACATGGCCTTCTTTTCAGAGACATGGGAACATGGCTACTGTGTTAATGACTTGTACTTCTTGAGCATAGTAAGAGCAGCACATGGGCTACATAAACAAACATAACTGCATTTTGAAAAGTTCTTAGAGCTGCTATCCTGTAGCTCCACAATACAGTAGTGCCATTGCTAATTACAGGCCGTAACCTTCATGCTGAATTTGCAAGGCTTCTCAGGTATGCTCTCTCTGAGCTTGTCTTGACCTTCCCACAGCTTTGTTTTACTTGGCATAGCCAAGACTCCTTTAACTGACCAGGTGTGTGCTATTCATTTGTTTCACTTCTGTTTATCTTTGTACAGTACAACCATAGCTTTAAACAAATCTCAACTCTATGCAGAATGAGATACCTATGACTAGGATAATGATGTAGTATGAAGAGATATAGGTCTGGTCTAATGGAAGAGGCCTTGAGAAGTGGAGACACAGGATGCAGTGCAGAGGAGTACAGGTATGGGATGACAGGAGATGAGGCATAGACTTGCACTGAAGACCACAAACAACTTACCCATGATCAACAACAAAATGCAGACCTGGGCAAAACTGGGTTTAAGGGTAACCAAGAGGAAAAAGAACTAGTATCCATATGTAAAATGTACCATACATTAAAAATTCAGGTATATCTTGGAGCTGTAGTTAACAGCAAAAGCGCAAAAGCCTGTTAGAAAACTAATAATTATCCCAGATGGTGGATTCTAGAGTGAGGAAGGAGCCATCATATTCCTCCTGGCACAGGATTCAGATGCTGACAACTCACAGTAACACCCCCACGAGAATGAAGCCACTGAACTTAGGACACAGAGGAGAAGTGAAAGGGTGGCATAGCCCCCCAGAAATGGTAAGAAGCTAAGCATTTGCAAAGCAATTTTAATTTCATTATTATTCTTTCTCTTTCAGTAACAGATTTAGATTAATAAAGATTCTTGAATTAGACTGCTAAGATTTCAACTGTACAAATTAAAAAAAATGGTGATCTCTCTCTCTATATACATACATACATATACATCTGAAAATTTCCTTTTCTTCTTTGCCCATAAACAAGATTTTGAGTGTAACAGACTACCAATTCCATAGCTGAGACTAACACCCAATATCATCTATACTTATTATGCCAATGGAGATGGAAGCAGACAAAAGACAGTAGTGCAGTAACAGTACTTCTAAATTCTGAGCAAAAATTAGTAAATCCAGTTACAGCTTAAGTGAAGGAACATGTCCTGGTTGGTGAAATTTAAAACATACTGGAGCTGCTTTGAATGAAGGGAAAGAAAGAAGTTGAGCCAAAACATGGCAGAGGACAATTCGTTCAATTAAGAAATCAAAATTCTAATGGATGTAAGTTTTTAGTGCGGTAGGAAATATGAGGACATAAAATACTGAGATGTCAAACATTTTAAAACGAGTAGTTCTCTCATTGTGATTCTCACCATCTCCTGTTAAGAACAGCTCAACATAGAGCATTCATATGATTAAGCTTCCTGCAAGTCAAGAAACACAATGACTCATAAGACCTTTCTTTCCCAATTACTATTGCCTATAGAGGCAAATTAAACAATAAAACTTTCAGTTCAGAAGATTTTAAATTCAAATCCATGGCTAATTCATACAGTCAAAACCAAACATTCTCACATGGTTTCCTCTTTTCACCTTTCCTGAGATTCAGAATTGCCAATTCTTCCCAAAACCAGGCTAGAGTTTCCTACAAGCATGCTAAAATTGAGTATATTATTCAGCTTGAGAAGGTCACTGATAAAAGCTTTCTTGGTTTTAAAAAGGAATGTTGTTGGCCTTTCTTCTTTAATTAACATAATTCCATAAATCCATAAGCTAGTTGTCAAATTTCTTGGTATGAAATACCAATAATGAGGCAGTAATTCTGTAAGTTGCAATGGCTGTAAGAAACATAATCTCTTAAATATGTTATTCTGTGACTGTAAACAGGAATTCCCATATGGAAAAAAACTGATGATCTCCTGTCAACATTTGAGTATTCACGGATATGACAGGGGACTTGGAAATGATTCAGATAGAGCAAAACATATGTAAATCAGACTACAGAATACACGCACTGTGCATTCTCCTGAGAAATAACTTTTAAGTAGATGACTAAAGAAGGTAGGTGCAAGTATGAATAATAGAAGGCAGAATACTACATAATCTCAGGTACTTCACTGCAGCCAAGAAAACTGAAGGACAAGCCTGTGTAAACTATAGCTTAGATTAATTCACATATAATCAAAAGTTAGCGGTGTCTAGTTAGTACAGTGCCTTTAACACTTTAGTACCAAACTTCATGGAACCTTTTTCAGTTAGCTAAATAATTACATCCACACCTGTTGCTCCAGTTTTTGCATAGATTACATTAAAGATTACAAGCATACAAGGAAAAAAAAATGAGAGATACATACCTTGAAGGATACCAGTTACACACTGGATCAGAACTCAGGAGTTGTAGGTCCCATTCTCAAGTTTGTTGCTGACATGCTTAATTGGGTAACTTGTATTTATTTTCTGTCTTTCCCAAAGCATGCTTTATCTATATGTTCTATACAAAATTTAGCCATACAGAAATTATTCATTGCAGAACTGGCTCGTTACTTCGTATGCAATGTAAAATACAATGTACCCTTGAATTAATTGACATGCATTAATTGACATGTCATGAATTAATTGACAGCTAAGATAATCAAATGTCTGTGGCAGTTAATTGCTCTGCATTCTGTGTTTTCAAACTAAAATCAGAAGTTCCACTATTACAGATACAAGGGTTAGGATTTAATGACATGCATCCAACAGAGAGTATTTTAAGGGCCCACAATAGTGATCTAGATGAGCAAAGAAAAATTTTCTGAACTGCTTGCAGCTCTTTCCAGGCACTATTGCATCACAAACACAATCTACTACAGAAGACCTCTTTTGCAACATATAGTTTAAATCTAATGATACACACAGATATTTCATTTTCACAAAATGATGCCCAACGGATATTTGCAAATTCCTATTTATAAGAAAATAGCATAAGAGAATAGATATTCTTTGTAGCAAGAATTCACTGGCAAGCCAAAATAGAATAATAGGCAGTATTCTTCATATTTACCCTCACTGAATTACTTGTATAATTCTATGTGAACATCCATTTTTAAGCAATTCCTACCTTAATAGTTTGGAAGCAATCAAATGACTTGTTTCAACACTGTTCAGAGTAATAAAATATCAGTATGCACACACTTAGCATTGCTGATTTTTGATGGTATTGGTGGCATGCTTCATAACACATACAAGGGCACACAGGGTCAACTGAGACACATTATACAAACTGTCTACAATTTTAATGCAGTCATTTTCCTTATCATTCCAGTGATTTGACCAGTGCTGCTTTTAAAATCATTAATGGCAAAAGGGCAATGACCACTTTCAAGAAATGCTTTAAAAAAAGTCTCAGCTCTTTTCTACAGCAGCCAGCACGCCAGTTCAGTTGCAACCAAGGAGAAAAAAAAAAAAAATCTCGGTGAACTCCAATAACAGAAAAGAAAAGGCCACTGATTCTCTGGTTTGATTTGCCTTGGTAGATCTGGCTGTACATGCCACCAATCTACATCCCATCCTGTAGTTACTGGAAAGAAGTTTGCTCTCCTTTGCTAGCCACCATCCAGTACTCCATCTTTCACATTCAAAAATGAGCACAACTTTTGCTTCAAAATTAGCAGCACTACAACTATATTAAGAGAAATATAATAGGAGTCATCATATTCATTTATAAACAAAAATAATGCCATCACATATGAATGAACACTATCACATGCATCCAGACAAAAAATAAACAATGCTACTTGAAAACATTGAAAAAAGATTGAAAGTATTTAGAATGAATTCAACACAGACTGACTTTTAAATATTATAAGACACTTCTGCACAAAGATATTAAAAAAGGTTACAATTTTAAGTGTAGACTTGTTTCATATTATTTTAATGGAAATTGATTATGAGATTGAAATGCAATTTGAGTAGGACTAGCATATCAAGGTTTAATTTAAATGAAGTGTTTTGGATAAAAGACCTGTCAAATCAGTTCCAGTGGCAGCCATATACAGTGTAGATTTATTTTATAATCCATCAGATTTAACCATACTGCTTTCCCTTTCTCTATTCTAGGAAAGCAAAACTATCACACTGAACTAGACTAGGAACTGATTTTTTAGTAGTAGCATTGCAGGAAATGTATCATCTACAGTAATTAAAACAACTTTGGAAACAGTAACTGATGGAATTATATGCCTTGGCCAGGCAAGATGTCTGAGAACCTCTTTATTTCAAAATGACAGAGTTTGCTTGGGCATTCAAAAGCTACATACAAAAATCGGGGAAATTATACTAATGCTATCTTCAAGCTTACCAGGTAGAAAATACCTGTTTTTGAAGATGCCCAAGGTAATGACATTCATTTTCATTTTGCTGTACTTATGGCATACACAATCTTTAATTTCTGTCCTTAAAACAGATGACATATGGAAGTTACTGGCTAAAATTACACTTAAAGGCACATACTTTAAGGTTGGGTTCTACATTCAGTAAGATGTGGTGGTAAAGTTGCAGGCATGGCACACTGTCACCTTCAATCTCTGACAAGTGTTAGGTGGCTCTCTCCTTCAGACAAACAAAAGAAGATACACCCATATAATGTTTAGTATTAGCCATGGCAGCAGGTACAGGGAAAGAAGAAAGCAGGGGATAATTGAAGAATATGCATTGATGGTAATTACTAAAGTTAAATGAGACTGACTGAAGACAAACTGCTGGTTCTTCTGCTTTGCACTGACTCCACAAGGACTGCACATGCTATTTTCCTTCTTCAGAACACTTTATCTATGTCCTCACTATAGAACATACCATGACCAACTTTACCTTTTTGATTTGATTTCTAAAGCAGCCATTAATAGACCTTTGCTGTTACAACTATACTACTGTGTAGGTGTAAAGATAGCACCTGATGACTTTTTGCATAATATGTATATGAAAAGAGAGCCCTTTTTCACCACTTCATAATTTGGATTGTAAGTCATGCATTATAGGTGAAATAATACCTTGAATTACTTGAATACCTTGAATAGCAATAATACCTTGAATACTCTTGAGTTGTTAGGAAGTGAATGCTAGTTAGCAATTCATATTTAAAAACAAACTACTGGAGTTGGGGAAGATGGGGAACAATCTTCACCAGCCTTTGAAAAGCACTGTACCTCTGTATCAAATTACTTATGAATAATCATATGATGACCATAACTTTAATAATTTTCAACAATGTCAGCAGGTGCATTCTGGTTATTTTCAACAGTTAAGATTGCCACAGTATCAACTGCATAGAAAAGCCTTTGTACTTTATAAGTATTCCTTAATGAATTGTAGACACACACACACCAAAAAAACTTTCTTGTTGCTACAGTGAGATTTTTATCTCCATTTAATACAGTGAATAAATATTGAAAATCTCAAAATTATTTTTAGTGCTACAGTTTTGATTAGCAAAGCATGTATTTAATTTAGTCTGTTAATAAATGAATGTGTACATAAAACGTATGCATATGACACTTTATATACACTTATCTATAAAATGCATGCCTAAAGATTGACATATAATATACAGACATTTTGAAATAGCTGTAAAAACAGCTATTTTAAAATAACAGTCCTTCCAGGTGCTATGCCAGTTGCAAATAATGACTATTAACATGTCATACAACATTAGAATTTGCAATTACCTATATGTAAGCAAAAAAAATCCAAATATTAAAATCATGTTGTCGATGTTTAATCTGTTTCTAATTTTCATACAGGGAACCTACAAACATTTTCTGTCTGGTGATATCGCAAAGCTTTTTTCTTCCCTTGGAAGACATAAGTGGATATAAATAAGGCTACAGGCTTTGAACTATGAAAAGCCTGTCTATGCAGCAATTCTTAAAAAAATACATAAAATAGAATTTATGTACTGCTGGGAGTCGTGTTTTCCTCATAACGTATAAACCTGGAAGCATTGTTCACAGGGTTCTATGTAAAGTGCTTATGCTGTAAACAAAGCTAAAGTTAACAGTATCATCCTGAAAAATTACAAGGTTTCTTGAAGCTGTCCAACACTTGAATTCCTTCTCGTTGCTATTTAATGAGCAAAACTTGGCCCCCTTTGGTAATCAGACAGCATCAGCTGAAACACAGGCAGTTTGACTTCACCAGCAACAGTTCTAAACTCTTTGTTCAGAATTATGAGTTCTCTTCTTTTGCTGGATAGTCCTTTGTTGGATAATAGAAATACCTGGGGGGGGGGGGAAGAAGCTAGTTAATATGTGTGGGAACTACCTATTCCCTGCTACTCACACTCACCTGGTCTGGGATCAATCTCTGTACTACCAGCAGAAAGCTACCATGCTATGACTATAACGCACAATCGAAGGAACCTCAGAAGTCTATCCAAATAAATGTTTTAGTTCAGAATTTAGAACAGACTTTGATGCAAAAATCTCTGTGTGAAATTCTGTCATTTATGCTATACACAGGGAATTAGTTTGTCTAATGATCCTCTGACTCAAAATTTATAGACTTGTCTGCACTGCATACAAATAGAATTAGAGCAGCATGGTGCAAAGGTCTCCCACAGCTAATCAATGAGGCCCAAATGCAACATACTGCATCTGCGGGTCAGCTTTAACTTATGTTGCTGATGCAACACCTCCAGAGACTTCAACATAATGGAGAACTAGTTGAAAGAAAGTCTTTAACATCACCTCCTTCTCCTCTTCTAATTCCTTTCTAGAATGCTACACAGAAAATTGGCACAGAAAGTGTTTGAGCCACTTCCGTTGACTTTATATAGGTGAAGACTGCCTCAGAATCAGGTTGAAATATATTATTAGAATTAGCCTATCACCATATGAAGAAAGGCTTCTTCTCATAAACGGTGCTGTAAGAAAGTAAAATAGGTGTTTCCTTTTTGTCTCTATTACAAGAGCAAAACCTCTTCAGAACATTTTCCTTGACATAAGTTTACAGCAAGTATAACCCAGATATCCAAAGCCCTTTCATACGTGCCTCTATACAGCCAGAATGCAGAGCATTACATTGATTACTGAAGTACTGAAAGATACAGTAATGAGGAAAATAAACATATGAAAAATAACTTCTGCTACATTTAAATCCCTAGGCTGAAAGGTCGTTATTTAAGTTGGAAAACCAAGTAAACATAAGAGAAAACACACAGACTAAAGGCTGACAGCAAACTTTCATCCAGCCCCATACGTGAATAACATAATAATTAATGAGGCACTGTATCTGTATAAAAAATAGGATGTAGTCACACAGCAAAAATATCTACCATGATTCAGAAGAGTACTTTCTATATCTTTCTTGAATCACAACTTCTGCAATATAGTTAATAATAATACTTAACATAAAGATTTGTGTATGTTGTTTCCTAATTTTTACGTCATAAACAAACCCTTCTCCAGGTATTTTGTTGTGATATCACCCACACAGTTTATCTACAAGATTGAAGCTATTAACTGCAATGTGCAGACTCCATCATTAAGTTAATAAATAGCTTCTAGCAGATATGGGTAGCTATCCTTACATGAGGACCAGCACCAGATGATGATGACACATGCACTTTTCTGACAACATAAGAAAGGACACTGCACTTGAGTGCTCCAGTTGCCAGAGGCTCAACTTTCTGTCTCAGCTTTTGAACTTGCCTGCATTTCTGCATGGCTGTTTTTTAGGCCTATGATTTCTACCATCTGGCCTTATTGAAAACTATTCTATTCACCTGGTCAGTCCCAGCCACAGGTTCTTCCCTTCCACATACCAGTATCTCCTCCAGGATTCTTGTATTTTGTCTCTTGCTGTTCTTGACTCTGCATTAGATTTATCTACTGCTCGCTTCCAGGCCTTCTTCTCATCAGTCACTACTTACCATTTCTTTGCACAGACGTTATCTTACAATGATAAGATAAACTTTTCCTTCTGATGTCTAGACTTGATCTGATAACATTTCTGTGCTCTATCAAGACTACTGTTCAACATATACATGCTGCGATTTCTTAAAATTTTAACTTGGTTACATTGGCACAAATTTCTAAGAGAATGATTAAAGTCATACTTGTGACAAAAGATGTACCAAAAGTACTCTTCTGAATCATGGTAAATATGGTACATCTTTATAAATTTGGTACATCTCTTGGCCAAAATTGAAATCCTTGTTCTAATGCAGCGCTTAATAAAATGTCACTAGAATTCTTTTTTTCTTTTTTAATGTGGGCAAGCAGTGTAGGGCGAAGCTTCATATTTTTAACATCTTCATCCAGTGCTTTAAAAGCTAAAATCTTTCAGCTCCTTCAGTAGCACAAATTTCTATAGCTACGGGACTCCATGGAAACGTGGAAAACTCAGGAGATTATGATGTTTTTACAGTTACAAAATTCCAGTAAGACAAACAGCTATTCCTTGAGTTTACATAATTTCCAGATAGTCTTAAGTAAAATATTTTAAACTAAATTTCAAAACTCAGGCAGATACTTTGATGAGGCCTAAGAATTATCTTCTCTTAAGGATTACTATGTCAGAGCCATGAAGTTCTGGCTTCCCCTTATTTATAAATAAAAGTTCTATTGGTAAAAATGCAGTCTTCACGGGAAAGTGATGCAACCACAGTATTTTGAGGAACACTGTGACAGTTACTAGTGTATTGACAGCCCAGAATAACTTTGGTTGTTTCCTGCACTGCTATATCAAAACAACAACCTGTTTAAAAACCAGTCATCAACCATCCTACCAGTCATCAAGGATATCTTGAGACAGTTAAAAACGTTTTATCTTTGAATGATTGTGATTTCTAAACACTGAGGCCAATCATGTCTTCCATTTGTTAGAAAACTTTCAGGTTATCTTACACTTAGCCCTAAAAGAAAGTAAGCCTATCCCCCAAACTCCTTTCAACTGCATCTTGCTGTGACGTGGAAAGGTATTACATTCTTTTCAGATAAACTGACCTAGCCGAACCAAACCATAAAAGAGAAGGAAGGAAGGGAAGGAAGGGAAATTTCCCCTTCATTTCAACTCAGTGTACTCTTCAAAAAAGTTGTGTAAGATACAGTTCTGCTAGCACAAGGATGACTCCAGACTACAGAGAGCTTTTTCAATTGCCTTGGGTAGGAGTCTGCCTTCTTATTTAATGTTATTTGACAGACTTCATGCTCTGTACAAGAACTCTGCCAAGTAGATATCTCAGTCCCAGAGTAAATCTTTACTTAAACTAGTAGAAAGATCGACTTCAGAACTGCAAGAGCACACCCATATTAACTCAGCCAAACAAGTCTGTGATGACAGATGCTTCCACTCAAAGATGGGAAGCTCTTATAAGAACGTCTGAGAGCTCAGGGCATGTGATCTCTGCCAGGGATCAGAGCCATCTGCCTAGTGTTGAAAACAGTCATTCCCACAGTCCAAATGCTGACAGACAGTTTCATAAACATGCACTTTTTCTACAGAGAGTGTGGACTTCAGGCATTTCCACTGTTAGGAGACCACTTAATTTGTGCATCATCACTGAACTGTATCAATGAGCCAGTACCTACCAGGCATCCAAAATTCTATAGTAGTCCAGACAAGCCTTCATTTATTTATTTATTTATTTATTTTCAGCAAAAGAACTGAAAGGCACCTCCTTCCTCACCTACCTTATTGCTAAAGAGAATCTTCAGCAAACTGAGTGAAGAGAGATGTTTTGCATCATTCATAGTCCTGCCATGGGATCAGATTGTTTTGGTACTTACACCAGAAGGATTCCTGGATCACTCCTCTGTTCTGCCCAGCACAATCTCATGAATTATAACCAACTTCTAAATCTAAGTAATTTATACGTAGCAGCCCTGAAGCTAGCCAAATCTAGTAATCTTGATGCTAACTATCTGCTAGAGCTCTAAACAGTTTATGCTACAGCTCCTATCATGCTGGTTCACAGAAAACAGCCTGAAATAAAAATCTTAATTAGACTGACTTACTAACCAAAGGGAGAAAAGTGTTTTGTTTTTATATTGTAGTATCAGAAGAACTAAAATCCTCCTTCTGTATCATTGGACTACTATGCATCCATGAAATGACAGGAACATTCCTGCAAGTCTCTAAAGATCCAGCTAGCAGTACCTTTCTTACATTTGGCCATCTGATTCTGACATGTATAAGTGCTAATACCCTAGCATCTGAGGCATACATTTTCTCTAGTTTATAAGTCAATATATGTTTAGAGCTCCACTGAACTATTAACATGAAGTCTTGGCACTTCTCACGTATCTTCTCTTTTGAGTATGGCCAATACTAGTGTGGCTGTAACAACGTTATTAAGTTTATGCCTCTAGAAAGCACAAAAAGGTGCAGTATGCCTATCACCATATGCAGTGGTGAACTCTATTCAGTTAATGTCTTCAATCCATCTCTTCACCACATATTTCATTGTCATTGGAACTCTATACATCAGTGTGACAAGAGTTAATCACTGCCTTATCCTAAGAGTTGGATGATACTGAAGCTAGAATCAATTGTGACTCCATGTTTTCGTGTTACTTCTCCTTTTTCTAATTTCTGTAAAACATGTTATTTAGGAAAGGTAAGCCAATACTGCCTCTCAGTGGAAGGACAGTCAGAGCTTAAACAGTGTAGTGAATGCTGCTCTGTGGGAATAGGGCTTCATACTTACAGTGCCACACAGACCTGCAGCTGAGTAGATCAAACACTCCAGCAGTCACAGATGTTTAAAATAAAACAAAACAAAGCAGGACTGCTGAGCTTTTGCCTTTTTTTTTTTTTTTTTTACCTCTCTGGGGAGAAGTACAAACCAACAGATTGCTGGTACAACTTAGATAAACATTCCTGACCAAAACAATATTATTTTGTGTTTATGAGATACAGTAAGTAAGAATTAACATGGACTATCATTTGTAAGAAGAATACAACAGAAAATGCCAGGCAACATTAACAAAAAGTGGTACCAAAAAAAAAAAAAAAAAAGTTAAAAAAAAAATGTAGCAGTGTCATAAATCACCCAGACATCACAAAGTCAAAAAAATCACTTTAGATTTCAGAAGCACTGGAGCTGTGTACTTTTCATCTGCTGGCTAGTTTGGTCTGTTCTAGAACATTAAAAAATGTTAACTAAGCTAAATACAAATTTGAATTCTTTGGTCATGCAACACAATTAAACAGGCAGAATAGTGTTGAAGAATAAATAGCAGACACGGTAAGAATTTGCAGACAGAAAAAGCCCAAGTAATGCATTTGCATTTTCAAATAATATACCCATGGACCATAGCCCCAGTAACAAATGAGAGCTGCTTCAAATAGGCAAAATTCAGAATTTGCTGTCATTACTGAGCTATATTATCCTTCTGTGAGTAATACCTTGTGCTATTCTTTGAGTAGTTAAAAATGTATAGCTATCATTAGAACCAGACTTGACAGTTTTCCTCTTTGTGAAATAGCTCTGAGTACATGAATGCTTGTTTCTTTAATTCTAAAACTTCAATAACAATGGAAAGAGTTCACTGAACAAAGATAGAAAAATTATAACTAACAACATATTAATATATGCATTTAATTATAAACAAATTTGCCTTCTATTCTTATCTGCATTGCAAAGGTTTTTGTCCTATGAAATAAATGCTGAAAGATTTCTCTTGTAAACAGACCTCTTAAATGAGCTATGGCACCCAGCTGAACACAACCACTGTCTCCGACCATTGCTATTTTTTTGTTTATGATATGACAAATCTTCTATCATATAAGTGAGTTGTGCTTGGATTAGGTCTCTTAATGCAACTGATTAAAAATAGACTTCTCCATCAATTTGGGTATTACATATTTACTCCAATATGAAGTGTGATGAAAGTTTGAGACTAGTATTTTTGTCCTATTCATAAATGACAGGCACAACAAGGTGCCTGCCATTTATGCGGTACAATATTAAATCAGAATAGGAAAAAAAAAGAAAGAAAGAAAGAGAGAAAGAATGGCACAAATGGTGTGATTAGAATAATTTCAAAACACTACATTTTTTTATGCATGTTTACCAAATGTCTGTATAAATATGTAACACAATTGGAGCACTGAATAATTTCAGGACATCAGTGATAAATGGGCACTAGCTGATTATTCAAGATAAAGCTGAGGGTCATTATCCTCAGCTGGTCATTAATCCCCATGAAATGAAATGACTGCTATTGAGATAGTAATTACTATTATAATGAAATGGGGGAAAGCATGATATTTTTCTTATGAACCTGTCTCATTTTCTAAAGAATTCACATTTGTCTCCACACCAAATAAAGTTGCCTGAATCATGTTTAACCCTTTATACAGTTTATTAATCCTACTACAATCTTCATGTCACTGCTCCCAGTTAAGATTTAATGTCCCATTCCTGGAATTCTGGGGGAACTCCCTTGACCTGCTGGCCATGCCTCTGTTGATGCGGCCCAGGATGCAGTTGGCCTTCTGGGCTCCAAGTGCACATTGCTGATGCATCAAGCTTCTTGTCCACCAGAACCCGCACGTACTTCTCTGCAAGGCTGCTCTCAATGAGTTCTTCTTCCAGTCTGTCCTCATGTCCGAGATTACCCCGACCCAGGTGCAGCACCTTGCACTTGGACTTGTTGAACCTCATTAGGTTCACATAGACCCATTTCTCAAGATTGTCTACTTCCTTTTGGATGGCTTCCCTTCCTTCTGTTGCTTCAACTGCACCACTCCACTTGGTATCATCTGCAAACTTGCTGAGGGTGTACTCAATCCTATTGTCTATATCACTGATAAAGATATTAAGCAGCACTGGTCCCAGGATGGACCCCTGCAGGACACCACTCATCACCAGCTTCCATATGAACATACAGCCATTGACTGAAACTCTGGCTGTGGCCATCCAGCCTATTCCTTATCCACTAACTAGTCCACCTTTCAAATCCATCTCTTTCCAATTTAGAGATCAAGATTTCATGTGGGACTGTGTCAAAGGCCTTACAGAAGTCTAGGTAGACGACTGTCAGTCAGATGGTCTTCTCTTGTTGACTGATGCAGTCACTCCCTCATAGAAGGGCACCAGACTGGTCAGGCATGATATGTCCCTAGTGAATCCATACTAGCCATCTCAGATCATCTCTTTGTCTTGCATGTGCCTTAACGCTGCCTGGAGGATCTGTTCCATGATCTTCCCAGGCACTCTTGTGAGGCTCACTGGTCTGTAGTTCTCTGTCTTCCTTTCCACCCTTTTTAAAAATTAGAGCAATATTTCCCTTTTTTCAGTCACCAGGGACTTCACCTGCTGCTGGGACTTTTCAAATACGACGGAGAGAGACTTGCCAACTACATCAGCCAGTTCCCTCAGGACCCTGGGATGCATGTCATCAGGCTCCATAGATTTGTACCTGTTCAGTTTTATCAAGTAGTCTCGAACCTGCTCTTCACTTACAGTGGGAGGGACTTTGTTCCCCCAAGCCCAGCCTTGAGGTTCAGGGAGTCGACACTGCCATCTCATGTAGAGTCTCTCACCCACCAACACCCTCAGGTCCTTCTCCTCTGAGCTACTCTCAATCCATTCTCCACTCAGCCTGCTTGGGATCACTGCAGCCCAGATGCAGAGCCTTGTACTTGGCCTTGTTGAACCTCGTGTGGTTTGCACAGGCCCACCTCTCCAGCCTGTCCAGGTTCCTCTGGATGGCACCCCTTCCTTCCAGTATGTCAACCACACCACACAGCCCAGTGTCAGCAAACTTGCTGAGGGTGCACTCAATCACACCATCCATGTTGCTGACAAAGATGCAACTCCTTTGGAATTAATTTTTTTTTTTTCCACAGTTCTATTAGAAGACCTAGAATTGTGTTATGGGCAGAAGGGAAGGTAATTTGCCTTTCTGCTAGAGACACCACCATTCTTTATGTCCATTGTGAAAGTCCCAAACATGCCGCATACTGAGGTTTGTCCTTCTATCTTGCTTAATCTGTTTGGAGAATTTGAGATGAACCCTAGCATGTCTGCTAGACAAATGAATCATACAGAATTCAAAAGTTATTGAAACTGCACTACTTGACTACTTGGACAAAGTATGAGAAGAAAAAAAAATGCTGAAAGCTCTAAATAGCACTGAGTGAAGCATATTCTAGAAAATATGGTAAGTCCTCTGGAAATAGAGACAGATTTTCCTGACAGTTGAAAGCATGGTATATCAATGTTCAGAAAGAAAAGGAAAAATATTAATTTATTTGGGAGTAAAACACTGTCTGGAAAAGAATTAACATAATAGTGACAGGGGAACCAAATGTATTTATGCATCATGACAAATAACATAATTCAACACCATAGTGAAAAATCAAGAGCGTGTATTGCTGCTGGTGCCAGATCAACAATTAGGTGTGGCTGCTCTGCATTGCCAGCTAGAGCTAGGGCATGCTAGAATGACATACATGCACTGGAGTAGGTCAAAGTCTACAAAGCTGTTACATCTACACATTAACAATTGTAAATAAGAAGAAAAACAAGCAAACAAAATCAAATTTAGACAACATACTTCTAAACTTCTAAGGAGATTTCACTTCATTCCTTTCTTCCACTCCAAAATCAATTTTGGTGTTGCTACAAGTCCCATGAACAAAGTACAAATCAGCACTGCCTGTGAATAACACATTATCAGCAATACTGGAGAAGTTGTATGACTCAAGGGAAACACAAAGTGAAGAAAGATGTTGAGTATTCACTGGCCTTTCTCTCTAGCCTTTATGTATATGTGAAGATGTACTACTTGCTCTTTCCCCATACAGGATAAACATGGCGTAAGGAAAAGACATCCTATACTACATTGTCATCCCATGTGGCTATGAAGAATATTTTGAAACAAAATTTCCCCAAATGTACAAAGATCTCTTAAGATTCTGAAGAACAACAACTCTGAAGGGAATTTCGGCACAGCAGGAAAAATAAGCAGTCCTGAATAAATGCTGTGACCAGAAAACAAAACAATGTTAATTATTGCACTGCTGTTAGTCTCATGTGGCATTCCTGTGTTATACATTGTAAATACTAACATATTTTTCTGTAATATTTAAATGTCTTTTACATTTTTATTAATAGATGTCTTATTTTCATAGTAGTTTGTACAAAATACTCATGCCCATATTCAAGATACATCTGCATCATTACAGTAAATTGCAATAAGATGCTTTTTGCCAGTGCGTGAATTAAATGTCTATACACCGGATTTGTACATTTGCTACATCTCAATGTTAAAAAGGACAGCCTTTTTCATATTGTTTTTCTAAGCTGTACAATATTTAATTTTTTTTTTTTTTACAGCTCCAAATATTGAGAGCATGTGATCAGGACAAAAATTTAAAAACTAACATTTGTCAGACCTCATAGCTGCAAAAGTGATTTGTAAACATGATTCAATTTTACCCTGAAGGTTTAAAGAGCAAATTATTATTTTATTTTGGGAGTTCTGAATCATGATTTTTCAATACTTAACAGCTGGCAGCTGTAAGGTATTTGTAAACTGGAATTCCAATTTAGTGAGTATTCTATAAAAATATTAATTTGAAACTTCACAAGCTCTAGTCAATAAAATAGCTCCACACAGAAAAATTTGCAGAGATAACAGATAACTGAAAAATATTACTGAAGAACCAGGAAATACAAAGTCTTTAAACCTCTTGATATCAGAATTTAGATGATTTTTTTTTTCTGGTTTGTTTGGTCTTTTTTTTGTTGTTTTTAGGAAACCTAACTCCCAGGCGACCTCTCAGATATTAAAATGCTGATTGTTGCAAAGACAAGGAAGACCTAATAGAAGCAGTTAATCATTTATTTATTTTTTTCCAC
The DNA here is from genome assembly GCA_011076525.1 of Nettapus auritus. Taxonomy (NCBI): domain Eukaryota; kingdom Metazoa; phylum Chordata; class Aves; order Anseriformes; family Anatidae; genus Nettapus; species Nettapus auritus. The sequence goes on from CM021766.1 coordinate 41,076,973, forward strand.
TAAAGAGTACCTGAGATAATAAATACAGGCTAGCAGGTAAAGAGACTGAGAAAAACTAACCCTATGTTCTGAACTATATGGACATTTTTCATATACTTCCTTTCTTCTGTTCCTCCAAGGGTTCTTGAAGCAAAGACTTACCATCTCTAGGACAAGGTCCCATTTTCAAAAACCTTCACTTCTTTTTTCTTCATGCCATGCACTTTCGTGCTACCAACTACTTTTTCTGCTTTCTGAGTTGTACTCAAACATTTTACTATATATGCTAGCTTCATCCTTTCAGCCCTGTAAAATATACTTCTATTAAAATTAAACTTTCCTTCATCTCTGGTTTTGTACAACAAAAAATTAAGGAGATTGCTGCCAAACGTCTACCACTCTATTGTCTGAGTGAAGGAAACAAATGTGGCCACATGTGGCCAAAACAGCTTATGTTAACTAAATGTACCATATCAATTCTTACAGTCCATGCATCCATTTATTATAATAACAATGCATTGCACTAACTTTCAACTGAAATTGCAATCATTCAAACAGGTAGATGCTATATTTGCTTTTAGCACATCTTAACTTTTTCTTTTCAAATTGGACACTCAGACTCACCTGTTTGAAGAGAAATTGTAATAACCACTTTCCTCTAGAACCTCTTCAATTACGGTCTACAAATTAAAAGAAATTCATTTCAGTAAATTACCTTTATTAAAAGCAATAAAATACATTAATACATATATATATAAAGCTTACCTGCAACTGTTCATATGTCATCCCTTCTGCTATGTCAGAAGTGCCAACAATACCTTAAAATAAGAGGCAAGTAATGTTATACTACTGAATCTGGGGTTTATAGTTCTTGATCATTTTTTAGCAGTTCTCTAATGACATGACACATGATTGTTAATTTAGGTTATCAGCAGTTTTTTCCACTGATCACAGTGACCCCTTGGCAAAAGCAGGAGGGATCTTAAGACATTCTGTGAACATTTGAGTCACAAGATGTTATCACATTACAAAATGTGATAACTGATGGAAAAATATTGATTTTAAAATATATATATATTTAATGTAAAAGAACATAGCAATGTAACTTTCTTATTCTTCCCCACTTGCAATTTATAGTAAAAAGGGTACACTTGCAGCAGCAAATTGTGAAGACAAAAGTATTGTTTGCAGGTTAAGAGAATCAAAAATTACCAATACTCAACACCAGATCAATTTGCTTTTTTTTTTTTCCTTTAAGAACAAAATAAAGTTCATAAGTTAAGTGACTGTTAGGGATTTGTTTCTTATCCAAATGTAACACTCAACGCCTAGTATTATTCTTTACTTATACAATAATCTATGGAATTTATATGCCAGTTTCAACACAGAGGCCAGCAAAACCAAGGTTTCTCACCCTTCTTTCTGGAACAACAGTTTTTAACCATATTATGTCCTATAGTTTATGATTTGCAGCCATAATTTTTCCTGCATTTAGAAGAATGAAAATGGCACAAATGACAAAATGCAAGTTGTGCATTTCCCTTAGTCTCCTTCAATACTTTCTTAGCTGTATTGCACAAAGAGGCAAATGACAGAACAAGTGTCTGAACTAGGAATTATGGCTCCCCACCTTGGATGCTGCCTGTGATAGTAGGTTTGGCTAAAAATGGAGTTCATGATTTGCCTATGAGTAACACTAGTGCAAATTGATTCTATATTCTAAAGTATATGTACACACTTTACACTATGTAGGTTTAGTATAGCACATACATTTCCCTCTTCAACTTTCCAGGGTTTGATTCAGATAGGTAATCATATCATGCCAGGATTACTAGTTTAAACATGACAGAACAACAAAGGGTTTAAATAGAGTTTGTTTAAAAATCACAAGAAAAGACAAGCAAATCCTAAGCAGGACATTGTCAGTGACAAAAATTTCTGTTAATTTTCACGGTTGAACCATGTGTTACTTCTATCTTTGCTATTTCTTTTTAATTTCAAAGTAGGCTCTCTTAAGTCAGTAGAATGTTCCACAACGGTAAACTAATTTTCTTACCAAGAACTGAAAAACAAACTAACAGACACACAGGCAAAAAAAATTATCAGAAAATTTGTATAGTCAACAACTTTCCTGTCTCTAAAGATAGCTCTTAGATCAGAGCAGGAATTCTTCCTACTTCAGTACAATATCCTTTATTAGAAAAATATATGCCACTACCAATTTTTTGTTGTTTTGTTACCTTTTCTATCATCTGGAACTAACGTATTTGCAGCTGATGAGAGAAGTACCGCATGACAATCTGCTGTAAAGATGTTGGGCTCAATCAGTTCAGAAGAACCTTGGAGCAGCTGGGGGAGAAAAAAAAAAAAAAAAAAAAAGCAAAGGACACCTGAAATCTCTATGCTTCCCTTTTGCCAAAACATCAGACTTCTGTAAAGCAGTCTACCCTTTCCTATATATATCTGAGACAGGCAGTCTGCCTCTTTCTATGTTTTCCACACTATCAGAAGTCAAAAGAGATTTCAACACATTTTAGACTAATGAAAAAATAGTGAACACAATTATCAATGTTCTACCTTCTTCCCCAAGTCACTTAGTGAACACTGCAATCTGTCAACCTGCAGTTTGTATAAAGCACTTCATTACCTCCAAATTCAATTCATGTTACCCAGCATAGTTATAGTGGTGGTTTTTGTAAAATTCTCAAAATGTACTTATTCTTACTGACTGAAAATATGTCCTATTTATTCACTGATGCTTATCAGTTACTCGTCCTTATAACTGTACTTTTTGCTGCTATTTCTTTGAGGTAGAAATACCCAGAATTGCATTTAGCATTTCAAACATCTTCAATTTACTGTAATTTACTTTTTAAATAGTGTTTTTCTTCCATTTTCTTCAATCACAAATTCAACAGTTTTGAAGCTAACAATTTTACAGCTGAGAGCATTTATATATTCATAAATAAATAGGTTCCATTATTGTTGGGCAATTGAAAATTAGATTAATTTTCTAACAAATATTTCCTTTTTCTTATTGTATTTTTGGGCACCCTTTCCTGGAAACATCCACTCAATACATTAATAAAAAACATTTCCTTAGATTTAATATTATGACTGAAATTTGCATGAAACTGATGGCTCTAACAGGTATCTAACTATCTTTCAAATGCACAACAACATAAACATTACATAACCACTTTCCAGGGAGCTTAAGCATCTCAGATAACTTAATATAAATGTAGTGAGCAGATTTAGTAATTGGGGTGAGTCTATTCTGTAACAATGACTTGGAAGATTCTACAATTCAGTACGAAGAGGTGACAAGCAAATTGGGTTAGAAAGGGGTATTATGTCTCACATCTGAAGTGAATGCTAAGCAATTATCCTTGTCACCAAATTTTATATACAGTAACATACCTAATAATTGCTTTGTCATCAATTAATAAAATGAAATAGTTTCACAGTCTCCCACAGCACACAGAAGTCGATTTTCAGATGCTCTGATGACTACAGTCTTCTCAGGATATTTTGAAGGAACAATTAGAAATTCTGATTTCATAGAATCATAGAATGGTTTGGGTTGGAATTTTAGGCACTAGTTCTTTCCTGTTTGTAAAGTGTCCAGCACGTCATACAGGCATGGTTCTTCAGCCATGCAATTATTGCAAATCTCCAGTATTTTTAAACTGAGGATTCTAAACTGTCGCTGATACTACACCATTATGGGACAAGGTATTCAATATTCAAGACACTCTGGGCAGTTAACGTGCTTTCTGAAAGCTCATAGTTTGAGTAGGAAGACATTCCAAAACATGAATAATATTGGCAATCTAATAATAAATTATGAAGTGCTTATATAAATTAAGAACTTATAATATTTTATCAGCTTTTGCCACAGAAAATGTTATGTTTTCCTTCCTCTTTGCTTTCTGAGCTCTAATGAGATGAATTTTGTTTTTGCTGGCCCTCTTCATTTACAATACAGGTTGTAACAATCAGAGACAAACTTGAAAGACGGTAATTGATGTACTGCACCTTTTTCATTTCTGATTTCAGATCACAGGGATTGCTCTGCTGACTGAAGAGGGACTTCTTGAATCTTTCAATGACTCTCCTTTTCAAGTTGCATTGCAAAGCTGGAGGAAGCTATGCCACACAGAGAAACAAATGTTTTCACCACTCAATTACAGCTCCCATAAAGATCACCTAATCAGCAATACCATTACTGAAAAAAGTAGCTATGCTGCAAAAAAAGAAACATTAATGTTTAATAGCATGGTGACAGACAACAGTACAAAACCTGATTTAATGACATATTATAGTAATCTTTCTTAGTTTGACCATTCTGTTAGGCTTGGCAAATAATACAAGTCCCTCTAACCTTGAAAGATCATTATATTAAGCCTATTATGATTAATAGTAGATGTGCCTCCCTGATTCCAAAATCAATTTAAAATGATTTTATGAGTAAATGTAAAGCTTTGGCTGTTGGTCACAGCAGTCATATTGACAGTCACATCTGTCACCAATCCATTTGATGACCACTCTTTGGTATGTACCACCCTTTTGAAACCATATCCTACACTGTTTCTGTAGAATTTATTATACCAACAGACAGAGTTTGTGAAAATTATTTTCTATTATTTAGTATACTCTTTATAATCACATCAATAATGTAAATTCACAAAGTGCCACTCCACTGAATTCAGTAAAGTTTTTGACTATGCAGGGAAGCTTTCACCATTAATGATTCACATTCAAAACACTATCACAGTATAATTTTAAAGATTTTGTTCCCTTTGAAACAAACTACTGTTCTAAGATGGCTATCAAGCTGCAACAGCTATATTGGTCTCACAGGAGTCACTCCTGGTTTGCTCTGGCAAACTAAGGGTCAAGGTTAAATTGTAAGCATTAAAGGACTTCATTAGACAGGTGGCTGCATAGAGCTTTCTGTTACTGATAGATGCTACTGTGTTTTTGTGCAGATGAGACCTTAAACGTATGCTTAAGTCAGATGTTGAACATTCATTGGCCTATATATGAGGAAAAAATGATGCCTTAGGAAAGGCCTGCAAGACACTCCATAAATTATGTGCCACTGCAATGAACTACGTGCAGTTAATGTACCATGGACTTACTGGGATATTCTGAAGCAACGGTGATAAAGGACAAATCCACTGCATGAGAAACTCAGAGTTGCCTCAGGCACTACTGTTCAATTTTAACTTCTGTTTTAATGAAATCAGATGTCAGATCAGTTTAAAAAAAAAAAAAAAATGGTCATAATGCTTTTTTAAAAGCTTCCTCTTACATTATTTTCCAACAAATCAGTCCAACCCTTGTTCCCATGGAAACTGAATGGGGAAGGCTGCTTTGACTGCCAAGACCTAACAGTAAAGAACTCTCCCTTGTAAAGTTCAGTTTCAAATTGTCAGTTGAAATATGTAATAGAGAGTTGTAGGAAACAATTTCATATTATAAAAATACATATATATATATATATATTCTGCCATAGATTTGCAACAATATAAACAAATACAAGAGAAGCATGTTGCACGGTGACCAAATAAAAGGTGTGGACACTGGTTTCTCTGCCTTCTCATTCTGAAATCAACTGACACTGAAAGCATCAAAGTTGTTCAATGGCCAATTTCAAGCAAGTCTTTACGTTGTTGTTAGCTCTCACTTATGAGAACTAGCACTAACTAGTAGGCCACTTAAAAAAACCTTCTTCACCATAGAGGGTAGGTTCACTAATAAGCATCTTGGACACACTTGTAATATAGCACAAAAAGACTAAATTACCTCATTTCTGTTATCAAGCAAAGGGCTTACTATTGCAATAAGTTATTCCAATTCCAGTTATTTTAAATAACCATTTTTTCTTTGTTCATGAGAATTGATTTCCTGTATTACCTGTTTCAATAAAATTGACAGACTCAAAACAATGATAAAAATGCTTAAGACATGTAAAATACATCTAATTTTAGTTACGTTATTATGTTTTAAACAAAATCATATAAATTTGGCTCAGCAGTCTGAAATCCTCTGATGTGATATATGTGACTTCCTAAACAAAAAACTTTGATTTTAGACAGCAAAATTATGTTTTGTTTTAATAACAACAAATTTTGCAAATAACTGAATGGCAGTCATCTTTCTGGAGTACAAAAAGTCTACTGTCGTATTTTTAGTTGAGAGTTCAGTTTAGAGTTCAGTGCATGTTTATAACCACCTCCATTTATTATTTATTTATTTATTTAGGAATCTGCAGGAAATAACTTGATCTCTCTTTCACTATGAAACATTCAAAATTAATTTTAAAATAATTCTGAAATTTGAAAAAAAAAAACTGTATTGACTTTTCAAAATATTTAAACTACAATATTCAGGATAAGAACTATTGCACTAGAAATCCTAAGAAATTATTACTACGCATTGATAATAGAAATTATTACTTAGAAAATATTAATATAGAGGAAAGCATTTTATGTACTCTTCACATCAGTACACAGTAGTCACCTAAAATATTCATATTGCTAACATGACAGAATGTTATAAAAATAAATTACTGTACAATCTATTTTTCTGAGGTGAAGCAATGGTTTTTTTTGTTTTGTTTTGTTTTTTTATGACTCAATTATTGCCATCCTCCACATACTAATATTCGAGGGTAGTCTTTATTTAAATGATATATTTTTAAAACATCCTGCCATCTGCAAAAATGTCAAGTTCTGTTTTTAAAAAACAGCAACTAAATTAGCAGTACATTGCAGTATCATCTTTTTGACAACAGCAAATAACTAAAATGGATAGAATGTCAGAAGCAACAGTAATGCATACTTGAGTGATGAAGATAATTTTGTGGAGCTGAATAAGAATCTGCTGAACAGGGTCACTGATCTGACGCACCTTCCTTTGTGATACAGCAATTCCTGTCGATGCTGTAGATGACAACACTAAAATCAGGAAAGCTCATTTTGTTGCCTTTTATATTAGTCTTGTACACTGCTTAAAATCTGTAGATGTAAATATTCAGTTTTTATTATGCATTACTTGATTTTCCAATAGTGTTGGGAACAACATTAAAAAAGGGGGGGGGGGGGGGGGACTACTCTAAAAGTTTTTAAGTTTATATAATGGAGTTAATAATGAGCTTCCAAAGAAAAAACCTCTCTTTGATTCACTTACACTAAGTCACTCTGAGATGAAACATTAATATACCTCATTAAACATAAATATTTTTCTACATTTATTCATAAAGACACAATAAATAGAGACTCAATAAATATTATAAATAAATAAATAGAATTTTCTTACTTTAACTGAAAAAAAATTGTTACATGTAATAAATCACATTTTTATTTATTTAAGTATTTTGATATAAAGTTAATTTGCTTTTTACCCTATGAATTCCAATAAGAATGTTTTATGTGCAAAATTTGGAGGAAAAAAAAAGTTATTAAAATATATTTTAATGTTGCCTTACAGTGGTGTGTGTTGCTTTATCACAGGTACTACTCATTTCCAGCATCTAGCAACATCATGTTTTGAGAGAAAAAAAAAAAAAAAAAAAAAAAAAAAAAAAATGCAAGAAGCTACAAATTTTCTCTCATCTCTATTTTACATTGGAAAATTAGTGGTTTCTGTTCTTTGTTAGAAGTTTCTCCTCAACAGAGATCATGCTATCTAAAGGGAGGAATTTATTGACGGAGTCTGTGGAAGGGAACTCTTATAAGCATTCTCCATGATCAAAATGTCATCATCAAGAAGCACATAACTGGAATGTCTCATGGTTAGAATGAAAGATCTTCAATGCCAAGCAAAGATGAAAGCTTTAAAACTTCCTCCCTCCCACTAAAGAAAGAATACAGACAATTGCTCTGTATTACAGACTACATACTCCTTTCACTTGTAGATTTCATAAAAGGAGCAGTGTTGACTCTGGATGAAGGAAAAAGGATAAATAGTGACTCCTGATAAAGGAAAATTGGTTTTTTAAAACTTTCAAGTGCAAAACTAGTTAGATATTGATAGAAAAATGCATGGGGCTAAGCAAACAGCAAAATGGGGTCGAGCAAATCAGAAAATATTAATACAGATTCAATTTTCATGTACGTACATATTTAATTACAAGTTTGCACATTACATTTACACTATGTATAACTAAAATTTTATGCTCTGACATGGGATATAAAGTTGGCCCATTTGAAGACAGAGGAAAATTCCTGACAAATTTAGAATTTCAGTATTTTATCAAATTGGAAAGGTACTCTCTCAGTATATCTACAGATGTTATAATTTCTCTAGGCATTAACATTACCAGTAGCTTTTTGAACATTTCCTTTAACTATTACTTATCACAAACAATAGGTATAAATACACTAATTAACAAACAGTGTACACATAGGCTTATATCTAATTGCTTAACTATTTAATTATGTATCCAAATGTGCTCTTTTCTAAAAAAAAAAATCCATTTTGTAATATAAACTCTAAAGTAAACAATAGAGTTAGTTTTGAATTCAAAGGAAAAATATGACTTCAGAATTAAGTATACTGCAGTACTTCAAACACTTGCTTTCCTCAAATCACTTTTATTGGATTATTGTTGATTTTATTTAGATAAGTGTAAATTAATTATCATGACAAGGAGGAAAGAAGATTAATTTTCTCATTTCATGAAAATAGTAAGTAGGTATAAACCTTTCTCTTCCCCTAAAGCGAAACTACCATTCTCTATCAAGCAAATCTGTGTACAAAATGCATACTTTTCATTCACAAAAGCACTGTGAAATAAGTAATGCATGAAAAGTTATGCTTTTCTTTCAACAAAATAAATTTCATGCCACAGTAATTTTAACCTCTTAATTTACTGCTCTTTGTTAAGATCAGACAAAAAAATATATCAATAAGGTGAAAATATTTAGTTCTTGGGAGCAAAAATTGAAAAGTAAAGTTGGAAGTGAAAGTTTATTTGGGACTTGTTACAAACTGCCATTAAATCCAATATGAATTCTGTTATCCAGAATTTGGTACAGATACTCTTGTCTGTTGTAGATACATTATTTATCTTGCGTAGCTTCTGGTGACTAAAAGACTGTGTACTCTTTTTCTGAAGAAAAACTGCCCTGTGTTACTACAAAATAAGGTCTAATATCCATGTGATTTGTTTCCTGACACATACAATTAGATATTTGATAAATACTAGCCATAGGCTTCTTGATAAAAATCAAAACCATATTCACTTGACCAACTAAAAAAAGCAAACATTATTTAACATTTACAAAGAACAGTCAATTAACTCAGTGCTGATTTGTGGAAGTTACACCTAGAAGCTACACTATATTTTGTTAGTTAAAGAGCATTGTTAATTTACTTGGTGAACAAAAAAGCATGATAATTGATGCATGTTGTATGGAAGAATATTAATTCCAGTGATATGAACCAGCAGAATAATACTGCTGATCAAGCTTTAGATCATTTAACAGAATTAGGACATACAGATACTATCTGTAATTCAAACTGTACAGATTTACAGAATATCAGATTTTAAATATAACAATATAACAATATAACAATTAAAATAAACTGAACACCTTGGTTGTTATTTATTTAGTGCTCCCCTCTATCATGCTTCTCATGCTGAGAAAAAGTATGGAGCCAAAACCAAACCAGGTTAATTTTTAATTTTTATGTGGTAAATCAATCATTAATTATAATTTTGATATTGTATATTTGTCATGCACACTATCATTTCTAGAGATTAAGCAAAAGCTTATCAGTATATTGCCACTCTAAAACACTTAACTGCCTCACTAAAGAGCACCAGTTAACAAAATTATCTTCCCAAGTTGAGTATTAGTTCTGGAAACTAAGGAAAAAGCTTAGGTCCATGTATTGAACAGCCAGCAGACCTGTATCACTTTTAAATCCAGTTATCAATAAATTATGTTGTTTAAATCCAAATTCTAAAAAATTCTCATGCAGAAATACCCTGAAGATCACCCTAACCTTTTTTTTTTTTTTTTTTTTTTTTAAGTGATTTAAGTGATCTAGTAGCAAGAACGAAAATTCCACTGAAAGGGTGAGGAATTACAAATACTAAAATTACTTAGCCCAAATTGAATTATTATTATTATTTCCTGTTGAACTTCTGTGCTGACTCCTTTAACAAGAGATAAAAGAGACATTCACAGACTGAAGTGTGTAGTGACTAACCAGATCTGAGCTGCAACCTAGCAGAAACTAAAGAAATTCAGAAAATATCATTCTTTATGACAGAAACACATTTCTGGTAGGATCAGGAAGCAATGACATCATTGATATTGCGAGATCTTTTGTGGCAATGCCTCTTGGCAGATAGATTGAGAGAGGGATTCAGTTTAACATTTTTTTCCCAAACACTCCTCTTAATAACCAATGAGAAAAAGAGTTTTTCTCTTGAGCTACTTAAGGAAGAATTTATCTTGGTCTTTCTGTTCAAGGTGACAGTGGAAGCCATGCTATAATGATCTAAAACATGATGTGCCATGAGAAGAATAATTTCTATTTAGCTCTATTCATCTCATCATCACCTCTCCACCAATTGTTTCAACACTGATAGATCAAATCCTAAAACGAATAGCATGGTCTTGCCTTTGCAACCTAGGAATCTTCAGTTTTTGTTAGGACAGTGATAAAAACTTTATTTCCTCAACATACTACCCTTTTGACTGGTCCCTGTCCTGTGGTATTTGACTTCTTTGTTGTTAATGACTTTTATTAAAAAATAAAAGCAAGTAAATCAGTCTCCTTTCTTTTGCGTCTCTTAGATGAGGTGTTTATTTTCAGATAAATAAGAATAACATTATTTGAGCAATGAAAGGATGTGTGTGAATAGGTCAGTGAGGACTTGATCAAAACTTTTAGGAGCATAATAGCAGTAAACCCTCAAGTACCTTGGAGGATCCCGATGAATCAATAAATTTCTTCAAACCATTCAACATAACAATAGATTTTATTTAAAATACGCCTACTTCCAGAAGAAAAGGCTCCATCAAAGTGCCCTTTTCTTCTCTGGTTAGACCTTGCACAAATTACATTGTTTTTCTCAAGAATAAAGCATTACTGACAAAAGATAGCAAAATTGTTTAAATTACCCACAGGACCAAAATTATTTGCAAAGGCTAATGTGTTTGTCTGCTGATCACTATAGCTCTGATGCATTATGGCTGTGTAGTTCATTTAAAGTGTGTGTTGCTATTATAATGGCACTCATTAGTAAATAGCCCTGAAAATTTCTGAAAATTTGAGGAAAAAAGATTGTACTGCATAATTAAAATTTCTAACGCAGCTTTTATATCACAAAGCTGTGAAATAAGTTAGTATACACACAATCTTTTTTTATGATGCTCAATATTCCAACTGCTCAAAATATTTTTCTTTCAACTATTATTTAATTCAGACAATGTTAAGCATTTTGAAGTCACAGCTTAACAGCTTACAATATCTGAAGTTTCTCAGTAGGAGAGAAAGGTATCACCAATGCAAAACTTGTTTCATCGGTGATGTATAAATACTTCATAATTTATGAGGGCTCTAAGAAATACTCCTTTTATATGAGTAATTCCCATTGCATCCAGTAGAAGCAGAGCTAAGATAATGAACATTAAAATGAGGTCATACTGATTTACTATTGGAATTTATATCTTTTAAAAATCCATGATTTATCAAACAACATATTTGTATCTGGAATGCAATTCCTTGCTTTTCTATAATTTTAAAATACACTTATTAGATAATACCATGATTTCTCATATCGCAAAGAACTGCAACTGGAAGGCTATGAAACTACCACCTTGCCACTGGCGAATTATCTTAATGCGGGCCTTGCACATGAGTAGAGTCACTGACAAGATCAGATCAAAACACAGTAATGACGAGGAAATAAAAGAGGCAACATTGTATATGTAATAGGAAAATACGATTTAAAAACTTGGAAACTATTAAGTTTAATTTCAGATAAACTTTGATTTTCAGATAAACTTTGATTCACAGGCACAAAGTTACCTGGTCGCAATCTTGATCCCAGGCCTTCAATATAATCTCTATTATTAAAGCAAAACAAAATAAAATGAATAAAAACAAAATAAAATGGAGTAGTTTTAGTTATGTTTTGCATCAGATGCTGTAGAGAAAATATTTCACATTTCCTCTAAACAAACTCTGTCCCAATTCACCAGTTTATGACTGTGTGTTTATAAGTCTGGTTTACTCTACATTTCCAAAGTGGTAAACATAAAAAATAAAAGAATATTATTAGGTCATTAGTAGAACAATATCTCAATGCCAGAAATATAATCCCATATGTTTCAGTGCTAGCTATACTTAATACAAACACTGTCCCAGCCTGAAGAGTTCATTAGCTGAGATAAGCAACAACAAATGGATACAGACAAATGGGGAACTGAAAGAACAAATATAATGTCCTGATGGACAGTAGGCTCAACAACCCTACCCTGGTAATAATTTTTTCTTACTTTTTAAGCAGTAAGGAAAATGAAAGTTTCCATAAGAAGTTATGAAGAAGGATAAGAAGATAGTTTTGCTAATGTTTGTGTGAGGAGCAGAGATGGATTAAAAACAAAGGTGCTTGCTTCAGCATTCAACCATTAGGAGTCTGCTATTACTGACTTCAGCAGGGGCTAAAGCTGGAAAGCTAGTGAGCGATAAGTGACAGACAGGATGGTGATATGCTAAGAACAACTTTGAAGGCAATAATAAAGGACTGTTTCTGAAGTGAGACTTCAGAACTAGTGAAAGCGTACACAAAGACTACAGCCAGGTTGAAGAAATGTTCCTTCAGCAGTGATCTGAGTGGGCATTTGAGTGACTAGAAAGCATGCATCAAAACAGTGACGTTGCTTGCATGACAACGCTACGAACTCAAGCAGGAGATTTAACAGAGTGACCAGTAGGAATGGTTATATCTTAGAGATGTCAGGCAAAACAGTTAGACATATTCTGAATGCAAGAACTTTGAGAGATGTGCAAGTTAAAGCAGGTGCTCAGATCCCAAGGTATTGGACAGGATGGGTAGAAGTAGAGATATAGGCAATTACAAATTTCCGTGTAGTTATATAGAACTCAAATATATGGCCACATTTACTCATCTTACAGAGATGAGTAAAAATTTAGTATAGACTGAAGAAAAACATCTGATGTACTATCTTACTAATCATGCTAAGTTAATGATTTGCAACATGATTTTGTAGGTAGATGAATAAGTACATGCAAAGACAAGATGCAGAAGAAAAAAAGATGTGATTAGGTGATAAAGCCACATGCTACCTTCTTGAAACAACAGTTTCAACTTAAGAATAGTGTCAAAAAAGATAGGAGAATTAGAAAAGAAGGGAGTCAGAAGAGTCAGAAAAACATCATTTCAAGAAGATGAAGACAGTGCCAATGACAAATTGCAGGTCAAGGAAATTGAGGGACTGTGATTTGGAAGATGTCACTAAAACAGCTTAATAAGAGCTGTTTCAATAATACTCTTTAAATAAAACTGAATCAAAGAGGGACTAAGGAAACAGGAGAGGAATCAATGCCACTATTATAAATGCTTACCTATTTAAGTTAAAGGTAAGGGGAAAAAATCAGAAGACAGACGAAGACAAGTTGTTTTTTGTTTTTTTCACATGTGAAAGAAAAGCAAGAATGAAGCTATAAAGAACAGTCTATGAATAGAAGCAGTGTCAAAGACATTAAAAAAAATAATGTTTGGTCAAGAATGTATTTGAGGCATTTCTTAATTAACTACAGAAAAAGAATGAAAGACCTTTAGAAGGAGAATAAGGAAAAACATGCTATATTTTTTGGTTTGTTTTATTTATGTTTTGGAAGCAACAAGCAGGACTGTAGAATTTCAGAAATAAATACTTAGGATAATACAGAAGGTCTAGAAGAGTTTGAAGGGTCATGATATTACTCTACACCATGAAACATGCAAGCACAATTTTTCTATGGAAAAATAGCTGCTTAAAAATGCACAACCAGAATTTGTCTAACCAACTTATGTCAATTTAAGCTGATACAGCAAGGTTCACTTTTAAATCTTTATCAATTTACTGCTAGTCCTTAAATTATTCACATAAAGTTTCTGTGTACAAACATCCTCAAATAATATCTTCAGGCAGACTGGCTGTCATTGGCTGAGACAAAATGAAGTTGTAATGGTGAGTAAGGAAATGTTTCATGGAGGTAAATTGTGCAGGTGTTCTGTTGCAAAACGATTGACTAATAAGGATCATAGCAATTATATAATCTATATTAAAATCATAAATGATACCTACCTAATCTGAGGTTGTCTTTCAGAAGCACTGAGACTTCGTTTAATTGTACCTGAAACAAATGCATAAATATTATCTCTGCATTAAATATATAGAGAGATATAATAATACTTTTTATTTCCCATATATGGTGTCAAAATAGCTTTTAAATAGAAATGGTAAATAAACTCTAAGTCCACATTTTAATATGGAGTTGCTGTTTGATGTGTCAAAAATGCACTTGCAATTTAGTCTCAGCCCTGCACAGCATTTTATTAAATAGTTTCAGAATTTCAAAGAAATGTATAACACATGCTGACTTCATGCCCACAGAAGATATATCTGGATTAGCATTAAGTAACTACCTCAGTTACTACCACTGTAGCCACAACAATATCTCTAGTCTAGATAAGAAGCTAGAATAAACGCTTTCTCAGAGGACCTTTGACAGGTTGTCTAAACCCTGTTCTACCAAAGTTTTATTGGCACAATTCTATTAGCTAACTTTGTAAACTATTACTTATCTAATACCTTACCTCTTTAATAATCCTACTGATTTTAAGACCTTGAAGACAGGTATATGATCAGTAATTGATCAAACATCTAATCAGCAATAAAACTGAAACCAAACTTTTATCATGTATTGCCTAGTGCCAAAAAATAAAAATATGAAATGGAAGGAGTAATATTTGATGCTATTTATTTTTTTATGGACTTTGAAAGCATTGTCTTAATACAAGCATTTGTCTTAAGCAGACATCTTAAGCACTAGTCTTAAAACATTCCAACAAAACCCATTCCTTTCATGCTGATTTTGACTTGAGACCACTCTCTCCTCTGCATGCTTTTTTAAAGGGAAGGAATAAACATATGCTTAAATCAAAATTAGATTATTAGTTAATTGGGTTATAAAGATTATTTTCTACACTAGTAACATCACAAACATTATCATAAAACAAGAATAGAAGCACCTAGTCACTCAAATACTAGCTAATAAAAATAAATAAATAAAAATAAAAAAGATTATGTAATCTTACACTAGTTTTCCTGCTGTTGGTATTACTACTGTAGTTCTTCAGTTCTAGAGCAACAGCAGAGGACTTTCAGAGAGCAAACACATTTCTGAGAATCTTAAATTTTTTCCTTGTTTTCAAACATCCTTTCAGTTGTGCTCTGAAATACAGTGCCTTATTTTTCATACTTTTTTCAGATCTTCTGACATGATTTAAAAAAAAAAAAAACTTGGAGGAGGCTGGCATCTGTCACACACAGTTCAGTTTAAACTCCCCCCAAATGATGTATCTTTTATTTTGGCCAAACCTGTCTGCTTAAAAGAAAGACACACAGATGGATAGACAGAAAGAGAAAAAAAAAAAAAAGAAACAGTATTTTATTTCTTGCTAATGTTCTGCTTAGCAAAACAGATTTTGAAACTGTGTAGTTGTTAGCCCAAAAGTAGGTTTTGTAAGAACAGTTGATGCAAACAAACCAGTCCCTTATAGGTGCAAAGATATTTCAATTGGCTTTTAAAAATAAACAGGAAAATGCAGTGTCCACTGCCTAGAAAGCAGGCAAGGGCTTTTGAAAAGAAAAGTTATGATCGCACCTGTTCATGGAATAGATATTTTACCTGTGCACACTGCAGACACAATAATAGACAGACATAAGTAGAAGCTCTGACCAAACCTGAACCATGTTGCTTGGGATAAGGATTTTGAGTTACAGCCTCAGGCACTCTGCTATAAACCCAGAATATAATATATTTATGTAATATTTACGGGAGAAAATCTGTAACAGAAGACACCTGGCTAGAAAACAAAGACTGAACACAGCTATTTCCTGGAATTTTAAAAACAGCTCCCCTTTACAAGAATTTATATACTAAATTGGATCTGAAATAATGCAAACTTTGGCTGTTTCAAATAAATGGTCTCTCTATCAGTAAAGTGCTCATATCCAAAAGTTCTTGATCAGTTAGATGACTCACCACATTTGACTTGCAAATCTGACAGCTTATGAGTATATTTGCAAGTGCATGGTATTTCACACCAAAGAGTCTGTCTCACCACTCATTGTATGTGGCAGAGATATAATATGTAGTGATTCATATACTAAAATTAAGAAAAATACTTATTAATGATAAAGTGAAAAGAAATAATATTATAAAAAAAAAAAAAAATCATGTTGCAGAACATCACTAAACAGCCAAAACCCTTCAGCCACATTTTTATAGCTTGTTATTTTGTTAGATTTTTATTGTGAGCAACTACAAGGGGGAGAGTCTCTATATTAGATAATATGAAAATGCATCGGAATAATTTCTTCAACAAGGAGACTCAGACATCTAAAAACCATTATAATGCATATTCATCAGACAGGGAGTAAGAAACTACACGTTTAGGAAAGTTAACTAGCAGAAGTCACGAAGCACATAGTAGGTCCTGATGTTCAGCCCAGGGTTTTAGCTGGATAATATTTCCTTTTACCATTGTTACTCCTCTACTATGAATGGGAAGAGCAAGGCAATGTATGCTGTGTTCAAATGTCTTGCAAGAGGGAAGGTCTTAAGTGCAAGATGATCTCATGGAAAATGAAACAAAAATGCTCTATGTCTTTCCTGTTTTGTGCCCACCTTTGTTGGAATGTGAAAGACGTACAAAATCCAAAGATTTTGATTAGCATAAGGCTCGCTATTCTGAATAGTTCTATGAAGATTCCTTGAGGATTTTTAAATTCTCTAACACAGTTTAGTGTTTTTCTGTTGCAGGCATCTAACCACAAAATTTCAAGAAAGCAGCTTAAACGTGATATGAGTTCAGAAAAATCCAGAAGGATATAAAGTTTTCCTTTAGCTTTCACTTCACAGGTATCTATAAATAAATAAAATTCTGAAAACTCTTTCACATTTAGTCAATATGAATCAAATTTCACATTAACAGACAACTCCAGTCTAGTCTAGCTCCCTGAATGAAATGGAAGTAAAGAAAGTGGCCTTTTTTTTTTTTTTTTTTTTTGAATGACAACTTAGTAACCTTGTCAGGATGAATTACGTGTCAAATTACATTTATTTATATGAAATACTCCTAGTAAACTGTCCTTTAAATCACTATACGCTGGCATGGATATCCTTAGCAACATTAATCTGGTTTGCAGATCAAACAGCATAAATTTACTAGCAGTGACTACATGTACACAAACAGAAGTTGCTATAAACATACTTTAAGCTTATCTCAAGCACCATACAGGAAAAACAGGTCTTGGAATATTTTAATCTAGTTGATGTCTTTAAAAATCACAGATGTTAGATTAAGGTCTCAAGAGAAATCTGAACCCTAGACAAAGGCAAAAAAACAAGCCTACAAAACACTAAGATATCTGGAGCTCTCCACAGACAGCTCATTGTGGAAATTCTGAGTTTCTTAATGCTATAATCATTTTCAACTAAACTCTTGAAGCTTTCTCGATACAACCTAAAGAACCATGTACAGCAGATGCAAGAGTATCTTAGGCTGAGCCTTCGGGGTAATGTCTTGAAGAAGCAGTATCTTCTAAAATCATAAAATCCACCACCAACTACAACCACTCTGAATAATAATAAAAATCTCTGTGATCATAGAACTTGCAAGACACAAGGTAGCTGCCTGCAAATTTTGCCCAAAGCCCAAATTTTGAATGAAACTACTAGCTCCAGACAGCAGGTGCCTTTACCGAATGGGTATTTCCTAGTGTGTTTGCTGTTGCTCTCAAAAACAGATAAATTCGGACCTAAGTGATGACCCTGACTCAGAGTCCCATTATTTGCTATGTACAACATTCTGTAGTGGGTTTACGTGACAAGGTTTCAGTAGCAGGGGGCCATAGGGATGGCTTCTCTGAGAAGAATCTAGAAGCTGCCCCATGTTAGATAAAGGCCCTGCTGCTGGCCAGAGCTGAGCCAATAAATGCTGTTGTTTTTACCTCTGTGGGAACATACTTAAGAAAGGGAAAAAAACCTGCTGCTGCACAGAAGCTAGGAGAGAGAGAGGAGTGAGAAACAGCCCTGCAGGCACCAAGGTCAATGAAGAAGGAGGGGGAGAGGTGCTCCACGTGCTGGAGCAGAAGTCCCCTGTGGCCTGTGGTGAGGACCACGGTGAAGCAGGATGTCCCCCTGCAGCCCATGGAGTACCACGGTGGAGCAGGGTTCCACGCTGCAGCCCGTGGAGGAGACCACGGTGGATCAGGTGGACCTGCAACAACGACAGCTGCGGCCTGTGGAAGACCCATGCTGGAGCAGATTCTGGGCCGGACCTGTAGCCCATGGAGAGGAGACTACGCAGGAGCAGGTGACCTGGCAGGAGCTGCTGCCAGTGAGGGACCCAGGTTGGAGCAGTTTGCTCCTGAGGCATAGACCCTGTGGCATGGAGCCATTTCTGGAGCAGTTCTTCAAGAGCTGCTGCCTGTGGGCAGCCCATGCAGGATCAGTTTGGGAAGGATGGCATCCCATGGGAGGGACCCCATGTGGAGCAGAGGAACAGAGTAATTGAGAAGGAGGGTCAGAGACAAAGTGTTAGGGAGTGACTGCAGTCCCCATTCCCCCATTTTCCCACAGTGCTCAGGGGGAGGAGGTGGAAGAGGGCAAATGGGGGAAAGGCATTTTGGGTTTCTTTCCTTTGTTTCTCACTTCTCTAGCTTGTTAGTAATAGGTAATAAATCTTACTATCTCCCCACTCTGAGTCTCTTTTGCCCGTCCTGTTAATTGTTGACCGATCTCCCCCTTTTTCTCAAATCTTGTGCCCTTTGTGTCCTATTTTCTCCCCCTTCCTTTTGAGGAGGGGGAGTGAGAGAGTGGCCATGGTGGAACTCGGCTGCCCACCCAAGTAAAAGCACCACACATGCAGAGTTCATTTATTGAAAGTATCCTAGTTTTATAAGTTCCCAGTTATTGCACTTCATACTTTTGACTTCTTTGGGCATTACCCGCACAAGACTCAAGTTCTGTCAATTTGTAAACAAGTTGTTTTTCTAACAGTTCAAAGACAGACATAAAAGACCTTTCTAGAGTTACTTCACTAATATTCTGGCAGATCTCTTGTCTTTTCCCTATATAGTTTCTCTGAATACTATTACATTACAATTACATTTCAGAAATTTTGGCAAAAAAAGGGAGTCCCGAATCTCAGCTTCTTTGCTTACTGGTCACAAGTCACGTAAGATCAGAGATTCCTCCAAATACTGGACACAGATACTACAGTATGAGGTAACAGAAAAACTCATGAGCAAGATCCAGCACAATGACAGGACATTAAGTCTTCTTTGCCTCATGAAAAGCTAGGAGCTGAGCAATTCTGAAATGGACCTATTGTGTATTTACGTTTTAGTTATGAAGAAGGTCAGAGGGCAAGTATATAAAAAACAGGGTTTTCTGATAGCATATTATGCAGACAACTAGTCTTTTATTGCCTTTTAGAAGCATTATCTCTGATACTACATTTTTCTGGCCGCAGTGTAAGTAAACATGATTCAAGAAAACAAAAAAATCTTTTCCAAAAAGTTTCCCAGATATAAACATTTAAATTCTCATTCACCCAACTGACATTAGCTCTTCTGAACTACTATGCAGTAAGAGACATCACATTTTCCTGCTATTTGGTTTTACCAGCAGAAATGCAGGTACAGTACTGTAAATAAATAAATATACATATATATGACTAACCTAAGGTATAGTTGGGAACCTTCTTAATTTTAAAATAAGAAAAATGCAAATAAGCTGTTATCCTACTACTCTTCATTGCATTTTGACTGTGTCCTTATCCTCTGTCCATCTCTATCATTTCAAATTATAAAGATTCAGGGGAAAAAAAAGATTACATCTACCGCTACTGCCTCTATGCATCTGAAATGTGCATGATCTGATCCTGTAGAATTAATCATTTCAAGAAGCATGAAATTACTACTCAAGAATCTATATATCCTGCAGTTGGCAATCATAGGAATTGCTAAAGAAATTGGTGTTGTGGAACTACATTGTCTAGACTAAGAGCAACAGTCCTTTTCTTAAAAGAATAATTAGAAAGCACAGGTTATGTAAAATTATTTTTAAAATTTTACAACTAGTGGACTATAAAAAAGCAAACCACTGTTACACTCACCTGCATATCAGCTTCTGTACCACTGATTAACACAGCACATGGCATCTTTTTACAAATTATTACCCAGTTTTAATTTAGAGGGATATTTTTCCATATTTACAGATTGCTTTCTCTGAAATTGTTATGATGGCAGCATGATGAGACAGCCCCCTTCAAAACCCCAATCAATAAATAAATAAATTCTGTTTTTCATGACAGCAGTTTCCCAATTAGCTAGATAAAAGTTGGTCACATTTTTCCTTGCAATGCTGGTATGCTTGACAAAATCATAGCTGATTATTAATACATTGATAGCATTGAATGGAGCATAACCCAAGCAATTCCCAAATATCTGGAATTTTTTCTCTTTCCATGAAAAGAAAAAACAAATCTGCTGGCATTTATTACAACTGATCCAAAATACTAGTGTCAACATCAAACAGAACTACAGATGATCTAAGAATGTATGACCACATTTTTTTTTATTTTTTTTTTTAATGCAATCTTGATGTTCCTATTCATCAGTATTTTCTGGAAGGAAAGTGTGCAATGACTTCTAGAAATGTTGATTAAAGTTACTGGAATTAATAGGAACCGGTTGTATCTTTCCAGTCAAAAACATTTCATTAAATCAGTGGAATTCTGGCAAGAAAATACTATAAAAAGTTGATAACTTGTTAGTGCTTGGTTCTTAATAAAGAAAAATGAACAAGGAAATCAGGTGTGGCAAGTGATAAAGCACACAGAGATTTCCAATGTCTCTGAACATTGCTGAACTAGCTTACAAATAATTCAGTTTCTGGGTGACACACAAAGTGTTATTCTTCCACATAAGCACCAAAACAGAATATTTCATCTAGAGGCTGCTGTTTCTTAAGGGATTCTGTCTATGCAATCTCCTCTCTGCATCAGACTATGCCTCTCTGTACCTGGTAACCTTATCCCGTCACTGTCTTAGCACAACAGAGCAATATATATATATATATATTCTTTAAAAGAAAATGTTGGTAAGAAACTCAAGGCTGGCTGCCACAGGTCATCCAGTCTATAGAATGGCACGCTATCCAATTATAAATAGCAAATTATGTTAATAGATTATAAGCAGAATTATCAAATCAGTTAGCTGCTCTGCACTAATGACTAGACAGTTCAATTAATAGCAGTCATGTTTTTCAGTACCTGCAACAAAACCTGAAGGAATTCTAGCTAACAAGTAGCACTACAAACAGATTAAGTAATATTACCTTATGGTTTTGAAGCCTGGAACCTTGCACCAATCAAATTTGTTAATCTTATTACTACCTTCACATTTAAAAAGGACATTTTAAAAGATCCACAGATTTTCTGTCAGAACTTCATAGTATAAACAAAAATCTTGAATTTCTTTAGTTCTAATATTACTCTTTTTCTAGTATAAAATGTTCTTTAATTTTCCTCTAATGTGATCAGAATCCCATCCCATTTAATACTTAGATCACCATAGATCATATTTTAGCAGGCAGCCTATAGTGATTACTGATGTTGCATCTTTTTTCTTTTTTTCTTTTCATATTTGAATATAATACAAAAACTATTACTTAACACCCAACATAGCTGATGCCTTCCTAACTGATTGCCATAAATAACTAAAGGCAGCATGATTGCTGTTTTGTCATATAATCCCTTCCTAATTTTAATCTAGTTATTAAGCATTCCTGCAGTTCCTTTCAATGAACTCACCTACACAGCTAATGCTTGCCTCGACCAACTTCCTTTTTTACACCCTCTAACAATGCAGTCCATTTATTCATATGCATGTAAGTCCTGTTACTGAGATGGAAGTTCTCACGCTGTCTGCCTTCTGTTTCTTATCAACTCAGTTACCTTATGCTGAAATCTAAAATCACCTTCTTTGTCAAGTTGCTCAATAATATTCCAGTTTTCATAGCCATTCCATGAACTTACAGGGATAAGCTACATAAAGAAAGTGTGATAGAAAATGTATTACTCTGGAAATGGGTACGACAGAGGCACAGCTATTTTAATTTTGTATTACTTAGGACCCACAACAGATGGTGAACTTGCAATGAATCATGAAATACCCAGCTATTTTAGAATACATGACAACTTAACTGTTAGAAAGTACTGTATCCCTTCCTTCTTAAGGGATCTTACCAAAAGCAGATTCTTTCAAATGGCTTGGACTGGAGCTACTTGAATTGTCCAATACATCCAGCTCATCATCTAATTCTGAGAACATATCTGCACATAAAAATGAAAGCAAAACAACTTTTAACCCACCTCTGAGCAGCATTCTAGCACTCCTGATTTTTCTTTTGCTAATTAATACCTTTCTCAGAGTTTTCTGAAGTGCTGTTGTTCTCCGTCAGGATTTCTTCGTATGCTCTTTCCTCTTCTTTTCCACATGCAGACTGAAAACTTTCAGCTGGTATGTCAATGTTTTCTGAAAATTCAGTTTTGCAACTAGATGTTCCACTGGTGCTGTTAAGAAGACTCAACTTCTCATAATGCTTCTGGCAACAAAGAGCAAAAAGGAAATATTACATACTTTCCCTATATAGCATCCATTAGAAAACGTGAAAGAGTGACTTGTGTATCCACACACACATAAAAATGTACATTTAGTTCCCACATAGCTGTTAGTCCAGAACTAGATGGTGCCAGGTTCAGCCATTGATTCTAAATTTAGAGCAAAACTTGACAAATTCTTAAAATAGCCTAATTATTTTGAGCCTTTACATAAAAAGCATCTTAGTTTTGGATAAAGGCCTTTTCATAACCAGCACTAAAGAAAAAATTGAAAAAAATGCCAAACCATGAAGAAACTGAACAACATAAAAATAAATGATTGGACAAGGAGAGTATGGATCCCACATACAAGCAGCGGGAGATTCATTCTCTTCCATCTTACATAATAAGAAGGTGACTTCTGGACAACACAAAACCTGCACAACAGTCAAGATGGTAGTAAAATACCAAGCCACCTTTATGTAATGAGATGTGATGGGATACCAAAGAGAATCGCCAGGGCTGAACTGACCAAATGCTGATTGGCATTACCAAAGCACAGCCAAGAAAATCAAAACATGGAATATAAATTATTTACCTGTCACATTTAAGTGCTGAATCTTGCCTGTAGCAAGGGGTTCTTTATGAATATAAAATTCTACCTCTGCTGTTTTCTTTGTTTATAGCCTTTCTGGAAAGAACAGAGATACTTGATCCCTGATATTGCTTCTATTTTAATGCAACAACTTTTGAAATCAGACTGTTTTTATGATCTTTCTCTATATTGTTCCAAGTCCTCTCATACTGCTGCTGTTGTGCATAAATAAATTCAAGTGTTTGTTTTACTTTTTTCAGAGCAAAGTGTGATAAAGATCAGGGGATAAATTATATAAACAGATCAGATTAAACAAATTATTATCTTTAATACTAATGTCAGGAGATAATAATAGTACATTTATAAATAATTTTATTCTTACCACGTGTTAAAGGCCATTCAGCCTTTATCTAAGACAATGTTCTTCCCCAGTCTTTTTCACGGAGAATTTTGACCTTACTGGGACACAGCAGAATGGGTACAGTCTGAAAACCCTTACTCCTTAACCCTTACTCATGCATCCCTGAACATTGACTATACCATTGCCTGTGTAGTGGTCTGCTTCAATTATTTGTCTGTCTTTTGTTCTACTCCCAACACTATAACTTAACTTGTAAAAGATGGCTCATCAGGATTTTCACTTTAAATTCTGTTGGGAAAAGAATTTTATATTTCAGTAATGGACATAAGTCTGAGGTGCCACAATAGCGGTTACTGCAGCATAGCACAGTATGGCAGCCTCTAAGGGTGAATCTAAAATTCACATAGAGCAGTCTAGTCATTGCAAATGGACATGGGTATTTTCTGTGCTCTAAATAGGCAGTGCACAATTACTGAAGAGAGATAGCTTTCCTATTCTATGACAAAAAAAAAAAAAAAAAAAAAAGCAGGGTAAAGGGAGAGAAGGATCAAATGTTGTCAATACCAAACTACACATTCAAATGACAAATTGTTAACAATAATCTATAAATCATGATGAGCTAAGGGAAAGAAAAAAAAGGGATCAAACCCACCATAGTTTAACTTCTTTCTGTAATAGGGTAACACCTCTTGTGCACTGGCAACAAGAAGTATATGTTATTTGCAATGTTGTTGTAATGTTGTAAGGCTTTTGACAATGTTTTTTTATGATATCTTACAGGAAAGCGAGGGAAGCATGAGCTAGAGAAAACCATAAAAATACAGCTGGTTGTACAACAGACAAAAAAAAATGTGCTCAACTTGGTCACTACTTTGAGGGTTTGTTATACTGAGAATGGGTAGTGAGCACAATTTTTCTGTATCCTTTTTGACCTTGGTCCAAAAATGCTCAATACAGTCACTGAATTTCAATGACAATTTGCATAATGGGATAGATGCAATGTCTGTTAAACATACATAGACTGCAATATATGCATATATGTCATATTTACAGCATACACACTATACACAAAGCTGTGTCACTGCAAGTGACAGATTTTGAATACAGGTTTGAGAAACTGTGGAAATTGGGAAAAAAAATAAAGAGGAACAATGCAAAGCTCTTTGAGTACAAACAACTGTACAAGCATACAGACTTGGGGAAGGACTAGTTAGACAGCATCTCTACAGGAAAAGGTTTGGGGACTTTGGTGGATCAGAAATAGAACATGACTGAACAATAGCATGCTGCTATGAAAAAGTAAATACACTGTGATATGAGAAGAGGAAAATCATCGCTAATTGCTGTGTAATCTTTTGTCTCAGTACCAATAAGATTCTCCGTTGGAGTAACTAAATCCAGTTTTGACTACACTTTAAAAAAGTGGAGAGCACTCAAAGAAGAGACGTGAGGATAAACAGAGGTCTAGAAGACATGACATACAAAGACTGATGGAATTTGATTATTCAGTCCAAATTAAAATAATGACAGAGGAAAGATATAAGATGTAAGAAATAAGTCCCACATACTTCCACTGTGGAGAGGACAAAAAGTAAGCAGCTTAAGGTGCAACAAGTAAAATTTACGTTAGTATTTAAGACCACAAAGCACAAAGGAAGGACTTAACTGCTGCATCTACTTGGAGTCCTGCAAAGAGAAGTATTCATACACTATGTAACAAGTTTGAAAGTGCTCTACAAATCTAATGTTCTGAAGTCATGCTGGATTTACTGCTCTCAGAGCAATTATATAACAGTTAAGAGTGGATCGGACAATTTCAGGTGTTGTATACGTGCCATATACACACATGCATATTTCCTGGAAACAAGACATACATAACACATCTATTCTGTCAAGCATACAATGTGAGACCAATATTTTCTGAAGAAAATATCAGACAAACTGCAGATACAGTACACAGCACATGGTACTGTGCTATGGGTACGCACAGGTTTTCCAATTACCTTCTGATAGTGCTTCAGGACTCCTCATAGTGCTCCACACATTATCTTTGTAAGGCATAAAAGACTGACTCAGACACTCTGTCACTGAAAGTAAAGACAGCTTCTGTTTCTACACTTCTGCTGTTTCCAAACTGTTCCCTACCACGGGATAGAGACACAGAGATGTTTATTGCTAAACATTTTTATGAATGAATGGCCAAACACCAGTCAGGAGTGACACGCAGCTCTGAGGCTCAGAGATTCTTGGAAACAAGAATTTCTGACAACTCTTCTTGCCTTATTTCTGTGATTGTATTGAAGTACTTTGACACACTAATAATTGAAGTGAAATTAAATGTATTATGGGTTTGCCCTTAAAAGCAGTAACTTCTAGCATTTAAACTTTAATTCCAGCACCTGCTACTTAAATTCCAAAAGACGGAGAACTGTCAGAACAAAATTAAGAGAGTGAAAGATGGACAAAAAAAAAACAGCTTGTGGAATGCTAAACTTCCATGACATTCCTGAGTCTTCACTTATTTTCAAAGCAATGGGAATTGTACGCAGTGGTGCACATGCTGGAACTACCACACTTTTTTTTTTTTTTTTCTATAAATAGAGTATTCTAACTTAATGTAATGATTGGACCATATTGCTGCAACAGTAATACCCTGTTGCATTCTAGTGATGTATAATCAAACACTCTATTTGCTTCAGCCAATGTAATAAACACCTACTACCTTTACCTTCATAGATAGCTTTTTTAAGAAAAATCTTTATGCATTGATTGTCTGAATTGAACAAATAAAAGACACATCCAACTACTCAGAAAAAGGAAATTAAAATGAACATTGCTCCCATTTTTGTTTCTGTGTCCGAGTTAACAAGAAAAATAGATGAATTAAAATTGAATTGCTAACTAAGTACTACTTTGCATGTGGTGATGCTTAGAAACTACCAATGTACTTATTAGCAGGATCGAATTGCCAACAGTGCAAAACTGAATTTGGATGTGGGGGTAGATGACTTGGTAAAAACTGTTACATCATTTTGTCCTTTTTTGCCTTTCACATAGCTGTGAGCCTGTCCTCTCTTCTAAAAAATTGACGAAATCGATGGCAGCTTTTAATGAATGAAGAAACAGATTGAGATAAGCAAATTTGATTCTTGTGGATAAAGAAGAGTGGAAGCAGTAATACGAGTGGAAGCAGTAATACGCTCTGTATTTACAGGCATTCTTATGAAACGTATCGTAGTTATTTACATGAGGGTCTTCATCATAATAGCAACATACAAAAAAGTGTCATCTTATCAGTAGACTTACACTGCTGATGTTTCTAAACCAATCTTGAAAAGATATAATAGAATATTTTAATTATCTAAAAATATTTTAATTATCTAAAAATATTTTA
>CM021766.1:41104244-41150264 GCA_011076525.1 Nettapus auritus
TTATCTAAAAATATTTTAATTATCTAAAAATATTTTAATTATCTAAAGATCTATGAAGGTAGATTATTCATGCTGTGGATGGAAGACAGAAAACTGCACAGACATTTCAAGTCTGGCCAGGCTCTTCAGTTTAGATGCTGACCTGTCTGAAAACTTGTATTGCTTCTTTCACTATTTCTACCCAATAAATAGTTGATCTGCTTCTGCAAGAGATAAAGCCAGGCTTCTTAGCATAGGATGCAATCAAGCAGAACAATCAGAGTATGGCTGCTAGCAGTGACATCCAAGTCCACTAGAGATACAAAACCTTGATATCTGCAGATCTAGGTCCTATGACCTGCAGCTAAAAATCCTACATAAATGTAAAATAACTCATTTTTGAGGTCTATGTAGCATGCTTTCTAGCATGCTGGATTAGGGAAAGGCTCACCAGTTCAAGTGTGAAACCAGGAAAATTCAGAGAGAAAACTTTTAGGTTGTTCATAAACATTCTTGTGCATTTCAACATTAAGACAAAGCACTCAATTAATGGTAACCCATATGGACCAGCTTAGACCAAACACTGGTAGGGTGTGAGTTCTGACACCCCATTAGCCCTAACAGAAGCTAGATATAGAGCTACTCTTCTAGATTGCACTATCCTCAGGAAAAATAAATAAATAAATAAATAAGTTGTACATACTTTTCCATTACCTAGGCATCTTAGTCTACCAGTACAGCACAGTTGGAAACTTCATCTGAATATATATAAATTTGTGTCTAAGGATTGTAAAATAAAATATACGTTTAAATGACATTACTAATACTAAAGTGAAAATAAGCTTTACTTCCCAAAGAATACAGTTTATAAAATCCTGCTGTAGAGAAGGATTGTGACAGTACATCTATGCCAGATGCACAAACTAGAAATGCAGAAATGAAGAAAAGGAAGCTACTCTGAGAATACGTTAAAAATGGGCAGAAATGGTAGACTACCTGGCTGCCAAGAGTAGCAAGAGGTAGAAATGTTTGTTATATTGTTATATACATGTTAGCTGACAAATTGAAATTGTAAAATTTACAGTTTTCTCTCCTACATTCAAAAACATAGAATTATAGAATGGTTTGGGTTGGAATAGACCTGAAAGATGACCTCGTTCCAACCCCCTGCCATGGACAGGGACACCTCCCACTAGACCAGGTTGCCCAAAGCCCCATCCAGCCTGGCCTTGAACACCTCCAGGGATGGGGCATCCACAGCTTCTCTGGAAAATCTGTTCCAGTGCCTGTGCCTCACCACCCTCACAGTAAATAATTTATTTCTAATATAGCTGATCTCAATATTCATCATTCTATATTGTTTTGAGTTTTTTTGTACAGACCCAAAGTAATATCTACACTTTTCAAGTCTACATATCAATAAATAAACAAGTAAATAAATAAATAAAGCAACCATACTCATATTTGGTTATTCTCATGTCTTTAAAGGAAAATATTAAAAAGATACTTGAATTATTACTTAAAACTACTATTATTCTGGGGGTTTGATTTGGCTTGGGACCCAGAAAAGTCAGATTCCACTGGTCTGTTTGTTCACCTCTCACAAACTAATTTTTCTTCTTTCCACTTTTTCCTACCCAGGACACAAAAACATAATATTGACCACTCTGAAATTAAAGGCATTATGTGAGATAATTACTACTACTATAACTACTGGTTTAGGTCCTTCGTACTCTGTGTTATGTCAGCAAATTTTAACCTTTCAGAACTGAACATACTAACTATTAAACATCTCTCATCCTTACATCTGCACCTATTCTCACATAAACAACGTCTATAGAAGACGAGGAAAAATAAAAATAGAGGTAAGAAACTCATAATGATTCTCTTGCTAGAATTTCCTTCAGGAATGGATTCTGTGCTATACTTATCAGGCAAGATAACTAAACTTCTTAAGCATCATCTACTGACCTTTCACATTGCCTACTCATCAGTTTCCATACTTGTCTTAAACTATTTATAAAACAGATTTTGCTCTGGCTGTAGAAGATCTATGCTGCATAGTTCCATAAGCAAGGACAAAGAGCATGTGCTTTGTTTCAGAAACATTCAAAATGTGGCAAAACTGGGATGAAAAAGGAGGCCATAAATACATTTCAGTGGAAAGAAAACAAAGTGTAAGATAACTGGCTTCAACAAAGCATTGAACAACATGGCAGAAACACTGAATTGTCTGACACCATGGAAAAATGACAAATTGCCTGGCTGTGGAACTGCTGGAGCGTCAACTAAGATGAATTAGGTTGTCCATACCTCACAAAGTTTTTATTTCAGGAACAACTGTTTGAAATTCTTCCCAGTGTTTTGTCAGAATGTTGTCTTTTTTATTTATTTCAAGTGTCAGAATTTTCAAGAATAATTTTTTATTATTATTTTATTTATTTTTTTAGAAATAATCCAATATCATAAAGTTTCCCTGTGATAATGAAATCAATGAAACAACATGGCTCCTTTAGTTTCTAAGCCCTGTAGCACTCCTCTGAAATTTGGAAAAGTCTAGCTTGATTTTTTCTGTCTTACTTAGAGCAAGAACATAGCCGGGTTTCCCACTTCTCATTAGCAAGCCATACTCCCTCAGCTTCTGTAGTGTTCTGGATCTTTCTCAGAGTCTCCTGTTTTTAGCTGCTTAATTTAATATACAAAAAATATATATATATATATATATATATATCCAGTGGAGTGGAAGTAGAATTACAATATTCCTTTCGTGTGAAGACTAGTCATTATATCCTAAAATACAGAGGAGCTTTCCTCTTCTTTTTGTATATAGGTGTATTTTTTAAGTATTTATACAAAAATTTATAATCTAAGTGCAATGAAAAGCTATGAGTTGTATCATATCTTGCAAGTATCTGAATAGAACACTCTTCTCTCAAAGTGGGATAATTGCATTGAAATCCAAAATCAAGCAGTTTTATATCCATAGGTGTTTTTGCAAATTTCATCATAGCTATGCAAGAGAACAACTAACCTGAGATTTGAAAAATAATGGTATATAACAAGCTTCCAAACACACAGGGTAAGAAAACTCAATAAATATGGAAAATAACTGTTCATAGTGCTTTACGTTATAAATCTTACCTTGTATATTTATTCCATATTCATACCTCTTACTTTTCAAACCACAGTGGTTTCTTGACTTTTTTTGGAATTTGTTGGCAAATTTTTTATTGAGAGGAAAAAAAAAAGTATAATACAAATACTTATCTTGGATTAATAGTTCAAAAAACTACAGAAAAAAAATTTCAATTACTACAAATCTTCTACTCAACAGGCACATGAAGACAAAGAACATGTAAAAAAAAAATCCATGAGTTTGGGACCAGCCATTCCTAAAAAACTTTTTTACTACACAGAGGTTCTTCAGTGCAAACTACTGAGGCCTGATTTAAAAAAAAAAAAAAAAAAAAAACCTTTTTTTTTAAGAAAATTCTCCAGGATCACGTACAAGATTGGTTCATTATGTAAAATACTGATGTCCTTCATGAAGAGTGCTTAAAACATAGAAAATATAGCCTGAAGCAAACAAAAGAACATTAAGTATTTCATCTGACTATCAGACAGTAAAAAAGCACTAACAAATACCTTATCAGCTTCACTGCTCTTTATCTAGCAATCTGTAATTAAAAATTATGTTTATGTATGTTCTGTTTTCTAGGTGCCATTGTTTGTGAATCATACAACAGGTTATGCATTTGTTTCACTTTAGCTAAGTGTATATGTTCCTATTCACAAACCATTCACAAATATGCATTAATAATTAAACATTATCAGATTTTATCAAAACAGCAAGTTTGTTCATAATAAGGCCATTTTCCTAAGTGAAATGACAGTAGGTTTTAAGGTCTGTTATTTTTGTTTAAGGTACTGTTTAAGGTACTGTTATTTTTGCTGCACAAACATGTCCACAAAAACAAAAAAAAAACAAAAAAAAAACAAAAAAAAAAAAACAAAACAAAAAAAAAGAATGAATACCTGGTTAAAAATTAGAAGTCTACATAGAAAAATGTTTTAAGAGAATGGGTCTTTTCATTTTGATTTATTGTCTGCCTGTATTATTGTACCTTATTTTCTCAGATATGGCACACAATGATAAACAAAAATAAAGCCTAATACACGTACTTACTTGTGGTAAAATGGAAAGCTGATGGTGACAGGTTGCTACATTTTGATTAGCCTCCATGAAGTACCTCTGGGTTCGTCTCCTCTCCCGCTCCACTTTCTTCTCCAACATGAGATGGGAAGTGGATAAAACATCTAAGTATTTCATCATCACATCAGACAGCAGAGAGCTGACCTCCACTATGTCTGGACGTGTCTCTGCATCAGGAGTCAAGCACCTATAGAAAGAAACATTCTCTAATGAATACTAATTACTTCTTTCTTGGAAGCTCTTTCCTACCACTGCATTCCTCTATTGGTATTTATTAAACCATGCTGGCCAGCACTTGAGATAAAGCAGAAATTTAGCAAGGCAACAATTTAAAGTTCTTCTGCACTCAAAGTTCACAAATGGATACACTTCAGAAAGGCATAAATAATTTCAAACAAAAAGACTGAAGGGAGAACATCTGCTAGCTTATAAAAATGTTATTGCCAAAATCTTCATAGTGAGAAAATTATCAAGCAGCATTTTCCCATTCAAGAGAAACGTAGAAGCTGTCACAACAGATGCACAAAGGGGCCTAAAAACTCTGCTCAAGCCAGCATGGGACAGCTTGACACTGAGCAGCCTTGGTATTAACACACCATAGAGCACAGTCACCAGCATCAGCTGCAATAATTATCTTTGGCACTTCAGAGTCACCAACCCAGACAGAAATGCTATGAGGGGAGGCTGCTGTGCAGGTCTTGGGCTGCAGGGAATGCAGTGTGTGCTGTCAGTCAGATGTACAGGAGACTGACAAGATTTTCACAGAGATGCAGAGATAAGTACTATAAATAATGCAAAAGAGAAGGGAAATCTAGATATTACCCTCAAAGGAGCAGTGGACAGAGGCTCCTGAGACAGGGGGAGGCTGGAGGTTTGTGACTTCTGCCAGCAAACGGAAGGCTCTTTCTCTACCTGCAAATCTATGGCTACAGAATAGGTACAGTGACCTAGGAACAGGTGAGAAGGATCAAGAACTAACAGAGGACATATCAGAGCCAGATGAGTCTGAATCAAGTGTCACAAATAAGAAGCAGCAGCTGACAATCATTTAAGATTCCCTGCTGTAGGGAACAGAGGCACCTACTTACTGATCTGACTGTGAAATCTCTTGCTGGTGAGGTGCTTGGGTTCAGGCTATTGTGGAAAGACTACCAAGACTCATCTGACCCTTGGACCATTACCTTGTTGCTCATCCATATGGACAATAATAATACTAGGGCTAATCCTGAACATACCAAACATGACTACAAAGCATTGGGGTTGAGAATGAAGGGGAAAGGGCTGAGGTAGTGATCTAAATTCTTTCAATGAGGGGGAAAGGCTCAAATCAGGGTGGATGCAGCCTGCAGGTGTCAACATCTCACATGGTGCAGTCAAGAGCTTATGTGTAAGGATCAAAGGAACAGACCCCAAATGATGTTATGCTAGATACCTACTATAACAGGCACACAAAAGACAAGTAGGTGACTAGGAACACCCAGGATGGATTTAGCAAACTCCAGTCATACACGATGAACCTGACTTGCTCTCTATGACGAGATTGCTGGAACTGTGGAAAACAGGAGGGCAGTATATACTGTTTATACCTTTACTGTAGCAAGGAATTTGACACAATATCCTACAGTATCCAGAGGACTACAAATTGAGTAAATGATTGCCTGAACTTGCTGGCTCAAATAGGTGTGTCATCAGCAGTACAAAGTCCAGATGGTGGCTGAAAGTAGCACCCTTCAGGGACTGATACTGCTCTAGTAATGTCTTTCTTAATGACCTAGATGATGGGATGCACTCTCAAAAAGCTTGTGAACAACACTAAATTGCAGGGAGCTGTTGACACACAGGGAGCAGGGCTGCTATCAGAGTGACCTGGACCAGTTACACAGAGATCTGATTGTTATCTATATAATGGGAAAGCATTGTGGTTTATCCCAGTAGGCAGCTAAACACCACACAGCAGTTCACTTGCTCCCCCTGCAGTGGGATGGGGAAGAAAATTGAAAAAAAAAAAAAAAAAAAAAAAAAAAAAAAAAAAAGATAAAATTCATGGGATGAGATAAAGATTGTGTGTAAAAATAATAATAAGAAGAATATATAAAACACATGAAGTACAATGCAATTGCCCGCCACCTGATGACCAATGCTCATCCACTCCCCAAGCAGCATCCTACCCCTGGCCAACCCCCCCAGGACACCACATGGTGTGGGACATCCCTTTGGCCATTTTGGGTCAGCTGTCCTGACTGTGTCCCCTCCCAGCTTCTTGGGCACCCCCAGTCTCCTTGCTGGCAGGGCAGCACAAGAAGCAGAACAGTCCTTGGCTCTGTGTAAGCACTGCTCTGCAACAAGTACAAGCATTGATATGTTATCAACATTACTCTCATCCTAAATCACACAGCACCATACCAGTTACAAGGAAGAAAATTAACTCTATCCCAGCTGAAACCAATAGAGTATAGAAAAGATGGTGCCAGATTCTTCTCAGAGGTGCAAAATGATAGGGCAAGAGAAAATATACACAAGTTAGGACACAGAAGAGTCCAATTAGATATGAGGGCTCTTTTTACAACTAATATTGTTATTATTACTTTTAATCCCAAAGGTAGATAAGCACTGGAAGAGAACCCAGAAAAGTTGTGGGACCTCTGTTCTTCAATATTTATCTTTTATATAATATTTATATATCTTTGAGCAAAGACCACTGGGGTCAATTCCAACCTAAATTACTCTACAGTTCCATGTTTCATCTTTCAGGCACTCTAGGTAGCTGCTTAGTAAGTGTAATAAAATACTATAACGTTCATTT
Source organism: Nettapus auritus (assembly GCA_011076525.1). Lineage (NCBI taxonomy): Eukaryota > Metazoa > Chordata > Aves > Anseriformes > Anatidae > Nettapus > Nettapus auritus. The sequence continues at coordinate 41,111,240 of CM021766.1, forward strand.
TTAAATCCCCAGAATATTTTGTACATAGGGTAAGTCATGAAGGCCGACAGAAACAGTTCTTTATGTGCTATAAATTGTCTTAAATCTATTAACTCCAGTAGACCTGATAATTTACTATGATTTGCTTTGAGTACTATTGATCAGCTAGCATACAGATACACTTGACCCAACACCCTTCTTCGAAGAAAAGTCACAGAATGATTTTATTATTTCTAAAAGAATGCTTTCTAAATAAATGTAACTCACATGTAAAGTAGTTTAAACTGTTTTTACACTACTTAAACTTTTGGATTTCAATCTCTTTTTTGTTTAAATTTGCTCAAACTTGCTTAGTTAATCTCTTTAATGATCATATCTTTATCTGTTTTATTTAAAATTTTACATTTAATTTAAACAGAAACAAGTTTTTCACCCTTAAGAACAGTTCCATTTGATTTTTCTTCTGAATTTTAATTCACAGAAACTGGTCAAAATTTCCAGAACCATGTGGGCTATAAAAGATTTCTGATAGGTCCTTAATCTATTTCCCTTGTATCTGGAAATAAATGATTAATTGATGACTAAGCACTGAAAGACTTTGGTGATGATAATTCTGGAATTTTCTTTACTAGTTTAATCCAATAGAATTATATTTTAACAGTAATAAGGAATAATGACAATAATGAATGCAAATTTCCAAATGCAAAATGAAGTTTTCAGTTTTCTAATCCTTATCAATGGTTTTTTTACATATGACTTTCATCTTTAATGGGTATTGTGTCTCAGTCATTTGAAAATTAACTTCCTCATTTTATGTTTTCTCATTTATACTATCAAAAAATCTCCCTATTACTGCATTTTTTGTTGTTCTTTATTCTGCCTAATTATATTACAAAGCACAAGATAAAAACTAAACAAATAAACTCGTTTAAGAACTAACTCAGAGTAAGAGAACCAACAATACTTTCAAACATTTTATGCTTCCCATTGCTTTTAAAATAAGCTGTGAAATGCTTATGAGATAGGAAAAAAGTAATGCTAATTTTTCATACAAATGTCTATTTAATCATCCATTTAAACCAGGTAGTCTCAGTATAATAATGAAAGGAGCATAACGATATGAGACTTCTAGGGAACCTCTTTAATACAGCTACTACATATATACTTACAAAGAATAACTCAATAACTGACCTTGAAAGAACCCTTAAAAACTTCCTACTGTAGAGTTTCTCATCATTATCAAGATGGAAAAGAAGGAAAAGACAGAGACCAGATTCTCACATCACAGCTTTATCTAAGTAATTGAGAAGGATGTGTTAAAAATTATAAGTGATTGTAACATGCATCAATACTGATACATATATTGACTTGAAAATATTTTCTGTATACATTTGGAATTATTGTATTATTCTTAAATGGAGAGCAATGATTTTTTTTTAACTGTATTATTCTTAAATGGAGAGCAAATATTCTTAATATTTACAACAGTATCACCATGAATATGTAATCATAGCTAAGAGAAATACGTGATGAGTGAGTGGAACAAATAAATGTTTGCCTTTTCCTCCATGACTGTGTATTCTCTGATTTGTTAACAGGATTAGAAGGCAGTGGGAAATGTATTTCTGTCAGTCACAAACACACAAAGCTATGAATGTGATCATACATTGATCTATAAAAAACATTTTGCAACAGGGTTACCTACTTGACCACAAACTGCTCTTAAAAATTACTCAAAATGCTGTAATCTATGGAAAAAAATAATTTGATGTGTAGGGGATTAAGCATAGCACTGGTAGTGTTAAACTTCAGTAATGAGTCTATACCTGCTTGCTGAATGTGCTGACTGTATTCGCATGCAGTTTTTAGACTCACCTATACAACACATGTTATTAGTAAGGTGAGTGGATACCTCAGTTTTCCTTTAAATAAGAAGAAAAAAACTAACAGTTGCTAAAGTCAGCAAAAGTCAGTGTCATATTGTTACTGCTGGAAATGTACAAAGCAAAACATCCATTCAGCACGATGTCAAAATAAAACTAGATGAATAGTTACCTTTTAATAGTAAGTGACACTTTTTCAGAGTACAGTCCTTCTGGCACAGGTTCATACACAGCCCCTACTATCTGAAAAAAAAAAAAAAAAAAAAAAAAAAGTTTTTTTTATTTGGAAATTTCATACAATAAATATTTCTTCTTCAAACAACCTGATGGGCATTACATCATCAGCTCTAACTTGAAAAAAAAAAAACCTTAGAACACATCTTCTAATGCAGAATGTCAATTCAAATCAGGAATCCACATTAATGGACATAACCACTGTAGATCAAGGGCCTTCAATATCTGAATAATGAAACATAAAAATATATATTTTTTAATTTGTCATCATGTCCTAAGATAATACACAACCCTATAGAAAATCCAGCATTATAGTACATTCAACATCTTTTATATATCTAAATATGCCTTCATATAATGCAACAATAAAAATACACTAGTCTGAGAAGTAATAATATGCTTACATTTGCAAGCAATTTCTGAAATTAGAATGACAAGATAGCAATTGCTATACTATGATACTATGAATTGCTAATATTATAAACTATAGTATTAACATACTATAAACACTCCTGCTCACAGGTCCAGAGAGCAGTTTGTGCTTCTACAACCTTAAATATGAATTCTCATGGATCTAGCAAAAACACAGAAAAATAATCAGTAGGTTAATCTGGCAAGCCTGAATACCTTAGTTGCCAAGGAGAGCATATTGGTGCTGTAAAATGGTGGGTTCAGAGTTGCCATCTGATAAAGGATGCATCCTGCAGCCCATACATCAGCTTTCTCTCCATATGGCTCACTCTTCACAACTTCAGGGCTACATAAAAAATAATTCAATCCACAAGTGTTTAATTAATAGTTTTCACTTAGAGGTAAGGTGATTAAAAAAAAAAAATAAAATAAATCTTTATTTACTCACTACAACATATTATCAGAGCATATACAATTACTTTCAAAATGTTGCATATATTTCCTTTACCAGCCAAGTTCTTTAAATGGAAGTACAATTAATAGCTTTTCTGCTTCTACTACAATTCTCACAATTCTAGTAGTTTAAATTTTGTTCACTTGTCCTTTCCACTTACTTCATTTTATAATGTCTTTGGAATTAATGGATACAAATGAACTAGAAGATTCACAACTTGCTTATGATGAAGGCAATTCAATAAAATGGACTAGAAAATGGATAAATATGTTACATCCTGTTGCAACTCAAATATCTGAAAGAGTTGAATCACATTCCTAATTTAGAACACTAATGTATCTGATTTTGCTACTAATGTGAGAAAACAAACATTACTCATGATATCATTTCCATCCCGCTAAAACTATTATAATGCATTCTCTATGATGATACTACATGGACATTCAACAGCCTAATGACAATTTAAAAAATCCAGTGAAAAATCCATTTAAAGTAAATGAAAGAAGGCAGTTATTTCAGTTTTGACTAAGTAGAAAGCAGACTCCACTTCTTTCTCTTAATTTCTTCAGTACTTTCATAAATCTGGAAGACAATAATTTATAATTATAGGGATATTCTGACACTGGAGTTTTAGCAGGAAGTAAAGTTTGTCTCACATGGCGGATTTTTCACTTGACGTCTTCACTCTATTAAGAGATGTAAAACATACTTGACTGTTTTCATCTGTAAAATCAACTTGAAAGCATACTTTTTTTCCTTTTCCTTCCAGCTTAGAATTTGAAGTCGCTTGCAACTTTCTGATTACACTACAGATTATCTTTGGTAAAGTACCTTCTTTGGAGATGAGAGGTACTGTGTAAAGTCAGTACTGGATGCAGTCTGGGTAAAGTGCTAGAAAGTATGCTGCTGGTATGTACCAAATAAATGAAGAAATCACATTTTAAAAATAAATCAAATGAGGTCCCATAGACAAACTATTACGTCGAAGTGGTATTAAATGGTCTTAGCAGAACAGAAAGTCGGAAGGAAGGTCACAGTGTGGGGAAGTGATACAGACTGACAGGTCAGACATTTCAGATAAAATTGTCAGGCAAAATAAAGATTTCTGTGTGAAACCCATTTAACAATTTCTCTTGAATTTTGCTTGTGCTATTACATAACCATGGGAGAATAAAGGATATTGAAGATAATGTTAGAACACAATGCCCTTTCTGGAGTTGGAATCGAATCAAATTAACACATTTCACACTGTCATTATTCCTCATTGTGACACCTGTTCTTTAGAGGACTTTGTAGAAATCTCATCTTTAATGTATTAAATGTGTCTATTAGAGCAAAGATCAGAGTGGCAACTTAACATAAAGATGGTTAGCTTAGTAACAGCCCCTGACTTAGTAAACTTCCAAGCATGCTGTTATACAGAAAATTGAATCTGACTTGAATTTTGCAATCTTTCATTCTGTGACTGAAAGTGACTAAATAATATTAAAATCCTAAACTGTGATTATTTAATCCAAATCGATGCATCTGTGCTAAACATATTATGGTTACATAGCAGTCACTGAAAGAATAAGCTGAAGACAAAGGACATAGGGAGAAACAGAAGCAACCTTGGCCTGCAGAATCTTGTATCCATGAACAACAGGGAAAAACCTAGCTTGATATTCAGAACAAACAGCAGTCCATTGGGCTGGTGACTAAGAAAAAATGTATTTGTAGTTACTATGATTTGGAAATCACAAAAAAAAATTGACAGGCTTTTTGAAGGCTGTAGTTATAACAGTTTCACAAAAATGCTTGAAATTAACGAAGACATTTGGTCTGCTTATTCATGCTGAAAGACTTCTCATTCTAACTACATCTCTAATCCTCTTTTTTTTTTTTCTTTTTTTTTCTTTTTTTTTTTCTTTTTTTTATTATTTTAATCAAAAGGAGGACTTACAACAGAGTACTACCTGATCTTTCCTTACAGAACAAATGTCTTTAGTCAGAAGTCTCTGATATTTAGCACATTAGGATCACCAGTACCCTAAATACATACTGTCCTCTGCTTAAGAAATATGGTAAATGACTGAAATAATATTTATCTAAGATGACCACAAATTTTTTACAGAAAATCTAAAAACCTATACATATATGGTACTGTGCTTTCATATAACAAATTAATTCTGTACTTCAGATTTTTAAATAGAAATTTCAAATATTTTTTATTTACTTTTAAGAGATGAAGTAGTGAAATCCCTCACCATGTTCTAAAGGCATGCCTCACCATCTGCTAGTTAGAAATGTGGGTGGCATGCAGTACTTGTTGAATAGCAAAACAATTTTGCAGTCAAGCTGCACCTTTTGGATCTGCACTGTTGAGGGATGACAGAGAAAGTTCCCAGTTCTGTTCCTGTGTGCACTGCTGCCCACAAACAGGTGGGTGGTGGGAGTACATACGGTTTCTCTAATTCAGTTGACAACTGTATATAAACTCTCACTGTCTGGTCAAGACCAGAAAGAATGAGTAGAACCAGACTTTGAAATTTATTCCGTAAAAATCCTTAAAAAATCTGTCTTAGCAACAAGAACAGAAAAATAATTTAAGGGGGTAGCATTGGTATGGGTTTCATTTTATCTGTAAAAGCAGACTTCTTCCTTTAATTCTTAGATTAAGAGATCTGGATTGGACAAAATAGGACAGTGGCACTAATTAAATTTCTAACAAACAGATGTGCACATCATAAAATGCATTCAGTGTAAAAATAAAATACTTAAACTGAGAAACTCTGAGCTGATACAGAATTTAAATTTCATCACTTCAGGGGCTGATCATACTTCTGCAAAGCAGCAGTGCAGATGTTTTATGATATCCACAGTCTCTAGTATTATAAGAGGCAGTGGATACTTTAAAAAGTGTCATTTAGTGCTTGCAGTTAACTTATTCAGAATAATGGATGCAGTTTTCTTCTAGGTTTACAAATCACTGCTCATTTCAAAATTACATATTCAAGCTGAAAAGGCTTACTTCAGCAGCATTATGTTAACAAAAGTCCTTCATTGAACAAATGTCCATGGCAAAAGCAAGGTTAAATCCTTCTAAGTGAAAGACACAGAAATATATCCACAGAATAATTCTCTAAATTCTCAGTATCCTTGAACAGACTAGTTTATAATTGTTTCTCAGAAAGCTCACTCTTGCTCATCATATGTGCATTTCTTTTATATATATAATAACAAATAGTCTTCTACACCAGCAGCTTTAAAATGCCTTGAATTTGATACAGGCATCTACTAATCCAAAGAGGTTTTTGTTGTTGGTGGTTTGGTTTGTTTTTTTTGTTTGTTTGTTTGTTTTGGTTTGTTTTTCCCTTCTGAATCACTTTTACAAAATTAAAGAGCTATTTTAATAGACAGGATAACTTTCCATATTATCCTATCATTTTTTTTATTAGGGTGAAAAGGAAATAAAATCAAATCTTATCAATATTTGTTCTAGTTATAAAACAGAACAGTTATAAAACCATTTCACCAAATCATCTCTATATGGCCTTGGAGATACTTTTACAATCAGATTTTCATTTATTATTATACTCACTGATACTATTTTGTCATGGTATTTATTTAAGAATATTTAAAACTTTACAAGCAGACTTAAATCTGGATTCTGATACATTAGTACTATCACGTACCTATATGAAAGATAACTATCCTTACAGGATTAGGTCATGGTCTCATTAGTTTTTACTGGATAGCTGTTCCAATACAAAGGAAGAAGTTCTGATTTTGGAGGGAGAGGAAGGGAGGAGCTGAAAGAATGACAGTTTCAAAATAGCATTAATTTTCTAGAGCTTCTAAGGCTTGTAAGAAATGTTGTCAATACTATCAAGCTGACTTTACATGAGACACAAGTGAAGATTTTCCATGCTGCAGAGAACTTCAATAAACCAATCTTGAGTCGTCTTGGTACAGTGTTTACTGGTCTAAGTTTTTCTGACAACAGTTAAGTAAGGGCTGGTGTATGTCACCCTATGAAGAATACACCCAAGGAGCATCTTCAAATGAGACATCTTTTCAGCTAGACATTTATGGATTAAATGAACTAAGAATTATTCTTCAGGACTAACTCCCAGAAAATGTGATGGCTATAATGAAAGTGAAAAGAAATAAGAAGCATACACTGCTGCAGAAGATTTTAACAATGACTGATAATTATTGCTTTTTATCATTATCATTCTTCCAATTAATTATTTACAGTTTGATGAATCACAGAATTGTAGGAATTGGAAGGGACCTCAAGAAATCATTGGGTCCAACTCCCCTTGCCAAAGCAAGTTGCCCGGGTAGGCGTCCAGATGGGAAAGAAGAAGATGAAGTTTCCTGCAGTTGTTGCTGTTTCTACAAATGCTCATGCATAGAAGCCATATCTTGTTCAGGAAGCTACCTGAGATGAAAATAGTTATACACTAAAAGAGTATCAAATATGCTTATTTTATTCTTCCCCCCCTACATCTACATATTGCCATTTCTCCTATGGACAAGTTTACTATATACTTTTCTTTTTTTTCCTCCCAAACACTAAAAGAGATTTTACAGCCTCTATTAGTTTCAGATATTCAGATATCTTTACCAAGTTATCTATAAAATAATATTTGCTGTGAATAATCTTTTTAGTTTTCATTAGTTGCTGGTATAACTCATCACAGCCCAGTAAAGGAAGAAACTTAAATTTCCACTCACATGACAGACCCTAAATTTTACTAAACTGCTGCAGGATACTTTGTGAGTGTTCAGAGAGTAGTATACAAACGTAACTACCCTATAATCTGTTCTTTGAATCACAGAAGGGCAGGGGATTGGAAAGAGAAGCTAATCACAATAGCTTCCCAAAGAAGAAATCAAGGAAAACAGAAAAGCAGTTGCTGCTTGTCACAGACTTTTCTCTGGACAGTTTGCTGTAAGCTACAGGTTACATTCAGTATTGTAGGTTCACAGTTACTACTAAAACAAAAGAAAGAAAAGGAGCCAAACAACTGATGGTTTAAATAAAGAAGTTCCGTGAAAATTGTTAAAAGCTATTTGCATTTCTCACCTATGAGAAGAATTCAACAGAAGCCTTTTTGGGATATTCTGTCTATGCCTTGATGATGAAGCTGAAATGGGATTTTCAGAAACTAGTTTGAAATTTTGCCTTCACAATTTTCTATTGCTAAATGTATTGCGAATGATTGTAATTTATTACATTGTCTACTAATTTGTATACATGTTTCTCTCTACAAATTGTTATTTATTTTTCTTGCAAATTATTATATAAAGTTTCTTCCTCACAAAAGACACCCTTTCAGACATTCTAAGGCACTTCTAAAACTCCATCTGTCAACATTGTCTGTGGTAGTCCAGCAAGTACAATGTTGAAGTCTTTTGCTTAAGAATTAATGGCACGTGGTAGAACCAAAAATCTGCCAGGAATTATCCTTACGTACTTGAAAGAATGGAAGACATCAACATTGTTTGAATATAATTATGCCAGAAACAATGGTGTTATCTGGATAAACAAATCTATGCTTAATTTGACAAGGTGGAACATAAAATTAAACTTAAAGAGCATGGCATCTACCTCATGCAATCTAAACAAAACCAACTTCCCTTCAAGTATGGACACTCACTGTTTTACATAGAGAGAGATTTGTGTGCATATATATATATAAAAACATATTTGTATGTATGTATCAACTTACATATATAGTCCTACTCAAAGATACATTTTGGGCCTCTAGACTTTTCCAGCTAGGAGAGTATTCTGTGAATGCTACATTTTGGAAATGTAGAAGGAGAACAATTAAAACTTACTCAGGAAAAAAAAAAAAAAAAAAAAAAAAAAAAAAAAAAAGAAACAAAACTCACTCTCACCATAATGCAAAGGCCATGGTTATCAATAATTAAGAGCCCTTTACAAACAGATCACATGTATTGAAATTTCATGGGGTTTTGCATGCAGCTATCCCCAGCAAAATTGTTTCTATAAACTTAAAAAAAAATTTAAAAATAAAAATAAAAATAAAAATCTATTTGCAATGGTTTTTTCCCTCATCAGGATACAGTCAGAAATACGGTGTGTAGACCTATTATGGGAAAATATCCCATAATAATACAATTCAGTTTGAATTTGGCTATCTTGTCTGTACAGTGTATCTGTTGATCTGAAAAAAAAAATAAAAAATAAAAATAAAAATCTTGCTATCAATGTGTAAAACCACTATGTTTCTAAGCTTTTACTTCTTAAAAAACTTATTTCATGGACAACAAAGACTTGCAGGCTCTATCAGCAAAGGTGCTGTTTATATTACTGAAGAATGCCATAAAATATCACATTTCACACTAATGAAAATGCAACAGTTATCTAATTGTGCTCAAAACGTGCATAGCTGTTTCCAATGGTTTTGTGACTGAATTTTCAAGATTATCATATGTACCTCTGAGCAAATGTAAGGAAAAATCAAAGTATCATCAAGATTAGTGTTCCAGTATTACACACAGAGCTTCTGGGAGGCATAAAAAAGAAAAATATATCAGAGTTCTAACTCATACCTATTATTCTTTCAGACATGTCGTGGAACAAAGTTTAAAACAGCAAGAGGAGTTATAAGTCAGATTCTGAAACCTATAGAATAAAGATCTCCTTTCAATGTGATTTTTATGTATATTGCTAAAGACAAGTATCACTTCCTGGTCCACTTATCTAGTATTCTTATACATACAAAAATATCTAGAAGAATGTCAAGCTGTCAGTTTTAACAGAAATGCTGTAGATAAATTATATCTCTAAGATGTGACAAAGTGTTACCCATGAACATAGAAACTGAAACATTCATATCCTAAAAAGTACTCATGCATCTGACAGATACTTCTAAGAAATTATTTATTCTAACCAGACACATTTTCCAGTGAATTACAACTACAATTTCATATAAAATACTTTGAGAAATGGCCTGAAGTTTTAACAGCTCAACAAAAGAAAACTGCTTTTTCCTTTTATCTATGGAACTTTGTTCAAATAACCAAACTTATCGAGAAATCATGTGAATATTTAAAATTGAAAGGGAGATATGGGAAAACAATTATCTGCTAGAAGATGACCACAAGCAGTAATGAATCCAATTTTACAGCAACTCTAAAATAAACCTAATTCTTGAATAACCGATTTCAAACAAGTTGTTAATTTCACCTAAGTTTAAACTCCTGTAAATTAGATTTATGCTAGTACTCCAGCTCTCTCTGAGGCAAATGGAAGGAGAAAGGCATGTCAAGAGGTTGATTCATCTTATCCTAAAATAGATAAGGATGTTTAAGATACATGGGATGAGATTCATTATTGAAGTGACTATTTTTTTCTCCATTACTTTCAGTAGTCATCTAACTCTTTGACTTGAGTTTTTGAATGAGCCTCTAGGACTCTAGGCATGGAAAATGTCAGTTGCCATTGTGAACAACACAATTAAAGACAGCTTAACTCCAGATGTTTAAACCCATAAAAACTATTCAAGTATCAGCAAATAATTTTATTTATTTATTTATTTATTTATTTATTTATTTTTACCTCTCCCCTCTTTCAGTTGAAACAGACTTTGTCATAATGTCCCTTTTAAATAAGACCCTGGTAAGACCGTGGGTACATCTCAAGCAGAAAATATGGTCACTCACGGTAAGAGAAGAAACAGAAGGAAAGACTACTGGCTGCTCTGCTTTCAGATGATTCAAACACAAACAGCTTGTTCTTCTAGGCCCTTTTTAGCATTTCTTACTAAGACGCCTATCCTATTTCTAATTCTAACTACTTTACTGTATTTCAATTATCTTGGAAGAGTATTACAAACATTCATTCTCCCACTTGCTAGCTAGTTCTTGACTTGGCTGTTGTTTGAGTCAGATACCTGGCATACCTCATGCTGCCACCAGCATTTTTTATGCCACAGCTGGCCTGCCATTCCTTGAAATAAACAGTCAACCCACCACTACACAAAAATAGAAACGGTAAAAAGAGGACAGCAGACAATTAAAAAACAGTATTAACATTTCTCTAATGAGACATGGCCTCTCATTGCTCCTATGCTTACTCTAATGATGCCTCCGTGGAGTTCAAGAACTCTATTTTTAGAAATCTATGTCCTTTCACTGATTTTACCACTGAAGAATCACAGAATGGTTTGGATTGGAAGGGACCTTAAAGATCATCTAATTCCACCAGCCCCCCGCTATGCGCAGGGACACCTCCCACCAGACCAGGCTGCCCAAAGCCCCATCCAGCCTGGCCTTGAATGCTTCCAGGGATGGGGCATCCACAGCTTCTCTGGGCAGCCTGTCCCTGTGCCTCACCACCCTCAGAGTGAAGAATTTCCTCCTAATAGCTAATCTAAAGAAAAATCACTAACTATTCCATGCAAGAACCTGCTGGGGGTTGGGGGGAGGGGAATAAAAGGGATAGAACAAACCAAGGAAAAACTAGGGAAGTTTGACCAATCCTTGACAGAATTTTAAAATCTGTCTACTATGAAAAAGCAAGCAACTGAACAAAAGCCACACCAGAAACTAATGCCCAAGACCCAAGTGAAAACAGGAAACAGATTTAACTGCTGACAAATGATACAGAAAAACAGCAAATACAGTATTAAGGAAACATCAAAGACAGCAAGATGATGTATAATGGCACTAGAATTTGAGTCCACACACTATGTACTAAACAACAAATAAAGCAAAAAAAATAAACAATAAAGACTTAGAATCTGTAAGGGTCTATGAAGACACTAATACAGCTGAAATCTAAGACAGAAGAGAATAGTGAGTAGGGAGCCAGAAAGAACAAACACCAAAAGTATTCCAAGTCCTGCAGTTCAGATGTCAAAGTAACATGTAGCTCATTTAACATTACTTAAAAAAAAAATATGAAAGAGACATAATTCTAGCAAATAAATACACATAGCATCGGACTAGAAGATATTTACAAGCTCGTAAAATAGTTTGATGAAATGACTAATCTTTTTTCTAACAGAGTTCAATCATCATGATCTGTTCCAAAGGTATTATAAATTAGAAGTCTTTAGCCACTGAGACAAAAGACATAGCAATTAATATATATTAAAATAATTGTTACACAAGTTCTACAGAAAGAATTATTTCCAAGAAACACATTTACAATCTGTTGTCTTGATAGACTAGTACTTTTTCTATCAGACAGCAGTTTAAATTCATCATGGAGTTTACAAAAACATTACATATTACACTCTTTTATAGTTTTTTTTTTCCAATTCTGCATTCTCTCCTGTGTAGTATTATGTTTTTTGGTAGGTGGTAGGGACTTCTATCACCTCCATTGGAACATTATTCCAGAGATCAGTACAGAGATCTTCATGCCTTTTTTTTTTTTTTTTTTTTTCTTTTCTTTTCTTTTTCTTACTTCCTTTCACATCATCTCCACTTTTGCTCCCATGTATAAAGAGGGATAAGGAGTAATTTTAAACTGAAAGAGAGTAGATTTAGATTAGATATCAGGAAGAAATTCTTTACTGTGAGTGGGGTGAGATACTGGAACAGGCTGCCAAGAGTTGTGGATGCGCCATTCCTAGAAGTGTTCAAGGCCAGGCTGGATGGGAATTTGGGTAACTTGGTCTGGTGGGAGGTGTCCCTGCTTATGCAAGGGGGTTGGAAAGAGGTCATTGTTAAGGTGCCTTCCAACCCAAACCATTCTGTGATTCCATAATGCTGTGTGAGACTGGATGTGGTGTTGAATATATTTCAAATGTAAGTTGACAGTTGCTATTTAGCCAAACTTATTACTTAATAAAAATTATATAAAATTAAGACATTTGGGTGTCCTTTTATAACTCAGCCACTGTCAACTACTTTTAATGTTCTTCCTTGAAGGTCATGCAGTTTCTCTTTTTAGCAATGGTATCCTCATAATGAAACAATGTTTTATGCAGAGTTGCACTGTAGTATACAGAGACAATACTACCTGCCTGTCCTCAGCTGTACTATGTCTCAGGATTCCCACTCAAATTGCACTGGACTTCTTGCTGACACATTTTATTATAAACCTATGCCTGAACTAAAAATGCAACATCACAATTACATTTCATAGCTATATTTCATTTTCAGAGTGAATTAATCAACTTTCAGAATATTTTCTTATAAAAATGCTGTATTAATATACTGAAAGGATTATTCAACTCCCATCTGTTTTCTAATCAAACCAGGAAATCTTCTTCAGGAGCCAGCTGTGAAACTTGGGTAACATAACACAGTATACAGACTGTTTACTCCAAATTATGATCCAGGAATCCTCCTTCACAGCTAAAAGGATGATGGACAAAAATACAGTATTACCTATAGTTACCAGGAAATACAAGTTCCCTCAAAACACCCCATAGAGAAAACAGCTCATCTCTAAAAACACCAAGGCCCACATACATACATTGCTCTGGGTATCTGTTTTAAGACATTTTAGAACAATGATGTGTCCTACTAGCGTAGAACATTCTTACCTAGTTTTTAATGATGCCTGAGATGTCTGCTCTTCTTCACCTTTTCCCAACAGCTTTTCAAAATCAGTCAAGTTCTCAGGGAATTATGATGGGAATCTATATTGCACTCCTACCTTAAAATTTACAGCTTTTCCCAGAGTTTTGCTAAAATTTCTGTATACATATACAAATGCAAAAGCAGTTGTAATCATGACTCAACTAACTTTTACTTACATCTCTCGGCCTATTTTTGCTGCAACCCCTTCGTAAGCTGAAGATCCTTTTTGTGAAACAAATAAATGGTGGGGATACATGAAAAGAAACATTGTACTCTATATGCATTTACAATTTGCACTCTCTTCTGGGAAGGCTTTCAAGACAGATTGATAATAAAGACTCTGTCACCAATAACTTCTAGCAGATTGTTTTTGGTGACTTATGAGCTGGAACAACATTTCAGAATTCATTATCAATTCCCTAAAGCAGTTCATTTCCTCAATTTTTAATGTATTAAGTGTAAACAAATCCATTTAATATATTTGTATTCTAAATGTATGCATTGCTGGATTTTTTAATTCAAGGACATAACCAATTAAGAGGAATTTAATTAATATGACAGTAGGATAAAAATAGCATGAAGTAGAATTTTATAACATCACAATTACAAAGCATAATTGTATAAGCCCCTCTCTAAACATAAAAGAGTGTCTGGTGTTATTTAGAAAGACTCAGTTTTTAACAAATTGCATTAGCAAATGGATTCAGGACTTTTCTTTACAAGTCAAAATCAAATACAGTCAATGTTTGGTACACACAGAGATATGCTTTTATCTAAACCGCTTTGCATAATGCTGTAGAGTCAAGTCTCAGCAATAAGTATCAGACACTGCTTATTTTGACATTTATTGTTTTGTTTCTACACTGCTCCAAGAAGGGCAGGTTGCATTTCAAACTACCCAGAACTATTTTCCCGTCAATTTAGAAGAAAGCAATTTCTGTGACTCTAAAATGACAATGCTGCCTCATAGCTCCTTCTCTCCACCCTTTCCTTTTAACAGAAGGAACATTAGTTTCTGCTTGTGCAGGAATATGCTCTTCTTGCTAGATGTGAATTCCCAATATTTTGATTATTTTATAGCCCTTCACCTCTATTTAAATAATCCAAAAATAAAAATAAACTAGTCCGAGCACTGACTAAGTCTATATTCTCTGACTTTTGCTTCATTGCCTGTGCTTAAAAAAATTTCAGTTCACTTCATTCTTATGTGAACAGGTTTCTATATCAAAAAATCTCTGTCATACAGAGTACTAGCCAAGTACATTGAATGTATCAACCCATGCATTCAGTTGTTTGCAAAACCTTTTTAACATTCTTAAATTATTATGGCATTGGAAAGACTTCAGTGGTTTACCTGTCACTTTAAATACTACTCAAACATACATTTTAAATACAAAGACATCAGTATCCTATACACGTTCTGTCTTCTGACTGCATACGGGCAAGAATCACTGCTTCCATGATTTCGCTTGTGGAATAGAACTGACAACAAATGTCCCAAAAGATCACTTACTGAGAGGCTGCAAGGTATCAGTGAGATGTTATCTTCATGCCTACTTCTAAATAAGTGGTCAAAGAGGTAGAAAAAGAACTACCAAAGTCCTAGTTCTGATGCACACTTCCATGTATGAAGACAGGGTATGAGAATAATAATAAATGTGGTATAAGCAAACATTAAAATATATATATTTAAATCTACAACAGATTTCCAGAGCTACTCTCAAATAATAATAGAATAAAAAGAATATATATAATAATATACATTACATATTGCTATATATACTATAAATTATAATATAATAATTACCTAAAATATGAAAAGACCCAACAACATCAGCTACGTTTTGCACAGAATCGAACGGGAGAAAAAAAAAAAAAAAACAATGTAGACAGGACAAGAAAATTACAGCCCAGTGACCCTGAGAACCACTGGTGTATGGTTTGGAACCTGACTCTTCCTAATACTGCTCTGAACTGCAGACACTTTATCCACAACATGTTTAAAAGAACACATTAGCTTCCCATAGACAACTTTTCTGCCCAGTTGTAGGTGAACGAAAAACAATTTTTATTATCAATTTTTATTATTTATTTATAACTCATCTGTGGAAAGAGATGATATGGAGTTAATTATACTAAAAACTTGCTAAACTAAACTACCCAAACTATCAGTAATGGCTTGTGCTATGCTTCAGGAGAATTTGGGGAAGCAATTAAGGCGGCATTGCAATTGTCTTGTACTCACTAAGCAGTAGCATATGCATTAATCTATAAGTATGGACTTGAACATTCAACACATTACAAGGGTTCACTCTTGAAGCCATTTTAGATTTAGTGTCTAAGGGATTAAGTGTCAGTCACTACCATTCTGGCAGTAGGAAATCACAAGTACAAGCTTCAAAAGCAGCAACGTGAATTATATTCACCTGGTGAAAGTGAGTTCTTGACCCAAACTTGTGATTTGGAAGAACCACTGGTAGTCCCCTGGTAGCCTGGAACTTTTAATAATTTATTACAAGTACATGGGCCAGGAATTCAGGTAGGTGCACGGCCATCACATGTGGTCACCACAGCAGAAAAGAAGACTGAAGAAGACCAGCATCAGAAAGGCTTATAAACTTCTGAGAAAGATACTGGCAGTGCCAAAGCCACAGTGATGATCTTAGGTGAAATTTAAGATGAAACCATTTGAAATTTATTTATTTATTTATTTATTTATTTATTAGGATATAATGTTGTGTCAGGTTTTTCTCCTGATTGGCAGGTATTTTGTAAATGAAAACTGCTGATGAAAACAGTAACACTATTAAAGACAGCATGTTGTGCAACATTCTTGGCTTGTGTATCTGTCATTTGCTGTAGTTCTGTTTGTTTTGGTTTGTTTGTTTATTTTTAAATTCCCTAGACCAAATAAACTCCACTTTATTTACGGGAGCTGTAAAAAAAATGTAATGGAAATTTACAGTAATGTGAATAAGAGCAACATAAAGTCTGTAGATGAAGAAAGCCAAGTTCTGACTTTAGAAAGCTGAACACTGAGCAGAAGCAACAGAGTTACTCTGAAGAGAAGAAACAGCAAGGGGCTGTATATAAAAAACGTGTTACAAAGAAGCTGGCACAAGCCTGTGCAGGAAGGAGGAATATTTGGCCTGCAGTTCTCCAGTTGAGATTATAAATATGTTCTCCAGTTCTCCAGTTGTATTATAAATACATTTCCATAATAAAATAAGAGAGGGCAGGCAAAGCTTAACCAATAATTTTGCACAGGAAGAGAGATCCAGAACTCTGATACTGATTTGCAATTTCTGAATTAATTTCTGATGTTAGAATTTCGATCATCAGAAATTCTGAACATAAATTACAGGCCCAGAACACATCAACTGCTATTAGGTGAATCAGTATTCAGGCTTAGTGCCTTCCACTGTTTACATATTTTCCTAGATTACATTTTCATGCTTTTGTTTGCAATACAGTAACCTCAATGAGATGGCATGCTGTAATCTATACATCATGCAACATAAAAACAAACTGTCCTGCCCACAATCAAATGTGTTTGAGACAATCTGACATGCAGTAAATTACACACACTATAGACATACTGAGGTGAACCTTTGGGACAGGAAATGTCATCTATTCCATGTTCTTGAGAGAACAAAACACAAGGCAGTAGTAATCTAGGAAGTTAGGTAGCTATATTGGTAATGTAAATTTAACACAATACGGTTGCTCACTTTTGCTTGCCCGCAAATGGGATGACAAAGGAAACTGCAGCTCATTCTGCACACTGAATGTATGGTCTGAGGTAAAATTTTGTAGTCGTTTCTGCATTTACTAAATGTAAATTACAATCAATATGTGTTATGCTTTCTCAACTTTGAAATTTTGAAACTACAGATAACATTTTTTATTAAAACCAAACACCTGCAGATCCAAAACAAATACACTAGTAAAAACGTCAAGTACTTTTCAGAAGGTAAGTTGTCTACAGGCACAGTGTAACTAAACACTGACACCACAGTTACCTTAAGAGCCACTAAAATTAAATTGTATTGTTAACATGCATCCTTTTATTCCTTGGAAATGCATTTCTTTATTCTTAAGGGTTGCGGTGGTTTTACTCGGGTGGGCGGCCAAGCTCCACCACAACTGATCTCTCACTCCCCCTCCTCAAAGAGGAGCAGGGAGAAAATACAATGAAAAGGGCTCAAGGATTGTGATAAGGACAGGGAGATTGCACAGTAATTATCATGATGGGCAAAACAGACTCAGCATAGAGAGATAGTAAGATTTATTGCTTATTACTAACAAGCTAGAGAAGTGAGAAACAAAGGAAAGAAGCCAAAAGCACTTTCCCCCCCAGCCCACCCTCTTCCACCTCCTCCCCCCGAGTGGCACAGGGGAACGGGGAATGGGGGTTATGGTCAGTCTGTAGCGCTTCTTCACCACCACTCCTTCTTGGTCACGCTTGTCCCCTGTGCTGTGGGGTCCCTCCCACAGGATGCAGTCCTTGCTGAACTGATCTGGTGTGGGCTGCCCACAGGCAGCAGCTCTTCAAGAACTGCTCCAGAAATGGCTCCATGCCACGGGGTCTATGCCTCAGGAGCAAACTGCTCCAACCTGGGTCCCCCATGGGCAGCAGCTCCTGCCGGGTCACCTGCTCCTGCGTGGTCTCCATGGGCTGCAGGTCCGGCCCAGAATCTGCTCTGGCAGGGGTCTTCCACAGGCCGCAGTCGCCGTCGGTGCAGGTCCACCTGATCTACCGCGGTCTCCTCCATAGGCTGCAGTGTGGAACCCTGCTCCACCGTGGTACTCCATGGGCTGCAGGGGGACATCCTGCTTCACCATGGTCCTCACCACAGGCCACAGGGGACTTCTGCTCCAGCACGTGGAGCACCTCTCCCCCTCCTTCTTCACTGACCTTGGTGCCTGCAGGGCTGTTCCTCACTCCTCTCACTTTTCCAGCTGCTCTGTAGCGCAGTGTTTTTTTCCCGTCTTAAATATACTCTCACAGAGGCGCAAAACAACATCACTTATTGGCTCAGCTCTGGTCAGCAGTGGGGCCCTTACCAAACATGGGGCATTTTCTAGATCCTTCTCACAGAAGCCACCCCTATGGCCCCCTGCTACCAAAACCTTGCCATGTAAACCCACTACAAGGGTATGGGTAGATGAATAAGTTAATACAGAACAGCAGATACTTCGTTTTTCCACCAACTTAACCCACAGTACCAATACCAATATGCAAGAAAGAGCAACTGAAAAATAGGCTGGGAAGCAGCTAGGACAGAGTAGCTGTGGGTGAGTAACTTGCGCCTTGCACTTTACTCCATGGCAACTTGCCCGTGTGCTCTAAAAAAATTACCATGAAGATGGAAATCATTCCACTATGTTGTATGCAGTAGTACTTACCAGGAGTACAGAATGGTTCCCACTACTGATGCGAGTTTGCTGTTTTCTTGCTTCTGTTTTGCAAGACCAAAATCAGCTTAAAAAACAAACAAAAAAAGATTCACACATCAATGACCACCCTCTCTGTATGATCGTTGGAGCTATGTGTTTCACAACAGCTGAAAAGCTGAGGGATGGTGAAGGGGAGGTTGTTGGTTTCAATTTTTTTTCCTCCTTTTATCTTTTACATTTAAAGTTACAGTATAGTACTATCTTCCTACCTCCACATAAAACACATAAATTAATAGTTTATTTTCGAATCAGGTCTACTAGCTTTAGAAATATTATAAATACATCTTCAATACTTTCAATACAAACTAGAAGATCAATTACAGGTCTCTATTAATATATTTGAATGACAACTGCATGACAATTGTAAGTACCATCTAATAATTTGTGATACAATGCCCAAATTAATTGAAAAATAATATAATGACAATTGTAATTATTTCGTTTTCCTTCAAGTTATAATAATCAGCTGGGAAGAATGGACTTTCTCAGAAATTTAATTCCAAAGAAGCACAAGGGATCTATTAATATGAAAAGTTCAGATTCAAAGAATTGCATTAGTTAAGAAATAATGAAAAATCTTAGCATTACCGTATGGGAAAAGCTATAGATTTAGATGATCATGCAGTTATGTTAATATAAGTGTCTTCTGTCTAATTATCAGGTGTTCTTTCACAAATATGTCACATAATCTTTACCATACTTTAACCTAAGTTTCATGAAAGCAGCTTAAGTTTATTTTTTTTTTTTTAATTCAATAATATATTGAATTTCAATACCATACTGCTGTCTCAGTGCAACAAGGAAGGTAAAATACATTGCACTTTACTAAATCCATGCACAGACAGCAAGGGAAAATCATTGTGCTTGTCAAAGTTTTTTAATAAATTCTTCATTTAAATTCTACTTTAGAATTGGTAAGATTTGCATAGTAAATTATATTGTTTAAAATATTTTAAGGTTCCTGTTCTACATGGATCCAAGCTACTCTTAAGACAAGTATGACCATTGTATTCCCATTTTAATTGTTTTTACAGTGAGATTGTTAACATTTCAGTTCAAAATATTTCTACTCAGTAAAAAACTGCAGAGCAGATGAAACACAGGTAAGAAAAATTATTTTCCGTTTGCTCTTGCTCAGTGTAAGCTTCAAGGATACGAAGAGGGGTAGGTTTCTTATTCAAAAATGGCCTTTGTCAAGAAAGCCAAATCTAGGTACCCAGGCCACAGAGCCTTTTTCTTTGAACAAACTGTTCAGTGAAGGACTATCTCTGTAGTGCTTAGAAAATATAAGCAGAAAGAATATTGAATTAGCAGGATAAGTGAGAGGTCTCTCTTTATCCCTCAAGCTTGATACGACTCAGAGAGTACTCCAGAGAGTATTAACCCCAATAGAAGCAGGGATTTTTGCAATGTTGATAGTTCCCTGAATTAATTTGAGTGAATCATAACAACTTCCCTTCTTTGGAGTCCTTCACATAAATTCCCCAAAAAAAAAAAAAAAAAGTATTAAGACATTCAATCAAAAAAATCCATTCCTGGTGCTTGAAATATTTAGGAAAAAAAAGAGGAGAGCTGGACATTCCAGTTTTGGAAGAATGAGTCTACCTTAATAGAACATTAGTGATTACTTAGCTAGAAAGGAAGGGTGGAAGGGAGGAAGGGAGGGTGGGAGGGACAGAAAGATCAGCAAGATGGATAAATTATACACTCTTTTTCTTAGGCTCAGGTCCTCAGAAGTGAAAGGAAAAGACGTTTCACAGGCAATAATCTTTTCCAAATTCTACTAAAACATTTTGATACAGCAAAAAGCTCAAAATACGACTGCTGCTAGGGAATGTAATGCACAGAACAATATTCTTTACCTTAAACATAAACATTAAAACCACTAAAAATTGTTTACCAGTTCAGAGGATTCTTGTTGCGCTCTGCAACCTTGCAATGCAGGAATAACATTGGCATTAGAGAGGCAACTCCCTCATCACCAAAAAAAACAAAAGCCCTCATTTTGACCATTAGACTGTCCAGACTTCCTGAAAAGTAAACATTAACCCTTTTGGACCAATAAAAAATATAAACTATGGCTTATAGTACAGGTGAAGGAAAACCAAAATGCTAGTGGATGACATATTTCTATGAGGAAGTCATCTTGAAGTTTTAATACTACCAGTGGAAAGATCCAACTACCTGCTCAAAGAAGAGAAGCTTCTATTTCTGCAAAATAATGGTTGTTTGATTTGCATATAATATTGTAGAAAAATTATAAATTTTCTGTTTTTAAACAATACTTTAAATGTTTCAGATTCATGTGAATTACATACATTATAATTTATATTACTACCCCAATACATGACAGTTTGTAAGCTATGGGGAATAGTAGGTAAGCTAATCCAGCCATAATGTTTTATAAAATATTCTTTTTTTAATAATAGCTTTTGGTGCTTTGTGTACTGGGCAACATGAATTAATGTGATTTCTTTACAGCTAATTTCTCTAATGGTTGGAAGGTTGGCATTCTTCATTGAAAAATTTAGATTATTTTTAAGTCTGTTCAAAGACAATAAAAAACTAACAAGCTTTCACCATTAGATGGATTTTTATAAATTAAGATTAAACATGTAATTTCACCAGCAATTCAATAGATTCATTTCTCTCTGAGGTGTTATTGCATTTAACTGTTTACACTCTGATTTTTTCCTCTATTAACATGTGTATCAGTAGTCAAGAAAACTAAATGCAATTTTAATTTAAAAATAAAAACAAACATAAAAAATAGTCCAACAACTATGCAAGAGAGTCCTCAAATGGGAAGAAAAATTAACACAAAATAATGCAATCATAACCTTTTAGATTCCAAAAAACCCTTCTTCACTTGCTGACACTGTATTTAGGGTAACAAAGTAAGTGATAATTAAGTCATCTAAGTAAGATTGTTTCAGAAAACATTAACATGCTTGGGAAGAAGGTATGAAGGGAAGATGGAACCATGAAAAAATTAGTAGGGTGACTTGACTAGTGTCTTAACCTCTTACTGGGTGTCTCTTGAACTTTCACAATACCCAAATAACAAACATTCTAAGTCTTAGCAAACGTTTTAAAGGAGCATTTTAGGTACCTACATTTTTGTTGTTGTTCTTGACAGAATTAGTTGTTTTCATTTGCCATTTTATTTCCCAAGATTTCACCTATCCAACTGATCTTCAACAGTAAAAACAAGCAGATTTTTTCCAAATGCTACTTCTTAACAACAGTAATCTCGTATTTGCATGTTTGTTGCCTTAACTTATATTTGAACCATATTTGAAAATACCCTATTTTTTCCTAAAAAAAATATGTCTTCAAAGATCAAAAGCAAAGCAAAAAAAAAGGATGAATGGAGAATAAAATTGCATATGAACTTCAGACCTATTCAGGTCACATTTTCACTGTCCCCATTGAACAAATTCATCTTTTTCCCTTAAAGGCTCACGCTAAGACAGATTAGCTTTGCTACTCATCAGCTGGTTTGCAACTGTAATTAAGGAAAGCTTTTCTGTAACTCACTGAGTAGTGTTAGGTGTATGATGTTTTGAAATGATGCAGCAATACTATTGTTAATAGATGTTTCCTCTGTTTTGACATAAAATATAGAATAAGCATTTCTAGAAATTTAGAAAGACAAGTCTTTTCTATTGTTATACTGAAGCATTCTTTTATTACTAGTCATAGTAATAAGTTTTCCAAGCTCAATATACTAAAATATATTTATTTTTTATCTCAACTTACTTCTTTCTTCAAAAGCCTGAGCAAGTGTCAGATGGCTGATATTAATAATGGAAAATCAGTATTTCTTAACTAAAATTCAGAAGTGATGATCATATTTATGGGTATTCCAGTCCTATAAATTTTTAATTATCAAGACCAGTGCTTGATAACATATATAGTATGATGAATTACAACAGGACTAGTCATACTGGTATAACTTACACTTGATAGGAATTATTGGCATAAGTAGAACCATTTAATAGCCAAGTAAACCTGCTGCACATTTAAGTTGCTGTGTTACAGTGATTTGGAACATAAACACAGAACTTTAATTTTATCTTCCATAAAAACATATCCTAAAATCAAGATAATCTGCAATTTAATCAAGAGTAGTACATTAATATTCTAGTCTTTTCCATCAATAGAATGGGAACAGAATTCCTTTCTCATCGTTCTCAAAAACACGTTTCTAGCTATTCTATTTTTCACCTTTCCATGTGATAATATCAGTGTCTCATAAAGTCAGTCTACTATCTGTCAGTGTTGTGAAACCTGTAACTTCTGCACTAAGAACATTAGCATTGCTTCCCACCTAGAAATGAGATGTGTGGAGAGAGATGTGATTGTGCTATTAAGCCACCAAGAGCATCCAGAATGTTTGATTTACTGTGTGAAAATAAATCAAACACAATCACTTGTTTAATTTGAAAATTCCACTGAGCTTATTATGGAAGCTTTGAAAGTGAAGTACTACAAGCATTTCCTTGAATCTTGGTATGAAGGGTAGCAAGTCTGTTAAACGAGCCATAAAATCTACAAAAAAAAAATAGCCTTGTTTTAAGGGACTTCAAAAAGTAATGACTAACACACAACATAAGCTAGTATCACTTCACCTCATGGCCACTGCTTTTCTGGGTATGGCACAGAATCAGGAGGCAATAGGTCTTCTACAAAGTGCACTAAACAACATAATATTTTGAATTACAAAATTAACAGGTAGCTTTCTTCCAGCATCTGGCAAACCTTTGAACTTTTCAAGTCTCAATTGCTTCACTGTTCTGACACATCCTGGTTGCCTGCTACAACTAGAAGTATGTCAAATGGATGCTTTGTCTCAAAACTAGTAGTCTGCTGCTATATAATAATCCTAGGTTTAATACAGTTCCATACAGATCTTTGCTGCTGCTGTTGTATTGTGTGTACTAAACAGAAAACAGAGTGCACCACACAAAAGAGCATAAAGAATCCTTCACTAAACTTGGTATTGGATCTGAAAGGTGTTAAAGTGATTCCACACAGCCCTCTTGGACCATCAAGGTCCAAACTTTGCTGAAACTAGATGGCACTGAGGAAAAGCGTAGTCTTCTGTTTTGTCCTACAAACAAGAAACAAACAAAACTAGGAAGCTCTAGACAGAAATATGATGTGCTAGGAACAAAATACTGCTGCAGTAAAATATAGCTGCAATAAAAACAGATATTTTAAATTCAGAAATCTGTAACTTTTCACAATCTTATATGGAAAGCTGAGCAAATTAAATTGAGAGCCACAGTTAATATGGGTTCAGTCTCTAAAACCCAATGCAAAGCATATACAAAGCTGCTTTTGTTTAGGTTGTGCCTGATATTCTACTATACATGGTTTGCATATTTGTTTTTGTTTGTTTTTGTTTTTCTATCAGAAAGTATAAATCAGACGTTCAATCTGACTAGAGTTGTACAACTTCAGTAATATTTTTCTACCAGTTTAGAATGAGCTGTTTTATGAAATTACAGGTTAGCATAATTTAGTATTTATATTTTTGTCATATTTGTAGGTCAACCAATTATGATTAAATGTTATACCAACATATAAGAGATGGTAGTGCTGGCCCCCCTTCCTATCAAATATATGTCAGAGATGAAAGAGAACAAATGAGTAGAATGGGCAGTTGCAGAGATTGTGTAACAACAGCATTTTTAAAGTTCTCTACCTTCAGAAACAGAGATCTTGTACCACCACTATTGTACCATCAGATTGAAATGTCTGTTTCCATTTTCAACAATTAAAAGACTTAAAAGAGCCTGAAAAAAAGATTGTGATAATGCAGATTTAACTGACGTGTAAAAGACGTCATCAGATACAACATTACTTAATCTTCAGATTAAAATGAAGCACTTCACTGGGCTTACAACTTTCATTTGTATTTTCCAAAAGTTTAAAAATAAAAATGAAAAAATAAAAATAAACAAACCTGGATAAGGATAGTATCTGATCAACCACATTTAACATTTAAGAGAAGGAAAAAACAGTAAAAATTAAAAAATTCTTCCTACAGTTAGCCTCAGATACTCAGAATTTGTCTCTGCATTCCTGAACTTTCTTAAGCAGTTTATAGCTGGGACTGCCGCATAGCAGTATGGAATGAAAATCTGTCTATAGAAGCACTTTGTGCTATTTTATTGCTTACTTACTTTGTTTTTTTTACACATTTGGTTGTTTTTTAAATCAAAATCCTCTGTGAGTGTCTAAAATTAAGCCAAAGCTACTGTACCATTAAAAAAAAAAAAAATGAAAAATTTTAGTTACAGAGGAATAAGATGCCTTTGTTATATTGTCAGCTTTGAGGGTTTCACAGCAAAAGATTAACAAGTGTTACAATTTCCAGAAGGACTGACTGAGGAAGAGGAAAAAAATGTGCATCACTGTAAGATACACAAGCTTCTTTTATGAAGCAAAGTCATTTGGACCATCAGAGGCTGTATCCTAAATACACAGTCATGCAACACTGCTTCACAGGTATTTCTCCAGTAAGATTAAAGCTATGGATGATTTTAGGATGTGAAATACTACCAAATGTGAAATACTACCAAAAAAAAAAAAAAAAAAAAAAATCTGGCTTTATATGATGACTGTGCAGGACTACAGTTCTGAGCAGAATATTCACTACTGTAGCTCAGAGATATAAAAATAAGAGAAGACCTTCTTATTTTTAAGAACTGACATTAAATCTTCTGCAAAGACAGATTTAAGGTTTCTCAATATATGACCATTGCTATATGCTTTCATCTTTGTCTGACATTTTTTACTTTCATCTAAAACCACAAGAAATTGTTAAATAGATAATTTTTAAAAAGTCCCAAAATACTGTGAGACATAATTATCAAGCCTATAAATGGTCCAGTCTTTGGCATGCATGGACTTTCTATGTTAGGCACAACACAGCATGCACCAATATAGTACATATTTACTATAACTGGAAAGAAAGGAAATCCATCTTTCTTTCATTACATTTGTAAAGCAAGAATTCTCTGTAAAATTCAGAAATAATAGATAAAAGAACTTCAGCTCCCTCTGAAAATTCAATATACACTGGTAACTAAAGTACTAAATAAAGTGTTTGTTTAAATATTGCAATAGTTTTGAACCATTCACTGTAGAAATGGTCAAAGCAAGTTTCATGTTTTTTCCATTTTCCTTAACACCTGTAAATCTTTGATAGAATTATCATGGTTTTCAAAGGTAATTTGGGGCCTATATTTTAAAATATATTTATGCTTTTATATAGGTCTAGATTAGACCAGAGCAAAGACAAAGGTGTTGAATTAAGACAAGAGTGCCCCTCAGTGGCAGCACGTTGGTATGAAATACAACTGTATGATATTTTACTTTAAAATAATATTCTGATTATTTATTTTCATCAGTTGGGAAGAAATATTCAGTTAAATCTACTCCTTTCAGAACTGCGTTACTTAGAGTGTTTTAACACATACAGTTTAATCATGAATGAATTTAAGTAGGCATGTTGTCAGGTATAAATACTATAAAAAAACAGATGCTAAACAAATTTGCCTATTATAGCTGAGTTTTCTGTGGTTGGGTGTGCGCATATGTCTACAGGTTCCCTTTATTTTTAAAGAAGAGAGATTGTTTTTTGTATCACAACTTCTCCTAACACTCTATTTTTTATTTGGTTCATAAGCAGTAAGAAAGCATGCAGCAGCTCTTTGAGAATATTAAAGATTACAGTATCTGAATTGCTGGTAAGCACTGCTATATATGCCAAGTTATATTAATTCATTCAAAGAGTAAAAATTTGTCATACTTCAAAGCACTATTCACATATCTACAGTTTTCAAACCATATCCTGAAAACTCCATGGGCTCCTTCTTTCACACTGTGGAGATTAAAGAAATATACATAAAGAATATTTACTACTACAGGCTCAGAGATATAGCACCTCACTGCAGCTGATCACAGAAGAATTGACAGGTACTAAACAGCTGCATGGTGGAACTCGAATAGAAAAAAGGTTCATTTTACTTTGCATGTTCATTAGCACTGGCTATATAATCTGTTTGTCTCAATATTCTTTCTGATTAAATAAAAGGCCTTGAAGCATAACTACAGTTTAATTTTTTTAGGGCTAAATCATCTCCTCTGTCATATTTGACATACAGCTGCAAAAAATATAGTCACGGCTTATGATACCTGGCAGCAATGATCACAAAATCTGCAGTAGCAATTATTTTACAAAACAGTGTAATAAATACAATAATTTACTAGCTTCCAAGTATGGTGGCCAATGCCTCGGTATCTGAAAACTTTTTTGAGTTTCAGTAAATAAATTCTACTCACTTTCATCATGGGAAATTCTCTTCAAGAAAAGGAGATTTACTTACTAATTGTAACTTTGTCTTTATCCCCCAGCATGACATTGTTTGGAGTGAGATCTCGATGAACAATCCTTTTCTCTTTATGCAGATAACGAAGAGCCAGGCAAAGCTTAAAAACAAACAGAAAGAGCCTTAGAAAGATTCTTAACTGCAATATATGTAATTATGCTCTTATCTAGTATTAGTGCTTGATATAATAAGCACTACTTTGCTTTCTATTAACCTAACAAACACAACTGGTGCTACTAACCACATGAGGAAAAGTATTGGTAAAAAAAAAAAAAAAAAAATGTACACCCTTACTTGGATAAATATATGCCATATTCTTTCTTCTGTAAACTGCTGTTGCTTTTCCTTCAAAGAGTGAAAATGTTCTCCCAATGGTACCCCATCTATGAGCTCCATGACTATGTACAATCTGTCATCTACAAAAAAGAAAATTGAATAAAAATAAATACATTTATACAGAAGGCATTTGAAAATTGAGTATTTGAGGTTAAAATATATTTTTAAGCTGTTGTGTTTCTTTTTGGGGGGGGGGGAGTTGTTTGTTTGGTTTTTACAGAAAAAAAAATTCTATTATAATTCAAATACATTGTTTTTACAATTTTTCCTCTATATCCATTTATACCACAGCAACTATAAGGAATTCACTGCCTGTTAATCACTCAGTAGGAAGGTGTAGGTAGCTAAATCTTTATTTAAAAAAAAAAATAAAAAAAAAAAAAAAAAAAAAGGAAAGAAAATATGGCTAAGCATTTTGTATCACTCATTCTACTATATCTTTTATCCCTACTTAATATTCCATCTGCAAATTTGGGCTCCTTAGCTCTCTATAGAATGAGAATGATACTTTCTACATGTTTAGACTGCATGTAGTTTTACTGATAGATAAACACATTTAAATAATATTTCTCATCTTTTTTTTCAAACTTAAAGCAATATAAGCCTGTCTGAACCAGAGCCATTCTTGAAGAAAATGTTACCATTTACTTTTCAAATTTGATACACTCCAAGCTGTAAGTACATCTATTATATATTTCTATTTCTTCATTATGTATAATTCAGTAATTCTCTATTTTTACACTTACTTTCCAAGAAGGTTCTGTGATAGCGAACCACATTTGGATGATAAAGCTACAATGAGGAAAGAAATTTAGATATTTAGAATACTTAGACTGATGGCACAGTATTTATGTTTAGCTACGCAACGGAAGGAAGAATTCCACAAGGATTCCACAAATTTGCTTATGAACTCCACTGCAATGCTATCCCCAACACTTTGTTGTAAAGAAAACATCAAAGTGTTGCAGATTACCAGAGCAAACAAATTTAAAGAAGAAAAAAAAAAAAAAAAAAAAAAAAAAAAAAAAAGCATGATTCATACTCCTCTCTCCTGTTAATAATTGGAACAGAATAAAGGAATTTTGGAGACAGACAATTACATCAAAGTATTGACTTTCATAGTTTAAGAACGCTAATGATTGGTCTGTTCTGTTGTATTATTATTATTAATTTACAATTACAAAAACAACCACCTTCTCAACATATTTTAAATCCAAGAATTCATTTACAGAATTCCTGAGAAAAGTTCATATGCAACTAAGAAAAAGAAGTAAGAATCTTCAATAACAAGCGTTTGCACTGCTGCTAACACTGCAGCAAGAATGTTTGCAATATTGACAATATTCAGCTGAAAGGGACAGATACTGTATTGATCAGATAGAAGCAGTAACAGCAGGTGGAAGTCCTGCTAGAAGAGAACTCACAATTCTTAATTCTAACAGCAGAATGCCCATACATGAAACTGGAGTCCATGAGGCCTACCTGCTCTTTGATGATAGTTAATTCAGAGACAATGTTCTTTACACTGCTATCTCTGTCTTTTTTGTCTTTTCCAAATGCTGGATTGTGTAAATTGACTTCTTTCATTGCCAGAAGATTTTGACCATTATGTTTTCTAACCTATAAAAAAGATAAAATCCCTGCAAAATTAGTATAGGTTGGGGACAGAAAGGACATTATTATGGCTACCATATTAGTTAACTGAGTCCAAATACACCTTACAAAAGTTAGTCATTGTTTTTTTTTTCTGCATATGATATGTAATGGATACGTACATGATGCGATTAGCCCAAAGAACTGCCTCACAATGCAGGTTACCATTAAACTGGTGAACTTGCCATTGTGTTGGAAGGAACATTAACAGCGCACAGCATTCATTTCCAAATAAAATACGCTTGAACTTCTGTCGCTTTACACAGATTTGTTAGCAATAGACAGATATGTTGTTTGTGGAAAAGAATTAGTAAAAAGTAAAACTAGTCAACCTAAGAAATACACTAATCAATCTTGTAAGAGGTGACAAAACAAAATCAGAGTAAATGCTAAGAGGAGAAACGTACGTTTGTTAGCAAGAAGCCCAGATAATGGTTCCTTTTGGTACCTCCATTCCCTCAATGAAATCCAAAGGAAGCTAGTGCCTAAAACTGGTGCTAGACCACCTTCGTTACAGTTCCTCTCAAGCTTGTAAACTAGTATCAAAAAAGAAGTTTACCTTATATACACTTCCAAAAGCTCCACTGCCAAGGTGTTCTAAAATTGCATAATTGCCTATATGTTTTGTAGGCGCTTTATTCTGATTGATGCTCTCAATACTTTCAGCAATTTGCTTCAATTCATCCTCCTGATTATAAATTAAATGACAAGTAAGTAAATACAAAATAATTCATGCCTTTCTTGTGCTAAGAATGTGCAAAGAATACAGCTTCTTAAAAGTATGAAGCTTTATATTTACCTTTAATAAATTCAGCTTTGATACCAGCTCTTCATAAGCACTAATATCACGCACATAATGTCCAATATCAATGAAGATTTCAAACAAGTCAGTCGGAAAAAGTCTGCAAAGGTTTAACATTTTGATGTATTTAGAAAGTATTCACAATAGATTGTGCTCTACAGAAGTTCAGTGTTTATTATTAATTCTTACTTTAGAACTTTCTATTTAGAAATACACTTATTCTTGACTAATGTATTCTTCTAACTCATTACATATATAGGCACCAAAAGACTTTTCAAAAGTTAGACTTGACTCTCCATGTGTCTCCGAAGTGTAAGCCTCTTTAAAGTCAATGCACTTCCTGAATTTCCAGTCTTTTTCATATTTTTTCTTATAGTATATTACTTTATGCTTGTAGTCACCATATCTGAGTTTCTTGTAATGCATTAAGTGTTAGGATTCACATTTGTCTGCATTTAAAGAATCACAACACCCATCTCAGAATTTTTATCCCAGGAAGTCTAACCTAAAAGATGGAAAGAACTGAGGACAGCAGAAAGGCCATGTGTAAGCTAACAGATACAATATGATATTTGATTAGTGACATGCTTAACTGGAGGTCAGTTTCTTTTTAAAGTTCTGACAAAAATGAAAATATGGGCATTTAGAAAAAAACTAAAACTAAGGCATTTAGAAAAAAAATGAAAGACAGCAAAGCAGGCCAGATTTATCACTTTCAACGCTTGACACCAACCAGCAATATTCATTAGAAACTGGGGCCCTTCTCCACTACAAAATCCACCCTTTTAAAAGTAAAAATAAGATAAAATTTATATTTAGAATTTTAGGAATTTATGATACAGAATAAAATCATATAGAAACACTACTATCAGGCAGACATCATAGGCAATATGATTACTATCCTAACAATTAAACTGTCCCACAAATTAAACTGTTAAGTTTTACACAGCCTTTGTAGTCTACCTGAAGAAATTGTCACCACCAGTGGTAATGGGTAATTGGTGAAAGGCCTTTTCCCCTTACTGGCCCAACCCTTTTTGTAATGCTCCTAAGTAAGCTGGCTTGATGCAAAGTTATTCACAAGTGAAGGAGCAGATGACTGAGCAGAGGAAAAAATTTGTTTTCCCAGTCACATGCTACTACCCAGGGCTGTAACTTGCATCTGATAATCTTCAGATATAAGTACAGTTTATCTCTGACAGTATAAAATCTGCCTAGAACAAATTTTAAACAATTATTCATGGGGGAGGAAGGAGTCCCTACTGAGCTAGGTTCTCTGGCAAGCATAACAATAGAAGTCTCTGTACTGAACATCTAGACCTTGTAGGCTGGCGCTGATGCAATGCAGGGAAGTCTATCTGTGGCTGCAGACCAAACAGAAGTTGTCTGTTACTTATTATTTTTGCTGAAAATAACTGACATTTAAAAACAACATCTTTCTGATTGGAGCGACAACTTCTGAAAGCTATCCTAAAGGAGTTTCAGGAAACATTTTGTTAACATACCTTTTAAAGATATGTCGATTTCTTTCCATACTGAAGAGAAATCTCAAGGCTCTGAAAGCATAACACTACAGTAGGAAAAATAATAAAATTAATGACAAATTTAAACACAAATGGAAAAGCCAGTGGTAAACATCAAGGTTTCCCAACACGTCAGTAAGCTCTGTACTTATACGACTAGGTAGATTACATTATTAACCTGATAATGAAGGGAGTAAAAATGTATTTTTAGGCACCTCCTGTACTAGGTAGGACTATATAAGAAAAAAAGGGAGGGAGAGAGGGAAGGAGGGAGGAAAAGTAGATAACTATAGCTATAGTAGACATTGCAAAGCTTGTAAGTCCTCATAATCTTTTCATCTGCAGATAGTTCAAGACTTGAGAGCTGCTCTCTTCTCCAACAGTTTTTTTTTTAAAAAAAAAAGTAAAAATAAATGTAATTAATGGTTTTGAAATGATACAGAAGAAACATCATTTGACTTTTTTTTTCCTGAAAAAATGCAGTATAGAACACCAGAAATTCTAACATGGGGAAAAATGTTATTTTTTATTTTTTTATTTTAGCCATTTTTTATTTTTTTTCTGTAAAGTACATCTACGTTACAGAAATCTTTACATACTGCAGTTTCTACATAATTTCTACTGAACAAAGTTTATTTGTAAAACATCCACCGACAGGTAGTTAATATGTATGCTTTTATGTAACACATCTTGAATTCTTTCTATCAAGAGCCATTTACTGTACCTGCTGTACAATATGGCTGACCAAACAAAGATGGCTATGAAGTAAACCAAAGGGAAATAAGGTATTGATATCTGAAACAGTGCAAATAAGTAAATGCGTCTAATAGAATTATTCTATTGTATCAGTGACTAAAATGCTACTACGGTTCATTGTGGTAATCCCTCTTTGATGATGGTAACTGTGTCTTAGTGATAACTGCAGAACTAATCTGTATGTTAAGAATACATTTTTCAATATTTTGAAAATGCATTAAATTAAGAAAATAATGGCCAAATAATACTTGGAAGTTTTGCAGAAAATAAACAGATTGTTAATGCTACTAAGAAGCTGTCTCTTTTACAGGACAATGTTTCTTTTCAGTCCAAAATAAACTCCCCATCACAGGAGAAGGATGGTGGGTTGCTATGTCTAATATTCCACTAAAAATCACGGTTGGAACTCAGCTGCACAAAATAACCTGGACCAGCTGAGCCATAAATGTTACCTTGAAAGGTTTTTATTTTAGAGACTGTACATAGATTTTATTTTAGAAAGCCCACCAGTGAAGGGATACCATGAAACTACATTAGTAAGTGGGTATTTAAAATGGCAGTAGTATTTGTCTTTCTTCCATTAGTATTCTGAGATCAAATATTAATATTTGTTATATGCCTCAGCTAAGGCATGATGATTTTTATACATAGTACTTATGCAGAATCGATGACTGACATGATATTACAGCAACAACTGAAGAAATGGAGTGAAATCACTAAGGTAATACAGTAGAAAGAAGCTGAAAATATAATCAGTGAAAGCACAAAGGAGCAGTAAAGAACTGGACTGCACTATGAGAATCTAAGAAAAAGGCCTATGAAATTCATAAAGGATATGCCAATAGCTACAACTGTATTGCACAGCAGTAGCAAAGATAAAGGCCTTACAGACAGCAATTCAGTTGCACCAAGGATCTTCTCATACTTGCCCACAGAAAAGCAGCACCAGTCGTGCCACAGATATCCCTGAACCACAGACCACTACTTTATTAAAGCTTAGAGAGACACCCATTTCACAAAGGCTGGAAAAGAGCCATCAGATAATTAATAACTGCTGATAAATTTCAGCCTAAGTTGACTCAAACCAGTATATTTAAGGGACAATGTCATGCAAAACTAAGAGCTATTTATAAGATGCTCTAGAAAGAAACATATTAGTACAACATCAAGTTTTCATCGAGTTTCAATGAGACCAAGGAACAAAAAATGATCTGATACTGGGCAGCTTGAAGAAAGGTAGAAACCCTATCACTGGAAAAATACTCCTTTTTCTTTATACTATATAAGGTGCAAGAAACAAGTTAGATCAGAATGGAGCACCATAAATTGAATCACAATTCAGCTTTTACTTCCTGGGTCATTTGTTACTCCTGTTTTGTTGTTGTTGTTGTTGTTTGCTTTTTGTTTGTTTGTTTTATTTTCTCTTCAAGTAAGATATTTACTTCAAAATAAACTTTAAAACCATAAAAATTATCAGGAACTGTTTGGGGTTCTCAACATGTAATTATAATAAAGGAAATTACCTGTAATAAATTAGCTTTTTCAGCATTCCTTTCTTTGTTTGGTAAAATCAGCTTTGCTATTGTATATATTCCATTTGCCTGGAAACAGAGAAAGGTCAACATTAATAGCATTCCTTTGCACAGAAACCACAAATAAAAAACATTGTTACTTCAGATAAATCAGAATCTAATACAAATTTCCAAGTTCTCAACCTCCTGAGTTATAAGCTGAAATAACTTAAATGTACATAATGAAATCATCTTTACATTTAAACAGATACTACAGAGAGCTTGCAAAAAGATAAAGAAGCAATAAATATCATAAACTAGAGAGACACCAGAAGTGACAGTCTGAGTCTGTGCCTTCAGTGGGATTTTGTGAAATCCATATCACATTTCAGTTTCCACTTTCCTGTAACCATGCTTGTGTCCTCCACTAACATATTATATCCATCATGTTGGTTTGAGAGATGGGCACTAGTGGATTTAGTTGCAGTACAGCTCCCAGTTACCTCACAAGCTCCCTGCTGGGGACTACTCTCCTCTCTAGCAGACTTGAAGGGAATGCGTGTCAGCTCTGCAGATGCTCTGCTGCAGTTCCTGACATGTTTTCTTAAACTGTTCATGAAGGCTGGATTTAACCCAAAATTTTAGCCAGTGGAATAGAGACATTGAGTCATAAATATGTTCTGGCCTGCAGGCTGCTACCGAGGCTGTAAGTTCAGACAAAGACAAAGGATGGACAGAAAGAGGGCAGCTATAGCAGAAGCAAATGGTTCTAAACAGCCTGAACCAGACATCCTTTGCTACTGATATAAACCTTTAGAGGGTATTTAGCTTTACTTTCTA
Source organism: Nettapus auritus (assembly GCA_011076525.1). NCBI lineage: Eukaryota > Metazoa > Chordata > Aves > Anseriformes > Anatidae > Nettapus > Nettapus auritus. Next base: position 41,146,044 of record CM021766.1, read on the forward strand.
TACAAGTTTCAGCACATAACTGAAAGTGTGGCAACTCTTCTCCATCTATTTTTAAACTAAGTTTCTTCATCTTGTTCACTATGCAACTCTAAGTTACAATAGCACAGATAAAGAAGTACGATTGAAAATGAAAGAGTGCTGTAGTGTGGAAATCAGTTGAAATGAACATACTTGAAGCTTTGTCCTGATTTGAAAGGGGGACATTGGCTATTTTGACGGAGGAAGGCATCATTGTCTTTTAACAGAATGAGTGGGGGAAGAAGCTAAATTGAAACACCTTATTTCCAGTTTGTACATTGTCCCATCAATTTTAAGCAATTTTAACTGACACCACAGTTATCATGCACTGCTGGAGCAACTCTGAAAAAAAATATGTTAAAAATCAACTTTTTGTTTCTTAAGTCCCCCAAGAGTTGCACTGTTTTCAAAATATATCTAACTTAATAAGTGATGTTTTATTTTGATGAAATCAAACTTAGCATTAAATATATGAAGTTATATTGTTCAGATTAAAAGCTAAATTTGGTTTACTGTGAATTTTAGTGCTTAAGATACATAGAAAAAAAAAATCTAGACTTACTTCCATTCTTTTCTGCCTGAACAACAGTTTTTGAAATGTATAAAAATGTCTCTATCTAAGTACCTTCTTTACCATAATTAAGACAACTCTGTTTTCTCAATTCCTTTCAGGAATAACTTCGGCTGGGTTTTAAAATAAAATGAGGGCTTTGATCACTGACAACATATAGGGTATAAAAGTTGGATATGGATTTTAGCTGATATTATTGTGCTAAATATTGATGTCTTTGGCTACTCATGCAATACATAGCAGGGATTTTTAAGAACAGTTTTCAAATCCATAAGTCCCAACTGAAATATTGCATTTTAAAATGTAGTTTAGAAACACACCCCTGGGGAAGGAATGCCAGGAAGCCATCTCAGAAATATCAGACTCTGAAGAAAAGGGAAATTGTTTGTGAAACAACAACGCAACAACATTAAGCTGCACAGTTTGAAACTAAGAATTTGTATTTCTCAGTTAATTGCACTTACTACTATTCTGTTAAGAATGCAGCAAAAGCTTGGCAAGAGATGCCAAACAAAATATACACTAAATAAAGCTGTTTATTATCCCGAACAGCTGGACACATATGTTGATATCCTCGTGCATATTTGTGTGTTTGTAAATGTATAGAGATGCTGTTATACAAAATGTATATGAAAGCTATATAAAGGCATATTGTCCAATCCCTTTAAATTGCATTTTGCTTGTTAATTGATAGTGACCAGTAAGAACAAATAAGTAAAATTATAAACCATAATGCCTTACTTAACTGAATAAAGTTTTCCTACCTGTACTACTTGGTAAGCATTAGTATCATTGAGCACCAGTTCAGTAATTGCAGCACAACAAGCTAGAAGAAAAATTCAGATGTAACATTTAGGGCCAGATTCATAAAGAAATTCAGATGGCATGGTGAGTTAACCTTGCCTAAGGGCCAAATGTACACACCACCACTCATTCACTCCCCTTCTTCAACAGGTGGGGAAAAATAGGATAAAAAAGCTCATGGCTGAAGATAAAGGTCTGGAAATTGCTCACCGTTTATCATCACAGGCAAAATATATTTGACTTACGGAAAAAGTAATTTAACTTATTGCCAATTAGAATAGATTAGGATAGTGAGAAACAAAGATTAAAAATTAAAATACCTTCCCCTCACCTCCTCTTTTTTCCCCAGAACCATCTTTATTCCTTTATTCCCAGTTCCTCTACCCCATGCCCCAGCAGTGTGGGGGGGGGGGAGGGGGGGTGAGGGGGTGCAGGTGACAGATGAGCATTACAGTCAGTAGCTAACAGTTCCTCTCTGCTGCTCCTTCCTCTTCATACTTTTCCTCTGGTCTAGCATGGTTCCTCTCCACAGGATGCAGTGTGAATACCTGCTCCACCATGGTCCTTCCAATGGGCTGCAGGGGAATCTCTGCTCCAGTGCCTAGAACATCTCTTCCTCCTCCTTTTATGACTTTGGTGTTCACACTGCTGTTTCTCCTTTTTCCTCTCCTCCTCTGCTCACTCAGCGTTTTTGCCCTTTCTTTAATACGTTTTCACAGACACACCACCAGCTTTGCTGATGGGTTCAGCTCTGGCCAGCGATGAGTCTGCTGTGGAGCCCCCTGGCAACAGCTATGTCCAGCACAGGCTGACCCCTACCTCCCAGAGGCCACCCTTGCAGGCCTCCCACTACCAAATCTTGACACCTACACCCAATACCCAAAAGGTAAAAATATAGATAGGTACTCCCATCACAACTAGGAGTCTTCTGTAAATTCAGTGCTTACATACAACTGTTTTTCCTAGGAGTCCTTAGAGAAAACAGAAGTAACCCAAATACATGCTCCATTCAGGTAGAGCTTTTGGTAAGACACTACAGTCTTTATGGATGTGAGGACTGCTAGTGCAATTCATTTCACATTACTAGCTCCTCAGAGGTAACAGTGATAAAGCATTCAAAACGCCCTTCCAACCCAAGTCATTCTATGATTCTATGATTATACTACATCTTTCAAGAACATTCTTCTCATGTAATCCTAGTAAGGATAGTTTCCACGGTCCTTCTATAATCCCTGGAAAAAGTGATCCTTCAGAAGACATTTCAGAGTGGAGACTTGATGTGATGTTTGATATTAAAAAATCTCCTCTAAAAGGGACTCTCTCCACAGCTACTGAATGATCCTCACCTGACTGACTGCACCTAAAGACAGTCTTAGAAATATCACTCTGAAAGAGTTCCACTATAATGAAATTATGATTGAGCTATCACAGTAAGTTTGAACAGAGTGAACAATGTGATCAAATAAAACTAATCTCAAGCTAAAAACAAGATCTTAAAAAATTGAGACATTTATACAGGTGGAAGAAATATATGATTCCCACATACTTAATATTTTATCCTTTGTTTATTTCTATAAAAAAGTGGGTTTTTTTGAATATATGTACTGGTATTGCACATTTAGAAACTAACACAGCTTGACTTCATGCTACCACTCCAGGTGGAAGCATACACACTAGCAGGTAAAAATGTTTGTAATTTCAATTTTGAAATATTTTGAATCCCTTTGCACACGTGTAAGTGAACGCATGACTGAGGATTACGCCTTGTAAACCAACCTGCTTGAAGGGAGAACATATTTTCTTGTATCTCATCAGAACTCAAATCATCTGACAAATGAAGATGTTGGATTCTGCCTGCTGCATTTGCACTAGATAAACTTCCAACTGAAGAGCGATCAGAAACAAGATTTCTTTCCCTGAAAGAATTAAATTGCAATATAAAAATGGCTTAACAATAAAAATGGCTTGTGAGCCATTTCTGAAGTTCTGAAAATGTCTTTTTTTCACTACATTACTAATGTTAATTGTTAATTAATAATTGTTAATACAATTTGAAAAAAACAAATAAGCCTTTAAACAGAAAATCCCTTTACTGCATTCATCATTTACATTCACCATTCAAGTTCACTAAATAGGTGTTAAATTATAAAGAAACTAAGTAAACACTAATAACATAATCTATTCATGCCTATATATACACTGAAAATATGAAAAACTCTAAGAGAACAATGCATAGTTGAAAAAATACTGCTTATTCATTATGTTTGAAATAGTGTTTTAATTTTTATAGACATCATACACAAGTGAACAAAACAAAGATGCTATTTGATAAAATGGGGTTTAGTCAAACATAACTTAAAATATGAAACAGTCTCACGTAATTGACAGGATGCTCAGGAACAAAAACCTACCCCTGTAGTATATGAAGGAGCTGCTTGATTCCACCCCAAACACGGATTTCTGCACTAGTCTCAGGGTCTTCACAAACCTGTACCAGAATCCAAACTACACTCCATAGAAGCTTAATATGATCAGAATGGAGTAAACTGAGCAAAACTGGAATTCCTTCATACATTTTTACTTGTTCTTTGACCTGTGACTCTGCACATAGGAGACGTAACAACTCTGCTGTTAGCCTGAAAAAAAATCAGTAAGAGATTTTAACAATAGCTTCATCATTGATTTTTATTGCCTGTTAGAATATATATATATATATATATATATATATATATATATATATAAAAAATTTCATCCTTCACAAAGGATTAAATTCTACTTACTATTTGACTAAGATTTCCACTAAAAAGACAGCCAAGCATATACACAGC
>CM021766.1:41150274-41173234 GCA_011076525.1 Nettapus auritus
GATTTCCACTAAAAAGACAGCCAAGCATATACACAGCCAGCATGGACGTGGCCAGGTGGACTACAATCATTCAACCATTCATATTATCACCTTCTTGCTAATGGCATTACTACTACAAACAGCACTGCATGTGTGAAGTGTGTGTACAAGTATAAAGTCCATCTGTTAAAACAGAATAACTCCACAAATAATCTAGATTCTTCTCCATTGTGTTTTGAATATTATGTTTACAAAAGGATTGGATGTATTATTAAAAAATTTTGTACAAGATTTTCATTAACTTCAGAGTAATTAAGTTGGACTTTTCAGTGAAGCTGTGGTTCGGGATTTTTACTTCCCCTTGAGACCAGAAAGCTGTATGTATGTCTCATGAAACATAGGAAAATCCCCAACTGAATTTAAAGTTATTCATAACTAGCATTGAACTTCATCAGCTTCCTGAATTCAAATTCCAATTTTATAACAACCTTTTGGCTTATATATAATCTAAATAATTTCAAATGCAGAAACTAAGTAACATATTTTCACATCTTCATTTTATTTATCTCTAATAATATATATACTAAATAATTTGCATACTAGAAAAACAAAATCTTTTTTAAGTCTTCAGAATTATAAATGTGGATAGTTTATGTGAAATATCAACTTTGAAGTCTATTTGTTTTTTACTGAAGTGCAGATATACTATGTTCAACTAGCAGGCTTAGGTGAGCTGAAAGCTGATGTTTAAAGGTCTTTACAATTTTGTGATTAGAGGGATTTGTGGTCTTATCTAGCCTCTGGTATAAACTACGGTAGCTATACATCTTGCAATTTTTTACTATTTTATATTCAATATCAAAGGAACTGTCTGAGTTCAATATAGTTTCCTTCTAGCCATTCAGGTTTGACAGCAGCAAAGAAACATCAAGAAAATCTTCTGCTGTCACTTTATGGTAACATTACAATTTATTTGCACTGCACTGTAGGCCATCAGCAGAGAGAGAAGAAACAGCTTATAACAGAACTACTAGAAGAGATTTTACTATATCAGTATCTGACAGAAAATGCATAGGTTTCAGAAATTTACCTTGAGAATCTTAAAGTGGCACTCTATCTAACTTCTCTAAATAAACATGCCTCTAAATGAAAAAGTCAAAAAATATTTTAACATAATTAATATGCGAGCAAAATCTCACCTTTTAGAAAGCGAATCATAGTCATGTAATATCACCAGCAAGTTCTCAACAATGGTGAGCTCACTTATCTTCTCCCTACATTCTGGACTACAAATTGATTATTCCTGGCATTTATATGAAATTAAATTATATCAAAAAACACATTGCTCTTTAGCCCCATTCCTTATACATTGTTTTGACTAATATTTTTTTCTCAAATCTTATCTAATAACAACATCAGAGATATTTAAAGACACAAAGATATGTTGGGTCAAGACTAAGTGCGCTAATTTTCAATTTTCTCAGCAGAAAAAAAGTAAACATGGACACCTGGATGCACAAAAGTAAAGAATGAAAATAATTTGTTTCATGCTAGAAATTAAGAAAATTAGTTGTACCTTTAGAATAAAATATAATTTACATGAATATTTGTAATATACTCCATATATACTGTCTTACCCAGTCAAAATGTGAAACATTTAATTCTGTGAAGAAATTTAAATGGAAGTTGCAAATGTATGTATAAGATTCAAATTCAAATTAATACTGATAATAAAAGAAAATAAAAAATGAAATGGAATAGAAGAAATTTGGGAAAAGAGAACATCCAGAGAAAGGTTAGTAAGTAACTTTCCATTGATCTTACCGAATTGTATTATTATTTTCAGTTTTAAATTTTTCCTTATAAATTTTCATTTTAAAGATAAAATTGTTAAACAAGTCTGGAAGACGTTAGAATTTAAGTCATTAAGAATGAAAGATGCTGTATCTTCCTTTTTCCTTCTCCCCATCCCCACCTTCAACAGGATAAAATAATAATAATTAAAAATAAAAAATAACCTTATTTTCATTTAAACCAGTCATTTGTGAAGAAAAGGTACATATACATGAATTTGGGTGTATGGATTCATTATTTACTACTTTGAACAATAGTCTTGTTATTGTGCGACACTGTTATATTAAGTTCAGTACAAAAGACCTTCACATACAGAGAAATCAGCAGGTACTACAGAATCCTGCACAGGGACTACAAAAGAGATTCTATGACTCCAGCCTTGCAAAGCTCTCCACACGAGCAAGAAGTGTGCTGCAAGGACCAGAGTTTCCAATTAGTAGCTAGTAAAACCTTTTTAACTTTTCATTTTTATTGATTCAATGTAAAATGAAGACTTCCTATCTTCCACAGAACAAGACTTGATTTAAAATACATATAGGTATATATATATATTCCTCACAAACAAGACAAGACATAACATGTGTAAAGACAACATTAACATTTTTATTGTGAACAGCAGCACATTATGTTGAACCTACCTTTCTGCTAGGCTAATCAGGGCAAGAAGGGCACCTAAAAGCACATTACTGTCTCTGGCAGACAACAAATTTACTAAGGTCTAGAAAATGAAACATCAAACAAGACAAATGAATATAAATGATTCATTTTCCTTTATGACTCAAACATATAAGTAGTTATTTATTGAAATGCCATAAATTTTCAAAATAAAGTTACTAAATACTTAAAGAATACATTAAAAGTCTAATGTACTTTTAAAGTACATTTTAGGTACACTAAAATATGCTCTTTAAGTCTTACAATACACCCAGACTTCAGAAAAACAAGAATGTTCCTCTTTTTAAGGATGCATCTCTCATGATTTTTTTAATATCTGTGCAATTTAATATAACTTTGTAAACAACTGTTCCTGTGTAAAACACTTCAGAATTCTAAACCAAGGCCTCTTGAAGTAAAAAACTTAATTTTAAGCTTATATTTGAACCATACAATAGATAATTTAAGGCCCTATATATATATATTCTGTTAATGATTTATATCAGAGCAAAATTCTTAGTTGTCTAGAACCTCTAAAAATGTCATCCAATCCTATCTGATCTTAATTGCCAACTGCAGCGTAACAGAATCACAAAGCACTACTTATGCTGATCTCGATCACTAATGTTACTCATTTTGCCCACAAATCAAGCAATAAAATACATTAAGCATAGATCCTTACACTGAGAGTAATCTCTAGCAAAACTGACACACAATGTTGCCTAAGTGAAAAATTAAAGCAGACATTTCAATTCATATCATACTATACATAGTTAAGGACAGTGTAAACATGGCTATTATTTTTAATAGGAATGAGCTTAGTTCAAACATTTAAGACCTAATTATCTCAAACATCCAATAACCACGCATCAAGACAGTTACTCACACACAAGAAATAATTTTCATGATGATCATTCACGCCAATAAAACACAGAACCGAGATTATCTTACTTTACAAGCTTGACATTATAAGGAACTTAGTGCCAACTAGATCAAATCTGAAAAGGAAAATTCATTTAGTTAAGTAGCTAATTGGTTATGAGTAGTAATTTTATAAAGCACTTACTTTATGTGCTCCACTTGCTATAACCCATTCTCTTTGATCTTTAACAGCAGCAATCTTTTGAAGAATGTCTGTAGAACAAAGGAAGTCACATACATTGGAGCTTTACCACTTAGTATTTTCCATTTTACTAATCAGATAATAAAACAAAACACCAGATTCTTTGAACCATGACTAGCTCATTTTACTCTGTTATTTCAGTGCATAGAGGTATTTAGTGGTATTAAATTCTTAAGAAGAAACATTATACCTAAAAAAAGGTTTTGCTTTTCCACAGTTTCAGCTAATTGTCTGATGATGCCAACGATGAATCTAATAATACCTTAGTTAGTGACCCTCTCAGGTATTTTAAACTTTTTAAAGCATCACATACAAATGTCATAGGTGCACTTAAAATTTATGTTATCAGCTATAACACTTACATGTCATGTTGACCAATTTGTCTATATCATGCTGCTCCTCTCCATAATCAAGATAGCTATTTGCTACTGCTTTCATATACTATACGTGGGGAGAAAAAAATAAAATAAAAGTACATTAAAAAATAAGTTTTAGTGTTCATAAATCTGGGTGTTATGCACACAAATAGCCTGTAGGTGGTGCAGCTGCATCATATTAAAAAAAAAAAAAAAGTCTGTAAAGTGACATACTTTTGCTGTTAAACTTCTCAGGGTACAGAAGAGGTCTTTGAAGTACAAGAATTCAAAATGCAACTGTAAAAATTCCACAAGAGGAAAATCCACTGAACACCCCCAAATACAAAGACCTTACTTCTAGGGTCATATTCAAGATACACCATAATTCACTGTTAAATGGGCAGTTCCCACTCACTGAAGGAGTGTTAAAAATCCAGGAGTAAAGCAGTGTTAACATAAAGCTACAATACAGTAATTGGTTGTCAATAATATTCTGCAATGCAGAATTACTGTAGTCCCCAGTTTTCAGCCTGTTCAACCATTCTATCACTATGCTTTCACCTTCAAAAAGTCATTTGCTGAAAGTCAGTGTGTCTTTACACATCTTCCTTCACAAGTCTATAGGTTGTTGTTTTTTTTTGACTGAACCAATTGGGGTGACTTTTCTAATCCTTCCCCCACTTCAGGGGGCATTTCTTATGCCTTCCAAAAGGAAAGTCTTCTGTTAAATGCCGCTAGATTATAAGGATATAAATGCACTCTGTACTAGTTAAAAAACAAAAAACAAAAACAAACAAACAAACAAAAAACAAAAACAAACAAACAAAAAACATTTAAGTGCAAACAGAGGAATAGATCCACTTATTTCCATAAACCAAGAATACACTTTTTTTTTTTTACAGTACATTTTATTCTAATCATAATAAACTAACATGCAACATAATGGGTAATGGTACTGTTCTGTCTGGTTTAGCCTGGAAAGGAAGCTAAGTACCACACAGCTCACCACCACCCCACCCCATGGGATAGTGGAGAGACTCAGAATAAGGGTAAAAGCTCATAGATTAAGATAAAGACAGTTTATTAGGACCAAAAAAGGAAGATAAAGGCAGTTTAATTTGACTGCATAGGAAGGGGAAATAGAGTAATAATTATGATGATGATTATGATAATAATTATAATACTAAAAGAATATACAAAGCAAGTGGTACTCAATGAAATTGTTCAACATCCACTGCCCAGCTTGTCCCCAAGCAGCTGCCACTAACCCCCACCCCTGCCAGCCAGCCCATATATATTGTTCAGCATGACACCACATGAGGTGGGACATCCCCATTTGGCCAGTTTGGGTCGGCTGTCCTGGTTCTGTCCCATCCCCGCTCCATGGGCACCCCCAGCTTCCTTGCTGGACGGACAGCATGAGAAGCAGAAAAGCCCTTGGCTCTGTGTAAGCACTGCTCTGCAGAAACTAAAACATTGGTGTGTTATCAGCATCACTCTCATCCTAAATTCAAAAAACAGTGCCAGAACAGCTACTAGAAGGAGAAACAACTCTATCCCAACCAAAACCAGAACAGATATTAAGAGAAATTTTACCTGAGCGAGATTTTCAATCCCACCCAAGCTGTGGAGCACTTCCTAAAAGAAAGAAAGTAAAAAGACAAAAAAATAGAGTCAGAATACAAAAGGCACTACAATGACAGAACACTTGAACATAAATGCCCTGTTCATTATGAAAGTGGAAAACCCTTAACTCTAGTGATCAAAGTCAATGCATGCTGGAGACGCTTAGCACTTTCAGAGTTTAGTTACTTACAATAAGTAGATAAAGAAAAACACAGAGGTGAAATCTGAAATATTTCAAAATTAGAACACCAGTATATGCTTTGCAACTCATAAAAAAAAAAAAATACAAAAAAAAAATATCTTAATAGATGTCTGGGGCTGTCTTATGAAGAATGGCTATAAAAGCCAGGAAAAAAAAAAAAATCTGCTTGTTTGTAATTCAGAAAAATAGGCTGCTAGGAGGAATAGGTAGCTTTCAGTTTTCTTCAGTTAGTACGTTATGGAAATTTTATGTATCTGTACAGAGGAGTAAAGTCAAGTACACAGTCTAGGGCTCTGGGCAATGACCAAGCCATCTGTTATGGAGATTTATGGGTTCTTTATTAGGGTTAGCAACAACAAAATCTACAAAAAACAAATAGCAGAAAAAATAGTTACCCAATAACAGTGCATGTTCTCTATTGAAATCTGTTTGCAACTCACTTATATCTTTGCATATAGAAATATAGGTGCATGTATATATTAAGTGTGCCTCCGTAAGAATATACACATTTATATACACATGCACCAACATAAGCATATGCTTATATACATCCTCTTGTCCAAGAAAAAAACAATACTTTGATATACTGACCTGGTAGCATGGATCCCTTATTAATAATCTCAGGCAGATTAATACTCTAAGAAAATGGATGGATGGAGCTTGATTAACCCACTCTCTGTAAAATAAATATCCAAAACATAAACCAAACACAATAAAGAACTATAAAAATACTTACACAAAAAAATTGGTTTTAGGAATCAACTGACTAGAAGATTACTAAACTACAACTATACTATATACCATACTGTAAAATTCTATGCCTTTTATACCATTTGCATTCAAACATAGCGACAGGTTAAAATAAATTGATTTCATTATATGAACACTATCAGCCAACATTCACTATCACTGAACTGATTCAGGGAAGTACATGCTTATCTCTAAGCACAAGCTGATCATGCTTCAGTAGAAACTTAAGTGCTTGGATCAAGGCCCAAAAGGCAGAAGCACTAAAACTTCAACTTCACACATCAAACTTCAGCTCACAACCTATATTTACATAAATATATAATAAAACCACATGGGTGCTTCAGAAGTTAAATTACCTAGATTTGAAATACTTATTTTTAAATGATCATGGTCTATCTTGGGTTTTAAAAATTTGAGTGCTATTAGTCTTTTGTTTGTTTGTTTGTTTGTTTCCAAATAGAATTTCCTCTTTTACTGTTCTGCATACAGTTCCAGCACAAGACTTGGCAGAAAGCATAAAGCATCCAGGGACAGCAGTCCTGCATAAATACCAGAAATGGAATTACTATGTCCATTGTCTGTTGTAGGTATATATCACCATTTTCCTTTTGGAAAAACAAACAAACAAAAATTCAGATATCTTTTGTTAACTGAGAGGACAGAATCTGTATCTTGGCAAATTTCCAAGGAACAGATGTCTATGTGACATGGCAGCTCTCTTACATTTTTATCATTTGCAGTTGGGAATGATGCCAATGGCTAGAAATATTTTGATAAAAATAAATGTTTTAAAAGTAGAAACTAGCAAAATCTCAGCCCTTCCACGCCAACATTCTGCCCAAAGTAATAGTGTTTTTCATTACGCTTCCATACTTGGCCACTTCAAGAAGTGCATAACTTTCATGGAGAGTGAACAGCAACCATATATTGGCAGGCAAGAATTTGTAAGTCAAATTAGAAAATTATCTTTAGTTTACTTTAAATGGTGGCTCTACAAAGTTATACTTTAAAAAAACATTGACTCTTGGCAGATGTTAGTTTCTTTAATCGTGCCACACATCTGTCATGTTTCTGAGGGGACAGTAATTCAGTGACAGTAATTCTCTGAGCCTGGTTAACATTTGAGAACCTATTCACGTTACTACAGACCTGTGTATATCCAGCATATGCCAGCAGGATTTTTTTTCTGCCTGCTTAGTTACACTCCTTATCCAAACAACTTAAGTTCTACTCATCACGGTGTTGTTTTTTTTTGTCAACAGAACTATCTCCAACCAGGACTTCTGCTGAAACAGTGACATTGGTAAGTGGGTGTGATTTTTCAATTTACACCCCAAACAACAAACCTATGCAAGTAAAAGTATGTAAAACAGGTCAGGGTGACAACTTCTAAGGCTTTGACACAATGCATCGGCTGTTGTTCCAAAGTGAGGATACCATCACAGCCACGGTAAAATATTTATAAAGAGCAAGTAAATCACCTTTGTAAGGTGTTTACTTATCCTAAGGGTCTGTCAAATTTATTAATATATGCTTGTTTCATTAACCTTACCTGGCTGCTTATATTTATAGTACAAGATGCTGGTTTTGTTATATCAACATAACCATCAATGGGTACCAAAAAAAACCAAAAAAACAAAATATGAGCTAGGTATGTCATAATATATAAATAAAACTTGTTATTTTTTGTGTCTTCTTGTTCTTAAGAAGTTACTCTTAAATTGGCTAGAATTGTGTCAATTTAATTGACACTTAAATTTTTGCAAATGAAGCTGAGCCTCTGATGTGACACTGGTAGGTACTGAGATCATAATGCTCCCTTGCAAAAAAAAAAAAAAAAAAAAAAGGGGGAAAGAGGTTCCAGATTTACTGAGATAATTTCCTAGCTAGATCTGCAAAAGTGTTTAAGCAAACTGTGAATTTTATGGTGGTTTTCAGGTACTTACATAAAATCAATTTGTTACATATTAGCACATTTAAATGTTCTAGGATTCCTCCTTCAAGTTTCTTTACCATTTAGAATTTTTCAGAAAATGTACCTTGGCTTGAAAAAGGAAAAATACATCCTACAGCAGTGGTGTACAGTAACAGAAATCCTGAAAAATACATTTTTTTTCCAGAAAATATCTTTCTCTACTCCCCTATTTTTTTGAAGGTCTTACATGTTTTTCTTGCTCAACCAAAGGACAGCAGCATAAGAAAGGGCTTTTCCACAAAACAGAAATAAAAGTCAATAAAATAAGAACAAAAGTATTTAGAAAAAGAAACTATAGATTACAAATACCAGATACAGGCAAAGGAAACATGGCAGATGTTAGAATTCTGTCATCCAATTTCTGTAAAAGATACCCAGTCCTTCCTTCTTCTATCTCAGCCACCCAAGCATTCAGTCTTCAAAGCTAACCCCAAAACGATTGTTTAAAATATTAAAATTAAGATTATGCAGAGATGTGAAGCTACTAGTTTCCACATAGAGGCCTACTGTTGAAACATATATATACCAGGCCTTATCCACACATGTTGGTTCTATAATTAAGGCAAAAAAGAGTGATCCCTCCTTGAGTATGAATGCGTTCAATATACTGACCTGCAGGTAAATCTGTTCTTAACTAAAGCTGTAAAGATGTCTTGAAACAACTTATGTCTGGGATGTTTGCTAAAATTTCTCTCATTCTTGTAGGTCACACTAATTAAAAATATAAGGAAAATGCTCAATTGGTAATTATCTTTTAACAAGACAAAACTTAACACTAGCCAAAAAAAGTTAAGAAATATCATATGAGCACTTAAAATGGAATAACACAATTTCAGATTTCCAGACACTAATAAGTATGGAAGAACAGTCTGTCTCTTGCATAACTTGGGACTGCTATAATGGAATATTATAAGCTTTCCAAATAAAGAAAACATTTTATTTAAATTGTATATATTAATTTTCAACAGTCCACTCTACTGAGTGGAAGCATGTGTCAAATTTACAAAAGCAAAAGTATTCACACTTGGGTTTAGAAAATCAAAAGTATACAATTTGTATCTCAGTGGATTAACATGAAAGTACAAGAAACACAGTTAAATACAAATATAAATGCCTTCAACACCTCACCAAGTCTAAGACACATAAAGACGTTCAGAAATATAACACAGTACCCTCGTACTAGTGCTTTCTTTTACCTAAAGTTTTCAAGCTCAACAGCTTCAGTTGATTCTTGCCACTGACCATGAGGGTTTTGTCCATTGCTTTTGACATTTTGCAGACATCTTGTTATGCTGGACTGACCACTTTGGAAACCTACAACTGGAAGCTATGGAGGAAAAGCAGGGTACTCATGAGACAAAGCGTGGGTTTTAACAGTTTTACAAGAATTTTAACAAGAAAAAGTACCTTTTCTCAAGTTCTGGCTTGAACTATAGACACTGTTAAACTTTCCATCCATAACTGCCATTGTAACATACACACACACAAACACATCATGTGATACAAAAACAAAGTGGACACTGATGCAAAGCAAGGCTGGAAAACGTGTGTGGAGATATAAAATACTAGGAACAGCACCTTTTCAAATTTATAATAGTAAAGCTTGAGAAAATCTGCAACTTATACTCATTTTCTGTTTCTTACCTGTCTCAATTCTGTGAGTTGAGGTGAAGATTTTCCCATATCCTAGAAGTTTCATGCACTGATAGATTTTTGCCCTGAGGATTTTTAGCTGAAGTGTTATTCTCCAAAGACAAACTGTTTATGGTTAAAATGCTGATTTTTTAATTTTTTTGTACTTTATTACTCTTCACCATGTTGTTACTAATAAATCTATTAACCTTCTTTCTTGTGAGAGTGTGGAAGGGTGTGGAGTAAATCCGTAAGGGTAACTGACTGTGTGTGTTAATAGCCGGATACAACCCACGTGAGATACTGACATAAAGTAATTGTTTTTCCTGTTTAAATAAAGATTATGGCTGAGTAGGATGGGAGTTGGCTCAGTTTCATTCTTTCACCCTTTCTGAGTAGGATTTGCCCCACAGAGAAGCACTAATATTGCAGGCAGAGGTGGAGGGGCCACCACATCCACTACACTTTTAGTAACTTTTCATCATAATAGAGCACAATATCATAAGTATCTGCCACAAACCATAATCACCATTATTTATAATTATACAGTTGTTCTGCATGTTTAATAACAGTTATTGAAAAATACCTGCTGTTTGTTTGACAGAATATTTAAGAGGGACTGAAGTCTTTTAAGATCGGAATAATCCCTAGGATAAAACAAAAAAGCATAAATATATGTTAATAGCAACATAAATGTATTTCTTAAGAGTAAAGAAGGTCAGCAAACAACAATACTACTGACAGAAAATAAAGTTTTCTGATGTTTAGTGTCCTCATTTTACATGGAGAAGAATTTATGACTTCTCCAGAATGCATTAAATCAACAAAGGTGTAAATAAACTTTGTGACCAGAGTAACAGTTGTCATGTTTATACTGCATTTCAAATTAAAGCATTCTGCTTTGGCAGCTAGTGCAAATTCCACATGGGTCCTGCTGAAGTTCAAACAAAGACGTCAGATACTATACCTCACAGAAATCCCATGAGGGTTTTTGTCTGTTGCTTTTTCTATGCTCTTCGGCTTTTTGTCCTGATCAGGCATTGTGTGTATCATTGTCATCATTGCTTGACTAAGAACTCATTTCCTTAAAAATAAAGAAGATCAGGGTTATATTACTGCAGCATTAAGCAACAAATGTCTACTTACAGAACTAACTGAAATGACTAGAAAAAGAAAAAAAAAAAAAAAAAAAAAAAAAAAAAAAAAACCAGCTCTACTATTTTTGCAACACAAAACTTTAGGCATTACCTGAAGATACTCTTTAGAATTCCAGATATTAACAAGAAAGTAATAAATCTCATATACAGAAGCCTTAGTTTCCCAACACATTTTTGGTGAGGGTAAATAATACCAGTTGTCTTGCTATTGCACTTCATTTTTAATGGGCTTTTTCTTATTATTTTTACCATTATTTATTCACTATGGATTGCCTACTTATATTACAGCTGTGCTTACAGACTGACAACACAGTTGTATCATACAAGGTGTTGTCCAGACTACAAAGGAATCATAGAATCACAGAATCACCTAGGTTGGAAGAGACCTCCAAGATCACCGAGTCCAACCTCTGACCTAACACTAACAAGTCTTCCACTAAACCATATCCCTAAGCTCTACATCTAAACGTCTTTTAAAGACCTCCAGGGATGGTGACTCAACCACTTCCCTGGGCAGCCTATTCCAGTGACTAACAACCCTTTTGGTAAAGAAGTTTTTCCTAATATCCAATCTAAACCTCCCCTGGCGCAACTTTAGCCCATTCCCCCTCGTCCTGTCACCAAGCAATGGTTTATCATCTAATTACAAAAGATGGATCAAGGATAGAAAAAGGAGGTATCTGCCAAATAAATGAGATGCACACATCATGCAGTCTAGGAAAGAACCACAGAAATTTTCAGCAGAGGTTGGAATCCAGGTCTTATGAATTTCAGCTGAATGCCTTATTCCAACAGCACCCAGCTTTCCTTACAGTGGGATGTACAGCTTATTTCAGTAGATGAACAGAGATGTAATGGATTGGCCTTGTGAGGGTCACTACCACACATTAGATCCACTGCAAACATTCTGTTTATTTGCATCAGATTTAGTAGGTCTGACTTCCAAGAAAAAAACAAGGATAAGTACCACTTACTGGGCAGGATCAGTACCACTGTATGGAATCCTTTCTACTTGTTTTACTATTCACTAAACACTGACAGTTTGGATGTTCCCTGTTGTGTCTTTAACAGGGCTTTCTCTTTGAAACCCTATAGCTGCCTTTTCTCTTTGTGCAGTGTAGAGCGATTGGTTTTTATCCCTCTTCCTCATAAAGGCAAAGGTGATGACGACCAGGATGGAAACAAGCTTGCTAAACTATCAGAGGCTGCTGTTTCCCTCCTGAAAATTAGAGCTGTTTTCCCAATTATACATTCTCACATCGGGCACAGAAATACACAAAATGCAACTGCTGACAGTATGAACTCATGCACTCTGGGTAGCGTCCTGTAAGCTCAGTTCATCCTTTCCTGTTGTATTGAACAAGCCTTTATCCTATCACCAGTAATCGCACAGAGAATCATTGATCTGGATCCCCAAGAAATTCCTCCACTCTCCTCCAATATTCAAGTTACACCTTCTCTGTCTTAACCCTCATCACCCCAGTGCTTGTCCCCAAGTACAAGGGCAGGGACAATATAGGTAACGGAGCATTTGTCCATGAGGCTTAAAGTGCTGGTGCCCTTCAGCTTTCCTGCAGATACAGGACAATGTAATTGCCAGCTGCGATGAAAATGGCAGCCCGTGTCCCTTCCCAAGTTCAGCCATTCCTCTCCACTTCATCAGCTTACAAGACCCAAACCTGGGCCAGTTTAGAGAACTAAACGGGAAGGAAACTGTATAACTCTGTTTGTATAGTTAGTTTTCTACAAATTTAGCTGTTACAGTGGCTCAATGAGCATCTCTGCTGACAAGGCAGAGGGCAGGAGTGCATGGCTGCAGAAGGTGGAGAGAAGAGCAGAAAATCCTTTCATCGGTAGCCAGTCCTGAAATCAGGTGGGTGTACTGGCACCACACCCTTGGGGAGGGGTTACCGAAGAAACAACCCCTTGTTTTCCTTGTAGCAGTCATAAACCTGAGAGAAAACAGACATGAAAAATTTCCTTACCAATTCACACAGTGACTTGACTTTCCTGAATCACTAAGTAAGTTCCCACCCATGCGTTTCTTCTTTACTTGTGCCAGAAGAAATTTCCATGGAGCCAGGCTATTAACTATCTTATTAACTATGCCCCAGCTATTAAGCTGGCCCCATGAGTAATGCATAAGAAACAAACCAAACAACACTTGCACTTCACTCAGGTAGTGCCAGAAAAAGATTGAGATCATGCAACTTTTAAAAACAACAGAAACACATTAAGGAAAATAACTTTACAGTGTAAAGTCTTATTCAATTCCATTTAAAACAATGACATGAGAGCAATATTAATTAATTCATTTTAACTGGTAATAATTATGTTTAATTATTTATGTGAACTCAATTACAAAGGAAGAGAGATGCATTCTGATAGTACTGGTGTGCAGGATTGGACAAGAAATGTTCCAGGAACCCTGACAGAAAGAACTCACATGATGAGAAAGAGGAGACAAAGGAATTACCGCAACAGATTTGATCTGTGGCCCAATCTAGTATCATACGACACAAGCACATAAAGCTTCAGAAGGTGAAAAGAAACCCCAAAATAAACAAAAACACAACAAGGATAAATCTACCTCCACAAACTACAGTGCAACGCTTAGAAACTTGCTTTAACAAAACGGTATCTTATGGTCTTTATAATCTTTATTAGCAATAACTAGTGGATATAAGTAACAGATACAAACAGCTTTGTAAGCTAACCAGCTGCTTGATTGACCTTGAACTCCTTTCTTAATCATTCCAGGGGCCAAGTTCCACTACCTAATTATATACAGAAGTTTAACTGGCTTAAGCTGGATAAAGAAGCAACAGATATGTTACATTTTGGCTG
Source organism: Nettapus auritus (assembly GCA_011076525.1). Classification (NCBI taxonomy): domain Eukaryota; kingdom Metazoa; phylum Chordata; class Aves; order Anseriformes; family Anatidae; genus Nettapus; species Nettapus auritus. The sequence goes on from CM021766.1 coordinate 41,164,430, forward strand.
TAGTGAGACTTTTGATGCTGTTGCTAGATAGGAATGTATCTAAGCTGGGTGAGGTCAGATGAAAAATCACCCCTTAAAAGAGCAGTTATCAACATACTATTGTCAAAATAGAAATGTGTTTCGAGTAGTGGTCAAATGACGTCAGAGGAAGATCAAAGATGACAAAAAAAGGTTCCCAAAGTGTAGTTCTCCTCCTCTAACCAGATGAAACCGAAGGGAACTCTGGACCACTTACCTTCTTGTTCTTGGAGAGCACGGCAGTCAGATGCATCAGTACTGAGCAGCACCAACCTAGGAAATTCCCAGCTTGTGAGCACGTACAGACAACATTTGAACAGTTTTGTGTGTTTTATCAACTGAACCAATATGGAAATCTGCAAGTTTACTATACACAAGAACTTCCGTATGCATATGTTTACCTCTTGAATTTTGTTTTATGACTTCTTTGAAGATTCTTTGGAGATTAATTAGGATCCAGTATGAGGTTCCCGTTTTCCCAACGGATAAGAACATTCAAACCGCTGGGTTTTGTTCGTTTTCCCTCTGCACCACACCAGTTTAAGGGCCCATCCTCACGTCCCTCCCCACGCTGTACCCCTCCTCCCCGCCTTAACCCCTCGGCGGCCCAGGACCTGCCCCCCGCCGAGCTCTGATGGAGGTCAGGTCACCCCGCCGCCCCCCTCACCTGCCAGCCCCTGCTCCCGGCCGCGGCCAGGCTTCCCCGACCCCAGCCCGCGGCCAATCGCGTCCCGCCTTCTTGGCGAGGAACGGCTCGGTGGCCAACCGCGAAGGGCGGTGCTGCCAAGTGCCCGCTACCCTAGCGACCCGCCGACGCCGGCCGCTGTTGCCATGGGCACGTGGACGCCGCAGGCCCTGACATGGCTGCCGTGGGCAGAGCCGCGCCGCCCCCGCGGCCCGCAATAAAAACGCTGAAAGCGCTCAGATTTATTGTTCGGTAGATTTTTATTGCTTTTACCAACTGTCCGAAACATTACAAAAGATAATTTTATTCTACCAGTAATTAAAACAATAAAGGCTGGATCTTTCACATCAAAGACAAGTCTGAGAGGCGTGCTTTCTAGAGAAACTGAATAGCGAGCGGTACTGTGTTTGGAATAATGTTGTCACTGGCTTTGGATTTTATTAAAATAAAAAAGCATCACTATAATTAGAAAAAACAGTCATAAAAATTTGAACCGTACAGTTATCACATTTCAAATAATCAGCATTAAGATCAAAATTGTAGTTCAGCTACAGACGCTGAACCATGGAAGACCCAGATGCACAGGAGTATCAGCAACGATAGAAAGAAAACCCATTATAAATGTGTCTTGTTGAGAAATCATCATTTAGAAAAGTACTGATTTTCAAACTCAGTCATTATTCCAAATAAATGTCAACAGCTACTAAATTCAATATGAAAGTGTCTTTAGATTAACTTCAACGACAACTAAAAAGTTTCTATAAATTTTCACTAAAAAGTTATAAAATAAAAATGACTTAAAATTCTAAGCAATTTGCTTGGTATTTATAGCACTACTTTTACACTGACTCAAAGCTGTGTGCTTCTAGTCTTAAAATCTGCTGTAAAATAAATTATTGTTGATATAAACAAAGTATTTCACACGTTTGTATTGTACTTGGTAATGAATTTGAACTAGATGAGTAATTAAAACATTACTAATCACATACAGCAAAATGAAAACTAAAATCATAGTGATGCTCATCTAACAGACTATATTTCTGACCCAAAAATCATGAACCATTTATCTGATGACTTACAGAATGTATATACAAGATAACCCTTTAAAAATGATGCAGGCTCTGGGACATGACACCAATTTGTTACAGATATATTTTACAGCAAGTTGAACCTGCCTTTGCAAAGGGCACAAATTAGGAAGCTACCATATAAAGACAAAGATGGAGGTGAAGTAAATGAAAAGTTATTGGAGAGCTTTCATTAGATATAGAAAAAATGGCTAACACATTTGGTTGAAAAATCCCATTAGGGCACCAAATTCTATCCTAACAGGCTTTATGACGACAAACTTGGCAATCTGGAACATTTCACTAAATAACAATGTAAGATGTCCTGTTACAGCTGCAATATTAATCTAGGAAGAAAGTATAATGAATTTGGGCATACGTAAACAGAATGCAATTGTAATACATATGAAAAGTACTAAGGATTTTGTAGATTATAATTTAAACAGGAGACTGCATTTTCTCTGAAATATTTTAGATGATAATTTAAATGGAGTGGTCAAAATTAAGACCTACACTTCATGTAAACATTCATATTTATAAATAAATTAGAAAAAGGAGAGAGAAAAAAAAAAAAAAAAAAAAAAAAAAGGGACTTCCTGAGGTGGCTCTGCAGCCAGATACACAGTAGCACTAAGCTCCATTCCAGGAAACCAAGGCATTTAAAAAAAGTGCAGGGTTGTTTATTTTCCTCTAACTGTTGGAATGGAAATATATTGGCTTAATTTTTATAGGGCTTAACTGGTTCTATGAAAGAACCCGTGCACAGTATTTATCACTGTTCTTTTGTACCCATTAAGGCAAAACATAAATCTACATACGGTCTGTCAACTATATCATTAGCTGTTTTACTTTAATATTATGCATGATTTTAAAGCAGAAGTGGTGTAAAATGAGCAGCAAATTACTTAACCATAAGTTATCAATGGGTTTTTATGCACTTAATAGCAGGTCTTCTTATATTTGTGTGGGGTGGGAAAAGTGCAAGCATAACACGCTACTAACAAAGAACACTGGAACTAAAGGTCACTGTAAACTGCTTTGCAAGTCATAGTAACTTCTGGCACTGATTAAAATGTCTACACAATTAATGAAGAAATACTGTGATTAGACATGTGGGTTTTTTTTTTGTTGTTTTGTTTTGTTTTAAATCCACTAGAGAAATACCCACTTATTTTAATATTGGCCCAAACTTAACCCTTCAGAAGAAGCCAGATAAAAGATGTGCAGCACCAGGGAACCCTGATTTCTGGCATTAAAGAGTTAAAAATCTAAGAAGCTTATGGTTAATGGGGGGGGTGGAGGGGGGAGGGCTTTGGAAATCATGGCAGGGCTGTGAACATGGAGTATTAAATACTAACAGGAAGACTTGTACATGAGTAACGTACTGTGGATAACACTATGTAAACTGCCCAAAATAGTATTTTCCCTCTTTGATTCACTACGAACTAACTAGCTGTCAACAACTGAGGTTTACTTTTTTTTTTTCCTTTCTTTTTGATAATGCTAAAGTTTTGGAAAACCATCTGCCATAGTTTTATTGCATCTCAGTTTGACTAGAGGGAAAACATAGGTATTTTCTGAAAAAACACATACTCAAGGTAAGGCACAAGCTACACTACTATCTAAGGAAAAAGGAGCATCAATACAGGCCATACAAAGTATTAGTCAAATTGGTAATGCAGACCTCACTTGTTTTTCTTCCCTGACCTGAGCCTTCATCATGACAGTTTGGGTAGGACTACTCATATTGCTGTACATTATGATTTTCAGTAAACTGCCTTATCAGTTCAGCCAAATGGAAAAGAACAACAACAAAAACAACTACATTATATGTAAAGCGAAAGGTAACAGTGCGTGTAACTTAAAAGCTGTTTTTAAATATTTCCATTTATTCTCACGGATTGGTTCATTTTGTAATATACAATCATCTTCTGTCCAAGTGTCGCTTCTCTGAAGAAACACCAGAATTCCACCTCAAGTGGTGCTTTCAGATGAACTCTGCCCTCCTCCAAAATCTTCTCCTTTTGCTTTTGTTGAGAATTTTACCATGCAATCCATGGTAAAACTCCCAGCTTTGCAAAAAGCAGAATTAAGCAAACAGCCATATTCTAGGTTTGAAATTCGCACAGATCCTAATTAAAGCCATTGTAATACATCCAAAAAGGGCTGGTATCACTTCAGAAAATAGAACATTACAGGAAATGAAGTCAAGAAACCAAGGCATAAGGAAAAAAAAAAAAAAAAAAAAAAAAAGAAACTGCAGCAGGTAAGCAATCAAGATTTACATTTACACATAAAATTATCATTTGAGATAGTATAATGCTAAACACTAGACCTTGAAAATAAGTACAATAAAATGCACTGACTGCATTTTTATCAGTGAGCCCCCCAAAATCCCGTTTACTTTAATAAATGAATATTTAATTTTTCAATTCTTCTAACATGATAAAATTTTACACTAATTAAAATAAATAAAATGTTTAAAATTAAGTTGGTATGCTATCATATATGCCCTTTACAATGGAGAAGATCAGAACTGTACAAAAAATACCACAAGCAATTTGTAATTCATAAAATAATACTGATCATAAACCTTGCACACAATTAAACCGTTGTAAATTTAATCAAATACACAATTTTAAAATGAATTAAGCAAGAAAAATATTTTGATGAGGACAAGAAATACTCTGAAGTGTCAGTCTTACAGCTGAGTATATCTGGTTTTCAAAGTCAGTGAAAAATGTAAAAACAGGAAAACAATTCAAGAGTGCTAGTGTAGCAAGTATGTGTAACTTCCTATAGACCAAATTGCTGTCTGTAAATCCAATTTATATTGTGTAAACATGGAGTTTCCAGAATGACAAATACTGACTAGGGATTGTAACTACAGTTACTGGACTCATACTGCTACTGAATGACAATGAAAAAATCAAGAGTGTATTTAAAAAAATAGTAGCAGAACAGAATATTTACATATATTTTAAGGATTAATTAGCCACCTGACTAAGGGCTCTAGGCCATGTTTGTAAAATACGAGTGACAGAATCCAAATAACATTCGCATGTAGTGGAGACATAAAAACACAGTAGTTCATGTTAACAGCACATTAAGAATTGATCTATGAAATCACAAAAAATATATACCCTGCAAAAACAAGCAGTAATTTCCTGCACAGAAAACAAACTTCTGTAGCGCACATTATAAACAGAGGTATTGCAAAATTCTAAGCAACGTGGACCAGTAATCATCAGCAAAAGCTGATTTAACTTTTATGCACATACTGATTATTGAAAATAATACGCATTCATTACAATCTTCCTATTTAAAAACGAAAATAAAATTTCCAATAAAATAAATAGCTGAAGTGTGATTACCACTCATCTGATTTGTAGGAAAATCTTCTCCTTATGTAAGCATATCTACAGTGCCCTAAACAATGACAGAATTAAATACATATTACTTAAATTGGAAATCACACTTCAATGGTGTAATACCCTACAGTGATATATACACACGCACAAATACACACAATTAATTCCCCTTGATTCAGTTCTATAAAGATGTTTCAGCATCCACGTATTTCACAACAGGTGCATCTTCTACATTTATTTTCACACTTTCCGGCTTCTCAGGGCTGTTGAAAGCAAAAATGATCATTTGAGATACGGTTTGCATTACTAAAGGTTGCTTATCAAACATTTTACACATAACAGTCAACTCAGCACTTTATTCAAGTATATTTCTTATGCAGCAAAGATGATATTTCAGTCAGGTTTAATTTTTAGAGAGATTTAAAGTGAGCTGTGGGGGGAAGGGGCACACGACAACACAAAAAAACACCAACCCAGGGAAGACCCTAGCATCAGTGAAAGTGCTGGACTTACCTTTATTCCCACTGGCATTTGTAATATTCAGGACCAAACAACTCCCATGCTCATACACAGTCTAATAATAAAGCTTCTAGAAACCCTAAACCCATCAGAGTATCATACAGTTGTATTAAGCAAATTAAGAGTAGCTTTAAAAATATAATAATACATTTAACAAAACAACTAGAATTCCTTAGACATTGCTTAATTTCAGAGTAGAAAGCAAAAATTAAGTTCAAGTTCAAGCTCCTTGTAAGTGAAAAGTAAATGCAGGTCTATAAACCATGTATGCTCATTTTTTGAGATATATTTCAAGAAATATGAGCACAACTATTAGCTGCTAAACACAAGAGAGTAGTTAGAAAATGCGTGAGTAATTATAGCTACCTCAGGTTAGCTCTGGTTACTTTGGCATTCTCAGAATTCATGGAAAGAGCCTTCCACTGTGCAGTTTTGGCCATTTCGTCTGATATGTTTACAATTGAGGGATCAACGCTAAAGAACAAACATACTTTCTGGTTAGTATTCAATACCTTGCAACAGCATTATACTTCTTGTCACTCATCAGTTACATCAGTTGTGCCTTCTTTCAATATTTACGCAGCCACAAGTTGAATTCACCCCTTACAAAGGTATTTAAACAAAAATTTGAAAAAATGTAACTCTCTTGTGCAGCCTTAATCACGTATCATAAAACAGTTTCTCACAGATATCACTACAAGATTGTGAAGATCTCTTTTCTGAATAATCTGTAACTTCAGAAAACTATTTAGCATGTTCAGTAAAAATGAAATTAATCATACTTTCTGCTAATGCTTTCATAGATCAGAATTATTTTAAGCAGTTTCCAGGAAATAATCAAGTGCAAAAGAGTAGATGTTAATAAAAAATCTGAAACTGGTAATTCAAATGAGATGAAAAAGTAGTAAGAATCTGTAAATCTCAGTATCTGGACCTTTTCATTTTGCCTCCTGCAGAAGTTCAGCCTCACAGGCGGTAAGCTTTAAAAACCTATGAGCTTCACACATTTACATGTAAAGATGACTTTGGTGTTGCCTGTAGGTATGTATTTTGTTCTGTTCCATGCTTAAGCTTCAGAATCTACCCCAGGGGATAAGATGTTTCAAATTCTTCAAATCAGCACAGACACATTTCAAAGTTTGTGTGTTGTTTTTTGTTTGTTTTGTTTTGCTTGTTTTTTAAACTCAGAAATCCCCACAAGATGCAAGGCAGTAAAATATATACTAAACACATAAGCACACAGTCGGTGAAATCATAGTTCTATTGTGAGAGTAATTAGCATCTCAATTTAAAACCAAATGCTTTAGTGTCATTGTCATTTGAGTTGCTAAAGTTGGATTAAGCCTGCTCTTAAAGTAGACAATAGGACACAGCAGGAATATTTATCTAATCCCCAAATCTGCCTGTTCCCAACCCAGGTCAGGACAGACCTTTAAAGTCCAATTTTTTTTTAACCTAGGCACCCTTAATACTAGAGAGGAAAAAAAAAAAAAAAAAAAAAAAGCTGACAAGCTATTTATCTATCACATCTTCCAGGTGTGTTGACAGCTGTAGAATACCTTGCTATTAATCATAACACTTCTCTAGTACAAGAGATACATACTGAGGCAAAATGCCTTCCACTGCTGGAAGAACTTTTAAAATCTGTGAAATTCCAGTACTTCCTTTTCTGGAAGAGAATTGATAACCCCACTGCATTCACATTTATGTTACGAAAATAACCTTCTTAAGCAATAAGGCTACCTGTAAAACACTTGATTTTAGAAATTACAGATTTTAGCCCTCACTTAAATAAACCATCAAAGAACTGCACACTTAGACTTTGACAAATCCAAGTGGCTGGTAAATATATGGCTCAACTGATGCTATTAGTTGTAGTTCATGCATAGTAGCACACTCCATGAAAACTGACCAAGGAAGCTTCTTCACCTTGAGTACAGCTGGTTGAAATTGAGTCATCTGATCTGTTCAAGATGGTCATGTAAATTTATAATTAAGATGCAGTTTTAAAGAAGAAAAAAATAAACCAACAAAAATGCCACTTTAACACCATGAGATATACATTAATACTTCCTAATCAAGGCTGAGTGACAAGCTTGGGGAAAAAAAAAATTAAACTCATACACAACTAACTCAGCATGAAGGAAATTACATCAGTTGATACAAAACCTTCTAAAAAGACCTGCATTTTATACCTGTATTTTAGGGTTTTTACGGGAAAGTTCAAGACATTTCCTTCTCCGTATTGAAGGTGTACGCTTTCATTGTCCCCTGTCTGAAGCATTCTCTCTGCTTCCTGTAAGTTTCAAGTAAACATTTGATAAAATTAGTCATGTAGCAGAAATAAAACAATTCTCACACTGACAATGTATTTGAAGAGGGGTATGGGGCAGACCGGTTCCCTGTAGGTACTCTGATTAAAGCAAGACATCTAGTTAAGACCTCCTTTTTATTACAAACACGTAAATTGGGGGAAGGGAGTGTTACTTTTTAAGTTTAAGGAATTCAACTTGTTGATGTACAGTTAGTGGAGACTTCTATGGAGAAATTATGCAAGTGCATTATTACCAACTAGCAGTTGTTTTTAACTACCACTCTGCACACAAACACAAGCAGAATGTCCCTTATATGGTAAACAGTTTTGTCTCTACTTTAAGCCGAGTAGACCCCTACTCCACTGTGTTTCTTTCTCATCCATTACCCACCTTCACACCTGATGAAAACAAAGGCAACAACATTTTGTGCCAAGAACCGGTTCCTTCTAAACTGTTTGCTAATTTTCATCGCAAAGAAGAGTCATAACCCGTAACAGCATCCTCAAAATAGTGACTTTCCTTAATTGCCAGTAATTGTTCTCTATCATTAAATCTCATTAGTGGAGAACTTCAAAATCTAAGTTTGGTTATAAAGTCATATGCTCATGGCACTTAAAATCCTTTAAGTGTCATTAAGCATTTTCTAGTGATTTGTAACATGCTCAGTTTGTGTGGTTTTACACTTACTGCTTTCTCTTTTTTCTTTTTGTCGTCTTCTTTCTTCTTTTTACTTTCTGGCATAAGATCATCTAGCCAGCTAAGCTCTCTTTTGGTGAAACATAAATCCATGAGCTTGCGAATGAACACTAATGCTAGAACCTTAAGGGAAT
>CM021766.1:41173334-41253001 GCA_011076525.1 Nettapus auritus
TTTTTTTTTTTTTTTTTTTTTTTTTTTTACAATACTAGTTTTTACCTTACTGAAACGTTGGATCATTTCCCCTTTCTAACTTTTTACAGCTGAATTACTTGTTTTTCAAGAAATGAAAAATCTTCATATAAAAAAAGTCTTAATGTTTCAAAAGTGAACAACTACTAACGTTCTTTTGTTTCTTTTCCACTCCCTTCCCTCTTAAGGTAGTAACACATTCTGGGGAGATACTGTATGATGATGCACACACTCTTGGCAAATGATTAACTTGTAGAACAGATAACTTACCATCATAGGGAAAACAACAGCAGCTGCAGAGGCTTTAATCACCCACAACAGAACAAGACAAGTGAGCTGAATAACTGTAAAGATATGGACCTTCCAGAGTGGTACATAACGTAGATATATCAGGTCAGGTTGATGTTTGGCAGGCATTCCAAACAGTTTTATACGGTCAAAAAACTGCATCGAAAAATAAAAACATCCTTCAATTAATCATTTTCTTCCTCTCCAAAAAAAAAAAAAAAAAAAAAAAATCATTTTAGGACACTCCAGAAAGATAAATTTATCCCGATTAAAATACTAACAAAGGACACTGAAAATTCAAGGAGGTGGGGTTGGGGGCTGTTTTGTTTTCCTCTTAATCGTTAGTACTACAACTTTTTCGAGTATTTCAGAAAATTTGTTGTTCAGCTGCACTACTAAAATAATAAACACAAAAAAAACTGAGAAGTGAACACAGCGGCAAGAACACTAAACATGACACTTAGGAAATTATCCTACATCCTACTCTGACCATATATACCACATAAAGCTTACTTTATTGATACTGATGTAAAATAATGCATTACACTTTTTTTCTTGTAGTGGTTAAGACAAATTGTTCCTTAAAATCAGATTTTACCTGAATGCCTTTTAATGAAGAAACTCCCATGTAAAGAAAGACACCATATAAAACTGGCATTGGAATAAACTGCAGAGGAAAAAGGATCAGTTACTTGCAGAATCAACATGATATACCATTGCAGTCCGTATTAGTGAAACACATTAACTGTTTTTACATTATATTTTGCTTATGTGAAGAAATTGTACAGGCTGAGGCTCTATTTATAGAGAGAATAAATGTAGCAATGAACAGCAAAATAAGCTGCGAGGTGGGGAAGGACCTGTGTTCTTTCAGTAGAGCTAGTAAGCCTGTCATCATGATTAAAAAAAAGTAGTAAAGAATGGACAATCCAGACTGAACATTTTCTAGATCGCTACCAATACTTCTATTAACTCTAAGGATGTTGGTTTAGGTTGCTACTTGATAGGAACGGTATTGAGACTACCAGCTTCGTGAAACCGCCGTATGAAAGCTTGCTGTGTTGTTTCCCCCCTCTCTCCCTCCCCCCCTCACTAAGCTGGTATTTCGGGATCAGCTGAAGCAAAAGAGACACCATACCTACTGATCTATAAAAATCTATTAGTTTTTCAGGGCTAAATATTGCTCAAATAGTAAGATTTAAACTAATATTCTTTAGATAATGAAGTTCCTTGCTGATTTCAGTGGCACTTCCATCAAGCCTCTGCAGCCTACACAGAGCAGACAAGGCTTGCTTTGCTCCCAAATTCATGAAAGATCTGAATAAAGGATGTAATTGGAAGCCTTAATAAAAATTGCTGCTATCAAGCCTGAACAAAAGCCTTTACCGAAGCTTAAAATAGTGTGGAATAAAACTATGCCTTAGGGATTCATTACTGTGTGTGTATATATAGAAGACAAAGTCTTCACCATGAGCTATATAATTTGACATGCTAGTACTTCTTTAGCATTAACTTCTGCATTAAATCAGCATATATGAGTACATGGAACAAAAACACGGCAGCTTAAAAATTCAATCCTTTGTCTTCTTTGTTTTGAACAGTAACAGCCATTTACAGTGAAAAAGTATTTCATGGAGTGATTTGTAGTAATCCCATTCCTATTACACTGGATCCCACAACAAATTAAAGTACTTCTTTCCAAGAATCAGTTGTTTAAAAGTGCAATAAACATCAGGCTTCAGCAATCAGCACCTTTACTTAGTGCTTTTGAGCAACAATAAATCTATTTTAATATTTCTGCTTTTGATTCTGGCAGTTTCCATTATATATCTCAGTTCTTGGTAGCTTTTCTACCAGAGATTGTCTTACCTCAGTACATATTTTAAAATACTGCTTTATTTTATTCAGACCTCTATGGTCTTTAACAAGCATAAATGATCAGTTATTAAAAATTTATAATATGTAATTCTAATAGTAAACTATAGCTGTGCATTCATAGAACTATTTCCTCCCATTACCCAATCTTAAACAGCCATTAGAAGCTACCTGTTTGTGAAATGAGTTGTGATCTATCTTTAAAGAGACTTCTACAAAATTCTTCACAGGTATTGGCAATTACACAATTCTGTGCCACAACTGCTGTTTTGACAAAAGATTTCTATTTATTTCTCTCCTAACTACTGAAGTCAGCACAACAAAACAGAAGTGAAACTTATTTTACTCTTATCTGAGAAAAAAGCTTACTGAACTGATATAAATTCAGAGGCAAAGTGTCAGCTGAGGCCACAATTTGACCTGCAGAATCTCTTATTACACCATGATGCTGTGTAAGGTCATCTCAACACTTTAAACCTCAAAGGCAGTTTAAAAAGCTGGAAAATAAAGAAAAGTGAGCAATGTCATTTTTGATGATCACTTCTAGTACTGTGTGTTTCTGCTTCTTTGGCCATATTACATTACTTCTGTTCAAGTGACTTTATCACACATTTTATTTTTCAAAAAGATTGCTAGCAAGAAAATCATTTAACATGTTCAAAGATTGTTTTTTTCTCTACTCACTACAATTCTACCTTGTTCAGTTTTCTTGCATCTTCCTTGTTTCTATTCAACTAACTTGATAACGAATCTAGACATGTTTTACTTAACATAATAAAACTTGATAACATCACAAAAAACTAAATCACAAAAGGAAAATCCGAAGAACAAAGAAACCACAAGTATTTTGGAATAAACTCTTTTACCTTTAACACAGAGGTCATGAACACAGAAAGACCCATCAGGACAAAAATCATCAATCCTGTCACTCGCTGCTCCCGGATTCCCAAAAACTTTGGTTGCTCTCCTGGTGCAGAGCATTCAGATTCAACTTTCAGGCTGTTAACGTGACTTATAGACAGGACAGTTGCTGCGACAAACCATGGTAAACCCATGATAGAACATACACCCAGCATAACACCAACCATGAACAGATCAAGATGATAACCACAGCCTTTCTGTAAAATTAAGCAAAGAAATGAATCCTTTGATAAAGTTTCTATTTATACTATGCAAGATTTATAACGTAGTTGGTAAATAACATATTACTAAAAAAGTTAAAGACTTTGGAAGGGCCCAAAAAATTAGAGTTGTTCTTTGCATTAGTTAATATGTATGTTTATATAGCAGCTGCTAGTAATGCTTCACAGACTTACAGAATGAATCTGATTTAAAATAAACTCAACTTACAAAAAATTTTGTGAAAATGGATAGACTTTTACCTTCAGTTTATGCTCTTTTCTGTTTATAATAACAGCTGTTATTTGTTGATCCATGAAAATGAGGATGGTACAGAGTAAAGCAGGAACCGCAGCTACCAGCAGCGTCCACCACGGATTGCCTCCAAGAGGATCTATGAACCATCCTCGGTCTTTTCTTGTGGGCTGATAAAATAAATAAGTATTAATTCACTAAAACTTCAGATTTTATTGCAACAAACATTAGCTGCAATGAACAGGTCAGTAGTCTGTTAAACATGAGCTTAGATTTTTCTTCCCATGGCTTTGACAAAAAGCCTGACTAGCTGTTAAACATGAATGTGAGACTTGCATGAAAAAATAAAACAATCCATTGCATTCCTTGATTTGTGCACATTTGCACAAAAGGATACATCCTTTTCAGTGATACTACAATGTAAAGCATAGTGGTTTCTTTCAGGAGAGACATACACTCAGAAAAGAAGAGAGATTAACAACTACAATTTAAATCACAAAATTTAAAATTCCTGTTTCAATTCAATTCCATTGTTCTATTGCCTATAAAACTGCAAGAATTAAAAAAGTTTATTTTAAAAGGTTTTGTTTCTTACTTCAAATTTCTCTGGAACATGAAGCTTAGGAGAAGGTACTCCTACAAGATAGTCAATCAAAACCATGATTACGATGGTCAGAAATACTGCAAAGTCACTGATGGTAGAACGCACCTATAAAGAAAAGATCTCTTATCTCTTGCTGTTTCATCATTACAATTTGCATGTATAGAAAGAGAATTTTCTTCCCTATGAATACTGACGTCTATTTATATTCTACTACACCACTGAATATCATGTTTATTTCCTTTTTTTTACATTTTAGCTGCCTGCCAGAATAGCATAAAGTTGGAGAAGGTGAGTACTCTGTACAACTGTTGATCTGATAATCTCATCTGAATTTAACTACCACAAGGAACTGCTCCAAATTAACTACTTTCTCATCTTTGTTGTCTCTGGCCTACCAAGAGGCTGGGCCATCACAACTAGTCTCTTGTAGCTTAATTCAGTAAAACACTGAATTGTACTCAAAGAGGATTTTTTTAGCATTAGGAACACACTGTAGGTATGAGCTGAGGTTCAGAGAAAAATCTACCCCCTTTATTTTGGCTAGTAGAAATAAGTCCAAGGATAAACAATACATTTTAATTATTATATTAACATCTGTTAGAAACAGTCATTCCCTCAGGAACCACTCATAACTCTTCTGACATCACTGGCTTATAGAAAGCAATCAATTGTTCTGTATGACTAGATGAGAGGGAATTGTGTGAAAATAATCACTCCAGATGCCTGGCAATACCTACTAATATGGAAAGACAAACACTTAGATATTCTAATGTTTAGAGTAAAAGAAATTCAATTCTGAAAATTCTACTCTTATTTCTTGTAACAAAAATCTAAAATGTCTTAATTTTCTGAATTATTAGCTAATTTTGTTTTTAATCTCTTTTTGGTCTTAAAAAAGGTGGTTAAATCTGTACTCTCAGAACAAATTTGTGAAGCAAAATAAAGTCAACTCCAGGTTATACTGATATACTTAGTACAAAATAACAGTCATATCTAATTACCTTAGTTGGGAAATAGCGTTTGGTCTTGAATTGCTTAAGGAAAGAGGAGAGGAAAAATGTTGTAAAGAATAGTATCACAGACCAGAAGAGAACATCTGGAATATATGGTCCATGATGGCCACAAGCTGATCCATGAAACACACCATGAAATTCTAAACATTCCTGCAAAGAGAGAAAAATCCTTAAATTTCTAGTCATGTACTGTATTCAACCTAATTTTTTAGTCCTACCAATAGAAAACACACACGAAAATGTCCACAATATCCAAAAAGAGGTTCCTTCTTTCCTCCATCAGCACCTCATCCTGAAATGCCAGAAGTTTGTACACTGGCAGTTGCAGAAGAGCCACTGTAACAATTACTCATTTCAGAATTCCAAAATGCTGCAAGATTTCCCAACATTCATCTTTTACAGTCACCTAATTTCTATTCTATTTCTCAAAGCACCACCAGACTAAATGTGTAAATAAATGTTGAGGACTAAATCCAGGAAAGCAGACTATCCAACATCAACTTTCAATTTGACGAACATAAACATGAGATCTCCCCAGTCTCTCCCGTCTTTATTCTTGAGTTTGTTTTGTCCTGATACGATTAAAGGAAAAAACAAAAACAAAAAAACAGATCCCTTCCAAAGGAGATTAATCAAACTGGTAGAAATAAAAAATTCTGGTAAAGTAGAACAATAAATAAATAACAGAAATGAGTGATTTTTTTTTAAAAAAAACATCCTTAGATAACCCTTACCCAAATCTCACTGGAATGCCAAGTGAAGAATTAAAAGCAGACACAGAGTACCAGGAATGAACAAGCCAATTGAGCAAATAGCTAGAAGGAGCAGTCTAGTCCTTAGGCTAGTTTTTAATTATTTTTTAAAGTAATCTATGAAAAAAACTCTCCCCATTAACTACGAATTTTGATTGTAAGCACCACAAAGTCTTGGATCAGTTCTGCCCATGGGAAGAAAAAAGCGTTCAAGAAAAAAGTATATAAAATAAACAAATCAATCTGAAGTGTTTATACAAATTACCTTCTGGGTAGAAGGCAGAAATTGCCTTCCTAGGTAATTATGGCAGACTAGGAGCCATTGCTGGTACATAGAAAACACTACAGCTAAAACTCTACTACAACACTAAGGCTTTTAGTAGTATTTTTGCTGTACAGAACACATTCTAGTTTCAGTGTGAGCCTCTAGGCTCAGACACAAGAAGAGCCCAGACACACCTATCTGAATTTTATATATTCTGAGAAGGCTTAAGGAAGCATACAAATCTAGCAAATGCAATACAAAACCTACAGCAGATCTAAATCATACAAAATGTGGGTGTAAACCAGATGCTAGGGTATGCTAAGTGACTATACACATCTGCGTTTAAGTGACTGAATCCCAAAGGATTAAACAGATGTGGCTGCAAAATATCAAGTTCAGAAAGTAACACTTCAAATAGCCCTCCCATCTTCTTTTAACCTTTAGTTTTCCATATAATCAATTTTTAGGTACTTGCTCACTTTATCTCTGTTGTGAGATTTATACTGATGTCTAACATCAACTTAAGAAATATGTCTGCTGGCATATTTTAACTTCAAGTTCTGTCTTCACATCTTATAAAAATATTTATCCATCCTTTGCAGGAAATTGAAAGAAACTATATCCCCTTTTTATTCAGCTCATCGCATTCATCTGCACTTCAGAAAGAAGACTGCTCTGCCTACTAGTATTAAAGTGGCTACCTCAGGCAGCCATTTAAGACACTATAATTTAATGTCATGGAATCACTTATCAAAAACAGTACAATGACTGCTTAAAACATTATTAGAGGAATAAAAGTATTCGAAATACATTTTTTTTTAAAAACAGCCCTTGCTCAAAGTGAGAAATAAATCAGATGAGATATATTAATGAAGACCAATACTGCATGGTTGCTAGTTGTTTTTTATACATACAGATATATAACTTTTAGATACTCACAGATACTGTAAGGTTACTCCATACAATAGTTTCCACAGACTTATTCATATTCCCCCAAATCCGCAAGGTTTCATTGCTGGGGTTCTGAGGCTCAGCACATACACATCTAAAGGGAAGAAAGAAAGAAAGAGTGGAAAAAAAAGATAAGCTTTTGAGCACATAAATGACAAACACAGTGATCTTAATTTTAAAAAAAATCCTGAGGAGTTTAAGCCAGAGTTTGTCCCAACCTTTTACAAAAGAAGCAAAGCACAAGGCTGACATTAAATGAATTGGCAAGGAATATGACATGAAATGAATGGCAAGGAGACAGAGGTGTTGCAAAGAAGTGAATGCACAGGAGTTTCTACAGATTGGACAAAATCCAACCTATGTATTTTAAAGAATTAGAAGCAGGAAAGACATTGACTTAAATATGTGACTGATCTGCCAGTTTTTAAATATAGTATCACCTGAAAATAAAATGAAATAAATAATATATACAGTATCTATAGATTGTAAATTAAGAAAAAAAAAATCCAAATGACGCCAGCTTACAACACCACTAAAGAAAAATATTCTGTGTTACTTATAAAAATTTCCACATAAAATTTTCTAGACACAGACAGGTTTCTGTGAGTGTGTCCAAACTGAGCTCTTCAGATTTCTATACAGCATACCAATCCACAGTGAGGCAAAATTCAGTTCCTACCACTGTACATCAACATAAGAGAGAACAGAGACTGGAACCACTACATTTGGATAACTGTCATCAAAGACTTAGTTTCAACATCCCCTTTTCAGAGCAGGCATGTCACTAGCCTCTAGAAGTTTCTGAACTATTTATTTTCAAAAATGTTGGTGCCCAGCCATTTATCTTCTGTTTTGCATGCCTTCTGATCTACACATGACCAAAAGTGGTCACCCTAAATTTAGGCATAATCTGAGTATGTAGTGGGCTAAATGAAGATGTAAAAACATAAGTGTCTCATATTTAAAGTATTTGCATATATCTGTTTTTATTAACTTTATGCGCAAGTAAAAGTGCTCCAGTCTACTGCAACGGTTCACAAATTTGTTGGCCTACAGAATTTTGTCGGACAGGTTGACAGCAGTACACATAAATAAAAGAACAACACATTGAATATTGATTTAATTAGATGTTTTCAACTAAAGCTACTGAAGTACACCAAACTAAGAATTGTAAGTATTATGCAAGTATTTACGTAGAAGAAGAGAATCAGATAATTAATTAGAAGTAAGTCTCAGGCGAAACTTTTTTTTTTTTTTTTTTAATGAATTACATCACAGTATTGACAAACGAACAAACAAAGAACCCTGGAAGGTAAAACTTGCATCCTAATAGCATGAAGGACTAGAAGGAAAATGCACAAGATGTGTACGGACAAAAACAATGTAATTTGCAAAGCACGGTGTTGAGGAAACTTAGGAAGTAAATATACTGTCCTTTGGTAACTGAATTCTAAAGTAACAGCAAAAGAAAATGGGAGAAGATTGGAAAGAAGTAACTCAAAGTAGTCACAAACAGAGTAACTTGAGAAAGGAATTGCAACAGTATGATGAGAGGAAAATTAAGCAGCTTTAATCATTAAAGGCAATAACATGAACAAGAATGCTGAAGGAAGACCAACAAATTTCTCAACAAACACAATAAAAGAATGTCACCAAGTAGGTAAGTGGAAATCTGGGAAAAAGAAATAAACAGAAAACATAAGAGTATTCGAGACTGTCATCTGGCTCACTTAGAAGGTTACGCTCTGAGGGAACAGGGAAAAAAAAAAAAAGAAAGAAAAGAAAAGCACTTTTAAAAGGCCAGATTTCCTACAGCTTTCCAACAGAAAATCAAATCCAAAAAAAATTGGAAGCTTGTGGAACATCCAAAATGACAAGTGTGCCTCCACATAAAGCTGAACCAAGGAGATGTCACTCCTTCCTTTATGCACCCCAATGGGCATATGCACAAAGCGCAGCAGACCGTCATGTGGCAAGCATCACAAGAGGGTCGCAGGCCCACAGTTACCAACTGGCCTACTTAATGTGCTCACCAAGGACCCAGTGAGCTGCATTGCCCACTGGCCTGTTCATGCCAAAACGGCCTGGATAAATGGACAGCTGTTAAGACGAGAAGAAAGGGAGTGAAAATACCATGTATTAATGGAATACAAGCAGCAGTCTGAGAGGGTGCATACCCAGAAGCAATCATGTTGAAGAGGAGGATGCAGATCACCAGCTGCTCAGAGAAACGAAAAAATTACTG
Source organism: Nettapus auritus (assembly GCA_011076525.1). Classification (NCBI taxonomy): domain Eukaryota; kingdom Metazoa; phylum Chordata; class Aves; order Anseriformes; family Anatidae; genus Nettapus; species Nettapus auritus. Next base: position 41,182,720 of record CM021766.1, read on the forward strand.
TTGGAAAGAAAGCAAATGAAAAAAATATTCTGGAAATGCTAATGAAGTATCAATATTTGTAAAGTGACAAGAGATCTTGGAGATCGAACATGACAGCTGAAATCTGGTTTGACACCATCAGAAGTCTCCCTTGTGTGGATGATTGTGACCACTACCTTGGCCAGGCAGAGACACCCTGCTAGCGCATTTGCCAGCCAGTTTGCCCTCCAGCTAGGGACTGACAGTAGAGGGTACAGGCAATGACTCCCAGCTCAGGTGTATGGATGTCACCTTGAAGAGAGCTCTGACCAAAATGTAACTTAGAATGTAGAAAGCCACACAGGCTCAAGTAAAACTGGAGCACCCACATGTCCAACAGGAGGGAAGCACTAGCAGCAGAACCTGTGCTCCTCAAAGAACGTGTGACCGTAACCCAAATATCTGGGGTTGGAGGGTAAATATTGGTGTGGGCATGATTAAGACCCTTTGGGGATTAGTAATAGAAAATGACTTAGAAATGTGTCAGTTCTTACTAGTATTTCTTAAGCATCTAGCATTGCAGTTTATCCACTGTCACTCATGCCAAATGTACGGATCACTGATTGTCAGTTAATTGTGTGCTGGTGATGAATCAAGGAAAAAAAACTTTGATTCTGATTTGACTTGAACTAAGAACTGAGCAGATTTTCCCAGTAACAGCAGGATTTCCTCCTCCCAGCATGTGTGAGCTGTTAACTTGATTTATCACATTTCATGAAACTGTACCCTAAGCTTGAAAACTGCTCACTGAGAAGCAAAAGAAAAAGCAGCAGAAAAGTAACATACATAAACACACATAACACATAAATAAAAAAATCAAGACACCTGGTATGACAACTACTCAGTGCTGATTTCACAGTATAAGTGAACTATTTTAATTCAGAAACAGTACAGATTCACACTAAGAAGTAGGTAAGGTGCACAATTCCTTAATAAATAAATAAAATGTAAAAAGATATACCTAAATAGCTCATTATATTCCTTAAATGAAATGAAGTTACTTATATTTATATTGATAGTTTTACTGCTAATTATTATGATGAAAAGAGATAGTAGCTTTACTAAGGCAGGAAATGAAAAAAGCAGCTTCATTTTTTTTTTATTTCCCTCTCCCTTATAAAAAATAAATTATAAAAAGTCAAGAATTCTCATAATTGTAGTAGGAAGGAACAGTGCTTAAAGATGTTAACTCTGTTCCTAGCACAGACAAGCTGAAGAAGCTCTCCATGCCTCAGCTGCCTGGAAATAATCCTCACCCAGTTGGGGGAAACCATCACGATTTCTTGAAGTGGTGAGGCAGAACTCCTGTCCAGCTAATGGAACATGCTGACTTTTAATCAGGCTGCAGATAAAACAGGCATTGTCACAGCCCCTTATTCCATCCAACCACCCATAGCTAACACAGAAAATTCAGTTCCATGGCATCCTGAACAGAATTTTTCTGAAGTTTCTCATGCTCCTACCACCCCCAGCATTCCTTCTACCCTACCACCAAGAGGCACCCACCACAGTTGGTAAATGGTATGCCACTATAATATAAACATTTTCTCTATGTATTTTACTAGCAAATAGAAACTCAATACTTACGAATATAAAGTCAGTTTATCCAAATTATTGTGCATATTGAAGGCATATATTTCTCCCAAATGAAAAAGCTTTTCCAATGCCTCATAAATAAATATGATGCATATAAGCGCTGCAAAAGCTTCCTCTGTAAATCGAGTGATGTAACAGACAAGGCTGCTGGCATCTGTTGCTACAAGCACTATGCATAAAAATGCAGTCCACAGACCAATGCTAGTTCGTAGGGAGAGGTAGGAAAGCTCATAATCCCTGTGGAAAAAAAAAAAAAGTATTAGCTGAGCCTAAAATAACCTATACCATACTATATTTGAAAATGGATACTGAGGCCAAGTTCTAGATATTCACAATGTTTCTCATCCTTGATATAGGTTTTGAATGAAGCACAAACTTTTCTGTTTCAACTTCCACCAGAGCTGAACACTGCAAGGTGTTTCTAGGATTGAGGGCACAACTACCTGCCTCAGGAAGCATCATGGGAATGCTCTCTCCAGAAGTACCTGGATGGTTTGTCCCGGAGAGCAGCTCAATCCCTGTTTACCTTTGCAGAATCAAAGCCAACATCTCCACACAGTTAGAATATACTATTTAAGTCCTATCCAAGGACCTCAAAGCTTTGCCAAATCACATGCACATCTCCATCTCTTGCTGCTGTCTTTACATCTTCATGATCATCCATCTGAACATATCTGCTTTCAGTTACAGCTATTCTAACAGCCTGGAAAGTGAGAAAGTGCATCAAGCTAATAAAAATATCACTACTTACCTGCAAAATTTAAATAATATTTTTTCAAATACTAGAACTGGTCCGGTGCTCCCCAAAATAGTAAGAGGTTGCCCAGCAAAGAGAGAATAGGCAATCCCAGTTAACGAGGCTCCAAAGAGAGATTCTATTGCACTCTGTTCGGGGGGAAAAGAATCTGCTTTTACTATGCTGCCTTTCAGATTAGCATTTAGAGCCACATCTGCATAAACAGTTTTAAGATGCATTAATGTACAAACAAGACAAGATGTAAAAACACTACAATTAATATTAGCGTTTGAGACACAAGAATAATTTAACATTGTTTAGCAGTAACAATACCACGGACAAAAGATTTGGAAAGCTTCACTCCCGAGAAACATAAAGCCATCCAAAATCATGAGAACAAGTTACTAGTCCTGCGAGCTATGGAGGAAAAACATGCCAACAATTACTACAAATAGAAAATAAAATTATGTAGTGTATGGAAAGAATTATCTGTCTCTGTAAAAAAAAAAAAATTGCAACATACCTGTACTAAAACATGACACAGTGTGCTGCACCAAACCTGCATCAGTCAACCGAGCATTACAAAAAAATAACAACTGACAAGAGGTGGTGCAGGGGATATTACTGAACAATATTGGTTTATGTATATGTGACACCATAAATAGATGAACTGCAAACCAATGTCCCACCTGGTAATGCATTTCTTTTTGAGAACTGAAATAAGTATTTTTCTTCAATGAATTGCATGTTTTAAGATATCATTTTCTGCTAAGAAGAAATGTTACAATGCACCTCAAGAGACGTGCAGGGCTTTCTAGATCCTAAAATGGTATTAAAGTTACTTTAAAATAGTTAACTACACCACTTATAACTATGGAAAGTCAAGAATTAGCAGATTAAAGGGTTCGTTGGGGAATTTGCAGGTGTTTGCTATTTTGCAACTATGCAAGATTAAGAAAAGAAAAATTATGCAAACTTAAGCCCCAATTCAAGAAAGCATCTAAAATAGGTCAAAAGGGTTTGCTGAACTGAAGCTATTAAAAATAAAAAAACATGAGTCCTTGATTAATTACGTTAGAAAAAATATATAAACACCGTCTCTTGTTTAGCTATTACCTTTGAACTACTGGTTTAGTGAATGCATTAACCTTGGGGCTGTCAGTCAAGGTGGCAGGGACAGAAGTACTGTGGAGGTGATGACCTCTGGGAATGTGAGGAAAGGTTTCAAACACAAACTGTGTACCTTACAGTGTCAGCTACTGTGCTTGAACATGTGTGTTCAGTAACTAAATTTTATATTCAATGATGCACACCAAGTATCTGAAGGCAGGAACAAACCCACAAACAATTCCAGATAGCTAAAAGAAAGAAGGTATTTAAGAATCAAGCTTTAAGAGGAACATATTTTCATAGTTATAAAAGGTACATTCATAAATTACATCAACATTTTGATAACAAGGAAACCCATTCTTACATTAAGAATGGCAATAACAGTGCACAGTAAAGATAACATTTCTGTATTTGCTATCAGCTTGAAGAGCTACATCAATAAATATCCAAGTCAACAGCATTACTTGAAAGAGAGAAAATTTCACTAAACAGTAACACAGTACAAGCTTAAAAACTTGATTTAAGAAGTATCATGAATAATTTTGTAGCATAAGCTTTACCAGATTCTTAAACGTTGTAAAGGACATTCCTAAATTTATCTTATCTTTTCCCCTTCCCCAAAAGGAGAGAAACCTTGGTTCCTTGCAAAAGATTTAAAATCAGAAAATACACTTCAAACTAGTTTACTCACAAACCAATTGACAGAGTTATTAACATTGCTGATAGAAGTATTATTTTGCTGTCCAAAAACTAAAGTGCAACCAAACATTTGTTTTAATAAGGTTTTGGTGTTGTATACTGCTAAATATAACACTACCAAATATTTATGGTCAATATTCAAGTCATTTACAGTGAAGAGTATTTTCTGCTCATAAACCCTTTTTTCTTTTATTATTTTTTGTTGGCAATTGATAACAACATACCATTAGCAAAAGCAAACATATATACTGTCCATTACTTAAATACAGAATTGACTGCTACCCATAACACTGTAGGCATTATCATCCTCATAGGCCTACTACTCAAGGCCAGTACATATTCTTGGCTGTCCACCTTGAGCCTCTGATTTTGCCTAAAGTAGGCCTAGTGGGATGGTGCACCTGTACTGCTATTCATTACTTTCAAGTAGCCAGAAAGAAGGCAATGCCTTTTCTCAATTCATGAAGCTATTCATCCAATATGGCAGGATAAACATTTTAAATTTTTTATTTTATTTAATTTTTACCTCCACTGTGCATCTTCTCCTGTTCACATGGATTCCCCACATTTTCCACAGCAATTACCTTTTGGGGAAGATCTGCTTTGGGGCAGGCTAATCAAGTGCTGTGGGTAAACTCTTCAAATACAAGTATAAAGAAACGAGACAAATGCACACAGTGACTTGCCTCTGAAGGTCTAAAAGCCTGGCCACTACCATTTTTTGTACTCACTATTCTGCCTTGTGTAGCTTCTCCCAGGAGCCCTCCAAAAGTGATTACAGGAGACATACAGGCACAGTATAGGAAAAGAATCGAGGCCAGGCACTGCAGGCTTAATGCATCCTTGAAGTCACTCAAGAAAAAAGGTGCTTTCCTTTTGATGTCAAGTATCAAACCACCAAAAAGCCTAAATAGGTGAGATGAAACTCGTCAAACTGTACACTAAAGGATTCTAGCTAGTTCAAAACTATGGGCTACACAAGACTGCCAGTGCCTATTGCCAGCACAAAATTATCTATTTTATAATCCAGATTAAAGCATAACACAGTTTAAAATATAAGTGAGAATCTTATCTATTCCAATTCATTATTTTTCCAAAGTATCATCAATCAGGTCATCCACATTTTTAAAAGCTGGCTAGAAATTTTTGCATATAACGGGCTAGATACTGAAAAAATATATTTACAAATATCTGTACCTTAATTATGTTTAAAGTTAAATCTGGCTTATGAGATTCAGAACAAGGAACAAGAGACATGCTATACTTCAACCAAAATCATTGCATTGATACATTTCAATATCACTAATCCAGTAAGCAGTTGTAGCTTTGTCTTTGATCAGAATTCACTATATTGATGAATGAACCTACATTTACTTAACAGTGTAACATTTGGAGTATGGAGATATTTTCTAAACGGAAATACAAAAACAAATATATCTAAATCGGTTCAAGTGGGTAAGTTATTATCAAGAAATTAAAAAGATTTTTGAAGCTTCTCAAAATTTTCAAAACTAAAATACTAAGTAAAATTTGTAACTAGGAAAAAATGGTTTTATTGTGAATTATACATAAAAGCCTTAACAAATTTTTCCATTCCTGTGGAAAAAAAAACAAGTTTTAGCTATTTAAAGATAATTCTGTGGGTAGAAATGAACTTTTGTTCCCTATACCATCTGCAAAAAGGCAAGATAAGAGTATGATGAAGCTAAAATGGTAAAAAGTAAAACAACACTTATAATTCCTTCTTGCAAAGGTATGAGAAAAATGCAAATCACTTAGAAGTTTATCATTTTGGGGATAATAACTTTATACATCTTCTCCAGAATTTCTCAGTTGATATAATTTCTAATATGCAATATTAACATGTAGTCCTATTCAGTTGCATTTCCACTGTTAGAGAAGTGGGTTTTTTTTTGGCAAGTATTTCAGAACAGAACAGTAATGCAACTCAACTGAAAAGTTCATTTGATTTTTATTTCAGACCTAAAAGAAACATAACCAAAACAGTATTCTTTGCCATTTCATATTCCTTGTTATTCCACTTCATACATGTTTAATAAAACAGATTTGCATTAACGGAAAATTTTAGTACCTAGCCCACTACTGAAAATTGTATATTCCTAGTATAATTATGATAATTGCGCTCTTGATAATTAAAAATTAAAACTCAACACTTAAAAGTCAGTTAAATCAAGCAGCATCTTATAAGAAATCCTTCACAAATGTGTTGAGAAACACTGCCACAGGCTTGAAAATGCTTTAAGCAGACTGCCATTTATAGGCAAGAACCCAACACTTGAAAAGGAAAACAGATGCGTTCTGACACATACAATGTTTTACTTTTTTTTTTTTTTTTATGTTTAAATGCCATCATTAAAAGTTATGAAGATTTATCACATTTATTTCTTTGTGGTAGCTAGTATTTAGGGAAGTGAACACACCTTCCAGTTCTCTCAAGTTCAGGTCCAGCATGATGGCCTTCTTCTTTAAGAGTCTCTCCTGTAGGAGTAGATCCATTTGGAAACTTAGGTATCTTTCTTTTCTCCTAAAGAAGGAAAAAAAAAAAAAAAAAAAAAACAAAAAAAACACACAAGACAAACACATACTTTAAATTATACTTTTTAGTGCAAAAGCAGAATGTACAGAGACTTGCCTTACAGCCCTTTTCAGAATCCCAGCTTATCAGCAGCTCTCCATTTGCCAAATTCCTCTATTGAATACAGATGACCAAAACTGTGCAACACTCCCAAAAAGATCTTATTAGTGCCTTGCATAACAGTACTAATTTTCCCTTTCTAAAAGAATTATCTCCCTTGAGACATGATGAAACAAAGTCTGCCTTTTCAAGACATAGTATAGGCTCAGCAACGTGGCCTAGAAATCTTAAGATTTTTTTCTCAGTCATTTCCAGGGCAGAAGCCTCCAACTTGTAACAGAAACCGACCTCACTCTATAACAAAATACAGTATTTAGTACAAGTACAAATGCAAAGTCATTCCTCTCAAGCCAACCTTGCATTCCAGAAAAAAAAAAAAAAAAAAGAAAAAAAAAAAAAAAAAGAAAAAACACTTAGCCTTGCTTATTCTGGCAACAAATTAATTGCTAGCTTCACACTACTCATGAGATAAGCTATACTGCTGCCTCCCCTTCCATTGCAACCACTTCCCTAAATGATCACATAATTCAACACCAGCATCAGCCTTTTGAATAAAGAGCACCAGTCTTTCTCCCCACTTTTGATCCCTGCGGCAGTATTTTCCCTCAGTCATAAAAGAGGGAGAAAGGAAGAAGTCAGAGGCTGCTAAGGTCTCACGCTGGCTCTCAGTTCTAAGCCTTGTAGCACAACCAGCCACATTTATCTATTTCATAAACATTCTGTAAACATTGTTTGCTAACCAATACACATTAAAACTTATTTTCAATCAATGCTGCATGCAAATAAAGGTGTGTTTTTTGATAAGAATTACAGTATTCTAACAATGATCAGCAAGATTAATAAAGTTGATTATATGACCCCAAGTACAATTTTGGATCAACTCTCCATCTCATACAGATTCATATCAGTATTACAAAAGGAATTACAGTAAATACACGTGGTGGTTTTACAACAGTCAACTAAGCTCCACTACACTGCTCAAAGAAGAGGAGAAAATATAATGAAAAAAGGCTCATGGGTTGAGATAAGAATAATTAAGGGAAAAGAGAAAAAAATAAGCAAAGACAACATAGAATCAAGGAGAGAAGAGTTACTCTCAACTTCCCATCAACAAGCAATGTTCAGCAACATTTTGGGAAGCAGGGCCTCAGTAGACATAGAAGTTGTTTGAGAGGACAGATACTTTCAGAACATAAATCCTTCCTTCTCCGTCCCCAGCTTTTATAGCTGAGTGTGACATACAGAATGGAATATCCTTTTGGTCAGTTTAGGTCAGCTGCCCTGGTGATGTCCCCTCCTCACCTCTTGCCCAACTCCAGCCCACTGGGTGGATGGATCCAGCCTTGGGGTGGAGAGTCTTGATGCTGTGCCAGCAGTGCTCAGAAATAAACAAAGCTGGTGATATATAGGTGCTGTTCTAGCTATAAGTGCAGAGCACATGGGACTGTATGTGCTGCTGTGGGGAAGGTTAACTCCATACTGGCCAGACCCAGTACTATAAAATTTACTTAAAAAAAAAAAAAAAGTGTTGGATCAGTTTTCTGCTTAGATGAATGATCTACTTTTCTTCCAAATGGTCACATGGGTCTTCTTGATGCTTAACTGAAGTTAATGCTCAATGCACAATTAACTTGCATTTGGAAATGCATAGGAGCCCTATACTGGAGGTTTGGCAGTGGGTTTTTTTGTTGTTGTTTTTTATTTATTTATTACCTGGGAAGGAACACTTTTTGGTGGCTCAATTCGTATAGATGGATCCCATTCTCCTGGAGGTAGGACTGTCACTTGGTCTAAAAATTCATCAATTCCTGATAACAAATCATTTCGGTCTTTTGCTTTATAGGCAACATCATGGAAAACCTACAAGGAGAAAACATGCAGCATTCAAAAAAAAATTTTTTTTTGAAAGACGAACTGATTAAAAGGAACACCTGATTTTTTATTTTTATTTTTTTTAAAGGCATGGGAAATTATTTTTTTAAGTCCTCCATAGTTAGGCTTCTTCATTACTTGCATATTTTTGCATAAAGAATTACTTGTATGCACACTCCTATAGAACATAAAATAAGGATGCTTTATCTTCAAACTCACAAGGAATTTATTTCTAAAATTGATTAAGAAGGTAATCTTCAATATTCAGTAAATCAAATTGATGTACTACTGCTTCAGCAATTCTGCCCTACAGTCACTGTGTTGCTGTACTGTGCTAAGTGAGGATGAAAAAGCACCTGTGAACAAGCTTTAAACCAAAACACAAGTTTGTTTTTTTCTTTTTAATTAAGAATAAAAATTTCATCCTCTAGCTCAATCTATCTTAAAAGGCACAAGAAAGCAAGCCCCTTTCTACTCAAGAAAAACCTAGCCCTACCACAGGCCACACCACCACAAGCTCTGAATTCTCTGAACTGGCAATTTCAAACAGGTAGCATTTAAACACAACCATCTCTGAATTCTGAAAATGCTTTTTAAACAGGGAAAGGAAATAATAGCTTTGCTATTAAACTGACTGGAAAAATGATTCTATAATGTTTCTGCATACGCTGAATCATAAAATGTTTATCTCCAAAGACCTGACCATTAAGTCTTCCAATTATAAATTAGATCTTTTATGATTATTTAGGTTTTCAGGTCTTTTAAGACCACCAATTTTTATATATATTTTTTTAGTTTTCTTCAGTGATCTACAGTATTCCAAAAAAACAGCCCACCTAAAAATTTAGAAGCTGTAACTAAAATTTTGAAGATTCAGTTCTTATGCTGTACAAATACTATACTGTAGATTAGTTGCCAACTGTGAAATGAGCAGTCTGATTTAAATTTCCAAAACACAGATTTCTTTTTCTACAGTGAAGAATTATTAGGGTTACTTAGTAGAAATTCTAATATTTATGACCAATTCAGCAGGTGGCGCTCTATGCAAAGGCAGAATTAAAACATCCTATTTTAAATCAGTAAAATGACGATAGTTTTAAAGAGTTCAGGTTCTCCTGTGCTCTTTAAAGTTGTCCACCAGTGCTCTAAGCATATGACTACAAATTCCTAGTAAAATTCTAACTTTAATTATTTAATCTGGCTTTGATAAAAATACCTGTGTGATCACTCAATTGAACACATTCTAAAATTTTCTGTCCTGAACACTTATGCAATTTGCTGTCATTTTTGACAACTATACTGATTCATATCAGATGCAGTTCTATTTAAAAGTTTTATTTCCCAATTTAACAAAAATAAAATCTATAAAGAAAAGCTCAAGTATCTCTTCTGAAATACACATAGTAGCATTTCTAAGCGAAAGGCAAGGGGAAAAAATAATTTTCCATTTTGTAAATCACTAACACAATAAATAAGTTTCTACTGTTCTACATTTAGCCAGTTTGGTTCCTTTTCTTTAACCTGTCATTCCAGAATACATTTATTACAGTCAGTTAATAGATTATTCTAGTCTTCTTTTACTACAGATGTGTAAAATACATCACTCACATCATCTGTCATCAGTGTTGCTATCGATCTTCCAATTTCATGGTACTGTGGAGCTTTGCCCGCTGGTCCCAGCAACAAAAACAAAAACCTGTGGAGAAAACAATAACGATAATAGGATTGACTGAGAGGATTCTTTTTTCAAACCAACGTTTCAAGAAAATTTGGTGGTGAAGTAAAGGTGTTTTCTTTCCAATTTCAGGTCTTACAGATTGCTGCAAAACTAAGAAAAGACTCGCCTCAAAGTCATCATTGGAACTGAAATTCAGAACCAAGATTACTCTGAAATCTTGGTTCTTTTTTCCAAAATTTTCCAACTTCCTAATGCTATAAATGGAGAAGAAATGCAGAGGCTAGAGCCCAACGAATATTTCTTCTGAATTATATACATCTTTCTGCCATTGTCACTGGCAAAGACCCTGTAGGGCCTAGGAGCATTATGACCTGCTCTAGCCCCTCCGATGATCACCTCTCCCATAGGAGTCAAACACCCATCAATTTCTGTCAACAGGTACATCATATAACAGATACACCACATTTTGGACACCTAAGAAGGAGCAAGTGACATTTTAGGAGGGGAATCTAATCTGGGGTGGGTCACAGCATGTCTTACCAGATAGCCTCAATTTCCAATCACAATCATCATTAGCACTTTTTTTTTTTTTTTGATTTAATACATTATAAATTCCAAAGGATACAAACCAATCAGTGAACTGCAGTAATTATTTTTACAGCCTTCTTACTACATGAACGACACATGTACGACACATTTGAAAAAAGTAGCACTTCCTTGCATTTCACAAAATGAAAAGCTCAATGTTATTTTTTTTACTACCCTAACCAAAACCGAGATTGTATCTTCAGAATAAAGTGTGCTATTTCAAAATCTATCAGCCTGCAACATTCTGAAAAATTTGTGACAGTATAATTTTAGCTGAATTAGTTCAATAATGTGTTTACAGAAATTTTGGAATTATGAGCACTACTGTCAACTACCCTCTGAAAATTCTCACATTCACTTAAGAGAACACCACCAAGACTATTTTTGCTTTTCATTATGGTATATACGTTGAAAACAATGAAAATAAACAAGCATTTTACTAATTTTTTCACAAAAATATTGAACCCGTATATTTACAAATTTTTGCCAAATACCACAGAACCATCGAACGAATAAATGTGCACAGAAAATAAGTTGTCCCCAGCAGGACTGAGATATGACCAAGCAACCTGTAATCATTTTAAGCAGAAGTCTAGATTTCCTGAGCTTATAAACTGTGTATAAAAATAGACTATTTGAAAACTTCAGTATTATTAATTTCTTAAATAATATTAATTTATAATGTAAGTAAAGCCAGACTTTCCAGGCATTTGTTTACCGTGTAGGAACTGGAACCTCTGTGAGACCTGAGAGAAGCACAGCAGGGGAGAGCCTCACAAAAGCAATAATAGGTCTTTCTAAAAAATCTACTTCTCCCACTAACACGTTTGATGCTTCTGCTCCTGAAGGAATTTTCCTCATGAAGTTCATGTCAACCTATTTATACAAAAATTAAACAAGTGTTTATTCCTTTACATTTATTAGCATGAAATTTATAACATAAATTTTAGTTTATCAGTATTTACTAGACATTCAAGCTACAAAGAAAAATACAAAAGCAAATCAAAAATCCCACAATACAGAAAAGACAGACATGTTTATAAAGTGTCAGCCAGCCAGCCACTACCAATGAACTATTTTCTAGAAGTTAGAATTACTGCTACCTACTATATTCTAAAAGACTCCAGACTGCATAATCACCTTACTATGATTACTTATGACAAACATTCCGTGATAGGACATAACTTAACAAATTAAACACAATTAACTAAGGAGAGTTCATGTAATTACACATGGTTTCTAGAAAGCAACTGGTTATTCCACAGTTGCATAGAATCATAGAATGGCTTGAGTTGAAAGGGATCTTAGAGATCACCAGATTCCAACCCCCCTGCCATGAGCAGGGACGCCACCCACTACAGCAGGTTGCTCATCCAACCTGGTCTTGAACATCTCCAGAATCTTTCATCTTTCATATATATTCAAAAGCCATAATTTTGAAAGAGAATTTGTATGTTCATGTTTTCACCCATGAAGAATGTAACAGCTGAAAATCTAAGCTTTTGTTTCTGTACATAGTTACAGAATAGTATTAGAAAATGGTATAGCACATGAACTCTTTGTCCACATCTATACAAACACGCACAAGCACCAGGTACATTGCTATCTAGAGAACTTACAGATGGCCTCTTGAGTCCCACACCAAGTGTGCCACAACTACAGTGCCAGGAGGCTGACTCCTGCCCAACAGGAGACAAGGCAGGTGTACAGAAGGACAGGCCAAGCAAAAACATAAAAACTGTGACAGTGGATCAGGAATAAATGGCACCTGCCATAATCAGATGAGAACTACAGTGTAAAAGTTACCTTTGCTTATACATAATTATTTAACTTGGCAAACTAATTTTCTTAGTGTTGCTCAATAAAGATGACACTACAGCCTGAGTTTTATAACAACAATCATAATGCAACTTGCCCAGCAAATTTTGATTATGAACGACATGGAAGGAATTTACAGTAATACAAGATTTGCTTCAGAATTAGATACTATATGTTCCTAATGAATATTAGCTTTTGCATAGCAAACTCAAACATATAGAATGAATCCCCTTTAAAAGCCCTTTGGAAAAAAAAAAAAAAAAAAGGAAAAAGAAAAAAGCAGCCTAGGAGAAACCATTGCAATACCATCTACAAGATTTTTTTCAGGAGAGTCTTTATAGCAGATCTGAAAATATCTCCCCCTGTATGAGAAAGTACACAGGCTGCTCTTGTTAAGTTACTAAAATACTGAGAAGATCACCAAGAAAAGAGTTCTGTCCCACACAGTTTCAAAACAGTTGAAACATTTGGCCTCTGCCACATTCTGCTACTTGTGCATGTAACTTCTACATAATTAAGACAGCAATAACAACCACCACATTTTTGCTACAGTTTTTTCTATGCTAAACACTACGGTATTTAATATTATTTACCTTACTAAAATCAACGGTACTGTTTTCTCTGCTTCCACCTGTCCCAGTACCTTTAACATCTCCACTCTTCCCATTGTCTAAATTTCCAGGTGCTGATTGTGGAGATGCTAATAACCCTGGATTAAAACAAAGGAGATAAGTTCAAAATAGTGTTTTAAGTGAACTGAGTATGCAACACTACTAAAAACTCAATGTGGCAGCTTGCTTAAAGCAAATGTGAAAGTTATTCAGTAAGAGTGTCCCACATTAGTATCATAAATGCAACATAACAATTCACTGTGATGCCAAAATAATGACATAATTTAAAAAATCAAAGTTAAGTGTTGCCTAAATGATGGCCATTTGCAGAACAGTCACCAGAAACTAAGAGGGACTCTGATTGCTGGCAAAAAAGTTGACATTTTAACTGTAACTGCCCCAGTATTTAGTAGACAGCATCTTTACTGTATTTGGAAGCCCTCCAATATCAAAAGGGAACACCTCTGTTATATACAATTTGCTGTGTAAGAGGCATTTCAATTGTAAAAAGTCTTGGAAAGCCTCAGGCTACAGCTACAAGGAGCAATACCCTGGTAGTTAACTAAACCTGTACAAGCAAACAACATACTACATACAGTAAGGATAAACAGCTTGCAAATCATAATTTCAGTCAGCATACCAAAGCTCCAATTATTGAACTGCCCACATGATACTATATGAAATGGTCTCTCTAACTCATTAAATCAAGAGGCACATACAACGAAGTTATTAAATGTACAACTTCCTCCTGTCACCTGAACCAAGACACAATAGTTTTATGTAGCTTGCTAAGCCACTGGAGGTACAGTGAAGGGCACAAAAATAAAGTGACCTACAGGCGTTCATATATATTGAATCCTGTGTTGCAATGGTCATCCTTACCCAACTAGGGCTTAAAAGCTGGTCTAGGCATGCATAACCAAACCCAAATCCTATTTTTTGGATTAGAAAGCATTTCCTTGTTTAGTTCAATGTGCACTAAAGTGCATTTTGCCTTGCTTGTCCACACTAGACCTTTCAGATGTGGTATTAAACATGCTTCAACATGCTTGCAAAACCACAACCAAAAAAAGCCCGACGTCTAAGTTTTGTATTTCGTGCAGAATTTGTATTTAGATCAAGCATCACTCTAGTCAGGATAAAACCAAATCCTCCCTGGCTACATTTTGGCTATTGTTCTATCACAATAAATGCACAGTTGCCTCTATCCACATTTATTATTTAGTAATTGTATGTTATTTAACATTTCAAATTACAACTGAATTCACTTTGATTCCCAAATTTATCTCCCAAAAGCTCTTTGAAAGAGCCATCATCAGTCAAAGACATGCAGGTCCAAGCCCTAAGCATTAATTTTCATTCTTGCAGTCATAGGAGTATAAATGGTGTGGGTAGTTTTTCCTGAAGCAAAAATTAAATGAAGTTAATAAGCTGTAATTTCCTTTTTGAAACCTAACCACACACAAGTAATTACCTGACACTATAAATACTACATTCAGTTAGCTAGACCAACAATAATCACATTCAATCCTTCTGCTCTGAGATCTGTTATTCACAAGAATAACTAAGAGCAAACAGCCACCTGTGAAATAAATTGTTCAAAATATTTAACTGTTTAAGAATTAATGTTAAGATGTGCTTGTAGAACTGAAAATAAAAATATTAAACATTCATTGCAGAAGAAGAGCAAGGTGGGCATAAAAATACATTTAAACATTTTTTCACCTTTTCTCTACATAACAATAAAAGTAATTGAAGATGTGTGTAATTGATGAGCAATAATGCGTCATTCTGCACTTTCCACATATGCTCTGTAAGCAAGAGCAAACAGACTAGAATAAAAAGTGAAGACAATCAAGGAGGAGAAAAAATAATAAACTAATTTAGTTCGGTACTGTTTCTTATTGAGTGACACTGATTCTTCTAAAACACTTCCTTCAAAATTTCCCCAATCAGTTACAACTAAGTTCACAAGTTCTGGCACTGGTACAGGAATATTTGTCCAATCCCAGACCATGTGCAAATATTTTTTCTTTCTGTTGTCCAGTAGCTGGATGGAATGCTGTGCTCACATGAGAATACTGCTTACTTGCTTTCAGAACTGGAGCAAGCATTTCCATATGATATTGCATAGCATTATGCTTATCATTCTGTCCAGTATCTGCAGTTAAACTCAGAATAAGAAAATATTAACACTAATAGTGAAACAACTCAAATCTCACAGTAATAAAGACACTTTTTTCTTCCTTTTCTTCTCCACATGGCTAGATACAAACTTGGAGGCTTTTGCTAAAACCAGGACTACCTAACAGTTTTTCCAGACAGAAATTCATGTAGTCTTACCAACTACTTATGGACCCATTAGAAATGTACAGTTCTCTTCTTGATGTTGTCATGCAGATGCACCACCTGCCTCCTTCAAAAGACAACAGTGGAATGAGTCTTGAGTAAGTCTGGATTAAAACCTTGTAAAATCCCTTAAGTACTTATAACCACACCTTCACTAAAGATTACGTGCATTTTCTAGCTAACTAGGCTTACTTTAACACTATGATCACAAAAAAAACGAATAGTTCACTAGGAAAGAAAAGCAGAAGACATTTGCCTCATGTCTCTGCTTCAGTAAAAAAGAAAATCATGCTGGGGGAACTATGATGAGTTCAACATCTAAGCATGACTGTTCCAATATAATTATGTCTATATAGGTAATGTTTATTAAGGAGAAAACTTTTACAGACCAAGTCACACCATATTTCTGTTTGAGGAAATAATTTTTTTTAAAAATAAACTTCTATGCTGCCTCATGTGGAGAAGAATTAGAATGACTTACTCCTAGAAGGCAAATCTTTCTGAATTATTTTCATGAAGTAGATTTTAAGAGAAAAGTTGTTATTATTTTATTCAGTTTTAAAATACATGTATCAGTGAATTAAAAGTTCTCTTGTAACAGGCTTCTTTGCTGTTATTAAAAAAGTTTAATGTTACTGGTGAATTAACACTGTTCATCTTCAGCTGTGACATAGCTCTGTTCTTAGTTCTTCCTATGGAATTAAGTATTCAACAGTTTCAAAGATAAGAAAACAAAAACAAATGACAAAAGAAAGAATTATTAAGGAGAGCCAGTTGTTAAGGAGAACCCTTTGCCTGTTTCACTCACTATAATCTGGTGAATGGCTAAAAATCAACTAGCAGTTTGAGAAGTGTGCCTCCCTTCCCTCCTTTTACAGTAATTCACATGAAATTCAGTAACCCTCCAGCTATTTACAAAGTAAAAAATAAAAACAATAAAATCTGAACAGCACAAGAGGCCAAGGACAGAAGAATGCTGAAAAGAAGAAAGCCATCTATTAGCAAATTAAAACACTTCCCAGTGTTCAGAGAAGGCAAACCCAAGTCAATTACAAAGACATGGAAAAAGTATGCAGGCTGCAATATTCTGACTTACTAGCAAGGTGATATAGATCATTATCTTTAATGGAATGGACCCAGAGTATTAAGGTGTTGTTTTTTTTATTATTATTTTTTGTTTGTTTGTTTGTTTGTTTTGGACAAGGAAGATGACTTCCTCTTCAGGGTTCCCTGCTGAGTCTGATTAGACAGAAGACAAGACAGATTAGGTCCAGTAACAGTCCAGAAAGTCACAGTCTGAGAATGTCTTCAAATGCATCTCAAAGTAAAATGCTTTCTGTGGTCAAATGATTTATTGAATTAAAGAAGGGGAAAAACAGAAAAACAAAAACGTCTTCCATTATTACTGGTGTTCTTTCTCTGGAAAGACATTTATTTATGGATTAACTGGGGAATCATCACTTTCAGATTTCTTCTCTATGAGAAATGTCTCCTTGAGGCACTAAAGAAACATGAATGTGTCTTAGAAATTCTGGTGGAATGCTTTATTAACGTTAATAGTAGTATCAAGTATTTGATCTTCATTTGTTTGCCTTCTCTTTTGTTCTAAAGATCTTATGTCTGACATGCTGCTGTTCCTGCCAGATGAGTAGAAAAATGAGAACTGGAAAACTACTTAAACTGTTGTTTTGTTTTGTTTTGTTTTTTAACTTCTGGTTTTTAATCATCTTTCAAAGGTCATCCATGAGAGAGAATGGTCTTCATGACAATTCTCTTAATTTCCCAAAAGCTCTTCTGAATTGAAGTAAGGATGGGGCCCACCCCTACTCCAACTCAGGATGACAGCTTATAACATAGCTTACTCTTTCCTTTTCAGCAACTTGCCGCAAAATGTGAAAAGGCAGATAACTGCAGCCTTTTCTGTCAGCTTGTTTTTACTGTTGTATGCAACTGTGTGCTCTTGCTTACCCTGAAACTAATCCTGATAAAGAGATGAATAGAATTGGAAGGGTTAAAAAAAATACACTACATCCAAATGATAAAACAGATCATATTTTTTACATATCAAGAGGGTTCATGCACAGCAGCAGTTCAGAGGCAACTATGTTCCAATAATCTTTAAAACCAGCTTTTTTTTTTTTTTTTTTTTTTTTTTTTTAAATACAGACCTAATAGACAAACCTACAAGCTAGATTTTGGCAAGATAAGTTTCTTAAAAAAAAAAAAGGGGGCGGGGGTGGAGGGGAGACTTTGAAGTCTAAAAAGCCAAGTGATACCCTTAAAAACAAGATTTATCCAGGAAAATCCTAAAATTTCTAAGTAGACGATGATTTTGCAAAAGCAAAACAAGGATAAGAGTATGCAGAATGCATGTTATGAGCCATTTACTAAAAAATGACTGAAGAAATTGCCTCAACTTCCCATCCTCTCTCTCAATTTATCTATATATCTACTTAACTTTTTACATGTAAAAAAACAAAAGCCAACTTAGTCAGCAGCAAATAAATTACTGAGCTCTGTCCTAGATATGCTTTTAATTAGCTTAGACTATTTTGCATATCAAACATAATAAAACAATCAGCAACTGTCTGATGCTGAAACACTGCAGTAATGGAAAGCTACCTAGAAACAGGTACAGGTGAATTTAACCTGATAGTTCCGAACTACTACCACTTTTAATGGCCCTGCCTTTTAAAGCCCAAAAGCCAAAGTAAAACTGCTGAAATACTTCATGATACAACTAATCTGCGACCAACACTCATTGCACTATTCCTAATTCTTTTCATATTTGTCTCTTAATACTGCACTATGACTTACTCTGTAACTAGCTCTCGATAACACTGGTATAAAATATTACTTCATTCACTGACCAAAACAACAAAACAAAAACAAAACCTGACATGGATTGTAGGTGAGTGAAAGGAAAAGGCCACCATTTTTGACATTTTGCTTATGTATTATATATTTTAAAAAAATACTCCTTTTTAACTAAACAAATGAAGGTTAAATAAAGAATTGTTTTGCTAGCTTTAGTTAAAAAGCTAAAAAGTTAAAAGTGCCATACAAGATAACAGTCACAAGTGAGAAGAAATAAAACATGCAGGCAGAGGTAACAGTTATCACAACCCCTTGTGCCCAAGTTATGTGCTAAAAAACATTGCAATGCAAGTGATCCTGATGTAGAGAGCATCACACATGGATAGCTTAAGTTTTGATAGTTGCCTGGTGTTTTGTCAATATTTTCCTCTGTCTTCTTTTCCTGGCTGTCCTGAACTTCTAAGTCCTCCTCAGGTGGATGGATAATTACTGAGGGAATATCATCACTGGCAGAGGACACCAGCAATTCCTTGCCCTGAAGTGAACTTGGCTGGGCGCTTGTGGTTGGCAGGTGGCTGCAGGTAGGACTGGAGGGTGGTGTGTTTTGAGGGGTAGTTACAGGGGTTGTACACCTTGAGGTTGCCGGGGTTCCAGCTCTTGAAGAAGGAAGAAGGTAATTGAGAAGAACAGACAAACGGTTTTCTCCTCTCAGGGAAATATTTGAGGCAGAGAGACCTGTTCGCAAAGAGTGGCGGGAGGCTGAAAGGCCTTCCCCTGAGATAAAACAAATGAAACACCATGAGGCTTACAACAGGGAAATACTAAAAAAAAAGAGAAACAAATATGCATTAACAATTTACATAGTAAATTGCAAGCTTTATAGACCAAAAGTGTCATACCCATGCAAGTAAGACAAAAGATAAGAGCAGATCTGATTTTAGACATTAGAAAGGTCAGAAATTACTGGTAAGTACTAATTAGGACACCAAAGACATGTGGGAGAAGATATTATTTCAAAGTCAGTAAGATACCTTTTTTTTTTTTTAACCTAAGAACTAAAAAAAATATTCTCTCATGGAACTGACTCTTAAGATTTCCTAGAATTTATTCCAAATTACACAGCAGCTACCCCCTAATGACATCCAAAAAAAAAAAAAAAAAAAATAACAATCATTAGCAGTCAACATGTTGCCAACATGTTACAAGACTTCACATTTAACTGCATCTATTAAATACAAATAATTGCTAATTAAAAAAAAATTAATGAACGATCAAACTATCTAAACGCATTAAATACAACTGTCTTCCAACAAAGTTCTCATTTTAATATGAAGTTTTCTAGCCAGGTGTAGTCTTAATATGTAGTTTTTAAAAGTGGACAAAGAGGAGTTACGTAGTCCCTTCTCCTCAAACCAAAACATATTTCTCCAAAATTCACTGTCACATTTCTTGCCCTATCCAGTCTCAATGCCCCATCATTTTAATTTTAAAGAGAACAGACTTGTCACAGTTTCTTCAGATTTCTAATTCTTCATAAAGCAGGAAGCGAGACTGTCTACCTTCATACCAACGCTTCCATTAGAAGGTTTAGTGAAACCATTCCTCCTGCTTATAAAAAAACTTCTCCTGGGATGGCAGTCTCTTTGAGAGGAGTACTGGCTACTTCTCCTACAATCCCTGAAGTCCAAAACATGCTGTTTTCACATAATATGCCATCAAACAAAAACCAGCAAACTAGACACATTTAGTTTCACATTTGTAGTAGGCATTACACAGAGACCAACACACTGGACAACCCTAGAGTAATTTGTAAGAAAGAGGCAAAGAAAATATGTTTAGGTAAATGTCATATACATTTTTTTTTCCTCCTCTAGCAGTGGAAGAGTGGGTTCTACAGATAAAAATTCTTAAAATAAGAACTAAAGCCCCAAAGCTCAGCTATCAAAACTTCAGTACAGTTAAGACAAAAGGACCAATAAAGAAAACTGTTTGATAGTCTATGTTAATCACTGTAGTAATAACCACTAGACTTGTCAGTATGCTTATGTTGAATTATGAACATAAGATGTCCTAATCCTAACACATACAGGTGTACAAAGAGACAAAAAAGTATTAGGCACTTGTGTTTGTTTTACCAGTTAGTAGAGGGCAACTATATGAGGATAAAGAAAAAAATAACTATCACATGAAAAAATTACATCTGGTTGATACAGATGTTAAGGGATGGATAAAATCAAGTTTATATTTGAAATTTTCACATTTGCTACACAAAACAAGAAGAGTCAGAAGCTATACAGAAGTTATACTCTAAATCAGTCACATTTCCATTCTAGAAAAAAACTAATTCTGAAACTTCTGGTGAAATGTTTAACCATGCATCATATATTCACTACCTAACAATATGTGTCAGAAAGACTGGGCTAGAGTATACTCCAAATATGTATTGAACTTGGATCAGCCAACAAACACACAACTAAGAAGAGTACATGTTCTGAAAAATGAGGCATTTTCAAACACTGGAAAGGAACTTCATTGCAAGAAGTAGCTCATGAAATCAGTACTAAGTTTTCACTAGACTAAGAAATTGAACATGAAATTATACACGGCTTAGTTAATGCAAAGCATAAAAAAACAAAATAGAGAAGGAAATGGAGACAATAAGAATAAAAGTAAGCTGCTCTGCAGTATTTATTGCTATCTGCACTTTGGAACTGGATGACTCAAGTAAATTTATTGACATTCCAGATTTTTTTCAGGAATTGATTCAATAAAAGACTTAGAACAGCTTTTAAATACATTTCTTGTGTGCTTGTTTTTTTCTTCCCCCAGATAGATCGTTCTATACAAGACATGGTAAAAATTAGTAGTTTCCAAGGTAAAAATAATTTCTTCACTATTAGGGTAGTGAACTCTTTCTAGTCATGTAAACATAATAACACTGAATTAAAGTCACTAATTGTCAGCATTGCTGAACTCATCACATGACCACAAAGTAGATCTCTTGCATAAAGACCGAATAAGCAATTACAAGCCACCTTACAAACATATATACTATGCCACAATGCTGAAATTCCTCAAACACTATGCATTTTATTCAAACATATCCTAAAAAGTATTAGGACCAATATGGGTCTATTTCTGCACTTCAAAACCATAATGCATGCTACATATACGGGCAAAGCATTTGAGTAAATTCAAAAATAAACAGAAACATCAGCCATAGCTACACATAGCACATACTGTTATCAGTAGTTCTTTGCTTATCAAGAAAGAAACACTTATCTGCTAATATCAGCTGAATTTTCCTTCATCTCCCAGTGAGAACATTATTTAACAGGTTAGAATAAATTGGACACTACAACTTATCTCACCATTTCGTTCAAGCAAGTGAGGGTCAGAATGTTTCTTGCCTATATCTGCAAAAGACCGAACCAGGGGAATCCGATTGCTGAATTTTTTCTCGTTCTGATGATGATGCCTTTTTAGAAGAGCCTCTCTCACATTCTCCCTTATGGATTCATCCAGCTGGCCAGAAGCAATCATGTTGTCCAAAACCATATCTACATAACAGTAACAACAGAAAAATCAAAATTATATACATATATCAGATCTTTCCTTTTTATTTATTAGTAGCATCATTTTAAGAAATAAGTTACTTGATTTACTGTTGAGTATTTCAACTGCCAACTGCAACTTTCTTTTTAAAAACAAAAGCATCTTTGTATTCAACAACCCTTCACTAGAAGTGAACACAAAGACAGAAAAACAACAGAGAATGGACACCTTAAGACAGTCTTAACCTGGTGTTTGCTATTTTGAAAGTATACAATTACATTAGACAGAAAGTTATTACATAATGGGATGAATTCCTTAACTCCTCTATCACCTTCAGATGCCCTAAGTTCCTGAGACTTTCTACCTGACTTCATGTCATTCATACACTTTCAAAGAGAAAATGTAAAACAAATGCTAGTCTCATCATCTAAAACTGAGTAGTCAGCTGTCAACAACATCAAGTTGTAACATGCTCTAGGCGACCCTGCTTGAGCAGGGAGGTTGGACTAGATCTCCAGAGATCCCTTTCCAACCTCCAGCCATTCCGTGATTCAGAAGGGTATATCGTCCATATGCTTACAGGAAACATGGAAGTTTGCATGTCTGGGAAAATATCTGCTGTGATTACTTAACAGGGTTTTTTCTGTTTGTTTTACTGTTACTTAGAAACAAACATACATAAGCCTGCACAAACTAACATAAAATTATGTGACACATAACTTTTAAAATCTATTGTTCTATTAACTCATGCATCAAGAACCTAGCTGCACTATTAAACTGTAGCTGCACAGAAATTTTCACAATGAGAAAGGTGACAGCTCAGAATGCCTTACAAGCAAAATCATATGCGATAGTCTGTCAGTGCGGTGCAGCCTCTTTTTAGGATTACTTGATAATATAGTCTTCTGCTATGGCTTCTCAAAATGTAACTCCTGCCCTATTTAAGTGAGAACCAAGAATACCTCCTAGGTATTACTAACTCAGGGAACCAGAACGATACATTTAGTGCCTCATGTCCTGCCAAGGATTAGTGTCCTACATGCTTTCATAATGGCACCTAACATTAACTTCTAATTCATGAAATCTCCTCATATGTTCCAGATCCACCTAAAACATTTGCTACTAAAAAAAAACCTGCTGTTTACACAGAATTAAGCAGTAACTATCTTTCTTATGAACTCAGATTACTATTAAATTTATTTATTAAAACTCAACAACCAAAACATTACTTTTGCAGCGTATGTACTGAACACTCTTCTTACTCGGTAAGTCAGGAAAAGAGGAAGGGAATATCAATTTCCTGAGAGGATTTATGAAGACTCAAAAAAAAAAAAAATATATATATATATATATATATATATATATCAGTGCCAAAGCTTTTATGCCAAAACACTTTGTCCATCACATACATGTCAATCAGCCCTAAGCCTAGCATGATTCCTGAGAAGGCATTCCAGTGTGCTATCTGTAGCAAGAGATACCAAGAAAATTACGTAAAGCTAGTTCAAAGGCATTCAGGCTACACAGATATATGTATACATGAAAGCTTTCAAAGCTAATTTTATAGTACACCATATGGTCATGTGATTAGTGAGGACACTCAACATAGTAGGTCAAACAACATTTACATAATTTATTTCTGCTCACCTCTTATAAAGGTGAAAAAAATACCAGCTGTGCAACACTCAACTGCACTAATGGTATCAAGCTAACATCAGCTAACATCAGCCAAGTTATGATTAATTATGGTACTAAAGTGCACAAATAAGTCCTAAAATGTTCTGGAAGATATTTACATTTCATCTGTAGAAACAAAGACAAAGAACAGATTCAGGAATTAGAACATAAAGGTAAAGTTTGGGCCTCATACTAAAATATGTAATAAAGGAGGTCCTACTCATCCAGTGCAGATGCTTGTTAAGTGAAGCTTGCAAGATCAGCTCTTTACAACCAGAAGAAGAAAACTACAGTAAGCAAGCACATACCTATTCTTCAGTACAGTATTTTTAAGAACATAAAAAGACATCATCAAAAGCATTTCAAGTTACAGATTAAAATCTGGAATAAAATATTTCAAAAAAGTTTTGCTGCAACCTGCTATCTCATCTAGTGTGTTTGCTCTCATGTCCAACATGACCGTTCCATTAAGAATACAGCTTCGTAGTTCAAAGAGACTGTGTAGAGACAGAGTTGCTACGTAAGGTTTGCTCCATCGATCACCTCCATCTTCAACGTCCTCTTCAAATTTTAGCCACCTGAAATGTGTACACATATACATTTATATTCCTACTGAAGACAGACAACTTAGCAAGCAACCCCATCCTTTCCTATGATTTCTAAACAACATAGAAGAGGAAGATCTGTCAGCTCATACTGGCTTTGATTTCTCAAACAATCCAATTGATTAATGGTCGTAACATTTTCATCTTGGCCTTTATCCATGCTCAACTGTTCTAGTTTTTGCCAATTTTGTTTCGTCAGGTTTCAACACCTGTCTACTCATGAATTCTTATGAACAATGTGCTACTTGATCTGCATCTCAGCTGTCTGAAATGCTTCTATACAATGTTTGAGTTTCCTAGGATGCCAAGTTAGATGTTCAAGAGTTAGGCAATGCTACTATGTTTTACTATACTATTACAGGTCTTGATTCTGATTCACTGGTGTGATACAACTGGAACTTCTGCAAACGCTAGCATGCACTAAGATAATTGGAAGTACTACATCCAGAAGAATGTATTAAAACACATGTGCAAGGAAGAAGTTTATCTGATATTGGCCAAAAATAACTGTGGCCTCCTATAACATGCATGCACTCACATTTGCAAAAAAAATTAATCAAATACTTCCTAAAAAGAACATGTGTAAATACCTAATTTTTTTAAGGTTTGAGCAGAAAAATTGACACCAATTTATCACCAATAACAGAACAAAGGTTTCTGAGACAGTAAATACTGTGCTACATGGCTGAACACCTGTATTAATAAACAAACAGTTGTACCTTTCACAATGCTCAGCCTGTTGAGTTTTAAGGAAGTCAACATAGCATCAGTAAGACTGAGGGTCTTTTGAGAAAAGATATAAATTCTTCCAAAATGGGACAAAAAGAATAAAAGTTTTAATTTGCTGATCCTGAATTTAACCAACTCCTATAGCTCATAAGAGCTAACTTAAACTTGGTTTGCAGTTCCCTGAGATAAAATCATTAGAAAATATACCTTGAAACTATCTACTTTTAGCTTACCGAGCAGTTTCTTTCCATTCATATTCCTCTCCATCCCTGAAGCAAAGTTCATCCATTTCAGTGAAGAGATCATGGGGAATGTGTTCATCATCATCTTCAGTACCCAGGATAAATTGCACTCGTTGGGATGGAGTGTCTGGAAGAAAATGAGAAACCCAACAATTAAAAGAAGTCAATTCTATTATGCAAGAAACAAAATGTAATACTTAAATATCCTGGTCTCATTTAGAAACATGCAGTACAATATTCTCTTCAAGAGGGCACAGAAACAACAGAAACATGGACATTTCTTAAAGAGGCCGTTTTAAAATTTTGCTTTGTTTCTGAAAACAAAATAACATCTGGAAATTTATGTTTGCATTCTGGTAACACAATTAAGTATTTTTAATTTTTCAATAGATTAACATTATGAAAACAAACATCCTCAGCAAAACTGGTAGGAAAGTAAAAAAACACACACCATACAGTAAAAGGCTAGGAACCTTTTTTTCATTCTGAAAACACAAATAATTCCACCCTGACACAGATGATACTAATTAAAAGACAGGTGAATAAAAAAACTGATGGAAACAAATAGCTCAACTGATAGATTGGTTGCCCAGTTCTGAATAGTTCAAGATGTCTTTCCCATCTTGACCTTTCTCCTCCTCCAAATAGTGCCTCCCCAGACATATTAAAGCAGCAAGTTTTTCAAAATCCTGTTACTAATCATATAAGATGGAAAAAACTTAAAACTCTCTCAATACAAGTCTGTAGCACTGTACATAAATCAGCATAAGAAAGTAGAAACTATACATAAAATGTTGAAGAAATATTTAACTTCTCATAATATAATAATAATTGTGTGTAATAAAACATACATTTACACATGTGGAGAAGGATTTGGAGATACTGGTGGACAAAAAGGTCAATATAAGCCAGCAATGTGTGCCTGCAGCCCAGAAAGCCAACTGTATCCTGGGCTGCACCAAAAGCAGCATGGCCAGCAGGACAAGGTAGGTGATTCTCCCCCTCTGCTCTGCTCTTGTGAGACCCCACCTGGAGCCCTACATTCAGCTTTGGGGCCCCCAGCACAAGAAGGAAACGGACCTGTTCGAGAGAGTTCAGAGAATGATCAGAGGGCTGAAGCACCTCTCCTATGAAGACAGGCTGAGGGAATTGGGTTTATTTAGCCTAGAGAAGAGAAGGTTCTGGGGAGACCTTATAGCGGCCTTCCAGTGCCTAAAAGTGGGCTACAGAAAGGTGGGGAGAGACCCATTATCAGGGAACGTAGTGATAGGACAAGAGGTGATGGCTTTAAACTAAAAAAAGGTAGATTTAGATTTGATATATGAAATAAATTCTTTACTATGAGGGTGGTGAGACACAAACAGAGGTTTCCCAGAGAAGCTGTGGATGCCCCATCCCTGGAGGTGTTCAAGGCCAGGCTGGATGGGGCTTTGGGCAACCTGGTCTGCTGGAAGGTGTCCCTGCCCATGGCAGGGGGTTGGAACAAGGTCATCCTTAAGGTCCCTTCCAACCCAAGCCATTCTATGATTCTATGACTCTACCTAAACATATTAAAATGTACTTTAAAATATTTCCTTTAATATACTTATATATTTTACCTGCTATCTATATAAAAATCATATATTTAATAATTGTATATATTAATGTACTTTCAAATGTTTTATATTATTTATATAAATTTGTAATTCATAATATTTATATATATATACACACACATACACAAACTTGTATTAATTTATATTAATTATATAAAAATGAAAATCTACAGTAGATTGTTTCTGTCCCAAATCCAGTATATCCTAGGAATTCTGCTACATCCCGTGTAAACAAAAAAACATCCCAGAAGACAGAAGTGAATTTCTATCTATTTAATATTACCTGATATTTTGGAACCTGTAAGGAGACTATAAATATATGATCACATAATAATAATTTGTATTTGGGAAAGGATGTTTTGAAGGTAAATGAAACTAAGAACTGTACCAGAACAGTAAAAGGAGGTTTGTCAAAGCATTCCCATTTGAAAATTATTTTGTTTCAGGAACTGGCCTTAAATACATTGTTTTTCTCATCACAGAAACATGACAGAACAGCATGGTATCCACACCCA
Source organism: Nettapus auritus (assembly GCA_011076525.1). NCBI lineage: Eukaryota > Metazoa > Chordata > Aves > Anseriformes > Anatidae > Nettapus > Nettapus auritus. The sequence goes on from CM021766.1 coordinate 41,210,186, forward strand.
AAGTAGAACAAAAAGTTACTCGTTACAACATAATTTTTCCAGTCACTATAGTACAGGAATAGAAATAGGTGTGAGGTCTTCAAGAAAATCTGCTGAGAGAAGTACCCACTACTTTCATTTTGGAGAAAATGACAAGAGTCATCTCTTGCTGACAGAGAGGTGAGCAGAGGGGGGAATCCTAAACTAGAACTCAGGAGGCAGTACCATCTCTTACTTGCACACAACCGGATGAAGCCCAACAGCTTATGATTCATTCAGATAAAACACAACTACAAAATCCTTGCCTGACTGGAAGTAGAAATACACAATTGCAGTACGAATAAAAGGAACAGCTCAATGTTTAAGCACAGAGTAACTATTTTAAGCTGATTTTCAAGACACAAAGAACTCCCACAACAAATTTGTTACCATATGATGGAGATTCTCGGCCATCCTCTCTATCAGTTTCTTTTTCTTTTTTTCTTCTGTGATGCCTGTGCCCACGATGTCTATGCCGTCGACGGCCCTGTTTTCCAAATGGGACGTGAACTCCAATATACACAGCTCTGTGGCCTTTCAAGAAAGTTCAAGAGGAAACAATTGAACAAAAAATTACCTCCTGCCCAAATTTAGTATCATTGTCAAAAAAACAAGGAGTTTGAAAAGTAAAAAACAATAAAAAAATCCAGAAAAACTTTGCAGAACTACATTTATTTAACTAATGTTATCATTTGTTTTGTGACTTTCCCCAGCGTCAAGGAATTAATGCCATACTCATTTCCTTAATAAGGTGAGTAAGAATAGACTATGGCCCAATTCAAGAACTCAGTTCTGAAACAAGTAATATAAAACAGTCTTGACCTATACAGGAAGAAGCTATTTGATAAGCACCAAGAAACTAGTAGTAAAGCAGAGGAATTACAAGATACACCTCTTGTTTGCTGGGAATCATTGTAACAGGATAGCAGCTACAATGGTAAGATGTGATCTCACAGTTAAATTTATAAACTTCATTAAGTTACCCATAGCTTACAATCTGGAAGTTTTCACTGGTTAAATGAACCACCGATGTTTCTCTAAATATCGACACACCTAGCTGAACCTGAGGTTCAAATATATCATTCCTTTAATATCAGTTCAAGAGCTTTACAGAAACTTACATCTGAAAATGCATTCCCAAAACAACACACAACTGACACAGTTGTTGTTACCCCCTCCCTCCACCATTCTAGGATCTTTAATAAATTCAGATACCACATCCTCAAATTAATGCATGCTGTCGTTTAAAAAATTTACTTTCAACATCTTATTTTCCTTTGACCTCTCAATACTGGTACCAACAGCCTGGCAGGAAAAAAAAAAAAAAAAAAAAAAAATCAATGAACTGTTAGGAACATATTATTACAATGTCTCCTGTAAAGGAGTTAGCATATACAATAACCTTTTCAAGGCCTTTTTAAACAAACAATCTCAGGAAAAGACACATTAATTATAAGCCTGGAGGTTAACACTAAATACTTTGTTTCATATTGTAGAAGAGTTATTACAGAAGACTGACATTAACAAAAGGAAAAGGAAGTGGTTTTTGAGCTCCTAGAGAGATGTAAATTCAGCAAGTTTATAGAAGCTGAGCAAGCCACAGGAGTTGTGACTATACACATACACATATATATGCACACATGTCAAACATGCCTTCTAAGAAGCATCTTTAAGCCTCAAGATTATATAAATTTTTAAATAATACCTTAGAAAACAATATTTTCAGTGTTACACAAGAGAAAGGACTAAGGAAAAAAAAAAAGTAATATGGGAGCAAGCTCAATGTTTATTTCATCTAGTCAAGATTACCTTCTCAATTACAAGACCTGAGGCTTGACTCAATTCAAAAACTAGCTTTAATAGGAGTGTACTGACTGGGACTAAAACCAAATCTGAAATGAAGCATTTTGACAGTAAACTTGTTCCCTTTAAACATAGAAAACACATTAAGTTGTTGAAGCATTAATTACTATTATTTATCAATAGAGACATTTCTTTTGTGAGTTTCCTCCACAAAGAATAGCCAGCCGTGCGGGGAAGCCGGACCTTCACCTTCCGTTAACTACTACGCAAGATGAACTTCCAGAGAAAGCAACACTTAAGTGACACCTGAATGTTAATCAATAAAGTTGACATGTGATATTGCTATATGGCACCATTAACAATGGTCACGTTACTGATGCTATCATGAAACAATAATCTTATGTACACAGACACCAAAAGTACTAGGCTGACATCACGGACACGCATCAGAGATCTATTACCTAGGAAATCCTAAACTACTGCTGTTGGATGCTGCAGGGATATTAACACCAAAAGGCAGAATAAAGCTGCCCAAGAGTTATAAAGGTTTAATCTTAATTCTAACTTCACAAAGAAAAGCACTGAAAAGCACCCTAAAAATAAAGACAGCTGTATCGAGTAAGTCTGTGCTTCCTTAACTTCATTATTCAGATATGAGAAATCAAAGCCGGAAGATGAACAGATAAAGATTTAGTTGCTAGCACAATTTCCAACAAAACAAAAAACATGTAAGATTGTTCTTCATTCATTCCCAATGAACCGAGAAAAACAACTTACAGTTCCCTTCACCCTGGCCAAAACAAATTGCCAGAAAAAGACCAGCAACATAATAGTAATGGAGGAAAAGTTAACTCTAAAAAGGCTGACACATATTACCAGAATCAGTGTTATTTTAAAAGGAACACAACCTTTTACTCAAATATTGTTTTTAAAAGCTTAGGAAGTACAATTGCTTGACCTTCAAAGCTTAACTCACAGCAATATCTGTACCACAGTACCACTCGCAAGTAAAGCCTGTTAGAGAATTACTTTAAACCAATCATCAATAGAATTAGTAGACTGCCTGATACTAAATTTAGTGATACAGAACTCAAGAGATAATTGTTCATCTTAACCTAACATGACTTTATCCGTGCTTAGCTTTTCAAATCCACCAAGGGTATTTACTATTAAGGCCCTTATCCCTATGAAACAAATTTAAATGTTAGGAGTTTGCTATGTCTCAATCACATGGTCCAAGTCAGTTTATATAAATAAGTCCAATAAAATTGAAAGAATAGAAAATCTCTGTTTAGATATTCTGATTTCTTCCCAGAGCCTTAAGAAAATATTAATAGAAGACTTCTAAACTCCTGGAGAGATCAAAAATATACATCCAAAATGCTCTGATGTGGCAACTGTGTAAGTACAATTTCACACAGGACTTCCTTTTTCCTAACCATCACTTTGACAGACAACTTTTAAGCTTCATACAAATAATGTTCTTCCCTACGTTACCAAGGGAAATCAAATTAACACGTACACAGAGAGGAACGTTATACATTCCCAAATCCTGTTACTTAGAAATTTGAACTGCAGAGACCATACTAAATGCTGTTGTAGGGGACATCTGGAGATAGGCTGTCGGGTCCAATCTCTCTCACGAAAGACTACCTTCAAAGTTGAAGCCATTTTTCTGATCAGGTTGCTCAGGCAGACAACCAGTCAAGCTCCAAGTGTCTGAAAGGACTGATATTCTACAGACAACCCATTCCAACATACGACAACATAATCCACAAAAAAAAACAAAAGACTTCCAAAGATCCAGTCAGCACTTCCCATACTGAATTTTTCATCTGTTCCCCCTCACCCTTTCACTGTGCATCTCTGACAAGAGTCTGACTATTCCATAAGCTCCCAATAGTCAGCTGAAGATAAAAACTTCATGATAGGAATCACTATTTTCCAAAAAAATCATCAAATAGTAAAACAAAGTTAGGTCACTGATTTTACATAGTACATTTATTTAAGCAAGTAATGCCATCCATGGAGGATCTGCAGCAGAGACCCTAACCTGTTCTGTGATACCATAAAACTACCATATAACAGGCCAAAAAAGGCAGCTGGGAAAAAGAAAAGCTGTGTGCTCTCAAGCGTCTCTAATTCTCACACCCCAAAAAACATTACCCTAGCATGAAGTATTCAAAATCGATCATTATGTCACGCTTAGACACTAATTCTCCATGCATCACGGAAAGTACCTGTACACACAAAAATAAGCTCAAAGCTATTTATTAGCACAACTGTATCTTCTCTGACACAGGTCTGCTCAGAAGTTAGAAGCACACAAATATGAAAAATGATCTTCAGTAAGTGAAGTAGAAGAGTGAAAACAAATCTTTTCACACCCCAAAGCACTTCAGAGCTCAAAGATCCTCTCCGAATACCCTCTGCTCTGGTAAAACTTTAGGAACAACTAGAATCTCCTTTATACCTCACCCTCCTTTAGTGTTGGAAAAAGGAATATCAATGTTTGCATACAATCATCTTGTATACAATCACTTTTCCAAGAGTTAACTTCCCATTAACTTCTTACAAAAAGAACCTTATTATCAGCAGAGTCTTTTTCTGTGCTTTGTTAAAAGAATGATTTGCCTTCTAAAAAAATTATCTGTTTTGACAATATCTGGAATCAAATTTTCTAACCAAATTTGTACAAAGGAATAAAAAAAAAAAAAAATCCTTTCACAAGATAGTTATTTGCCTTAGCTGGAGCCCACAGGTTCTCCACAGTCCAATATATTTTAGGATCTGTTAAGCCTTCTGTGCTTTGCTCCCAAAATCATCCTGTTGCTTATAGTAATTAAGTGTATCTAAGAATATGCTCTTTGTCCTGAAATAGTTGGGTAGATAGTACTGAAAAGCATAATCCAAAAATTTTGTATGCATAGCATATGGTAAAGCAGCACAGTAAGAAAGAGTGTTTTCTCACTACACAATGAAAGCCAGCATCACATTATGCTGACTGGCAGAAGCAATACATACCAGAACTTACACACAGAAGTGGGTTTCTTCTGTAGACTTTAGAAAAGGCAGAAAAATGAGTTGGTAAGGGCAGTCATAAGAAAAAAATCCTCTGAATATTTATTTCTACTTGACACAATCAACAGCATTCAAGAAGGCATTGTCAGTAACGACATGAGACGTGGAGGTAGTACCAGCACTAGGAAAAGCCCAGTGCCAGCTGACAGAGCTACACTGGGATTGTGGCACTCCACATCCTCCCCAGGGCTTTGTAGCCCACAGCCATCATCCATCTCTCTCTCTGGGGGAAGGAGCCAGCACTGGGTACCTGGGGGAGCTGGCTGCCCTTTTACCACACATCCAAGTCAGACATAGCTGGGTCTCACACTCTGAGCTGAAGGTGAATCATCCAGACTGCCTCAGCAGTGCTCAGGAGAAAGGATGCATATCATTTCAATGAGTTGTTTCTGCTGGAGAGAAGAAAACCTAGAAACAGACAATTCAGGCAAAAGTTCCATTAAAGTCAAAGGTCCACTAATAAATCAGTGTTGTCAGTGTTCCCAAGGATGCCAGGCCCTGTAAGTACACTAGGCTTCCACCATCAATACACTATTTATTGAAGATTTCAAGAGAAACATTTGCAAAAAAAAAAATTCTCCACGTCATTAATAGTCACAAATGCATTCTTGTTACAAACTTGACCAAATATCCGTCTCTTGTACAACTGCTGCACGCATCTTTAAGTGGATTCATTTCCCCCACAAATACCTGTATTTCCGGATACTTGTAAGGTATAAAAAAATATTATGGGGGAATCGTGTTCCGTATGAGGTTTAACCCTTTCTGAGGAAAAAATATCACCCTTTCTTTATTAAAAAAAAAAATCCCTTCACACTTCAAAAGTTTCAACTCTTGTGAAACAGTAGCATTCAATGAATTTCAAATGGAGAAGTCATCCTTTCAGCAAGAATTCTGAGATCCATCACTTTACAGCTTTTGTCAATGATTGGAACATCAGTAAATGTATGGAAAGCCATCAATTAACAGTAAGTTGTCTTCTGCCTTGTTTCAAAAATCTTTGAGTAAGCTGGGGCCATCAAGTTAATTTTAAAGTTTTATGTTTCAATTGGTACTGTTTGGTAAACTTCCGTATCCTGGCCCCTGTTTGTTGAATAACAAGTTTACATATGCTTGAGATTATGAAACTGCTATTAATTACCTTTTCATAGAGTTTCTGATACACGCAGTCAGAACAGGAGCATCACATAAGGTTCTCTCAGATAAACTAAGTTTGCAAATGAAAAAGTTAAGACACAGCTTATGCCATAAATTTTTAAATAGCATTGCTTCCTTCTTGGTCCATTTTACATTAAATATTTATTTTAAGTATTTATGTAAAAGGCATTAGCTTGTTTTTAATGGCATCTATTTTAAAAAGAACTTTGTGTTAAAAAGAAATGCTAAAATTAGCATGGGAGTTTCCCAAAATGGATTTTAAGCATTTAACTATAAGCTAAGTTATTGTCTGCTGCAGATGTTCTCAAAGTAAATCATTCAAGTTTAAGTGCTGAATCACTTTGTTTATTCTGTCTAACCTCTAATAGTGGATTTACAGCTTTGTCAGCTTTGGAGGATGAATATTGGATTATCTAGCCTTTCTTGTTAGAAATTGTAACAACTCAAGGGTATTCATTTTTCAGTACTGCTTTCTCGCTCTACAGAAAAAATAGTTGCGTATTAAAAATGTATTCTTTGCTGCATCATTTCCTACAAAGATTATTTCATTTAAGGTTCACTATTCATATAGGTATCATTTACTTTAAATTGGCTACAGAATAAGGAAAGCACAGCTATAATGAATTGTACGACTCCCTGCACTTACTCCACTTTCCATGGAAAAGTCACTGAAATTACTGAAGTCTACGTTTCCCATAGAGCAACACTTAAATCATATTATGTGAATTTTTAGGAAAGCTGTCTTGTCTGAAAATGTTTTCATTACTTTAAACCAGAATAGAATATCACACCCATTTTATAACACCATGCAATGCCTTTTAAACAAAATAAAACCAAAATCAAAATAGTACTGCTATTTTAATCTAATTAGTATCTTAGTATATGTACAAAAAATGTTAACTTTGTTCTAGTAATGAAAACTGAGTCTTACTCCTTCCTCCTCAGTCTCAACTCTGTCAGAAAGACTGTAAATGCAGATAATATCTTTCACAGAAAGACACAAAACATCCTGTCACCAACCATTAATGAAATGGGGTACACAGGAGGGTTCCTTAGTTGTTGAGACTGCTGTTTATAGAATTAGTAGTTTTTCTTAACGACAATGGTGGTATCAGAACTGCTATTTTTTTTTTTCCCTTTCAAATTTATGCAGTAGTTAGTTAGCCAAGAATATGAATTTTGAGATGCACAAGTTCATACTTTTTACACTCAGTTCCTGTTACGTTACCATCAAGAATTGAGATTTAACTTCCAAAAAGACTTGTCTAGAATTCTGGGTGCTCTATTGAGTTTTATGCCTATACAGTTAGCTTGGCAGATATCCCTCTCAAAAGCCAACCTGAAAATAGTTTTGATAGCATTTAAGCACTTATCTTTGCGATAAGCAATGATAATAATATAATAAATTGAAGAAAATTACTCCTCCTACATAGAAGTCTCAATACTGTACAAATGAACAGGAAAATAAGTCATGTGGAACTTGCCTGTGGACACGCAGATACCCCACGGCAGAAGTGTATCATATTGTGTAACTGTAAGTTTCAACACACAGGTGACAAAGGTGTAGTAATGCAACCTAATTCCAACATTTACTTAATCAAGATTCCATTAAAAGTTGTATTAGGAAAACATCCTTGATTTTTATAACTTACGCAGAAGAGCTGAGCAGAGATATTACTGACATATTGTATTTCTGAGCAATAAGGACAGAAGAATTCATTCTGTACCAGCTGCGAGCTTAACTGGTACAAGTGAATATTTTCGTTGCTGTTGCGTATGACTCAGAGCATGTTGAACATACCTAACATGTCCAACTGTACCATACCTGAATAGACATGTTTTCACTTTGCTCTCAGTTCAGTTTAAATTAACTTTGCAACTCAGGGATATCATTAGAGCCGATGGGTGAAAGGTGGCCTCCAAGAATCATTGATAAGCATCCTAAATTAATTATATTTTCAGAAGTAGTTTTGTATCACTTTATTCTACTTTTTGATCACATAAAAAGGTAAAATTTCATAAAAATAACATTTTGAAATTATTTTCTGTTAAATACAGTTCTTTTCTAGACTATTAGGGGGTCTTTAAACATGCAAGCATTCGTTCCATAGTTTGAGAGCTGTGAAAAAAACGTATTCTGGACTGCCTAAATTAGTGCAGCCTATTATTAGGGAACATGAGAAAGTAAATACTAAGCATGTTTTTAAAGGGCCAGCAGCTACAATGTCCTGTCACATCTGTTCACGTGCCCCTGTGCAATGTGTTCTCTTGAAAGCTTTCATAGGAACTACTCATGGGTTTTAGAACAGTCACAATTTAGATGCATCTAAAAGGTAGATTAATATTAAACCTAACACCTAAAAACAAACAAACAAAAAAGTTAGCAGTACATTGTAACTCGTGGTGGAATGTAAGTTCTCTTTGTTCCCCAAAGGCTTTTTATAGTACTGAAACAATTTCTGATTATTCACAACAATTGCAAAACTTGCAGAGCAAGTTTTCTGCTTAGATATATTCATTTCTAGAGGGAAGAAAAAGTGCAGGATTATTCAATTATTTATCCTTATCAACTAAGATGAACAGAAAAGCACAGCTGTTTTCTTAAAGGAAAAACATGGCTTTAAGCCATCAAGGTATCAGAGATAATAGGGTCAATTGAAACGTAAACACTACTTACACCTGCCACAGGATAGTGTTAGAGTAGAGTAGCTACTAAATCATCTTAAGTTTTGAAAGCTGCTTCTTGGATTTATGCCACAGAAAACTAGTCTACTGAGACAGACACTCAGCCTCAGATTGTTACTGGAACAAAACCTCTGTTATGTGTAAACTCCTTATCTTTGCTATGCCTGTAACTGGTCTGTTAAGAGTAACAGAAGATGGCCCTTTTCCCTTAAGCTAGATCTAGTAAACGTATCCACAAATTAAGCTGAAAAGCCATCTATGCATTTGAAAAGATAAGACTTAGTAATATCAAGCCAAACATAGCAACTCAGGTTTTAGAACACTTACCTAAAACATGTTTCTTAACACAAAGATGGGATAAAATACCTCTGCCATTACTATTCTTGTCTTACTTCCATTCCATCCTTACTTCGCTGTTATTCTCATTTGTTGCAGCTCAAAGTGTCTGGCATCAAGCTAAGAACATTAGGTGCTCTTAAAGATGCTATTTTAAGCTGTTATTCCACTTTCCAGCTCTTCTGTAAACTGACATTTGTTATTTTAAAGTATGGCCTTAGAACTTCAGTAAGAAGTGGTACCTTAATATATTACACAGTCTACCCACAATTGCAGTTTACCATTTCTACCTATGTCTCTTTTACAGAGAGACTTGCAAAACAAGTAGCCTATTTCTAACCTTTCTAACCTAAATACTGTCACTCTGTATATGTACCACTTTCCCTGCAACCATAAAGAGAGCCCTAACTCCAAGATTTGTCTTTATCAACCAGTCTGCTTTCCATTGACATCACACTGACATCCCCATCACAAAATTACCAGAAAATTATTATCCAATACTGAGAGCACCAAAAAATGTTGCTCCAGTATTAATAATAAATTACATCTTCTGCAGCATCAAACCAATCAGCATCAGTTTGTAGATGCTTTAAAGCTGTTAAATTATCACCTGTCGTTGCTGGCTTTCAAGGTTTGGTTCTTCACATCATAGCTGAACTGAATTAATTGATTGCTGCCTCTTCTTGAAAATGAATCAACGCACACTTCTGGAGGGGTTCCAAATTCCTAGAACTCCTTTTCAAGTCACCAGAAGAAACAAGTTGGAAGACCGGACTGAAACAGCTTCAGTTCTTAAAACACTTAAAATACTTTATGCTACTATAGATCTTCCTAAGCCTACAGGAAAATTTTCACAATTCGATAATGAAAAATAATACTATCTGGAGTTTCCTGCTGCTTGCAGACAACAAATCCCTTGTAAGATTTTAGTACCAGAACTAAAAACAAAGCCTCCCTCTCTCCCCCCAAACCCACATGCCTACTCTCATCATCACAGCTTACAATTAGTGAGCTCATAATAAACAGAGCTCTAAGTTCATATAATTTATTATCTAAGACACCCGGAATTCAAACAATTCCTTTTGGTGAATCTCAGAAGATATGTATACCAGTCAAACGACTGTATTTACATACAGTTCTCTTCAGTACAGGAAAAGAAAAACTTCTCGTTCTTACTTCAGAATGGTTACCACTGATAAAAGTCAAAACATACACTGTCCCTCCCTTTCCCCATTATACTATAAAAAAAGACCAATGTTCTTACAGATAATTAAGAAACTACAAAATATATGTAATTACAAAAATAATAATAATAATAATAATTCTGACTACTACTAAAGTATGTGCCTGTCTGAAGCTTCAGAAACATGTGTTAATCCTACTGCAATATTTTTTCTTTTTTCATCAGATGCTTCTTATTAGTTATGTTCAACCTCTGCATAGCCAGCACTCTCTTCAGAAAATGACACTGTCTTGCTCTGAAGAGAGCACGAGGTAGCCAAAGAAAGAAATAAGGCTGTATGACTAAGAGCGAGGTGAGGACAATGAAATCTCTTCAGTTCCTCCCTTCACTAGCAGTTATGTTGACTCAAACGCTCATGAAACACAAATTTTAGTTTCACCGTAATTTATTCCTTGGCCATGGGTAACAAGACAGTGGGTATTTTCACAGTCAGCAATACAATGGCTTAAATTGCCTCCAGAAGCCTTAACCACTGCCTTTCCATCCCTACCTTGTGTCCCTGCAGTGGTGTATTGGCTGAGGCATTCCTGCACCTGTGCCATGAAAGACTGGGGAAGTGATCCGGCTGCACGTTCCCATGTCATTCCACCTCATTCCTCCTGGTGCTGAGGCATTCCAGCTGCTCAGCACACTGACAAACTACTCCAGCTGAATGCCTGCCTCCTCTTAACCCCTGCCTCCCTGCAAAAAACACACCCGTGCTTGTTTTGGTTCATCTCCCAGAAAAAAGCAAGAGTAGGAAATGAAGGAGGAGACAGCTTAAATCTACACTGAAGATTTAACTGCAAAAACAGAGAGTGAAACAGCTTCACAGCAGCTTAACCCTATCTGAATTAGCATCACTACTGCACTCCCCACCTTTACCTCTCAGCCTTATGCTCATACCTCCCCTTAGCACTGGCAGACACCCACCTGTGTGGCAAAATGGTTCAGGGTGCTCAGTTCATGAGATCTCTCATTATGTTCCTTTGTCAGGGGTGTTTCTTCTTCTGCTGGCTTACTACATTTAACCACGCTTGTTGTACAGTCAAACAAACAAAGCGTCAGCTCAAGACAGAAAGCAGTAACAGAGAGAAGGGAACACAGCAAGAATATGACTGCAAGAGCAGCAAACAACTTTAATCACTTTAAACTGTCTCTTGTTAGACTACAGCATAAGAAAATGAGACATCAACCTAAAATCAACATTTGTCAGCTAGAAACTGCTGCTATAACGGCTCTCTGCTGTTCTGAAGCAGTAAGAGTCAGCAGTTTTGGGAAATACTATTTTACATATCTACTGATAGTCTTCAGCATTTCACAAATGTTAATTAAGCTTCAGAGCAAAGTAAGATTTTTACCCTGCATACCCCTAGCTTTTTACTCTTGCATCACTAAATGGCATACATGAACTTTCAAGCCAGTCTACTTCCTTTTCAAGCCAGTAAGAAATTACACATTAGAGAAAGTAACTAATTTTGATTTTGATGTATGAAACTGACTTAATGCCTTAAAAAAAAAAAAAAAAAAAAAAAGTGCTAAATGCAGGGTTCTGGGTCAAATAACGGAGACCAGCAGGATTTCATAATACTTTTAACTGATTGTAGACTGAGGATGTACAATCCAGCATGGAACTAGAAGCAATGTATTTGTGTAGTCAGTCAGTATTAGAAGTGCATGACTACAGTCACAGCAAGTTTTCAGAAAAGAAAACAAACAACTTCCTCATGATCCCTTTTTTCCTGAATTTGGATTCTGAAGAATTTGACATAATTCATGCTGGGAAACAACTTGTTGAAAGTGATTATTTCTTCAAAGCTGCATTCTGATTGTTAATCTTAGAAGCAAAGCTTTCCAATAAAAGCTTTGTAAATATTGTTTAAAGACTTCTTTTCAGTGACAGATTTAAAGAACACTGAGTACTTAGCATGTGCAGTGACAAAGACAGCACAAGTCATCTGCCGTTCCATGGCTTTAATTCCTAGAATTGCATGCTGGCCATAAAATTCTGATTCTTTTTCTTGATACTGGTTGCACTTGGAGGAAAATAGATTTTTTTTTTTTTTTTCTGCAGGGAAAAAAAGCAGGATAGGTAAATAGAGAACCCCCACAAACTTACTCTCTAATTCTTCTTTCTCAAAGTTTGTATTGATAGTAGAGCTGATTTTGCCCATATCCACAACAGCTTCTTCATCATGACCCTGAAGGAACAAGAGACAAGTTTAAGTTAAGAAAATCCAAATAAAACTTTTTCTAAATTCCTGAAGATGTTCTGCTGTTCTGGAAGCTGTCAAAGTTTTCTAAAGTAATAAAAGTTCACCTCGGAGAAACTGAGAAACGTAGAAAATGAAAAGCTATGCATACAATTCCTCAAAAAAACATTACTTTGTGTTGAAGGAGAGTGTCTTACTACTTGTAAAAACACCAGTATGATTAAGGCTAAATAAACTACATGTCATAAAATAATGAAGCAAATTAAGCTAATTATTTGTTTAGAGTCATCGGGAAGGACAATTCAAAACTTACTATTTACACAAATATTTGCTACTGTACTTTAAGAGATGCTCTACAAGTTTAAAAACAGAGTCAGCTGTCCTGGCAAAAGGCAAAGAAGCTGGACAAAAATTCACATTGGATTTAAATTCCAGCCAGTATCACAATAAAGAGAGGGAAGAGAAATGGGCACAAAACATAACAGCCGGACAGCCTGAAAAAAAGGCTCAGAGCAGATGCTGTCTACAGAAACCTAAAAACCATTTAACTTAATGCCAATGAACACAACTTCGTGTTCACTGTTTCTGGTGGAAAACCAGATAACAAATCCACAGATGTGCTAAATACCACAGAATTTCCTTTTGCAATGCTCTTGATTTCATCTTATCAAGGATCAGGACATACATTTCAGGATTGGAATCTTTTAGCTTTACACTCAACAGCAGAGAATCTACTTCACTAAATTAACTAGCAAATTTTTCACAGTTACAGTAGTTCACATTCAGAGACCTTGAACATGTTTGCTTAGGGAACTATTCCTGCGTAGGATTTTCTGGCACAAATAAGGAGCTTTTATAAACCAAAGGTTACATATAAAGGGGTGGCAAAAGAGTTAAGCTACACAACTCGAGGGCCTCTTCTAGACAAACGGTTTTGGAAAGATCAAAATAATCAACTGTTCGCTAAGCTTTCAGCAAGAGGCTTGTTAACCAGCCACACCCCATCTAATTCATGCTTTTTATGTCCAAGGTTAGACAACGGCAGTTACAAGATTATTTTTTCCACTCCTTTACTACCAAAACCATACCACTCATCACGTAAAAGCACAATATTTGAAATACGTAGAAGTTCAAGGAGAAGTTTCTTGTCTGTGAGTGCTTTCTCTAATCCCATGTAGCACTACGCAGAACACATCACTAAAACACACCTTTACGCCCTGCCTTTGGCACAAACCTGACAAAGTAACTTAAAATAACTGAGCAGTAGAAGTCTCATACTCTCACCTCAGAATTGAGACCAAAGCAACATGAAATTTGCCTCTCTCCAAATGGTTTGCGTTTCTTAGAATACAGTCACTTTTAACAGCTCACAGTATCCAGCCTCCTGGCAGAACAAGATCTCCCCTTGAACTGCTGCTGCCTGCCCTCATGGAGGGTTTTACTTTGCCTCTACAACCTGTAGTAGCTGGCCAACTGCTGGAGAATGCTGGCCCTGCTCTTCCAGCTCCTGCAGGCAAACACTCTTTTCTTCCTCTCCTAAGTCAGATTTATCGATCATGAAATCAGATATAAAGAGCTGTGCCAACTGCTTCCGTTTACTTACTTAAATAACTGAATTCATTTCTCAGCTCACCGAACTGATTTTCCTTGCGGCTGTATGACAGCCAGACCCACCACAAGGCATCTGGGTGCTCACCACTGCTGGAAGCTGCCCAGTGCCACATTTTGGTAGCTCAGTGTGGGATCTATAATAATGGTTTTGTGATGGAAAAAAAACACAGCACTGATTCAGGAGTCTTATAGGGACTGGGAACCCTAACAGTGGTGATATTCACTAAAACTCTCATCTTGGAATCACTCAACAGCACAGTGCTCTGAGTGTAGAACAGGCTTGTCTTCTCACACCGAAGTGAGGAGGGTGAAAAATCACCATACTTGTACAGCAGCTGTAAGCAAAAATCCCCCTCTCCCTACCCAAAAAAAACAACTCAACACAGCTCCTCAGTCGCTCTAAAACAGATATCTGTTACAGTGCATTACACACCAAAAAAAAAAAAAGCCAAATCATTGACTAATAGGAAAAGTAGGTTAAAGAATATGAAGATGACCAATGCCTGGCATACACAAGAAAAAAATATTTTCAGATGAGGTTTAAAATGGAGACAGTAACAAGTGTCTTCCCATTTGGGGGAAGGTTGTAACAAAAGCAGCTACACCACGTATGACATTAAAAGCAGCTGGCACTATGTAAATAAGCAAGATACAAAATAAGGTGTAGCACATGGCAGAACAAGTTTATGAATACTACAGGAGGATTCTGTGGCCTTAAGAATGGGTTTTCATGGCAGGTGTTACACAGTAACTCCATTTTGTCACTGCTGTATTGCAAGGGCAGAGATGTGCATGCATGTTAGAAAACCAAACTCCTTCGTGGCCTAGACCACTACAGATCAGTTTAGGTGCATCTGGTGGGCAACTGTGTGAAGCTGCTACCAGGTCGTATTAATAAAGAAGAGACAGAAGTTCAGAAAGTGCCACAGTGTGGGGAGGGGGCATTCCTGCCTCCTACACACCAAAACAGGATTAAAGAGCCCTCCAGAAGATGCCTTCATAATGTAATCAGCCTCTGCCAGCTCTTTGGTAACTATTCAGTAGGTAGGGAAAAAGTTGCAGAAGGACTCTCGGCTCTTGCCTTTACTGAAGATGTGTTTTCCGACACAACCTGGGGGGAAAAATAACATGCATAAAGCTAATAGCAAAAGAGGTCTAGGAGCAGCAGTAGAAAGCTTAAATTAATAATCTGTTGGGGCACCAAATCCATACAGCAAGGCATTTAACTGCATTGTTAAGTCCATAATGCTACCAAGGAGGACTGGAGCGTAGCTACTTTCCAATTTCAGTGACCCAAAATTAGAAAGTTACATGCCTGTAGTACACACTGCTTTACAGAACCAGATATGCACACAAAGGCAGTACATTACTAGAGAACTCAGAAGCTAGAGATAGAAATAAAAATAACTTAAGCGATTAGTAATACTTAAGTGTCTTACACTCCGAGAGTGGAAAAAAAACCACTAATATTTGGGAAACTGCTGTCAAAAAAAAAAAAACTTTTCTAATTAATCAATAATTAGCTTCATGGTTGCTGTCATATAGCCAGCTGAAATATCCTATACCTATTTTTTCTTCCTCCTTAAAAGCCCTCTTAGGATACCTGGAAACTTGCCAGATACACAGTTTTCTAGCAATAAAGGACGACAAAGGTTTCCTCCCGATCGTTGTGCAGACTGCTGCTTGCTGAAAGAAAGTTACGCACACACCATGGAAAATTCATATGCAATACGAGATTCTGTTTGGCCCTAGTAATGTTTTGAAACTGTACTTGCTGAAGCCCTTATACCATGCTATTAATATTTATCATCCCTTGCTTTTAGTAAGAGGTACTTTGCCAACTTCGTACGTACAGAAGCAGCCTTCAAAACCACACCATGTGAAAGTAACGTCTTTTGAGATTAGATTACATAGAGGCATGCATGCCCTTGCAAACCATTCTATCACTATCTCAAAGTACTCAACATATGCAAAGACTCTTCCAAGAATAAACCATTAGCAACCACAAATATCATACATGAGAAAGCGTATCATTTATAGCCTTTGTTTAGAAAAGCACAAAGCATCATTTTAATGCAACCGTTTGTGATGCCAATGGCAAATGCTGTCATAAGATACTTTTGCCTTAGGCCAAGTAAAAGCAAATTTTTTAAAAAAATAGTAAGTTAAATTAAGTTACTAAATTGATTCCGAGTTACTACTGCCTTTTCCTTGCTAAAAATAAAGCCTGTAGGGCATAGGTTTCCAGTAATTATAGATCTACCATGTCAGTTTAAGGCATAAGTGAGAGAAAACTATCAGCTGTTGAAGCAAACCTTGTTCCCAATTCAGTTGATCTTTTCATTTATAAACTGTTTACAAAGTAAGACAGATCAAAGAAAGAAAGGTGGGACTGTTTACAGTCAGTCAACTTCCCCTTCTGAGGCCCATAAAGCGGCTGACACTATCTCAGCAAGCTTTCCTCTGCAGTTTACCATTGATTTCACGTGAAACTTCACATACAGTAATGCCACAGTTGCCCCAAAACAGCTGACATAAGAGAGTCAAAGCAAAATTTAAGACTCACTTCTAACAAGTAACTTCTTTTTTTCTTCTCAGTAAAGAAACAGAACTGAGATGGAAAGAAGAAACAGCACATACAACAACCCCATCAGCCTTCCAAACTTTCCCCAGCATAAAAATCAAACCCCTTTCAACTGCTGCAGACCAGACAAGGCTTTCAAACGCTCTTTTGGGCAGCAGAATCCAGCTAGGATTCCTCCTTTGGATTTTCAGATGTCTTTCTTTTAGTCCAGGAAAACAGAATGAATCTCTTCTTACTGCAGACAAACAAGTATCCAAAAATTGCCCACACCTTACTCATCTGCCTTCCCAAACATCCGCCTTCAGTCAGTACAGTACACTTTCTGAATCTTAAATGTCAACACGTTTCATAAGAAACTATTTTTAAAAAAACATCAATCCTAAATTACATGAAATGAAGGAAAACAGTCAAGTTTGCAAGGATTAAGTTGTCAACCTCAAGAGCAGCATGCATCAGTTATCATCTAGTGGACTGGCACAAATATGACGCACCGAACATGAAATGTAAAGGAAACTTTCCACTGTCATCTGTACAAACTCTTCTCGCCATGCAGCTCGCCTAACCTTACACAGTCACATACCCTGACAGAACAGAGGGGCTCTACTGACGAACAGCATTACTGAAAAACTACTTACAAATAGCTGTAGATGTACATACCATGATTAACAGAATGTGTGAGTTTTTTTTGTGTTTTCTTTTTAACTTTATAACCTGTCATGTGAATGAAAGGGAGAGAATACACTATTTCTTCTTAAAGGGAAAAAGCACATACTTAATTGTCAAGACTTAAAAATGTAAACTGATAACTACTTTAAATAATAGTGAATTTAATCAGAAATTATGACAATATGCAGAAGTGCATAAACCAGAATGATTGCACATCTTGTTCTTACAATGGTTTAATAAGTGTAAAATATTAACACACCACCTAAGACTTCCTCAAACGTTGCATTTCACTACAAGAAATCTAGCAACTACTTCAACTCACATTTTGTCCCCTTCCTTCTCTTAGCTGAGTACACAGGAAACAGAGCTTTGCCTAGTCTTCTAAAAGAAGAGAGATTTCCTTCAGGTTTTATGTCAGCTTTAACTAGTACCTGTTTAAATAACAGTCCCTACCAATGTGTGTATGCCTGAGATAGCTCTGTGCTGAGTTCAAAGCAGAATCACAAAAAAACAAAAGTTACCATACTACAGAGCCTAGCGAACAAGTCAATTGGATGCATCCTAATGTGTGCAAGTGAACCCCTTTTTTATTATGGGCACAAGAGGAAAATGGAAAATTCAGTGATCTCCTCGTAAAATTTACATAAAATAATTCAGAGGCCTTTAAAGCTTTATAGCTTAGGAAAATTCCACCCCATGGATTTTAGTTTCCAGGGAACTGTAAAGTAGTAAACCCTGTTACACACTGCAATGCAGGTAAATGACAGTGATAACGATGATCCACACAGGAGCAGAGCAATAGCTCATAGCTATAACATTAAACTTCCCTGCTTCACTGCAGAAATCTGGGGCGGTTACAGCTTTATCACTGAAATTACAAGGAAATACGTCCATGACCATTTTACCTCAGGGACAAAAAAAAAAAAAAACCCCTATCGACTTTTTTTTTTTTTTTCTGTGGGGGGGGGGTAGGAGGGACAGGACAAATGACAGGGGGTGTCAAAAGGAGCAATCAATACACTATTTCAAGAACCATCCAGATAAACTTCCCTGCTATGCTTGTACAGAATTATTCATAAAGCCACTGCTGGCAACTTTCAAATTCAGACGAGCTGCCTCTAAATAACACACATACGCACACACATACCCACTCTCCCAATCTGATAGCACACTCCTGTGATTGCACAAGCACTTTTTCTTTCCGGATTAAGCCAGTTACTACACTTAAGCAACTCTAATGACATAGAAAATGTCTTCCACGACACAGAACTGTTTCTAGTACTACTTCTCCCCCAGATCTTTCCTTAGCTAATGAGCCCAAGACAGCAGACACTGAGGCAGCTGCAAAAGTGCAGCTCGAACACTCTCCCCGTTATGAAGCTTGGCAGCTGCCCGTTACATACCGGCTGCATTTTCCTCCCCGGATGAGCTCCTTCCATGCTAAGGCGTGAACCAGCGACTGTCCTTGCGGGAGAGGCCGGGAGGAGCCGAGGAAGCTGCTCCCCAGCCCTGCAGCCAATGGCCACCTCGCCAGCCTCTCATCCCCCGGGCCGCCGGCCGCGGGTCGCAGGGCTGCGTGCCTTCCACTCCTCCTGGAGAAGGCCAAAAAAGGAACTCACGCGCGGCTCCAGACTTCGCTTTTTCTGCATCAATGGCAGCTAAGGACAAGCTCCAAGGTTAGGCGTTTGCACTGCTCCAAGACTTCATTAGCACCATGAAATGAAAGCGCTCGGGCCTCGCTTCCCAGAATGGAGAGGCTCCCACATCAAAACATCTGCTAAGCGTGTTTATAGCCCCAATATCAACCTCTCTCTGAGTACTCATTCCAAAGCAGCTTTTTTGACATAAGCCATATATCCTCATTCTGCAAAATAAACTACGGATTACTAAAAAAATCCTCTCGCCTTTTTTTTTTTTTTTTTTCTTTCTTTCTTTCTTTCTAAGGGGTAAAAAAGACATGCTGCTAGCAGTGATTGATTTCCTATCTTTTTTTTCCAGAACAGCATGGCCCTCTGGTTCAGGTATGATGAGTAGTGACACTTTATCTTTTCTTAAACCAGCTTCAGAAAAATGCACCCTCCACTCCAGCAGACCAAATTAAGAGCTTTACTTCACTCTACCCCTCTTCATCACTGACATACCTTAAGATCTGTGTTCCATCACACAACATGTAGGCAAATGGGCTCCCAAGGGCATTACCAATAACCCCACCTTCACTTCACACCACCACACTTCTTATTTCTCCCCCACCTCTTCATTCCTGCTTCTCGTCTGACAAGCAGTCTAGGAACGAAGCCGGACTGGTGCGCCCCAACCAACCAAAGACTAACTTGGTCAGGACAAAACAAAGAGCATACTGTTCATAAATTTGGGGTGCATGTCACCAGTGAAATAAGTATTGTGCATCTGTGGAGGTATTTATCACCTGGTAAGTCCAGAAATCAGATGAGCACAGTCAGTTCTCCTCACTTTCTCCACCCAGAAAATTCTCTAACCACAGACTAATAAAAATCTTCTCAGACAATACTGACAAGAGTCTAAAAGCAGTTTGTTCCCATTTCTGTAAATAGATGTTCACTCCAACAGGTATGTGTGAATCTTTTCCCTTCCAAGCTATCAGTGACCCCCTCTGCCGCTAAGTGTAAATGACTAAAACTAAATGATTCATACAGGGAGAATCAGGTTACACAAAACTAGCAGGTATCTAGCAGGTATCCTAGCTGCTAGTTCTCTCTTCTCAGCTGAGCATCCTCAGCCAGACCTATTCTGTTCCTGATGCACAACTGACTTACCCAGATCTTCAGCTCCAACACTGAAATGGCTATGCTGAATTATAGTTGGGGTGGCACATTTTAAAGCAGCCTTCCTTAGCAAAAAACACTACAAGTATTTTCATTTCTACAGAGAGCAAAAAGTAGGTCTGATGGTGGGCAGGTGTCTATCTATTCCTTTGGGACAGCATACGGTTGGGGCAGGGGAAGCACTTTTTTTTTTTTTTTTTTTTTAAGAAAAAATACTTGCTTGATTTAGAAAGATTAAAAAAAAAATCACTGAAGCAGTTTATTGAAATGTTTTTCTAGTCCGTAGTCAAACAACTCCTAGTTGAGAGTCACTCAGTCTTGGAACAAAACACCCAGAAGCTTTTTCCATTCAAAAAAAAAATAGAAAGAAAACAAAGAACATGTGCATGTAGAGCCACACTTGAAGTCCAGCATTATAAAAAATAAACAAGTCTTTTTCAGACAGATTCAGATTTTCAATTTTTTAAGACTCACACCAAAATATCTTGTGGATAAAAGTCCTGTATTACTTAAGTAAATACCAGGGGAAAGTTTCAGTTCAGCTGGAGAATAACACAGTAACTTAAAACTGCAACTGTCTCAACATGCTTAACTACTCTAAAACAAATTGTAGACAAATACACTTAGAATTACCATGTCCTTGAACATGTTCAGTGACAACGCTGTGAGAACTCAGAGCAAAACTATTTGTACTGCAGCAATATTTCACCAAACACTTAATGTTCCAAAAGGACCCTTACAAAGTATGAGAGCTTTTAAAAATAAAAACAACAAAAATTTATAGAAACAAGTAGTTATCATCAAACAGACATTTTGTCCATCAGTCTTTTCCTTCCTTATTCTCACCTTAATACCTCTGCAAGTTGCACTTATTTCAGCTTATCTCCAACCATAAAAGTACTCTTTTTTGAAAGACAAGTCAAAAAATATAATTGTGTATATTTGTATAACGTATGTATGCATATACTTTTCTCCAGAAAGAAAACAGATTTTGTCTGAGCTTCTAGCTCTCTGCAGAAGATTTAGTCTTTTCACAAGCGATGTGCAGTCCATGATTTCCTCATAGGCAGTGCAGGCTTCCATTATAGATTCCTTCAAAATCAACTAAGATGGACTAATTCTTCAGCCTCTGTTAACCACATGGTAGAAAGCAGAACACCTTACAATGTATTAGAAGAGCAATTTCCACGTCACTTATTATGACTAGCTTCAGAATATGCCTTATTGCATCTTACAGCAACACTACCACCACCACAGCAGCAAAAGAAAACAAAAGTACATACTAAAATACTTAACCACGAGATAGTAAAACTCTACCTCCCAAGGAGGCTTTTTTTTTGGATAGGGAAGCATTAAAAGAGGAGGCAGTAAGCTGGGGGATGTAGATGACGTGAGCAAATTCTAAGACAAACTGATGTTGGTATATCGAATAACAAATACCATCAACTACCATGGCTTTGTTCAGCTTCTTTATTAAATGGGAACCTATCAAAAGGAACACATATTAAACAGGAACAGCTTCCTATGAGTTTTCTGTAGCACAAATGAAATACAAACTACTCCTCTACGCATTCTCTCAGCAAGGGAACACAGAATCCTTGGTAGGCAGTGGCTCATCATTTAATGAAATAAACTCCTCCATAAGAATAAGGGCTTGTCTTCCTGCAAGTGTTTTTCAGAACACAATTTCCACCTAACAGCTAGTTCCCAAGAGGTGCATCTGCTCAGCACGCTTCAGCTTGCTTCAGCTGGTATCAGCACGTACGCACAGTCCCCAGTGTTTACAAAAACAGAAGTATTCAGTGCTGATATTCTCTGGTGTGCTGCCCCACTAGTGAACTCCAGAATTTCTCAGGCTGCCACAAACCACTGGGATTAGGAGAGCACGAGGCAGACTGCGGGCTGAACTCTTGTGGCATTACACAATTGCACATCATTTTGAGAGATGCAAACTTGTTATCTACAGAGGATACTGCTGAAGGCTGTAATTTGAATAGTCATCAACAAGTTGCATAGACTACTTTGGAAATCATCCTGCAGTCCTGATTTGCATACATAATGAAGCTGAAAGAAATTTACATATCAAATTTTAGAGTACCTTATTTCTGGACTCAAAACCACCCTCCTGTAGAGACAGATGGAAGAAAGTCACCGTGTTCAAACAGAACACTACCAACAATTTCACTTCCGCATGTATGAGCATGTGGTCACCATGAAAGCAGCACTGAGCTAAGCCAGGGCTTTGGGGAGTGAGGTTTTATTTTTGAGCAAAAGGAGGGGGATACTTTTCAAATCCAAAGCTACTCACTTTACTGATACAACACATCCCTCACCAGGTGCTTTTCCATAGATTCATTTCCAGGCATTTTGGCAGCACTTTTGACAATTTTTTTTTTTTTTTTTCCTTTATCTTAGCCTTAAATTGCCACCCAAGTCTACAAGAGCTATAAACTAGAGCTGTTTCAACACTGTTAGGACAATCTAACCAAGGTCAAATGTTTAAGTGTTCTAAAGTCACTTGTACAAACATCAAGCATTCATCTCCTAGACTAAGAGATGGGACTGAAGTGAACAGCCGATGAGTCCAGATATGAAGCTCCATAACATGGGACGGGTTAACTTAATCTGGTTTGTATGGAGATTCTTTGAAATGTGTGCATACAAACGTCTTACCCTGACAGTAGATCCTCAGGCAGGAAAACAAACAAACAAAAAAAGGGTCAAGTTACCCAGTTAGAACACTCTCCAAATACAATCATATCAAACTACACCCACATAGGACAGTTCCTAACAATTACTTTCAATTAATGTTGTAAAATTTGAGGAGTGACTGTTCACCTCCATGTCTTTTTTCCCCGTAGGGAAGTAGATCACAAATCTCGCCAATCCACATGAATTTGAGGCCTAACTCTTTACCTTCAGCTCTCCGTTTCTTGAATTCTCCTTTTTTCATACAATTGCACACCAAATGAATATATTTGTAATAATTTACTGACAACACTTTTACAGTGATGAAAACAGATTACCTACAAATCAAAGCTCAGCAAACTGTAACGGGAAGGTAAGGCAATGTATCCAACGTGCACAGCAGGACCAATAAAGCGGGCGGTAGCAGTACTGCATATGCTCAGCCCACACCATTTCTCCTTAAAAATGAGGAGAGCAGAAAGGAAGTGAAATTCTAGCCCTGCTCATGACCACTGCAACATGAACGAGGGTGGAATTGCATCATTTTTAGCATTAAGTGGTATATCATACAGCATCCACATGGTGTCAGCCGCAGATTTTAATATAAAATACATTCCACAAATCATATCTCTCAGATATGCCGAGGACTTCAGGTCATCCAAAATCTCCATTTATCATGAATACCAGTCAGACTACTCCCACTGTTACATGCTGAGTGTCAACTGGTTAGCAATGTATTAGCAAGTCTCCACCATGCCAGTAACCTAAACAGAAGTCCTAGCAATCCAGGTGTATTTTATTAACAAGGCAGAGAGTAAGAGAAAGCTGCAATTCCCTTTCCTGCAATAGGACTGGCAGTCATCTGAACCAAGAATGCTCCAGGTCAGGGAACAGATCCAGCAGAAAATCAGTCCTAACAGCATTTTGCTGCTCCAGCTGAGAAGCAACCAGCTACCAAGTGTACATCATTTAAAGCTATGTAGTTGAGTGTGTGTTTTTCTCTTTAAGAATAAAACAGAAAGCATCTCATTTTCTGATGTACTATGAAATGTAATGTTTTTGCTGTGCCTGACTATGAAGTTCTGGGAGAAGAAGCCAGTTCAAAGTAAGATGTTGATTCTAACACAACAGATGTGTATGCCTCTGTAAAACAGTGTACGTTTTATAAGGGGGGCTCAACTGGCAATATGTAAGGGAGAAAAGTTTAGATCTCTCTGGCAGAGATCTAAAATACAGCTAAGAAAGAAAACCTACCTCTTTTCCTCTTTTAAATCTACTGCATCCTTCATGTCAAGAACAATTACAACATTTAATACTTTATTGCAATAATTTTCTTTTACATGGGTATACAAAAAAAAAAGGATCTACAAAATAGTAGTTCTAAGACAGACACGCTCATCACTCTTCTGAAGAAAAAAATTAATGCTGTAGGACTGTTAGGGAAAACCCATGACTTGAGGGGCTATTTAATAAAAATGGTTTAACGCATCCAACATGTGGCAGGCAAATTATTTGTTATCTGATTTGTTTAACAAATACTTAGAACTCTCTAATTCGAAGAACATTATCATTTAAACCGAGTTTGCATGGGAGTTCTAACCAGTCCGCAACTACCAGAAAGGGTGCTTTCTGAAAAAGTTACCCAAAAAAATTAAAGGAGACCTTTTAATCCATTTTGGAATAAGCAAAGAAGCTTTCTGTCTTGTTAATACAGCAGTAAGCCCACAGCTTAATCTGTATGCAACCATCCAGAGACACAAATACGAGCTTCAAGGAAAGGCTGATTTCAAGTTAATTTAGAGGATGGAACAGAATTTACTTAGGCTTTTGGCTTTTATGCTGACTTCCAGAAGACAGACGATGACCTAGTCTTGTATAGGGTCTACCCATAAAAGTTTTACCACCATAATTTTCTTACACAGCAAACTTGAACTTAGAGAGTAAGTTTGCAACAGACCCATGCTTTCTGAGATGCAAACATGGCAATTCTGATCAAGCCCTGGGAACCCTGAAGCTGGCTTCAATATATCAATCATGCCCTTAGGTGCAAACTCTCCTCCTGCTCTCTCTGCCAGAACTGGAAAGGAGATTCAACAGTTTTAAAACATCCTTATGAACATAAGTGACCCCATTAAAAATCAGAAAACTAAAACAGACGGTAAACCAAACGTTAAAAGAAATACATAAAATAAATCACCCAGACTGGAAACCTAAAAGAAAAGACTGTTCCCAGAAACATGTATCAAATATGCTATACCTTCCTGTACTTTACCCAGACATTTGTAATTTGGGATATTAAAACTAATTGGGAAGTTTTAGGTATTGGAGAAAAAAATGAAAGGGTTTAATCTAGACAGGGGCAACTACACGTCTGAAGTTTATAGAAATTTCATTTGGCTGAGACAAGAGTAGAGAAACTAAAAACTGCATGGCATTTCTAATAATTCTGACATGAAGTCGCCCAAATAAGTATTTCTTTCTGACATCATCAAATCTGTAGGGAAGACACCCATCTACACAGCAGACAAGATTTGCTTTTACTGTGACGTGGAGATGAGATCAACTACAGTTTAAAGACTTGTGGATATGTTTCTGCAATCGGGTATCTTAATCACATATGCACAAATATAACTTTAACCCATTTTGGAGGGGGGGAGGATGGGTTAGGGGGAACAGGGATACCTTCATTACAACGTTTACTGAATGTGATACGAAAAGAAACAAAACATGAGATACATGAATTTGAATATACCTGTCCTCTAGGCAACTCCCCGTGTTTTTAATGATAATTTTTTAATTTGCATAGATTATAATCATATTATTAAAATAACCACCACCACTCCCTCGTAATTTTTATTTAATATATATGGCATTATGTTGTTTAAGTCAGGGTACACTTAAATTAACCAATCCACCAAATTCTTTGCTGTTATTCATGTACTTCACAGAATTGACCGCAGAAAAACTCAACTTCAGTAAATCAGGCTGGGAAAGTATCACAGAACAGCATATTGTAAAAATTTCTGATGTACAGAGTAAACAATCAAACAAGCTTATACAGCATGCTAGACTTAATGAAATGAGATTGTGTCTTAATGATGACAGGGCACTCATCTTTAGTAGAAAATGGTACCTTCTTACTCAAATTGAAATCGCCTTTGAATAAGATTGACCACACCTCGAGTACTGTGTTCAGTTTTGGGCCCCTCACTACAAGAAGGACATGGAGGTGCTTGAGCCAGTCCAGAGAAGGGCTACGAAGCTGGTGAAGGGTCTGGAGAACAAGTCTTACGAGGAGCGGCTGAGGGAGCTGGGACTATTTAGCCTGGAGAAGAGGAGGCTCAGGGGCGACCTTATTGCTCTCTACAGGTACCTGAAAGGAGGCTGTAGCGAGGTGGGGGTTGGTCTGTTCTCCCACGTGCCTGGTGACAGGACGAGGGGGAATGGGCTTAAGTTGCGCCAGGGGAATTTTAGGTTGGATCTTAGGAAGAACTTCTTTACCGAAAGGGTTGTTAGGCGCTGGAACAGGCTGCCCAGGGAAGTGGTTGAGTCACCATCCCTGGAGGTCTTGAAAAGTCATTTAGTTGTAGAGCTTCGGGATATGGTTTAGTGGAAGACTTGCTAGCGTTAGGTCAGAGGTTGAACTTGGTGATTTTGTAGGTCTCTTCCAACCTAGACTATTCTGGGATTCTGTGAAGATTAGGTATTTGGAGCAAAAAGACATCACAGCCTTTGGTGATCTCAATATTAATTTCAGAGCTATTGACTGGGATGTAATTGATTTAAATAAATACAATGCTTCGTAATCTGATTTTAACAACATTTCACAGACTTCCTCCAAACCAGGTTTCTGAAATACCTATCTTGGGAATTCCATTCACGTTTTCATTGTTAAGCATCAAAAATTAATGCTAGCAGAAGTATTTTTAAGAAAAAAAAAAAAAAGATCATGAAGCAAAATTATTCATGCATAATGAGACAAATAGAGATTTTAAAGTATTTACAGCCATATCAACTCTCTACAAAAGCTGTTCTTATCTAAGGTCTCTGTGCATTGCCATGGACTCAAAGAAAGGGTAAGGCACCTCCTTCTCTCTGGGACAGAGCAACAGTGCCAAAAAGCAGCTCTCCTGCCAAGGGAAGACTGAAGTGCAGCTCAGTCTAGAATTACAATACTTGTACCAGGACACTAGGGGGAACTTGAAAGCACTCCACTTGAAAAATCACTTGTGTATGCTGATGCTGCCATTTACCCCAAATTTTCACTCATGCTTAAGTTGCTTTTACTGGAAGTTTATGAAACTACAGGAAAAAAAAGTCATCAAGACTTCTAAAGAAAACAAAAAACAAAAGCTGAATGAAGACTTTTTATTTTTTTCCAGACAGAGGCTGTAACTTCCACATGGGTAATATAAAGTCAGGCACTGTAACTGGGAGAAAACACAGGATTCCAATAACTTCAAAAAGGAAACTACTATGCAATATTACAGAGCTATCATCACGCTCTCTATTCTTCCAGCCTTTTCTATTGAAGGAAATCATCAAACTGCATGCTCAAATGTAGGCGTATTAAAGAAGCATGTTTAACAAAAAGCAATTGAAAAAGACTGCAAAGCATATTTACACTCACTGATTAGGAAATGAAACCCCATTTTTGCCTGACTCCATAAAGTAACTGGATTTTTGATAGCATGTAATGTCATTAGCAACTTGTAGACATTCATACACACATGTGCTTTCCTAATCAGCATCATCAGTAACACGTTCAACAATAGAGGTATTGGTACCACAATAGCAAGCTTTCAGAACCACTGTGTCAGCAGGCTTCACCTCTAGTCTGGGTCTTAGTTTGAATTTAGAAGATAAGCCTGCATGTCTAAAAGCTCTGAAAGAATTAAGTAGCATTAAGAGACAAAGATAGATGTGCAGGTTTGAAAGATGCCATTAGCAGCATTCACAGACTAACGGTTTATAACCAGAAGAATACAATAAGAAAGAGGGTGGTGGAATAGTGTTCATCAGTTTCCTGAAACTCAACCCTTTCCTTTACATTATCTTTTTCCTACTTTTATAGATCTACATCCTTACTGACATTTTAAAATAGTACTGTATTTCATAGTTAAGCCTTCTCAAAGAAAAAATAAGCAGTTATTTGCCTATTTTCTAGGTGCTGTGAACTTAACTCTGACCTTTTTCACTAATGCTCATCAATACAACTGTCAAACTGCATATTAATAGAAAGCACAAACATATAGGGAACACATCTGTGCTTACACCACTAAAAACTGAGCATCCTTCATGTTCTTTATCCATCCTAAGCACTGACTCAAATACACTCTCTCGATCACAAAATCTTGGTGATGAAGATAGTGAATCAAAAGCAATAAGCATGCAACATTTTAAAAAAATAAGTTTTTATTGGAAGTTTATGAAACTACAGAATAAAATTATATTCCTGTTTTACAGAAAACAATGCTGATTCTTAGAATTTCCCATAGAAGAGATCAGACCCAGAAGCCTCTCCTTATGATCATGTGTAATTCTGTTACTCTCAAATAACATTCTGACAAACAAGCACTCTCAAGTGTCTGTATTGTTCAGCCCATCAAGGGCTTCACAGTAAGGTTATTAAAAAGCCACTGAAGGAGGGCAGCAATCAGCAGAGTTACAATTTTTAACAGCATGATACTAACTGATGATCTAAGAACATAATTCTCCCATCTTATACCCACTTTTCAATCAGGGACCACTTTACAAATGCATCATGAGCAGGCCTTGAAGTACAGGTTCCCTACTGCAGTAACAAACAAAAAACCCACATCAGTAAGCATTTAAAACCATATGCTTCACACAGCCTTCAGCTGCAAAGGAAGACAAACTGCACTATGCTCTGGACTTCTCTGTTCTGCTGTAGCTGTGCTGGGCGGCACGTTCTGCAAAGAAAACCCTTGTTTGTTGCTCTGTCCCTCATGTGGGATCCCGGTTACAGGACCACATCCAATTATTCAGTTTCAAGCAAATAATTCTGGCACTGTTTCATTACATTGAGTCTCTTAACAACTGTGAAAAAATACATTATCCCCATTAATTAAGCTTCTGTCAAACTACTTGCTGCTAATATGTTTAATACATTAACTTACGTGATCAGTGGGGAACACTAACGAAGAACAACAGCTTTCCCATCTATGAAGAGTTCCATGATCAACTGCACCAAGAGCTCTGCTGCTTTAGCACTACGCAAGCTCTTTTAGAGTGTAACTTTTTGACTTCCAACAAACAATTTGATTTTGGCTTTGAATTTTCTATGATTTTGATTGGTTTAGAATTTTCAACCTATCAGATATCATATAGAGCACATAACTTCTTTGAAACTTTTATCCACACTGGTGACACAAATTTAGAGCTTCACCACTGATGACTGTTTCAAAGCATGATCACTATGCATACTAACGTCAAACAGCATTATTTTTGTAAGTTCTTCCATTTTGGGAACTCCTACTAAGAAGATTCCTTTCTTGGGACCTAAGCAGTTTAGAAACACATTCCTCAGTAGCACACATAGCACAAGCCATGGAAAACCAAATTTTAAAAAGTTTACATCCAGAGGATAATTCAGTTTTCATTACTACATGCCTAAAATCAGTACACCAGAAAGCTAGTTACTAAAGAAACAAGGGAATCACTTCACTCAGACCTTAGCAATTTATGCCAAAGTATATTTTTAGGTATATACGAAGCAATATATAACACAGAAGTAGAATTGCAAGCACTTTTTCCCACTTTAGCAGACAGGCAGTTGTCTACAGCCACCAAGAGAAACTTGTCTCCAGCTCTGCAGCACCAGTCAGTCATTGCCGGTCCTTGCAGGTACACAGAGAAAACATGCCAATTTTTCAGAGTCTCAGAACATGTTTTTTAGGGGAGGCATCTCATGGGAATCCTTCCACTTCAGTGCATACAGACTCACTGCTCACACAGAACAGCGCGCTCAGTGACAATCCAATTCCTTTGAGGCCATCTGTCAATAGATGAAGTCATGGATAAAAGCCAAAGTTCATTCTAACAAAGAAAAGCATCAGATATTTTATGGCAAAGCTGGAAACCAAAACAAACAGGGGAAAGGGAGAAGATGACCCTTGTCAAGGCATACCCAAAACTCATTTCTGTTCATAGCTGTTACGTATGAATTTCCCAAGGAATTCTTGAAAGGTTCCTTGGCCATGAGGGACTACAAAAGGACAGAAATAAGCTCCCCTTCACCCCACATCACTTTTCACAAACAGCCTCTTTCTTGAGGTTTATCTTATTGGTTCCCATATAAGCAATAGGAGGCTAAAAGTGGTTCCTTGATTCCTCTCCTCTCTTCCTCCCTGTTTTTCACCTCAGGAATAACAGTGGATTCCAAAGATGTTTATCAATGATCTGTTAGTGAAACATTAGACTCACTCAACACAATTGTTTTGTTTGATATACAGATCTAGAGGAGACCATTTCTCAAACTTAAGATTTTGTTCATTCTTTAATTTTAACAACCTTCATATATTATGACCACATTATGGAGAAACTATTTACATTCTTGTGCCACATCACCTGGTACAATTGATCCTCAGGGCTTGAAAACAAATAGCAGCAATGCAGAAGTCACAAGACAGAAGCCAGTGTATCACTTTGGAAGCATGCATTCTTTATTCTTAAAGTGAAAACTTGTGCACATTGTACACAAACAACACACTCCCTGAAACAAACACGCATGCAAATACAGCTATCCTTTCTGTCACTTCCAAAAGTACTCAGTTACGGTTACATATTTCAGTAAAAGCGAGCAAAGTTAACAAAGCAAAGTACTTTCCAAAATAAGCATATGCTGAACAGAAACTCTGGTTACATTTCTTTAAAATTTAAAATGCAAGAACCTTATATAGTATCAGCAGTTAGCGCAGGTAATGGACAGTAAGACTGATGCCAAGAAGATGATAACCGGCTGATGTTCTTCCTTTTTCTACAGTTATACATTGGCAGCTTTGAAAACTCAAGAGCTCCAGCAAAAAAATCAAAGTTTTTAATACTTTCCCTTGTGTTTACAATTTAACTTTCCAATAACTGTTTTGTACACTTCATTAATAAGCTGAAGCACGTCTCTCCATCCTATCATTATCTAACCATTTGCAATTCAACCAAATATTAATTACAAGAATATATGCCTGCTTAAATTCCCTTCTGGTATCTGACAATGGCAGGCAAGCCCAGCAATGCTAATAAGATCAAGCTGAACAAGGAAAGGATTGCTGCTACTCTTGGGTTTTATCACTTCCTTAAATGAGTCACAACAATTATCAGATGCTATCTGTTTGTTTCTATATAAACAGTTTTAAAATGCATGGCTGGTAGGGTGTAGTTGTTTGACAAACAGAAAATGAAGAAATTTACCATCAACAGTAACACCAGCTGCGGCTATTCACCAAGAAGTTTCTCACTTCCTTTTTTCGTACACTAAGTCTGTCTGGAAATATGCCTGACCTGTTAAAGAAATGCATACGCTTACACTTGAAATAAACATACACTTGCATAATGGTATAACCCCACAATAGTGAGGTACAAGCCAAATGGGGAAAAAAATGACGCAAAAAATACTAGCCCTAAAACAAGCAGTAGTTTAAATATAATCTTTCCAATAGCTTTCTCTTAATAGAAACAAAGAAGCAATAAATCTAGCACTAGTCTAAATAGTAATTCCACCTTATTGTTTCGCATAGTAATTAAAGATCTTGCAGTCAGTCTTTTGACTTCACCAGTTAGTCAGAGAATCCACAAAATGGTAAGCTACTCTTGATTTGATCCAGAGAAGCTAGTTTGTAACACTGCTGCCCAACAGCTTTATTCTATCATGTACACATTCATCATCTTCACATTAACAAAAAATGTCCACGTTCCTGCTGCTCTTTTTAACATTTTAGTAGCCTTTGGAGACTTTGTAAAGAAATCCTCCCATCTCAGTCTCAAAGCTGCTAGATAGCACCTCGCTGTAAAGATTAAATAAAGGGCAGGAGAGAAAGTAACACACCTACAAACCACAGCCTGGAAGATATTAGGAAGAATCGTTCTCAGAAGCTACAGTTCTGGCCAAGTGTAGCCAACATTTAGTTATGATAGCTTCAGTGTAGCCATATAATAAACAGGCAAAATACACATGAAAATTACCTAAATCACAAAAAAACTAGCAGTAGATTTTCCAACTGTAACAGGAGCAAGACAGACTGCTACAGAGTCTGTATGGAAAAGAGACTGAAGTATAAAATAGTGTTCATAGTAAATTAGGCTAGAAAAGCACAAGTTTTTGTGTTCCAGTTTACAACGGAGAAACCGAACATCCTGAAATGCCATGACCTGACAAACTGCCCTTAGCTTCACTGGGTTAATGCCACAATTGCATTAAAAAGTCAGGTGGACAAGAGAGCTTTCACCTGATTTCACAACAACAAGGACAACTTCACAAGGAAGCTGGAAATTTACAGTACTTCCTACCTAGTATTGTTAATTACACTCCCATTACTTTGTTTTTTAAAGGTTTCTAAACTCTACAGACTTTACGCATCTTAACATTTTAACTAGGGAGACTGAAACACAAAACTGACTTGCCCCAGAGACACCTGAAACAGACATCAGCACCTACAGCAGCATCCAGATCTTCCAGAAAACAGACCATGAGCTTTATTTTACCTATAAACAAACATGAAACTTGTTAACAATATATTAACTATTCAGTGAGCTTTCAGATAACAACCAAAGTCTAGTTCTCAGCTCATAAATGTACTGAGGAAGCTACTCGTTAATCAGAGCATTCTACCAAGAATAATTTGACAGCAGAGAAGTCAAAACACAGAAGTTTACAAGCAAAACACAGTTCTCCAGGATGAGCAGTAAGATTGCAAGCAGGTAATTCTGAGCAAGCATTATTGCAGCTGTAAGAAGACACAAAAATAAACTAAACCAGCACGCCTCAGGTATGAGTTTTTCTGGTCTGCTGCAATGTAAGAACTGAAATTATTTCTTAGAAGACAACGATTTAGTTTTGAAGGCTGGAATGATTCTGACCCAATTTCATTCCACAGCATCTCCTGAAATACACTATCAGGAACATCGTAATAATCTATCAGACTGTACAAATTTCTGTTGTGTTTGGCCCTTCAGTGTTGAGGATAAATTATGTAACAACATCAGCCAATACAATGGCATCAGTCAACAAAAAAAAAAAAAAAAAAAAAAAAAATTATTACCCACGAATTGCAAAAATAACAGTTGTTAAAAGTATGTTTACAAAACGGGAGTTGCTAAAAAAAATATTGACACAATGTGTCTATGAGAAATTAATTTCAACTAGAACATAATATTTACATAAACCTGCATGTTTTACAACTCTGTTGTGAGAAGAACTAGATAACAAGGTTTACTAGTTTAATAACATTGTCACAAGCACAGCACATCTCCCAGGGCTCAGCCAACAGATGTCAGCAGTTCACATAGCAAAGCTACAAAGGGCCTTGAAATGTTGTTCAAGACTGTTCAACAGCACTCCACATGGCAAAATCTTTACCACCAGATGAAACATTACCACCCCTCTCAGATCAGAGACCCAAACCCCAAGAACTCCTCAGGGAGGAGTTGTGCTGCTCCTCCCTGGCAATGGATGGCAGCAGCCTCATCCGTGGGAGGTGCTGATACCCTTGAGGTGCTGAGCAGCCAGGTGAAGGAACTGCAGGACAGCATGAACACACTGCACAACATCACAGAATACAAACAAGACGTCCTGGCAGGTCTGCAGCCTGCTGGATGTTTGGATCAAGGCTGTTTCGGAAAAAAATGTCAATGCTCATCCAGCCCTCAAACTATTACCCTTTCCTACTTATCCACAGGGACACCAGCAACACTTCCAAAAATAAAATCCTTACTGTTGAGTGAATCGAGTGACTACTGAGCACCACAGAAAGGTGGAAGAGGCCCAAGAGGTGTTCTCAGTCCCTCCAGCAAGAAGAGGGTCAATATCCAGTTAACAGCAGAGCAAATAACTTTACCACCAAACTCCCTAAGCTTGTGAATAGGGCTGTAATCTGGGCATGGGGAAGAAACACTTCCAAACTTAAGTGAAGACATGGAAAATCCAAAAGGGAGAAGGTGCTCTTGTCCCCTTATGAAAAAGGCATAACCAAGAGCCCATCTCACTCAGGTGCTTGCACTTACAGCATGGAAGGTAAAGAGACAGACTTTGAAGTCGGAGCTTCTTACAGAGTGAGGGTGCAACAGCTTGCATGGCTGGAGTGCTGCAATGGAGGGACGCAGGCTCTTGCGGAAAGCCAGGCTGGGAAGGTGAAGAGCACAGATTTCAATCAGATTTCAATGGGATGTCTGCCAACACACAGAGCTTTGCTTGAACAAATGACAAGGCAGTCAAGACCTTACAGGAAACGATCAGAGAAAAGGACTTGTCAGCATGTTGACATTGTGCTAGGTGCCCAGTACAGATCTCTTCATCAAGAAGAAGAATGAGAAGAATCCTTAATCTGAAAGCTGAAGAAAGCTCCATGATTGTGGGCACTGGCACACATCAAGACCTAGACCCATGGTAGCATCTGCTAGTAGAGCACAGTCAGGCACAGCACTCCAGCAGATTTCTCAAGTGTGCTGAAGACGATTTAGTGATGTGAGTCAACCGGTGAAGATACTCTGCTGTACTTGTTCACAAACACGGAAGAAACAGACAGGGATGTGAAAGTCAGAAACTGGCTTGGCTGCAGCAACCACAAAGTTGTGGAGTTTCAAGTCCTGAGAGAAGCAAGGAAGACAAATAGTACAGTACACAGCACAAGACTCAGTACATGCAGTTCTAACGCGGGACTTCACGAGAGCAGAATGCAGCCTGTTCAGGACTCTTCTTGGTACAATCTCAAGGAATGCTACCATGGAGGGTAAAGGGTAAAAGCCTGGGAGAAGCGGCTGATCTTCAAGGACAACCTCGGCAAAGCACAGATCAGCTCATTCCTCCATGCATGAAGTCATGCAGGCCTGACAATGGGACAGCGTGCATGAAAAGGCAACCTGCAACTAAGCTCAAATGTGAAAACAGAGCACATGAAAGGTGGAAGCAGGGGTAGGAGGAACATGCAGGCGTTATCTGAGTGTACCGGAGTAGAAACAGACAAGCCACAACTCATCTGAAACTAGCTACTGTTGTTCAGCAGTAGAAATGAGCAACAGATGTGGAGGGCAGTAAGAAGGGGAGAAAACTTTTTTTTTTAACTGAAGTTAAACAACAGGGGCAGAAAACAAGTCTGTACAAAAAGGCACCAAGGTGTATCTGCTATACATCCTTTTCTTACACACGCAAGAGCATCTGATGAATCAGGGCTTCAAAATGTGAACTCAGTCTGATCGGTTAGCAATAAACATGATTTATTAGCTGTAGTAGCTTATTCATAACCTTGTCTGAAAGGAAGAACTCAGAAGTGCTTCAGCTTCGCATGACTTCTGGGATCCAGAACACAGCAGTCTCAATCTCTTGACAAGGCAACAGAATTTTTGCACTCGGAAACTATCACACTCCAGAAACAAACACCAAGTGAGATTCCACTACAATCTCTCACAAATACAGGTTTGCTTTAACCTTTTCCTGTTCTTTGGTAATAAACACATACCATCAAGACAGCCTGATTAGTGATTCTCAAGTCTAATGATAATTCTACTCTGCTAATGGAATAGTTGCGGTGTTCAGAAGTGGTAGTTTTGCTGAAACAAAATCTTAGGTTTCTCTAGCAAGGAATAACTGACACTGTTATCCTTACCATAACCTAGGTATTTACAGTCACTTAGCGGTCTCTCTCCATCCAAAAATAGATCCAAATCAAGACACAGCCAGAATATATTTACTATATTTCCATTAGTCATGGAAAATACAAAGGAATCAGCCTAGTGCGTAAGAGACCAGGAAAAAAATCGTCACTTTAGGGAAGCATAGTTTTTCAAGACACGCTGTCCACACACATACTTGGTTTTAATGCATATATGCCTCCTTAGTGAAAAAATGATGATCGGGAAAAAAAGAAAATGTATCAACCAGTCAAATTTTCAGGTGAGCCTTCAGTTCTCCCCACCTGAAAAGCAGACCTCAACAAACAGATCCCCAGTAGCACACTTAGAGCATGGAGAAGTAGCAGCAGTGAGCAGAGGAGGTCAAACAGCAGAACTCCAACACACAACAGGCAGTCAGGTTACAGGAGGCACAGTTCTGAATGTTAAATACTGCTTCTTCTCTTCAGCTTCTGTCCACACGCCTCACTCACAGTAAGTTCCACTTTGTTTGGAGGCAAATGCCAGGAATTCTGTTAAACCAGGGCAATGGCTTGACAACGGTCTGGAAACTTCTACTGTAGACTCTTTTAGTACTAAAAAAATCTTCAAGCTTGTTTTTAAATTTAAAAATATTTTGGTATTACAAGATACTGTCTTAGCCATAATGCTGACACGTCTAGATGTCTTCCTGCACAACTATATCTTACGAAAAATACCAGTACTCATTCTACATCATTTGTTGAAAATTTAAACTTTCTATGAGACTGAACAAGAAACAGGTGCAGAAGAAACTTCAAAATCCTTCAGAGCAGGATTACAGGGAAAAAGAGGACATCTTGTATGGCATACTGTGAGGTACAGGTAAGAGAATTCCAAATGAAGATTTGATTAAGGTCCTACTCTTCAGTCTGAGATTGGGTTCACCAAAGAGTCTTCAGTACAAAAGACCTGAAAGAGTTTGGGGAAGTCAAGGTCTATCAGATGCACTGCAGGTTAGAAATTGGTTACTTCACCAACGGGGCAAAGAATCAAACTCAAAGAAAAACATAACGTTTAGAAAAGAAAGCAGCTAGTTGCTGAAAGAGGATAGTAGATGGCACAAGAAATAAAACATTTGAAATACTTATGCTAAAATGGGACTTGCTAGAATTAGCAACCCCACCCCCCCTTTTTTTTCTTTTTTTTTTTTTTTAAAGGTTATGAAGCACTCCAACATTGCTGAAATGAGTAAGACAACTTGTGCCAGTATACCCAAATAGGACAACCATTCCATCGCATAACTTTGAGTCACTTTAGTTAAGGCACCGGAGTAGGAAAAACAAAATCTCAGGTCCAGCTGAACAGCCCTTACTGGCTGGGTAGGGGTCACAAAAGCTTCCAGGCTATGATACACAATAATATGGATCAATATTCTGAAACGTTACTTCAGGTAACACAAGATCCACTCATATTACACTGGACAATCTACAGAGAAAACTATATCGTCCGTAACACAAAAGCATTCACTCTTTTTTTTACGTTTAATAAAAAAGGAATAGCCTTTCTGCTGTATAATCCTAACACTGTTGTTGGAAGAACAATATTTCATATTCTGCACAAAGAAATAATAAAATAACTATAGGCCATACTCTAAATACAAAACCTCTGAACGGATTTTAAAGTTTGTAAAACTTATGTAAAGGAGCTTGTCAATACGCAAATAAAATGGCTCCATCTAGTGGTAAAAAATATACATTTCCTTTGCCACAGACATGCCTCTACTGCAGCAAATTTTAACTCACTGTGAAACAAAGAGCTCTAAGAGTGCCAAGCACTAACTAACACAGACTCTTAAACAGATAATCCCTTCTAATAACCACTGAGATATGCTGACAAGGTAGATTTGGGATGCTTGCATAATTGATGATTATTCTCAGTAGCACAGAAAGGAGCTTCTCAGATGCCAGGACTGAGTTTTAAATACAAATGTTGCACTTTCAAAAAGATGGTGATTTTTTTTCACTTGCCGCTGATCATGCAGTTGTGAATTGAGAAATACATATGTAAGAACACTGTAAGAACACCTGTAGAAGCATCAATACTCATATTTTTGTGTTCAGACATTTACTGACATACAGGGGTAAGCAACTCATGGCACACTTCTCAACCTACTGATTAATAGAACCATCATTTGAATCTCCCTATTCCTGACATTATTTCAAAACATTAGCCAGACAGCTATCTTAATTTTAGTAAATAATGTGAAATGCAAGTGTTCCTAAACTTTATCATTCCAGAACAATTATACGAAAAGCACAACAGTGTTCTTGGGAGAACCTCTCTAGTTAATATTCAAGTTACAGGGTGTATTTTATCAATCACTGGTAATAAAGTGGATCTGCTTGTTAAGCACCGCTTTAGGGTCCACTAAAGATGCCATATAGCAGATATCCTTGTGCAAAGGATTTCATATTAAGAGTCAACAACCACCCTGGTGACATGTCAAAACTCACCTAGAGAAGCAAATCACCCACATGGGTATAAGACAACTAACAAATCAATACACCCAACACTCATTTTGGACAGCAAATAAAAACTACTGCAATGAAGCCTAATGAAAGTTCTCAAGTCTGTGGCAGCCAGGGATAACTTCCTAAGAAATCAAAAAGACTGGCAGCATGTATAGTTAATAGCAGCTCACAGTATTCATATCCCAGAAGCAACCACAGTCATTGCCCGTAGCCCACTGCATGGTGCAAGCTGTCCGAAATATACATGCTAACCAAACCTAGAATATCCAAACAGCACAATAGAGAAAAGCAGCATGTCTCTCAAAAGTCATAGAATCAAGTCAGCAAGGTCATCAGGCCAATCAAATTCTCTCTGGTCAGTGCTATTTTGTGGCAAACCAGTAGAGCTGTAACTGTACTGGTTTAACTTCTGGAGAGCATACGATCAGTCAGATGTCACAAGCTCACAGGTTTCCTGAACTGTGCAGAACTATGCAGTGCAGACATACCCTCAGTTATCCCTGTCCAGCCATAAAGAGAAAACACTAGTTCCAGCATACGGTAATATGAAAAAAATGTAACTGTAATAGCATAAATGTCCTCCAGAGATCTGTCATCTGACCTA
Organism: Nettapus auritus; assembly: GCA_011076525.1. NCBI lineage: Eukaryota > Metazoa > Chordata > Aves > Anseriformes > Anatidae > Nettapus > Nettapus auritus. The sequence goes on from CM021766.1 coordinate 41,249,006, forward strand.
CCATCACAAAAGCCACGTGTCAAATAGGAAGGCTAGTAACCACACAGTGAAAAAGTGTTCCCTTATCTCAGTTCTAAAAAAAGTCACACCAGATGTGTAAAGATATGCAGTCGACAATACTGTAAAAACTTTGTTTTACCGTACTGAAGGAACTCACATTCTTACACGTGAAGAACCACACAGCTAAATCAAAGGTTGGAAGGCTTTTAAAAAGGAACTGTTTCAATAACCACCAAAGAGATGTACTGTAACGTTAGACAAAGTTACCAAGCTATCTGAAATGCACTAACTAGACCAAGGCTTGGTTCTGAAACCATGTACTTCAATCTAACTGCCAATGAACACCTGGTTCTCCTTTGAAATATATTCATGACAATTAAATTGTACTTGAGGTTTTTCTTGAAGAGAAAAAGCAATTTGCATTTTTGATGACTAAACTGCTGAAATTGTAGTTGCCATCAGATTCTGACAGTTAGGCTAATTTTCTTCAATCTGTATATATTGTTATTTCAAGCGGCTCCCATTTCTGTTGCCCTATACTCCCTCTAAGCCTTCACAGGTTTCGTTACACATAAGAAAAGTTGGAGTACCAGACACTATCTTGTTGCATTAAAAAAGGCACTGGGATAAAAGGATGGGCAGACTCCGCTGAAGTGCTGATGTGTTTGTGAAGTGAAAGGTATCTGGAAGAGACTTCAAATGAAGCCTAAAGTGAAAGACCGAAGCTGTCCTTGACACATGATTGCTGTTCAACAGCAAAGCCGAAACCCACCTGATAATACACACACACAGCTGTTGAAAAATAAGTGGGAGCCAACCATGTAGTCACTTCAGAAAAAGCAGAGGGACACTAATGCCATCTTCAGCAATAACTGGCAGACCATATTATTGTCATGCTTCAACTTGAACACAGAAGGAAAAGCTTCTTTCCCAACAAAAGCCACTTTCAGTTCTATTATCACGGTAGAACTGTGATTAAAAACAGATTTGTTTCATTGAAAGGGGGAAGGAAAAAAAAAAAAAAAAAACACACAAAGAACCATATCACCCATTACTCAGCCATACCGCGTGGTCTACAACCTTGTAAACCCTTTATGAAATACACGAACCAGTATCAAATACTGCACGGAAATTTAAACTTTTTGTTTCAGGATGAAACCTTTCCACAATATTACCTGAAAAATACGTGTTGATAGAACTTTAATGTAAGTTCTTTTAAATGCTACTTAGGACTGCTTAAAAAACAAAAATGCAAGCTACGCAGCAACTAACACCATGATAGAAACATGGAGTGAGAACCAAGATCATTGGTAATCAATAAAGCTTTATAATACCATTACTGTCAGATTTACCACTACGTAGGCACCAAGAGACTAACACACTCCAGTCCTACTTCAACAAACCCCCAAAAAATGAACATAAGTGCTATGGCAACACACAAAAAAAGGCATATAACACCTCTTCCTTACACTCTCATAACCTCCTGAATTTTCAATTCAGACTTCCTGAGGCTGTTTCTCAGCTACTTCTTAACCTCAATATGTATCTCACTTCCAGTACTTGTCCAACCTCCCCCCCTTCAGTCCATAAAAACTTCTGGCATACACATCAAATACCTGTGTATGCCCTACAAGCATACCTGTGAAATCCCTACATTGAGTGAAGAACTGCCTGCTTTTGTTAGCTCTGAACCTATGTCCTATTGCCTTCATTTGACAGCTCCTAGCTTGTGTGATTTGGCCACGTGCCTCCTTTTCAATCTTTATCTGCTCCCTCCACAGAAGTTTTATAGAGCCTTAACATATCATCGTCCCATCTCCAAGTTATCTCTGCTGGGCTGACAAGTCCTAGCCTGTTGAGTCATTTCTCACCTAAGAGCTAATTCATATCTTGTTGCCCTTCGGTGAACCTTTCCCAATAATAATGCCTCTATACCAAGAGGGGAGTAGAGCAGCTTACAGTACTTCAGGTATGAGAGAACCATGGATTTATGCAGTTATTTCTCTTTTTCCTGTTGCATTCTCTATTCCTACCATGTTCTGATCATCAGTTGCTCTCTAGTTGTAATAATTCTATCAGGCATCTGTTTCACACACACCTCTCCACCTCTTACATACATATTGCCACCAAGCAGTCTCCTCTAAATACCAATGTCCTAAGCACTTGATGATTCTCTTCTTTAAGAATGCACCTAAAATATAAAAGAAGCAAGGTCAAAAGGTTACACTTTTGATGAAATAAGTCCAGGTGGAGGGGAAGGGGGGAGCACAGACATGCTCCTCCATATTAAGAGGCACCAAACTTTACATCTAATAGCCCATAAACACAGAACCATCTGACTTACCAAAACTGGAGGAAGACCAAAAAGGAAGTTAGGGAGGTTATTTGATTGTGCTTCTTTGTTTTTAAGCCACAGCACTTAATTCACACTTTCTGCGGAATCCTTTCATCTTACAGAGATGTTTATTTCTGAAAAAGCCAGGCACGTGTAAGCAGTTTCAGAAAACTCTGCTAGCGGAAGTAATGGCCTCTACTACCAGAAGCACAGGAACAAAAAAAAATAAGACAAGCTGTACTGTCAAATGCACTTGTATTCAGCATTAAGTAGTGTTACGCTAGAGCATACAAGAATCACAATAAATCCAATGTTGCCGTACTATGTAATTGCTCAAAGATCAGCGTGTCCTGTCTTTTCTTTAAGCCATTTACTTCACGTCTTCCCTAGAAATTCTTTTTTTCCCCCTAGCTTTTAACAATCTTTCTGTTCTCCTCCCTCTTTTCTGACATCTTCATTTCTGCCTCAGGTACAGTTTTCTCCTGGATACCCTTCTGCACCAAAACCACTGCTGTTGCAAGGAAACCACCTTGGACCAACGAGCACTCCAACGAGCACCTCAGTTCCAAAGACCCCCATGACAAATGACCATGCAGCAGTACAGTAGCTCATGAGGCTGACCTGAAAGCTCCTTCTTAATTTCTGGTACAACAGAATCTAAATGACTCCTGCTGGGCCTGACAAAGCTGTGCTCAGGGCACACTGACTTTCACAAGTCTGTAATCCTCTTTGCATTAGGATTCACCTGAGGGTAACCATTAGCATCTTTCACATTAAGCCCACATGTCCGAAGCCCAACAGTTTTGCAATTTGCTCCATGCAGCCTAGTATCTTTTTATTAGACGGAAGCGATTCTATGGCTGATGTAAGTGCTCTCCTGCCCGCTAAGGAGAGGGAGATCTTCAGAGAGTCGAGGTAGTTTTAACATGGATTAAGCTGACCAAGCAGCTTGCTTTCACTAGGAATTTACCCTGAACGAGCCAACACGGATTCAGAATGTGCCTCTTCAGGAGCAGCAACAGGACGGCGGAGCAGCGGCCTAAAACAGATTTACAGAAGACGAAGCAGCGTGCAATTCCTTCGGTTTCTGAAGCCAACAGAGGAAGGTGGTGAATGCAGGGAAGATGCGGACGGAGTTAGGAGCGAAGCCCCCGCTGGAACAAAGGGAAGGCGCCCTCGTGCACTGATGTCACAGGAAGCCAGCACTTCGCCGGGCTGCCGGTTCTGTCACCGCGGCTCGAGCCTCTCCTGGAGGAGCAGCGGGAAGACGGGAACCAGCCCGTCCCCAGCCGTCCCCCCCCGCCCTTTGTGCCACAAAGCACGCCAGGAGGCACCAAGGCGAGGCAGCTGCGCGACGCCCCTCGGGGGAAAAGGCCCCGACGGAGGCTCCCGGAGCAGCGCCCGGTCCTTGACTCACCCCCGGCCAGGGGAAACCACCCCGGGGGGACCGCGTGCGCCGCTCGGCAGCGCAGGAAGCGCGGCACCAAGCGCCTGCCCCGCCGTGCTCGCCGGCCCCGAGGGGAAGCGGAGCCGCCTCGGGAGCCCTCCGAGCCGGCGCCGGGCGAGGACGGGGGGAGCGGGGCGCTCGCCGTGCGCGGGGCCGGGACACGAGGCCGCCCCCGCGGCGGAACAAAGGCTGGGGGGAGCGGCCAAGCGCCATC
>CM021766.1:41253401-41322456 GCA_011076525.1 Nettapus auritus
TCCGCCCGGCACAGAGGAGGCTCCGCGGTGACGGGGCTCGGGTTTGTGCGGGGGTTTTCCACCCCACGTGCCTCAAGCCGTTTTTTGTGGAGGAAAGCTGAAATAAAGTAACCGTGATAACGCAGTCGTTTCCAAACGCTGAGTTACTCGCCCCTGTTTAAACAGTCTGACCTCCTTTCAAAAAGCTTGAGATTTGAGGGTTAGGTCAGTGCTGCGCTTTCAGCCCTCTTCCTAAATTCTCCCTCTGGTAGCAGGCTGCAGGAGGAAAGAGCAGCCTGCGCTGCCTCACACGTATAACTTCCTCTTGTCTGCACCCACTGCCAGCACATGGGCTTCGAAATAGCTTGTGCCCACGGGACCAAACATGCACATACACAACAGATGAGCCATCCCTTTGCACTTTGTGTGCTTGGTAACGTGCTGGCATCACCCTGGGGCTTCTCCTAACTACACCTACTGTAGTTTCGGGGAGGCCCACAAGCCCCTTTTTCCACCCTAATACCCTGCCCAGCAAGATGAGGTGGCAGCTTTTGTTTGCCCAGGACCTCTGGAACTGAGCTGTCAATGAAGCTCAAATACTGTAAATGTAAGAAGTTGGTGGGCACCAGATGCCAGGTGGGCACAGAGCACATCCAGTGCAGCCAATGCACTGCAGTGCTTCTGGGATGCGTTTGGCTTAGCACCTACTTGCTGCATACGGCATGTGAACTCTGGATGGTTTGGAAAGCTCAGGAAGAAGAAAACACCAGTGACTTTCACTGTGGGCCTGGTCCCAGCTTGTCTTCTGAGAGAGATGAAGTCTGAATGGATCACTGAGGAGGCACAGAGACTGCAGGATCAAACCATGTTCATTAGAGAAGCAGCGTAAAAGAGAGAGGAGAATGACGTAGATATGACACGGTCAAGACGGATCAAGGCAAGGGGAAGAATTAGACTGTGTCTCAAACAATCCCTCTCAGATGGAGATAAGACAGCTGCTGGTCTTATCAGTAGCTTTAGAAGCAGCAAATGAAAGGAATGCACGCATCAGCAAACACCATGCTGGACTAAGAACACTATAAAAGGAGGCTCTGTGGAGCCTGCCGACAAAAATGTAAACCTGGCTGTAGAGGCTAACCAGGCCTCTTTTGCTGCCTACCAGCAGGAGGCTTAGCACAGCTTCTCAGAGCCACTCGCTTTAGAGGTTGGCTGCAGGCTAGCACAAGGCTCTGAATTTTTGCCTGAGCTTGGGCAAGAGCAGCCAGTAGGTGACCAGTACTCGCCTCTGTGCTTTCAGGAAAGGCACTGGCAGAGGTAGATCGGTCTGCAGGTGAAAATAGTTGACCATTTCTCTGAACAGATGCAAATGTCCCGGAAGGAACAGCAGGTACACGCTGCTGGATGGCACAGGTGGAATCCTGGCCGTGATGCCAGAGCTCCTGACCCAGACAACTTGGAGGAAGCTTTCAAGTAAATGAATTGGCAGGAGTCTACACCAGGTCACTATAACCTGTAGTTTGAGGAACGTATCATTACTGTAAGCTATAGCTGCCTACTTGCACAGGGCAGGTGAAGTAAGGCAAGCTGTGTAGAACTGATTGAGCAGGGAGCAATCTTAATGCACTCTTCAACCAAAGATTAGGACCTGGTTCACGTCTCAGCTGAGTTTGACCTCAGAGAGAGTTCAAACAGTGAGAGTAATAGAAATAAAGAACTTTACACAACCACTACAAAAGCAACTGTGTTATGGAGTGCCTTGCTACACGTGTACACAGAATAACTGTGACCCATTCTGTCCTCTCCTTTTCCAGGAGCAGGAGGGCTGGCAGAGTTTCAGCTCAGACAGACTGTTGAAAACGATACCGCATTAGGCAGCATGGGTATAATGGGGATGAATTGTGACCAGCTCCCACAGGACAGTCCTAATCAGTGCTAAATCAGTGTCTTGGGAGAGAGATCACAGCACTCTTTCTTTGATACTGGGATGAACACAAGCCATCTTCATGAGCACAGATGTACTCCATTCTCTGGGGATACAGCCCAGTGATTAGTATTATCTAAAGTAAGGATTTCACATAATATGCACAAAATGGCAGTAGCTGGTGAGGTTCCTGAGTGGACAGTAGACGGTTTCTGAAAACCCAGAGTCGGAAGAATGTTTAGTCCATCATAAAGGAGGCTACTGACATCAATGTCAGTTAGGTTTTGGCATCAGAGGATGTTCCTTTTCCATTATCCTCCTGATCTATTAAGAGGGGCTCTTCCTCTGGCAGAAAAGTGATGCTCCAGCACTATTCTGCATGGCATCAGAGAATACCCAATAGATAGATGAAGGTGCAGTACAAAAAGAGCCCAGCATTCGTTCACCGTACTTCCTTTGGCACACTGTACTGAGAACACTATCTCCAGGTGAACACCCAGTCATTTGCTGAGCTGAAAAACTTGTTTGTGTACTGCATTCCATCAGGTCACTGTATGTATAACTATAGCAGAAAAGGCGAACCGGGCTTCCCTGCATCATGCTGCCTGAGAGAAAAAAAAGTGATGCCCCTGTTTACTTGAAGTTGACCAGAACTTGGTAATGTCCAAAACCTACATTTTCTAAAACAAATGGTGTTGAAATAGAAACAATCCAGCTTTATGCATACGGAAATGAGTGCAACTGTTAGTGACACACCAGACAACACATGAAAGGACCTGCACAGATCTAGTGTGGCACTGGAGAAGTGGATCATCAGTATTACAACCATATAATGCACCTGGTCCACCAAGAGTGGCCTGATGATGCTTTTCCTCTGGTCCACTTCTCCCTCTGCCCTCCAAACACACATTCTTGGACATGGATGGAAGAGGCAGAAATTGTTGGATAAGTCAGATCTCTGATGAGGAAACAGCCTGTTTCCTTAAGGTAGAGCCATCAGCGTCAGCTTCACACCTTACACTCCTGCTGTTTCATTTCTTGCCAACCATCAGGCATTTGTAAGGCCAAAAGGAAGGAAGTTAGTAAAAGGAAGCTGGTAAAAGCACCTTCCATCCAGGCTGACACAAGCATCCCATCCACTCCAGTCATCAGCTGCTCTGGCAAGTATGACCTCCGGCAGGAAGTCACCACAGGCTTCATGATCCGGATGACAAGACCACATTTGATGGGCCATTACGACAGTCATGACCACTGCCAAAGCAGACTCCTTCTTAGGGTTTTTGTCTGTTAGTAATGGCTGTTCTCATCAGCTGACACAATATCATTAATAAAAACATTGACAATTGTGGGGAATAACTGCGGCAGATAATCACAAGATGTTATTTTGGCAGCAGTTGTGCCCCTAAGCAGAGCCCTAAGGTCAGTGAAGAAAGAAAATGCTAGGGAATCAGTATTCTGTCCCTTTTCCCCCCATAGAAAGCAGAAATCATCTCCATGGATGGACAAAATCGCAGACTGAGGAACCACCAATGGAAAGAGAACAGGAGAGAGGGGTTAAGGGGGGAGGAAGATAAGAGGTCTGGCCTTTATTGAGCATCTGATGGTGGCAGGAGAAAAAAAAAAAAAAAAAAAAAAAAAGCGCAAATTTGAGAAATTAAATCACTGAGGTGAGGGGAATGCAGCATGCAAACACCTGGTAACTATAGCTGCACTAGGGCAAAGAACATAAAAATAGGAGTAACAAATGTCAATCAAAAGGGATAAGGGTAAAGACAGACACAAGTACTAGTGCAAACAGTCACAGGTGCAGAAGGTAACAGGCAAGAGAAACACTTGGGCAGGTTGAGAAGATTGGCTACAAGAAAAGGAGTGCAGAAAAAGATGCTGATCTTTTGAGGATCAGAAGGGTAAAAATAAGATGATAAAGGGGAGGGTGCAAGACAGACACAAACTAGAGATGCAAAAGTAGGAGGTGGCATTTTGGCCTAACACTCTGAAAGAAAAAGAAAAGGTTCTAGGGAAAGAGGAGTATAGCAGAAAATTGAAGAGTGTCAGGACTAAAACTTAACAGGAAGACCACTGAAACTGAGACAGACCCCTGCTAATGTGTTCCTACATCACACTTTTTAAAATGAAACTCTCTTACATAGTCAAATAAGTTGTTAATTCTTTACATTCCAAGTACCTGTTTATCAGGTCCAAACTGTGGAAAGGCAAACTTACTTGCAAATAAAGCTAGCAGATGTTGTATTTTGAATATCCATGTCATACAATACTGAATGCCCCCCAAAAATTACCAGTTGTAGGTGTCTAAAATTGGAGAGAGAAGATTTTTTGAAGCTTTCAAAACTGTTTGGCTAGCCATCTGCAAAAGGATTAATACTTTCCATTACTCGTGAAAGACACCATGAAAATCTACGTGGATGAAACAACCAGACATATATAGCTGCATACTAGTAAAAGAAGAATGAAAGAAAAATAATAATTTCACCCCTAAACCAGTAAGCAATAAATGCAGCCTAAGGCTGCACAACTATGACAAAGTGTTGAGAAGGTGTTCATTAAAAGAGTACCATCATATGTTTGGGGGGTGTGCATTGAATGAAGAATAGTCTTGTAACAAAACCAAACCAAACCAAACAAAAAAACCTTAAGCAACTATAGAAATAAAGACCATCTCACAAGATGTGTGAACAACAGGGTCTAATAAAAACCTGCATTCTGGCAGATCCCAAAGAAAGATTTACAAATGTTGATTGCTCATCTCTGCACAGTATGTGAATATAATATTAAATTAAAAAATTTTGACTAAATATTTATTGTATGTATGTATTGTATACTATTGCACAGCCAAAGATCAGAATTATTCTCGTTGCTTTGCAGATGATTTATTGTTCTATGTGGTTTTTAAATGCTTATTAAGAAATAATCACAGGCCTGAGGAGTTCATCATCTAAGGCTCAGAAAAAAAGCAGACTAGAGGACAAGTGCAGCATGTTTGAGGTGCACCAAAATTACCAAATTCCAAGATGAGGCGTAATCAATACCTCTCCTAAAACCACCTCTGTTGTGATGCCCTTAAAAGAGATTTCAGTGTAAACAAAACAGTGATGTCACCATTATTACAGCCACTAACTTGAATTGGTAAAGGTTTAGATGAGTAAAGTAGATTTGAAAGGCATACAGCAAGTCAAGACAGGTTATTTAGGAAATAAAATCACTTCCATTTCATTTTCTCTCCTCATTTCTCTGGTCTTTATAAGATCAATTGTCTTTATGTTTCTTTGTTCTTCCACAGAAAGAGAAAGACAAATACACATTTTTAAACTGTTAAGCATTTGAGGTGTTACACAGTTCAATAAGGGTTTTCTGTCTAGAGAAATTTGTTTCAGTTACTGTTTCAGTGTCTCTGAAAAGAAGAACAGAAGAGAAAGGAAAAAAAATCTACTGCTTAATCATTTTCAGATGTGTCGCAATACTAAAATCAGTACAGAGCTCTGACAAAAGGAGTTTACTAGCTTTGGTGTACAGAACATGTCCATTTTAGAAGGCATGTTCAGATGGTGTATGAAAGGTCTCTGACAAACTACCAAGCATCTTGGTTGTGTGTCCATTTATTGTTATTTTTTCCTCTTTAGTTCCAGCTTTTCTCAAAGTGCCAACCTTGTCCGAGTACAGGAACACAAATGAAGAATTTGGCAATCAAAATTAGCAACAGAAATCTTCACAGAAAATTTTTCAGTTACATTCCTATACACGTGAAAATATATGCAGCTGATTTTTATCAAAAAATGTGCATTTCTTCCCCCATCCTGCTTGTCTACTATATGTAAATGTAAGAAATTTCTGTCCCCTATATAGAAAAGCAGTGAAATATATCCCCAGACTTAATCATAAGTTTAATGGTTACTAGCTTAAGGTGACCAGCTCAGCATCACCATGTACAGCTTATGACAAGAAGAGGCCTTCCTGACATTCCACCTTCACGTTGTTTAGCTTTTGGCAGCCACCATCTTCTCTCTTTCCCTAGGACACAGAAAGGAAAGGTTGTTCAACTTAAAATACAGCATTGGCAAAATTTAGGCGGGACAAAGTTTCTAGACACCAGAAGAATGAAGGTCAAAAGAACCCTTTCAAGATAGGTCTGGGGCAACCTTGAGAAAGCAAGAAACTACTTAATTTAGGACAGACCTCGAAGTAGTCATTAAGGATGTTAGCATGTAAGTGCCTGCAGTAGGAGAGGACTCTTCCAAGAAAAGCTTCCAAGAAGTTCTTTCAAATCTTGTGGTCTCACATATTTCACTTGCAGCACTTGTTCCTTATTATCTTTATAGGTTCTCAGTGTAACATTTTAACCTCACCTAAGCAGGTCATCAAAACAATCAGCACTCTTTATTATAGCACTGGCTAGCCTAAAGCTCCAAATTTAACCTTTAGCCCTGTCCTCAGCCAAGGAAGATCATTAAAGGCTAGTCAGCTTCTATAATTTTTTCCTCATGCACAGAAAGAAGATAGCAAGTAAATAAAGATATTCATATATCCTAGGTTCCAGGTAACTGAGGTAAATTGTGCAATATGGGACACCAAATCTCTTTTCCCATAAGGCTCTTTAGATGATCCCGTTCTTCCCACACAGTTTCTCTTCCATCACCCCAGGGAGCTTAATCATACCTGTTGTGATGAAAAGCCAGCTTCTAAATGAGTTTGGACACCCTCTGGACTCAGTTCCAAAACGCCCAATTAACTATATGCCAATTATTTAAATACAAAATGCCTTCAGAGTTGGCATTTCTGTCTCACAATGTTGTTCCACAAGGTCTTCACCTGGTGACTATACCTTTAGAAATGGTTGTAACATCATCTGCATTAGCATCATTTTCCTTTCTTTCAATAATCATTGTAAACATAGAAGACTTTTTCTTAACATTTTATCAGCAGAACCATTTTTTATTCAGTACGCTATCAATACCTTAATTTTTGTTTACAAAATCCTGTGCACCTGGACTAAAAAAATTAAGAAAAAGAGACACGATGTTTATGCAATTATCACCTTACCGAATGAAGTATCTTTACTATGTACTGAGTTTTCAATTCAGTGTCATGTTTTGTTTTGTTTTGTTTTTCTTTCTGACCAGCAACAAAGCCAAAAAATACATCTAACTTCAGATACTTGTATATTTGAAAAGTTGCAGCTTTTCAGAAGTAAGGTATGTAGGGACAGGTAATAGCCACATAATAGAGTCACAGACCTTTAATATTTAAATGTTATTATCATAAATCAAATTATCATAAAATATTATCTAATTATAGATTGAAACTTAAGTGTGTTATTGAATATCATCCCATCCATTATACATTGCCTTTTCCAACTCTTGAATACAGGGACAGCCCCATATATTTCTAATTTTCTCCACAAGAGTAGGGAAATCTTTATTTTAAAAGAGGAATCAAGCAAGAAGATCAGAGTTGGCAAGAATATTTCAATAAGACAGGGAGGCAACTGTTTCACTTCTGGCCTCCCGAGAGAACAGATCTGAATGTTGTTTCTTGCCGAGCGTAGACAGGATAGTGAAAAAGGTGCTTGCTGCTGAAGGACATGACTGATGCAAATGAGGTTACATGTCCCACTAGGCACAGCTTTGTGATATTTTGGGGGAGGAAGTGGGTGGCCTACTTTGCTTCCTCCCTCACTTACAGAGAAATACTTGCTGCATACATTATTATCCCCACTATCTCTGGTTTTCTGGCACTGATAGAGGAGCATGGATAGGAACACTTATTTACAAGGCAAATTCACATCTCGCATTTTGTTATGTTGTAATTAACTTTAAGATGACACTGCTGCTAATGAGCTGTATGTATTCCCTAACGCAAATCAGATTAGGATTTACTGACACTATAACCTCCTCATGAGGGGACTGCTGTCAAAGTCCCTGGAGTAAATGTGACTTCTAGAAAGTTCAAGACTCCTCTCTGAGGTTTCTCAAGAACACAGGAAATACCATAACAACATGCTACAATGAGATTCTCAATTGAAATGTTAAAGAATTGATGGTAAACCTACCTGCAGGAGATAAAGTGATTACAGCACAAATCCAGAGATTACTGTCTACCTGGATATCTTTCTTAGCAAAGACAACTCCTCACAAATCGCCAATAGGCAACACAAAACAAATTAATATTCTCCAGATCCTTGTGATCTGCTCTGTTCTCATATCTTTGTCTACACAAAGAAGCATTCATCAAATTGTTCTATGAGGTGGGATGTCTGCAAAAGAATCTAGAAAAATCTGATCACAGTTGAGTATCTTCTTGAGCCATTGTCAAAGTGCAGTCTTGTTCTTGTCACTAAGGGGTCTTCCACACCTCTTCAGTTTTCAGTCTGGAAATGACCATGGCACAAATCCCACCTATTAGGCAATCTGGGACAAAGAAGCTGTGCAGGTTACAGCGAGAAGAAAGCAGCCAGAAATGAGAATGGCCAGCTAAGGAAAGCAAGGTACAGCACGATCTGTCTCGATTCCTGAATTGCCTGTGCTCCAGTCTAGAGGATTTAACGAGTGAGCTGGCACTGTGCTAGGAGTGATGGCCCCAGGCCATCGCAGTGAAAATGGAAACTGCTACCTGCACTTTCTGTGCTATACAACTTAAGTTCTTGTAATATTTATGAAAGTACTGAACTGTAAGTAAACGCTATCCAGGACAATTGTTCTGTCAACAACTGGAACACATGTTTCCGCAGCGCTCTGTAACAGAGTAGGAGTCACATTACATCCCATCAGCCAGCTGGGAAGCTAAGTTTTCCCTTGTGATTGCGAACCAAGTTGTTTTTGGCAAGATACAAATAGCTGTGTCCCTGACAGACATCTAGGCACTATATTTCCAATTATGGAGAAGTTGCATTTGAGAGTTTCAAATCTGAATTACGGACTTCACCTTAATTCAGCAGCTATTGCAAAATGATTTGCCTGTCACATTACAGACTGGTCTGGAAAAAAATTCTGATATATATCCAGCAGCAGTTTGCTATGTTACTTGCACTTGTTTAGCAAGGGATTAAAACAGTTACAGTGAGACAACACAGATATTCAGTTCTGTAAGATGTGACTCTTTTATCTCAGAAATGTCTTTTTCTTTCTCTCTCTCTTTTTTTTTTTTTTTTTTTTTTTGAGCAATTCATTGATTGATATTAATGGGGAAAAGGTGAGAAAGCAAGTTGGAGTATAACCATATGAAAATTTAGACTGATTTAAAAATTCTTGAATGTTCTTCCTTTGAATTGGCAAAGATAAAGCTTTATCCAGTCTCCCCTTCTTCCAAAATCATCTGGTTGTACTGTCACATTCAGCTTCCAGACAGTTGCCTTCAAAATTCCTCTATTTTTACTGTTTGTGTTTCATTTCTTGTGTGTTTCCTATTGCAAAAAGTTGTTTGGCACAGCTCTACAAGTATATGGGATATACCATATTATTTTTGTGCTGCTGAAATGTTATTTTACACTCTTCACAATGCTACTTCCTTACTATGGTCTAATTTAAAGGGGCTCTATGGTTAGACAGTCTCATATTCTTGTCTGATAACAGAAAAGTCAGATTTGTTGAAAAACAAAACTTTTCTAGTTGTGATCATGCAGCTCACCTTCCATAGCAGAAAGTTTCATACATAACATTAGCTCAGGAATTCAACAAAGTGACTTTAGTAAAATCAAATATTAGATAATTTATTAAATAAATAATAAGGAAAGAAAAAATTAGTGGAAACAGAATACAGAAGAGGATAATTTGGGAAACAGATTTACAAGACACCAACAATTACTTACACCATTTAAACTGGGCTACCTAACCTGAAATGCTTTACATCTGTAACTAAATGTCTTTTATCAGCGATTAGACTGCCAGGTATGCCAAATGGGTTACTGTGTATACTCAAAAATGAAGAAAATCAAGGTTCTTTGCTTAGTGCATACATAAGAATATGAACTTCAAATAGTCAGACCTGGAAAAGAATAGGAATAAAATCTTGAAACTAACTTGTGACCTCATATCAAGTCAGCTGGCACTTACAGAACTCTTGCTTACTTTGTTGACTGCTGTGTTCACTCAAGTATTCCCAATATAAAGAACAAAACTGAGCAAGGATCCCTGTGCTACTCCACCAGACACCCATGGCATCACGTAGGACTCATGCATGGTGTGGGCTCATTGTTCAGGGTATCTGCAAGAAGAAATGTAACGCGGTAAGTCCTACTGTACTGGATCAAATCACAGCTATTTATGTTCCACATTCTGCTTCTGACACTGGCCCATAGCAGAAGCATAGGAAAAAAAAAAAAAAAAAAAAAAAAAAAAAAGGAAATTTATAATTCACAATTCCAGTATAATCTTTACCCTAGTACAGCCTTCCATCTCTCAGCAGCCAGTGCTGGGATCTCTTACTCTGAATGCTGTCTCCAGACCACCATGTTGAAGAGCTGTAAATGCACAAATCAGCCTCAGCTTTTTCCAACATGTATTTGAATTGATTTATACTTTTGTTGAACAAACAACTGCCTTTTGTTTTCAAACTCACTGCCTTGTAACTGAAGGAGTAGCAGCTCACAGATAAGTTATAAGAAACAGCCAGTATCCATTTGCTGTTAATCTTCCCCGTATCACACATGGTCTTGTAAACTTCTGCCATTTCATTCCTCCAAGGAAGGAGATATATTTTCCTGAGGAAGGGGTAACTGATAAGACCTAGTCTCTATGGTCAAGGTTTGTAGCACTGAAGCTGTCCCCCCATCTCCAGCTCTGCTGTACCCCAAGGCACAGCTGTGTACAGTATTGAAACGGACAATTCCTAATACTAACACAGCAGTATCTTCTTTTTACTTGCTGTTCCTTTCCTAATAATTACTAGCATTCCACTGGCTGGCCTGCCCACATCTTAACACCAAGCTCACTTTTTCACAGGACATGAACATTTATCCCTAGCAGTGATATTAACTCCAAGCAGTGACTCTGAGTCACATCAGCAGACTCACTGGTACTTTGTGAAGAGTTGCATGAAATTCCCAGTCACCTCTAGTTTTGGTACCATTTTTCCGATTTTTTTTCTCTGACAAAACATAATAATGCTCACTATCCTTGTTCAAGCATTTTATCAATGGAAATAAGGATTTTTGAAACAAATGCTATCATTGTCTCCAGGACGATTGAAGATCCTATGGCACCAAAGGGAGAATTTTGCAAAAATGTATACACAATATCAGTGGACCACAGCAGTGCTACCTAAAATATCCTATACTAAGGTAACTTTTATAATGTTGTCTTTGAAGCCTTCTACCTGTGATCTGAATGTGTTTGCACTTATAATTAATGTATATCCACTTTCAAGATCCTGCTTACAGCACTTAACTATCCTTCAGCCTGTTCATCTGTTTTGTTTCAGCTTAGAAAATACTTTCTTTTTTTCATATTTATAGTTCTAACACCGACAGATGCTTGGAAATAAAGAATCATTCTTAATATATCTAAGAGAAGAACATCTTGGCATGGATGTAGAAGGGTAGCAAAAGGCAAACACAGTCTCTGCTGTTCTGTTATTCATCTCTGGTCAAGAAATACTCTGAGCAAAGATTTGCAGCTTGTGTAAATCATTTCTTCTACACTGTCTGGACTGACCACATCCGTGTCAAGTAGTCCATGTACAGCCTAAGCAATAGTAATACATTGTCTCAAAATTGTGCAGCATGGCACTCTGCTAGGTCTAATCACACTGCTGAGAAAGAGCCTATATAGGCACAGCCTCAGACACTTGCTGACATTTACTCTCTCCTCTTTTTTAGGGAATGTCCATTTACAGACAACAAATACTTCTTATTTTATTACTTCCCAATTTCTGGATCCAAATTATTAGTAGAAGTCTATTTAACAAACCTGTATGAGGCTATTCCCAGCTTAAAACTGCCACCACTCTGCTGAACTTCAAACGCAACAAGCACTACCACTGGTTTGGCATTCCGCCTTATCTCCCCATCAGCATTTGTCTTAAGCTTTCGTTTGTATTGTTCTAGCAAAGTAAAAACACCAGAGACAACTCTTTTTATCTTCAGCTGTGTCGTGTGGAGTACTTCTGGCAATTTCACTCATAATCAGTACTGCTTAAGTTGGGAGTAAAACATCCAGTTACACCAGCAGATTCAGAAATCAGGTTTACACATTCAGTTTTGAATTAGTACAACTAGAGACTGTAACATACTCTTTGTTCCCTAATTGCAAGGTACAGTGAGAACATAAAGTCTTGCAATCTATGCACACTAACTTTTTGTTCTTTGTAATTTAGAATTATTATGATAGCTGCAGAGAAACACATTCCAGGATTCTAGTATGCCAGAACTGTGTAAGCAAAGTTTCTAGGATTTGATTTCTCAAAGAAAATATACATAATGATGACAAGGTTAGGGCCCCTAGTTTGGCCTCTAGTCTCAGATCCTCCAAGATATTTATTACTGTTGTATTGCATTTCAGTAATAAAATTGTTCTCCACCTTCTTCTCCATTACAGTTTCATCAGAAAGAAAAACAAAACACTACTAAAAATTATCATTTATTCAATACTAACAGCAGTTCAGCAAAGCTTTACACAAATCTTCCAGTGCAGGATACATCTTTATTTGTTTAAGTTTCTAAATTAGGTTATATAGACACTTATTAGAATCTGCATCACGCACTCAAAACCCTGTATAAACTTTAAGCTCTGTAAAGTATAATACAAACCAAAGATAGAAGGTTGTAAATGGAAATAAAATGCCAAATATAAGCTTCATAATTTGCCAAGAAAACTGTAGATAAAAATAAAGCTCAGAGGTTAACTCTAATACTTGGCTGTAGGAAAGCTTACTTTGCTGAGGACTAGAGTTTAGAATAACTCCCCAAAGAACCCTGGCACTGGTCGGAGCAGACTGCAAGGACTTAGGATATTTAGAAAACAATTCCTTCCAGAGCCAGAATGATTACTTTCAAGAGCACATCTGGCTTTCCCTCTTTTCAGTTTTTAGCTAAAGTAAAATTATTTTGCCAATAGTATTTTTGGAGAAGCCCCACAGAGTGGATAAAAAAAGCTCCATCAAAAGATGACAGCCTTGTGACAGAGATGATATATCTCATCACTGTCTCAGAGCAGGAGTGACAGTAATTGAACACTTCTGTCTACTACATAACCAGAGGGAATGGATTTTTCCCTGTAAGAAGTTACACCCAAAATACCTCGTGTTTTTTTAAATCGCTGCCCTCTGAAAATGTCTGGGCCAGCGACAAGCTATAACCCTGTTGCTTATTGCTGCCACCAGGTTCTGAGTTTTGCACGCTGTCCCTGTCTTGACACAAGGGAGTATGGCCCACGATTTATTCCTGCCACTGAAGGGGTCTAATCAAACCTAGTCCCCAAAAGCAAGATCATATCAGCTGTTTGCAGAGCTTATGGCAATGTGGAAAAATCATCTCATAACTAGTGAGACTCCTTACCTTGCACCTATTATTTCTCACCCTCTCTCAGAAGGTTGGAGGGTGGACCCATAATTGTGTAATTTAATCTGGACCTGGGCTGTGGCAGTCCTGCTCCATTGTGCATGCTGTCATGTCCCTCTCTTTTGCTAGGACTGCTGCTTGTGTGATTGCACGATGAGCTGGCTCAGGGAGGTAAGCCAGCTCAAAACCAGTCCTAAAAGGGGGGTTAATTTTTGTCTGGCTCAGTCCTCTAGGGAGAGGACCATGGCAGCCCCCAGTATATCAGCTACAGTTGATGCAATACTACACCTTTATTCTCGTCCCCAGTTCAACCATCACATCAGACTCTTCTGTCCCGCCATTAAATCTTCAAAAAAGAATCTTGTTTGTTCTTCTTGCAGCTTTTCACATTTAGCAGGTCTCCATAAGCATTCCCTGAGTTATCTTATTCTTCTCCCAATCTCCCTGCACTTATTGTGGTTGAAATTGTTGCTCTGCAATTACAATTTCTTATAAACATAGATAAAAAGTATCCCTCTTGTTTACTTACCGTGCCCCTTTACAAGACTTTTTTTTTATGTGGCAGTACTTTCTGAGGCACTGGCTGTGTCTGTGCGAGATACTGTACAAATACAGAAAAAAAGAATTTCAACTGGAGACATGAGACAATAAAAATGATATATCCTAGATCCAATAAAGGGCAAGAGCAGTCATTCCCAGACTACGTGCTGTACATATCAGTAACAGTACTTCCAGTGATGGTACCTATTGCTATTGCCAATACTAGTAGTGGTAGATCGGAAAAAAAAAAAAAAAAAAAGTAAAAAAAAAAAAAGTTGTGAGGTAAGGAGCATTTCTGCTACTGTTGGGCTCAACAGTATTAACTAAACTAGCCACTATATGTGCTAACTGTGTCTGAGCTTCTATAATCTAGTCTGGAGGAGGGAAACATGGACTGTTGTGAGGCTCAGCGGAGAGAAATAGGGTTGCATGATGAAAAGACCTTCTGGCCATTACAGTTGCCAGAGTCTTTAGCAGCAGCAGAGTGACCCAAGCCAGCAGGCCTCGCTATAGAAAAGAGGAGGGATGTCTTGTGCTTTGCCTGTGATACTAACCACAGAAAGCAGCTATTCTACTTTCCTCCTCCCAGGCACATGTTCTAGCCTTGAGCCCACTTTCACCCCAGATCTAGCAAAGTCACTCCACTTTTCCTGGCTTCAGTGAGAGCCCTGCATGTCACCTGCATGCTGCTGACACCCTCGCTGCCTCCTGTGCTACTTCTACATGAATGTAGAACTAACTTCAGAGATTCCTCAATAACATCAAGCTCAGGATAAAAAGGAGGTGACTCAGCACGACCAGTATGGTTTTTTGTTTTGTTTTGTGTGTGTGTTTTTGTTGTTGTTGCATTATTATTATTGTTATTTATTTATTTATTTTTCCAAGCAATAAGGCAAGGACAAATCAAAGGACGTTCCTTCTCTCCTTGCTACAGTCCTCCAGCAAGATACGTGCTGTAAATCTCTGCCAGCCCAAATTACCTTTGTTAACAGGCCCTAACATGAGTCCTGGTAACAAAGTCTAGACTGTGTTACTAAAACAAGACAGCAGAAACTAAGTACTCCTTGGACATACTCTGACAGCAGACTGCCAGCGCAGGTGCTACATGACTGGTCCTAATAAGAACAATTCTCCAGCAGCCATCACAACTATCCCACAGTGTCTTTGTTCTTCAGGCAGTGCCTACTTCAGTCACTTGTTTGAACTCCAGCACCCAGGAATCCCAGCCACCAGAGCCTTCACCCTCTCTTTCAAAGCCTGTTTCCTAGCCCACCTTGCCACACAAATTCTCCATCTTGAAACCATACTGCTGCCTGGGAAAGGACTCCAGGATCTCTTTGACTTGTGGGCTTGCCCCTGAGGGATTGTCCCTGACTGCAAATATAAATTGAGAAGCAGGTACAGACTTTGAGTACAACAGAAGTAATTCTGTTCTTACATTAAACCCAGACTTTGGAAGGGACATGGTAAGAATGAGGGAAGAAGATTCAAGTGACACTGTAGTACATGGTTTTCTCAGTCAGTAAGTCTGAAGTCTACATTCCCACTCCTTTTAAAAACATTCCATTATATATACAGGTGGCTAGAGAATAAATAATATGACTTTTTAAGAGTCCAAAGGCATGTCCCAGCAAAGCAGACTGTAGCAAAGGACCCAGGAGTTACACTGAGAAGCACACCAGGAGGCTAGTAGAGCAGTGAAAGTCATTCTGACACTGGACCATAACACCTGATAGCCTGTCAGCCCATCTGCAGGGTGCAGCTACAGCAATCCCCACGGCCCCTAAGCAAGCAGTTAAATTAACACTTTTAATTCACTGCTGTGATGAGCAGAGACCACACACACAGCCAGTTTTCACAGTCCATCTGACAGGCACTCGCTACCACAGTTTTGCATGTGCCCACACCCAAATACATTTCTCAATCAATGAATTCTGACAGAGTACTCACTGGATGGCATTCAGACATCTAGCAGAATGTAAGATAATTTTTTCCAGACACTTGCAAAATCAAGGTCTACTCAGCCCGTGGATAACTCAGTGCTCGTGAGGTCACATAACTTGCTTCCTTATCTGTCCGTACTGTACATAAACAAAACTGACTGATTCAGAGTTGGTAAACATTTGGATTTTTTCCTCCTTTTAAAAAGTATATATTTAAGACAAATTAATATGCAAGTATTAGAAATGCATTATTATTAATGCAGCCTCTTTTGACTTGCAACTAGTAAACTTTTTGCTTATTAAATCAAGATACTATCAAGTAAAGCAAAATGTCACAGGTCAAGTTAGCATCTTTCCACCATATCTGCGTGGACTTGGACAAATATTTGAGTTAGTGCACAAACATCAGCATATTACGATACTATTCTACGTAGTTTAAATTATCTTTTCAAGCCTCACCCAGTTTGACAGTATTGAATGTGTTCTTGCAGCTACAAAGGCTGTTTAAGCATTACCAGCCAATATCCTGACCTTCTGTCCTTTCCACACATTGCTACATTTCCCCATATATGTGCAAAGTATAGTAAGATCATGTACAATGGGAATACAAAATCCAGGCCTACCAAACTCAACATCCTGAGCTTGGTCAGCCAGCAATGAAATCTGTCCTTGCTTCTGTGCACTGCATGGCTCTTGAGCCAAGGAAAGCTGGGAGGCCAAAGTCGTTGCAGTTATTTATGATACTGCAATGGTATCAGTATAAGCATATCATTCCTAGGATGCTTTTTGAAAAGCCCTGCACTTCTAAAGACGTGAATATCCTTCACTTACTCCTTCAGTGCTCAGAATAAAGTCCCTAAAAAGCCATCCCACATCAGTGAAGTGCTCCCTCTTCTTTATGCTCTGGGGCAAAGTCACGTGCAGCCAAAGAAGGCAGGACTGAGTTCTGCTGGCCCACCAGGAAGATTATTATGTCCGACACCCCTCTTATTTGATCTTATCAATGTGTACAAATATCTGAGGGGTGGGAGACAGAAGGATGTATCTAACCTCTTCTCAGTGGTTTGTGGGGATAGGACAAGGGGCAATGGCCGCAAGATAGAACACAGGAAGTTCCGCACTGACATGCGAAAGAACTTCTTCACGGTGAGGGTGACGGAGCACTGGAACAGGCTGCCTAGAGAGGTTGTGGAGTCTCCTTCTCTGGAGATATTCAAGGCCTGCCTGGATGCCTACCTGGGCAGCATGCTCAGAGGACCTGCTTTGCGGGGGGGTTGGACCCAACGACCTTTTGAGGTCCCTTCCAACCCCTACAGTTCTGTGATTCTGTGATTTCTGGCACAACATCTACAATCACCAGCTTCAACAGAAGGCCATACGTCCCACCTGAGTGAAGTCCCCTCTCCTTCAGATATTCATAGAAAAGCAATGACTCTCTCTTCAAGATCTTTACAGGATTTCAGACTCCCAGAGTCTGATTGTAGTTCAGCTTTTATTGTATCAGAGAAACATCTCTTCTGAGTCTTATGTTCCAAAGCTACTCTTGATCATTCCTGATGAGACCTGGACTATTTCCCAGCAGCATGTACTCATCTCTCACACAGAACCAAAAGCACCAGTCTACCTCCTTAACTGTTCCTCTGGTGAAGGCAGTCCTGAAATAGACATACAACTGCACCTAAAAGGAAAAGGTGACAAAATTGAGAAGCAATGACAGGTTGTTATGAAGTGTCAAGAAATTTATGGAATAGAAAATTACTATTGCAATGAAAAATACGTCATTGAGTACAGCATCTATGGGACATGGAACTCAGCAAAGGGGTCCTACAGAACAGTACTTTGGGTGTTTGTAGGATGCTCTTCACAGTGCCTTGTGTATTTTGTGTTGGTAGTCTCTCATATTAATGGCATGTTACAAAAACCTGAGCACAAACAGAACAGCGAAGCAGCCAATGCCATTAACAATCCTAGCTTTTAGTGTCAGACCTGGCTTTAGTCACTTTGGCCAACAGTGGTGACAAGCATAAAGAAATCGAACAGTTGGCCTGAGTTCCTCTATTTGGGATTAGCCTAAGCACTGTATTCTCTCTCTTTAGTTCCCCTAACAGAGATTGATTTGTATTCACTGTTCTGTGTTGTACCAAAGTAAATGGTTTGAGGCTGCTAGCTTGAGCCTTTGTCATACAAACTACTGCTGCCAGGCTGAAACCAACTTTCTGTTTATTGACTGCTGTGAGTATGATATTTGCTTCTTATGTTATCTTATTGGAACAGCTTTGTAGAAATAGAAGTCATTTAATAATCCTTTATCAAAACTTCAAGTCAGGTTTTATCTTTCTGCTGTTCTTGCAAAGGATATTATTTGTTAAATATGAATCTGACCAACCATGGATTTCTTTTTGTTTGTTTCTACACCCACGAAAGCATTTATGCTCATTTTCTTTTCCTGCAAGTAGTCGGTCAAGTTTAACTGTTTGTCAACTTAGCCAGTAAGTATTTTTGGAGCTGGAGAAATATACCTCCTCCGGCCTCGTGATTAAAGGTCAGTATCATTGTTTTTATACAATAGATTATTTATATGGCATCTCCACAGAGTAAGTACTATACATGTTGGATATGCTAAATATTACACACTTTGGATCTCATAACTGCAAATAAATACAACACATTTTACGAACTTAACACTCTTGAAGAATTAGTACTGGATACATGTTACACTGTTTCAGTGAAAGAGAAAGAGAAATGAATTGCAATCTTGGACTTAAGCCTTTAGTTTTTTTATGGAAATACATGTTTGGCAATGCCGTAACACTGCTTTCAGCTGAAGGATGAATGAGTGAAGACTTACTAGAATGATAAATGAATTAAATGTATTAATCACAGGAAGGGTGAGAGAACGTAAGGGAGTAAAGAGACTGAGGGCTTTCCATAAAATGTTTCGATTCTTGCTTTGATTTGGTTTAGCTTTGTGTTTAGCAGTTGCCTAAGGAAAACTCTCTGATCGAACACATCCTATCTAATGTTAGATACAGTAGATCTAATGTTTTGTGTGGAACACTACTAGTTTACCAAAAAGTTGCAACAAATCCCTAACAAGTTCAAAGGGTGGAGGAGCATTTTATTATTTCCCTAGAGACAGAGCAATCCAAATAAAATATTGTTTCTTCTCCCTGGCGCAGAAAGAGAAAAGGCTAGTTTTGCTATTATGGGGCCTCTTAATCAGGCCTATTTTAGAAATAGAAATGGCCTGAAAACTTGTCAGCTTTATGCCTTAACTGAGAACTGTAAAAAGATCACAAGAATATCACCTAAACACCAATGAAGGAAAGGGTTTTCTTTAGTTACAAGTAAATTTCCTACATCACTAAGCTTCCTAAGTACAACTAAAGGGAAATGAGCAATTTTCAGTGTTGCTGTAGAAAAATCCATTCAAGATAATTAGATTGACAACCTCCCTATCTCACACTGTCCACAGAAGAACGTCCCATACACATATCAGCTCATT
This sequence comes from Nettapus auritus, assembly GCA_011076525.1. Lineage (NCBI taxonomy): Eukaryota > Metazoa > Chordata > Aves > Anseriformes > Anatidae > Nettapus > Nettapus auritus. The sequence continues at coordinate 41,272,796 of CM021766.1, forward strand.
TACCATTATGAAATGTAACCTCTTACAGCAGCACAAACAGCTCTGGGGACGATTTGATGTAAATTCTGCAATCGCTTAAGTCATTGCAGCTTCGATAACTTCAGTGTGTATATTTCAAAATTACATAAGCACAAATAAGTGAAATCAAAACTGGGAACCACACTCAGCAAAGTTTTCTCACAGTTAGTCATATTTGCAGAAAGAATTATTTGCTCTTTCCTTTTAAACATATTTGATAAGCCTTAAAAAAACTCTTCCTCCCTCCAACACATGCACAGAGGTACTGCCAGAACATTTTTATGTCCCCCTTAGAGTGCTTTCTTGCCTTTAGAAAAGAGAAAAGATGTGATTCTGTATTAAAAACCTGATGCAGAGTCACTGTTGGCATAAACAGAGCTGCCTTGGGTTGGCGTAACATCAGCAGAATCCCTCTGTAGCCAGCTACAATCAGCGTAGATGACACAGGTTATCATGCTTTCACCATGTCATGTATTTATGATCCCATAGGAAAACAAAACCATATTAAATAAAAAATAAAAAAATAAAAATTAAAAAAAAAAAAAAAAAGAGCTGAGTCCAGCAATACTTTTAAAATAAGTGAGAGCAGGTAAAAACATGCCCCGCTTAGAGCAGTGCCAAAAACATCTTGCTCAAATACACGTGGCATTCACTCATATCCCAGCCTCCCAGTGAAATTCCACCTGCATGCCTGTCAGCCATGCAGAACTGCTCAGAAACTTATTTTTATCATTGTAAGTGGCCTTTTACCTCTATCTCTTTTAAGGTGCCTAATTCCTAATCCGAGCAACTGGGGAAGTTATGTATCTTTCAGGATCCAAGCCTAAGCTTCACTGAATATCACATAATTCAGTCCAAGTCATTAAACTTCTATACCATGAGGATTTGAAAATATGTGCCATCAGGAATACATGCTTACCCAGTCCCAGTAGCAGATGTGGATTATTCCTTCTACCATCCACATTCCAATAGCTGCATTAGTTACACTTCCAAACAGCTGGCACTTCCAAGCAGCTTGCAGGTAGTAACTTCAAATACACGTGGCTCTGTACTGGGCAGCAGGTGAGCTGGTGGGAAATGACTGGGGCTTCAGTAAGTGGTCACAACTTGCTGTATGTGAAGCTGAGACACTGGTAGCACTTCCCTCTACCTCTAATAGCATATAGCAGGAAGCCACAGTTACCCAGTTTGACAGAGCCACTGCTAATTCCCACCAGCAAGTTTCTCTTCCCATGCCCCAGTAGACAACGCTGCATAGAAAGGGCGGTTATGGCCTTCTCACTCAGAACTGCTCCATTGTTCAGCCAGTCCTCTGTGAATTTTGAGGAGGAAATATTTTGCCCATTATGATATTTTATCTTGTGTCTGCTTCTAATGAACTTACAAAGTACGAGATACAAGGAGAATTATGAGACTTCTCATTACAGCTGGTCAAGCCAGCATCTTCCATAATGTGTGCTGTATATCAGCTGCTATTCATTTGATTTTAATCATTTATTGCTTTGGAAGGAATTAAAATCAATTTGAAAGCTCTCTGGATTAGTCCAACATACAAGACCTATCACAGGAAGACAATCTTCTACAAGGTCATGAACACTGACCGCAGAAAATACTCTAATTAAAGCATATCATCGCTGGTCACCAGAAATATTTTTTTTTTTTATTGTAAATGTCAGTGTTCTTCTTAACATTTGGATTTAAAACTTAAAAAGGTAAGAAAACTACCATACACAGGTTGCATTGGCCTGTGACATACAGTGGTCAGCATGCAAGTTTCTCTTTCTGCCTTAAGGTTCCACATCTTTACCAGCAGGAGCTGAGCACAGGGGCAGGGGACAGAAGACAAAGTCTGACATCACGTGGCTCAACGGGCAATCATGCCTGCCTGGAAGAGACTCGTTAGTGGAGGAGGAAGACTATGTGAGCAGAACCTAGGTATCAAAAAGATTAGTATGTGCAGCACCTTTCACAATACCTGCATGCAGGTTTGCTTATTCTGGCTCATCTGAGTAGTTCCTTGCTTAAAGGGACTTCAAAGTGCCCCAAGAAAGTCATCAGGAGTACTAGGTATACACTGATCTGGGAAATGAGCACAGAGACCTTGCCCAGAGACACAGCAAGCTGCTGCACTTCAGCAAGCCCTTGCTGTTTTAGCTGTTTAGAACACAGCTCCAGAAGGAGCCTCACCTAGAATCATGGAATCACAGAATATCCTGAGCTGGAAGGGATCCCACAAAGATCATTGAGTCCAACTGCTAACTCCACACAGGACCACCAAAAATCAAACTATATCTGACAGCCTCTCTCTCCTGCCATTAGTCAGGATCAGCTGTGCCTATGTGATTCCTGGCACAGAGATTGAGCAGTTTATTGCCTTATCCCCTGAAAGTTACCAAGGGAGGTTGTGGAATTACCCTGCAAGTGCTAAATACCCCTGCTATTAAACAGCTCTTCCTAGCATCTAGCCTAAGTATTACTTGCTGCAATTCAGCTACTATGCACAGATAAGATACAGAACCACTAATTTCCTTCCATTTTGCAGCCACTTTGTCCGTGTTTGATTACTTTTTTCCATGTTTCCTCTGACTTCTCTTTCCTAGGCTAAAGACTGACATCTTTTCTTGTAGACCTTAAATGTTATCATGAGTTACCATCAAAAGTATGGCACAGAATTTGATTGATTGCATTTGATTGATTGCCATATTAACCACTTTCTTTTGTGTCTAATGGACTGTACCAATCTTTCAAAAATGTATTTAATTATCATAGATTTCAAAAGTAGTTATGATTACAACATATAAAAATAAACATTGTCTTTTCAGTGGTAAATATATTCAGGAGTACTGTGTTATGAAAATAAATAATTTATAAATGCATGAAATTTTTATTAAACTCAGTCAAATTCTGCAGCTCATCTAACTACAACAATCACTTAGTACTGAGTTTGTTTGTTTTTTTATAATATATGAGAGGAATATGCCATTCCTCTAATCAACTACCCTTTCACCTGCTGACAGTGGCCACAGTCAAGATAGCTAGCAGCAAAATAAAGAAAAAGGAAATGATTTCCCCTCCCTTTTCACAAACACATTCTTCAATTTTTCCAGTATCTGGTGTTTATCAGTGTTTTAATTAAATAGTTCACCCATTCACTCTCTCCATACCAACAACTGATAAATCACCACAGAATGGAAAACTGCTTTGTGCAGGAAGTGTTCACAGACAAGAAAATTTATTCTGTCATTAATTACTCAGCATCAGCCATTTCTTATTTGTCAATAATAAAAATGGAGGTGTATCTGCTTTGCAAACTACTTAGTATCTGTGATGGTTAGTTATTCAAAGGTACAGTGTTGAGTACTACAAGTGTCCACAGTTAAAATTGACCATTACAATATAGCCTGCATGGGCAATTAATAATGGAATAAATCAAAACAAATTACATGCTGAAAGTATAAAGTAATGCTGGAACAAAGCAACAAAAAGAATAAAACCACAAAGCTCTTTATTTGGGAGATAAGTGAATCACTTTCATCATCGTTGGTAACAAGATCATGCACTTTAATTAACCCTTAGAAAACCAGTACTGTAAATAATCCAAGATAGCTGAAACCACCATCTTATATTTGGACCATTTTATAGAAGGCTGTCAGCTTTCCAAGCCCTCCTCACATGAACTGGCCACAGAAAACAGGCTAAATATTCTTTTTAATGTGCTAGATGCAAACATTCTAATGAAGCTGTAACCAGATCTCTTTAGAAAGACAAAGAACCAGAGGAAGAGAAAGATATTTTTGTGCTTCATCTTGACAAAACAAAAAACAGAATAAATGAGGGTAAATGAGAATAAAATATAGCCAAGCAGGTTCTGCAACTAACCAAAAATATTTGAAAATAAATGGTCTTGAACTGGAGACCCGATACTTCAGAACCTTGTCTCTCAATCATGCCCACCCAGGTGTGAATATTCAGAGTGAAGAGTTACAGCACTGGGCTTTATGCTTCCCCCACAGAAAACAGGGGATAGAGGATGGAACAAATCCATACACAGATGTATACACTGACACATATCATTCTCTTTTGAATTTGTCTCTTCCCTATTTCCACTCAAACTGAGTGGTAGCGCGTATATTTTAAGAAAAATATACTAAGCTGTCAGCACAGACGGACCTTACCTGCTCTCAAAACACAGCATCTGGTCGGAGCTAGTTCTTGCAGCCTGTGAAGCACAGGTAAGAGCCAGTCTGGTACTTGTGAACAGGCCTCAGCACCTCAAGCACATGACAGGCATGAGAAACACTGCTTTCTCTATTGGTTCTCAAATCCAGGCTACACAGAAGTCTCCAGCTTTGTTTTCAAAGCAAATGAACTTTCTAAGACACCGTTGTGTTCAGAGACATCAACATTTACAGACACTGTGATCTTCCATTCTCTGCCCTTTGGGACAGTAGATTTGTTTCACTGTCAGAAGAACCTCAACAAAACATTTCCTTCGTGACATCTCCCACCTTTGAGCTCTTCCACTGTTTCTTCTTCCCTGCTCATTACTCTGTCTCTTCTTGTTCTGGCTTCCAAGATCTCCCAGTTTCTCAGCCTTTCTATCAGTTCAGCATATTGTCTTACCACCTACACTCAGCAACAACATAAGCCCTTTACAGTGACACCTGCTGTGCCACTAATCTGTTTAGCAGACACTGTTAAATCAGTTGTGATCAGACAGAACATAACCAGCAAAGCAGACATAACTCAGGCAAGGAGAGAAAGAGAGCAGACTAGGGGTTTCACCTGAGTTTGGTGAATTTTGGCCTAGAACATTTTAGGAACTGACTGAAGGTATTTCAGAGCCTCTAGCAACTATCTTTGAGAGCTTGTGAAGGAAGGATGAGGCTTTTCATAAAGAGCAGAGGGTGAATACAGTGTTGATCTGTGAAAATAGACAGAAAGGAGAATCCTAGAAATAACAGAGCACTTAACCTAAGACTTTGGTTCTTGGAAGGACACCAGAACAAATCAGTCAGTTCTTATGTAAGCACCTCAGAGATACGGACATGTCAGCAGGGATTTACCAGTATCAAGTCACTTCCGTCCTAGTTAATATCCTTTAAGGCATGCAGCAAGCCCAAAACCCAGTGGAGAAATGCTCCACAACTGCCTTGTCAAGGCTTTGACACCACAACATGTAATGTTCGCATAGGCAAGCTGGGGCAGCATCGTAAGTCAGATGCAAAACAGCATGGAGAAATCATATCCAGAACAATGAGTTATCAATTGTCAAACAGGAAAGTTTATCAACCTGTGTGGGGCAGAGCGTGGTTCTAGGGTGCCAGCTGGTTAATATACGCATTTGTGAGTGGGAAGCTGGAAAGGACTCACTACATCTGCAAACAATGTCAAACTGGAGGGAGCTGTGAGAGCTCTGGAAGATCACAATTGAAAGCAATTGGGGCAGCAGTGAGTAACTGCTCTGGGTCCCTTCCAGCCCTGTATGCTATGACTGTATTCTTCTTCATGTTTAACCCCTATGCAAAGCATAAGCTTTAAGCCCCTAATTTGACACTTCTTAAATATTCTTTATGCATCTTGTGCTTTTATTCAACTCCTTTTGGCCAAATCCAGACAGTTGTTGCTTGATTGTAAGGATTGCAATCTCTTTTTTTTCTTTTTTTTTTTTTTCTTTTTTTTTTGTTTTTTTTTTGGGGGGGGGTGGGGGCGGGGGGCACTGCCTTTTACTGTTTTTGCACCTCACCTTGTACAATAATTTCCAAACCTTTGCTTTGGATTCCAGGAGTTTACACATTACAAATCAACTAAAAGAAAATTGTAAAAAATCAACATAAAACGGGCAGGCCCCTTTGTAAAACAGATGAATGCTGTTTTCAGCATTAAAGTATTCTGGATGTTTTAAATCAGGCCAGCATACAGGACAGGAATTCAGCTTAAATTTGCATCCACTTTTAAGTTGCTTTCTTTTCATGCGATACCTAAGGCAAGAGTATTCAGTGCTGGTATGCACTAATAGCACACGTACTGAGGGCTGACACGTGGAAAATGAAGCAAAGTCTGTATAAAATGAAATCATTCCATACAAGGACAGCAGGGCCTAAGGGATGGAATTACCAGCCCTAAATGGCGCAGCAGCCAGCTTCTGCACTGTCTGATCCTGCAAACATTGAACACACATGCTCAGCCTGACTATGAATAACCCTATTGAGTTGAACGGAATTATTCACGGTAGTAAAGTTAAGTACGTGCATAAGCACTCACAGATTTGGGGTTCAGCACAGGGCAAAAGAAAAGAAAAAAAAAAAAAAAAAAAAAGAGGAAGGCAGACATTTCCTGTGCTACAGAGAAGTTTCAGTCCAACAGATCTGCTCAGACCCCAGTAGCCCACGCCTGTAGTTTTCCTCTCTGTAGACACTTGTGGCTAGTTCTTTCTGGCAAGCAGATGGGGGGAGCACCCCCATGTTAGAGGGGCTGCTGCTCCGACCCCAGCACCTACACAACCTCCGTAGTGCTTCTGGGCCTAAGATGGCGATAGAAAGCAACCTCAAATTTGGCACCTGTAGCTTTTTCACTCAGTTCATAGAAACTGAATCACAAGCAGTATTTTCATTGACAGTGAAAACACGCAAGCCAAGAATAAAATCACACAAGCTTTTACAGACTGTCCTCACCCTCACCACACTGGTATTTTCCAAACGGCCAGCCAAATGAATACATATGTCCACAGTCTTGGAAGGGCCTGCTATGATACCTCTCCTCTTTGCTGTCTCTTCTAAAAATCATTCAGATCCACTTTTGGTTTGCCTAATGGTTTTAATTTTATTATTATTATTATTATTTAGGGAATAAAGCAATTCTCTGGATTCTAAAAGGTACCTAGCCACAACAACAATAACAAAAATTATCTGTAAAATATTTAACATAAGGCTGAAGTCTGTATGCTATCATATTTCATTATTTAACTTCTGCAATAGAGAAGGGATGGAACCATGATCAAAGCACAGGACTGATTCTTAAGAAATGTGTCCTGTATCACTGACTGTTACAAATATGTGATTCTGAGCACATTATTCAAAGTCTTTGGCTGAATTGACATCAGTGACTCACGATACCAGTATCCAACCCAAGATCTTTCAAGCCTGATATTAGAGACATTACACTCTGCATTCTGGAAACCGAGCAGATTTCCAGAATAGATCAGAAGCTGACTACCCAGTAAGTGACATTTTCAAAAGGGAGTGGGGAAAAATAAATAATCCCTTTAGAAATCATGAGCTTCAAGTTGTAAACTGGAGTTGAAATTTAAATCATAGAATCACAGAATGGTTTAGGTTGGAAGGGACCTGAAAGATGACCTCTTTCCAACCCCCCTGCCATGGGCAGGGACACCTCCCACCAGACCAAATTGCCTAAAGCCCCATCCAGCCTGGCCTTGAACACCTTCCTCTCTGGAATTTGCTCCAAAAGCCATGCTCCCATACCAGCCCCATAAGGGTTAACCTGAAGGTTGTGTACTTATGTAGCTACTGGAACCAAAACAGCCCCACCAGGAAAGTGCTTTACAGCAGAATACATTTGACTTTGGCATGGGAAAATAATACCAACAGCCACTTTTATGCTCATATTTCTCCATCATATAACAGGAAGTGGTATGTGCTGCTCTGACGATACTGGTCTACCACACCAGTTCCTTTACAGAACAGCCACAGCAGAGCAGGAAGCATAGGCCAAGACGCCTGTATCCAGGTTCCCCCTCAGCTCTGCACAACAGTAAGGCATCAGGACACATTGAACAGGGCTGAGATGACAGCAGCACTTGGGGTACACTGCTGATGGCATCCCCTGCTGTGATAGAAGCGGGGCACCGAGGTAGAACCGACTGCAAGGCAGCAGAACAGCAGAGGATAAATGACCTAAGATGAGGTATGGTGTAATTACAATTAATCCCTCCTGGCATAGCCATACTCTGTTCAGACGTCACTGGCAGGAGTTCAGTTTGCATCTAGAGCTCATTTTGCTGACAATGGCTACAGTACGCTGCACAAGCTGAAACACAGCTTTGGGACCATGAACAGTGGCGGAAGTTGGACAACTGCACTGATGAACCCTCATGGCACAGTAACACAAGTACCTCCTCCTCCAGAGACAGAGACCATGTGAAGGTAAGCTATCATCATGTTACCTGGCACTCATTTCTTTCTGCTTTTTCCACCTAGCGAAATTCAGAGGTGTTAGTCATTGCAGAGGGTGAATTATTTTCACCACTGGTTCTGCCAGCAGGAAATGCTGATGCCATCAAAATATTTTGTGATTTTTATTTTGATGAAAAACATGCTAGGAAGTCCTCAATGCTTACATTTTATTTCAAACTTGTCTGAAAAAAAAAAAAATGTATTTTTTTTCTTTCAGAAGGGATGATGAGCTCTGATCATGGGGCCAAAGGTAAGTACTCTTTCATGGGGATTATTCTGAACTAAAAGGGGGTTTAATTTTAGCACCCTTCTTCCTTAGTAAACAAATAGTAAGAAGAGACCTTATGTGAACAGACATGTACACATCCTTATTATATCCTGTCAATGCACTGTTTGGTAAGATTATACTGTCATATGACAACAGACCTATTTGTATTACAGGCTTCACTTGAACAGAGAACATGTTTCAGCAATTTGGACTTCTAACTATTCGATGGGTGGGAGCGCTTCAGAGAGAAAATACTGATGGGCCTGTTTAAGCAGGTGGACAGATAGAAGCTGTGCAGCAATGCTGAGGTGCCCAGCTAATAGAAGTCAGTCTTTTCATAAGAGTAAAGATAAGTATATATAAAGAGTTTCTTTGTTTTCTCTCCACAGATCACTCCAGTTGGCTTCAGGCAAGCGGAAGCCACAGCATCCATGCCCTATCAAGAGGAAGAAATTGGTTGCATCCTCCAGTTCTTGGTACAGATTCAGTGAGCTGAATTTCTCCAAGAAGTACTATTGAAGAACTTGCCTGAACTTCTAGGGGACATATAGAGGTGGTCTTAGCCCACCAGTTCACTGAAATGAACTAGTTCTGGATGGCACATATTTTATTTCTGGCTGTTGGCTTCCTTCCAGTCATTCTCAAGGCATTGGCCCAGCTCAGAAACGGGACCTGTTCAGCTGCTGAGATAAATACAGCCCTCAGTAAAGGAAGGAGTAGGAGGCAGAGGCTGCCCAACATAACAGAGGTTATAATGGCAGTGGCTTGTTACCCTGGGAATGTAACTGGGTGCTTTGCTGAGCAGAGGCAGCTCTAGGGGTTTGATAAATGAAACACCCTTCAGTTAGCAGCTTTGAACAAGACTCCCAGTAAAAAATAGCAGGGCTGTCGTTGACGGCTGAGGATAACATACAGGAGCTCCAGAGTGACCACACACAGCTGTCTGAAATCCTGGAGTTGTTGAAAAAGTCCCTCTAATCCATCAGTGCAGAGCAGAAGTGCTACATAAGCAGGAATCTGAGTTTACATTGCAGCGAAGATAACTCATTTACATTTCCTGGAATCTAGTATTTGTGCAGAATATCCGTGTGGTTTCTCCATTGCAATGTCACCTGTTAGTTCTATGGTTTCAGCCACAATAGTTTCATACAGCAGAAATGTTTTTCCTGGCCACAAAAGATTTGCCTTGCCCAGATACCAATCCCCTCATATGTTTATCTTGAGGTCTTAACGTGTCTGGCCCAAGGAAACAGAAATTAAAAAAAAGGCAAAGAATTAAAAACAAGCAGAGAGGACTGAAAAGGAAACTGGAAAACAAAGAGAGCTAAAGAATGGAAAAGTGAACTAACATCAAAGATATCAGAAGAATAGCTCCAGCTGCAAGAATAGGAAGGTGTGGTATGTAATTCTTGTTTACTTTGTATACAATAGAGGGGTACCAGCACAATTCAGTGGAAGGCATTATTATTGCTTGTGTGTAACACCACACCTGAAATGGGGAGTTTCAACTTCACCAGGCCCAGCTCTTCCCTGAGGAATCATATTTAACCACCCCATTGAGCTCCCTTTGCCAGCTCCTAGTACAGCAGCATTTTGGCATCTCCCACATCCTTTGCCAGTGTGTCCACTGGACTCCAGAAGGTGTGTGGAGAGAAGGGTCAGGCTCGCTGTTTTTAAAATGAACTAAAACAAACTCTGAGAAACGTTAATCCTAGGACATTGACATGCTTATTTAAGAAAGAAAGGATTGGGCATTATGCTGCTAAAATCTGTTTGTCATGGTTTTAAGCCAAAATGTTTTCTTTGAAATTTGGGCGGTGCATGACATGGTCAGTTATTGCAGCTCAGCAAACAGCTGGCAACTGGTTAAACTGCAGTAAAACTGCCACTCTGCATCAAGAGGTCCCAAACGGCAGTGCAGCCCAGACAGATGGACCACACAGCCTTCAAGCTGCAGCACAAGCTCACATTCATAGAATCACAGAATGGTTTGGGTTGGAAGGGACCATAAAGTCATCTTATTTCAAGCCCCTTGCCATAGGCAGGGACACCTTCCACCAGACTAGGTTGCCCAAAGCCCCATCCAGCTTGGCTTGAACACCTCCAGGCACGGGGCATCCACAATTCTGGGCAACCTGTGCCAGTGCCTCACCACAATATCAGGAGCACCAAGTGTTATACCTGATTCTTACTAAGGGTTAATGACATTTAAAGGACTTGCTCAATGCCAGGCTTTGTATGAGATATGGTGGCATAAGGCAGATGGTTCCCCTTTTTTTTTGCAAGTAAATAAAACATCAGTTGGTTAAAAAAAAAAAAAAAAAAAAAAAATAGTTAAAGTGGAACCTGTTATAGTTCATAACTAAAGAACAAGGAAATGTTGAAGCAAACTGCAAGAAGGTAAATTCAGAGTGAGTAAGAATGTTGTTACATAGATTATAAGAATTTCATACAAACCTGACAGTGTCACTGAAGCTACAAACTAGGCAAGACTCTCCCAGGGTTTATACATTTACAAAGCAGAGTTACAATAACCACTTTTTTTTCAAATGGGAAGGACAACTAACTACCTGCTCCAGGGCTTAGTATTTAGAGATTGTGTTGTAACAAGGAGGAGACTGCTTTGAGGAAGAGATTATCTCACACATACTAATTAAAGACATGTTGTGCCTTCCTCTACAGCATCCCATACTGACCAGTATTGGAGAAGGGGAATTGCCATGCTGAAACACCCGAAAATGCATTAACTCCCATGACTTTTGTGAAGGTACCCTGGGCAGGTTGGGTGGAGGCCTTGGGGGAGGCTGGGCCATTAGGGGTTAATTCCCAAGGGCCCTGATAACTAAAGGAGAGGAATAAATAAATAAATAAATAAGAAAAATAAAATGATTCCCAGTTGCTAAGCACTTTTTATGTGACCAAATCAAGTGCAGTCTCCCATATCACTCTCAAAAATAAATGCTCAGGAAGTTCTATGGACAATACTTGCATCTGTTCTGAGGTATTGAAGTGCCAGAGCAGGAAAAGCAGACAGACTCAACTTCTACACCTGGCCCTGTTAATAATACACAGGCCATTTGTCCCCAGTTTTACCATCTTTCAATGGGGAACAACAAAAGAGACCACTGCTGTAAGCAACAGGCATTACACATGGCCAGCGTAAATGGGATTATTTTGTGCCAGGCAGTTCTAGAACTGTGAAGAATTGGGGTTTTGCGGGCTATTTTGTTTGGTTTTAATATATGCTATATACTGCGTCTATGTTTTCTACCTAAATCATATCCAGACTCCATTAGTTACCAAATGTGCAAACCATACAATTCCTGGGAAAGAAAAGACTATCTCCTCAACGCATCTATACTCCTTCAAGATTATGTACTATAGCTTGTCTAGATACCATTGTTAAGGCCAATGTGACAAGCATATCTAAAGCTGGATCTGTGAAAACAATACCCCTAACAGAGAAAGATTAAAAGGGAAAATGCAGGCAAGGTGGTCAAAGTACACAATAGATTGTTTTGTTGTGCTGATTTTGTTTTTCTCTATCAGGTAACTCCACAATTTAGTACAACAATATCCTCCCACATACCGAGTGCTGTTATCTTAGGACTTCAGCAGCAAACAAAGAAAATCTATGCTCTATTGATTTTAGATACATTAATTATAGATTATCATAGGTTCTACATGGGTCATAAGAACAAATTGATCACTGTTCTAAGAATCTAACAATCAAACTCATTTAAACATCAAACACAATGAAAAATAGAAAAAAATAATCATGAAGCATTTCTGGCATCTGTATCTGATGAGATAATTACAGGCAGTTTTTCTAGAGAATTAGAAAAAAAAAAGTGAAATTTGAAGAGAGACAGGAGTGTCCCATTTCAGCACGAGTGTTCCTCACAGACATTTGGCATAAATGAGAAAAAAAATATATATGTATATATGAGAAGGAAAACTGAAAGGGTCTGTTCCAGTTTCACTGACGTTAGAAAGAGTCTTCCCATTGACTCAACAGGGCACATGTGACCGAATACATCAGCTAACGAAAAGTCCTGGAAAAAGTAAGCAGAGGATGAAGGATATAAAGAATGAGAACAGATTGGCCTGGAAATACCATGATATCAGGATAAGCTAGAACTTCACAAGTAGTGAACTGATTTTAGGGAGGGTCTAATATATCAGCCAAAAACATGATCACTCACTTATCTTTGTAGCTTTCCTTTAAATAAAATCATGAGCGATGTGAGACAGTGGTGACTATTATCCTCCTGGAAAGGTCTAAACTCCACTTATCCTGAGTACTTTCACCTCTTATTGACTTGGAACTTTATAATTAATACTAGAAGCATTAATCCTCATTGAAAGTGTGCTATCAGGATTTTAAGGGGTTGGCTTGCATGGATATTTGGCCATTGTCTGCCAGGGAGGCCAGGAGATTGTCAGATAGTGATTATATCTGTCTGGCTGTGCTGACATTTTAGTGTGCCCATCAAATCCTTTAATTTCTGTAAGTGTACGTTAGAGTTTGAGCTGCTGAGGGAAGTGGGAGAGGAAAATATTAGGTCCTAGCACCTTTTCATATCAAGTTGGAGGTTTTTGTTTAAAAATCAAACTTGAACAGTTCCCTAGCATGGGTAAAAGTCCTGTGTAAAAGACCATGTCACTCTCTGCCCAGATGGCCAGAAGCCATCATTTCCATGAGAAACAAAAGCAGCTAAAAGCTTTAAATCCTATCCCATTGTAGAAACACAATTGAATTCTCTTGCCAACATGAGGACAGAATATACATAGTCACTGCATAGGACTGTCAGTCTTTGTGGGAATTACTGAAGTCTAGCTGCAAGATTTCCATATACAGACATTTCCTGCCACGAGAATGTTACAGAACTAAGCCAGCATCCAATATAATCTAAAGAACAAAAAGAAAGCCTCTAAAATAGCAAGGAATAAGAAAAAAATTATACACAAAGAACACTTCATACTTTCAATACAGGCATTTAAAGTAGAAGATATCAAGGTCATATCCTGCAGCTTTTATTCAGGCACATCAATAGGAGGGGGTTGTTAAAGTAAAGCCTGAGGCAGTATCTGACCTTTTCAATTTATTTTTTTTTTTTTCCTTTGGATAAGATGGTTACAAGATGCTGCCCAAGAACAGAACTACAGGACATACCAAACTCAAATGCACATCTGCAACTGAGTAGTATCCATGCTTCAAAACATGGCCCCAAAGCAACTCTACAAATATCAGTATGAGGGACAAAAATACCTGGGTCTCCAAACTGTTAATGCAATCTAATGTTGCTATAAATGAAGCAAAAGGAATTTAATCAATCAGCCATTACATCATGTTTAAAGTGAACACAGAAATCCCCATGGAAGTCTGACAGCCTCCCAGCCCAGTAAACTCACTTTGTGGCTAAAAGTGAACTAACACAGATAACATGCACTGAAGCAACCCCTGCCCACCCACTTCCCAGGAAATCTTTTTTTCAGCATAAAGAGGGAAAGAGGTATAGCCTTTGACTGCACTGGCTGAAATATCCAACTCATCCCTCTGACCTGGAATCCAGATGCCCAACATACAGGCAGATACAAGAAAATTTCCCAAGAGTCATGATGGAGAGCAGCTCCCTCTCCCACAAGCAGTGTATGTTAAGTACCACCCTTGTGTCCCCATGTACACAGACACCTGAGAGGAAAGTAGCTGCCATTCATGTCAGCTCTCCTCCCATGTTGCCTCAGCTCAATCCACTACAAATAAAGATAGGAATTATTAGGCCTGTGGTGTTCTTCCACTAAAACTGTAACACCTCTGAGCTGTTCTGTACTCTCCCTGCAGCTCACTGCTACCATTAGTTCATAATACTAATTCCAGTGCTATCAGAACAGCTCTTAATGGTCATAAAACATCCACTTGAAAGCATTCACATGCCATTGCAAACAGTATACAGTGTGCTTTGTCTGACCACTAATTTGCTTGAATAAATCAGTTTTTGCTTTTTCAGTGTAGGCTTGGAACAACTTAATTTTTACAGAATTTTCAACACCAAGTTTTCATCTTCATGTGGAAGAAAGCAGCTCTGAAAGACATACTAAAACAACCAGGGACGTGACATGTAGGAGGGAAATCGGAATTCCTCCATTTATGTCTGCTGGGCTGGGCTTGGTGCCCCCCTTTAAGAGGGGCACCGCCGCCTCATCCAGAGCCTATGGTTTACACGCGTGTAACATCTCCCTCTGCTGGCCAAAACCGTGGGAATACTCCAGTTCCCAGGCAGAAAAGCTTTCTCTGGAGTAAGAATGTCGAGTTTAGGTTCACCCTTTTGTTCTTCCACATATTTGCAATCTCTCTCCATGATCCTACAACAGACATGGTCTGTGTGATGGAGCAAGCGAGGAAGAACTGGGCATTAGTTCAGTTGGCGCAGTTCCCTGATGCTGAAGTCCTCAGTGAAAATGCTTTGAAGACAAGGTGGATGTTGGGGCGGTTCTTGGGAACCCAGGATTAAAGGGGACAACTGTTTTGTAGAATGTTTTATCTTGGACTCCAGAGTAACATCTGATATATCAATACAGCTTAAATGGTTTTGAAAACTAAGTTCCTAATGGTGACCCTTAAGTCTCTTCAGTAAAATCAGAGTCCATTGGTAAACCATGGATGTTTTGCCACATCTCAGCTCTTTACCCTTTGAAGATGGCTTGGGATTGGAATTAGTATTATGAACTAAAGAACTTATTATTGCTATAATAATTCACACAATTGTAAACAAGGTGAATACAAGGTGAATAATTGAAAAAATAGAAGTTATTCATAGTAAGAGAATTACTTCATTTTCACTGTTCTGTATTTAAAAGCCTCTTTAATTCACCATTCCTTCCCTTTTATTCCCCTTCTTCCTCTGTTTGATAAGACTTTTCTAAGTTTCTCTTCGCAGCATTCCTGCATGCATGGAGAACCATTCATGCAGAATTCACCACAGGAAAACAAATATAATATCCCACTCCTACATTCCCAAGAGGAAATTAACCGAAACTACCAGTCCTTGGGAAATTGACATGGAAAAAAAAAAAGAAAAAGGCAAGATATATTACTATGGTCAAGTTGTGAGGGAAACTGTTAGCACTCTGGTAGATCAGGAAAATGGGCTAATTGAAACATTTTCTTCTGAGCAGCCAAGTAAAGTATAAGGTCCTTCATGGGGATGGGAGGGGCACAAAGCCTGAAAACATTATTGTTTTTGAAAGGCTTCATAACCCCATGGCACCTGTGGGAGAGCTCTCTACAGAGTGGACCCTTCAGCCATAGGCACATGGTGCTCTGAAAAGGACTTGGCCAATTCCCCCTTTGTGGAAGTCCTTCACAAGGTTTCCATTGACAGCCTATTCTATAAAATTCCTAAAGCCAAAAGATAAGAGTATTTTTTCTAATGAAATTATTTGTTTCTATAATGTTTTGTTGTTGTTGTTGTTTGTTTTTAGTTATTTGTGCCCAACCCTGTTACATTTCCTTTGCTGCTCAGGGGACAGCAGATAGCACAGCCAGCACTAGACAGACTTCTGCTCTAACAGCCCTCCCAGCACAGACACACTCATACCCAAACGACGCCTAGTTTTGCTACACACTACAAATGCATATGCTTACCACATATGGGTAGGAAGGCATAAAGTGACAGCTAGAGAGCATTTCTCTGGTATAACTGCACTTGCTGTAGTATATTTGTGAGCAGATTGATGCAGTTAAATGAGAAAAAGCAACATTTCTATGCCAACCTCTCTCTTGTTGACTTTGCTGTGAATGACTGTAGTGACAGCAAATACACAACCTGTGTGCCGAAGAATGAGAGAAAAAAAATAGGATCTAGCACTGAACCAGGTCTGCATTGGATATGTATCAAGTAAATAAATCAATCTGCCTTAATATATTGTATGCAGAGATGTTCAGTCACCAAATAACCAAAGGTATTGCTGTTTAGCTCTCACAAAGCATGTCCGACCTCGTGTTCCACAAGCATATACAGCCAGTAGCAGACTTCACACTGTTGTTGCATCCAAACAGACGACTCTCAGCAGGTGACCCCAGTAATAGTATCTGAGTCAGTGTGGGTTGTTCAAACAAAATCCTTGCAGGAGGCCCTGAGAAGGCTTGAGTTTTCAATGGAAGAAACAGCAGGGTAAAGAGGAGGAGAAGAAAAAAAAAAAAAAAAAAAAAAAAAACAACTTGCTGACAATCACAGCAGGTTAATACCAGAGTCAAAATTAAAAGTTTCTGGACTGTACCATATTTTTTCTTCCCATTCCCCTTTTCTCAGAAATAAAGCCAATGCTTGTAAATACAATTATTTGGTTGCAGACTTGGAAACCTGCTAAAGACAAAATTTTGTGGGCTGATTTTACCTTCTGTGCTGCAGGTTACAGGAAGTTTCCTCACACCTGCATGGCTTGCTCATAGAGTATTAAAATATTGCTCCTTCTCCAGTTACTCAATTTGCCTGCTTGAACTAGAGACCTACCAGCCCTTGAGATTCACCCAACTTGTATCTGCTGAGCCTCGCCAAAAGTGCTTGCCATTCTTGGCTCCCTTCACCTCAGAGCGTGAGGATGTGCACGCACATATACAAGGTGTGTTAAGAGGTTAAAAGGGTGAATTTGTGCTGTGAGCATCATGTAGATGATTGGAGCCTCAGCTTGGCACAAGAAGAAAGGCTGAGACATGCCAGAATTTGCAGAGACATATTCCTCAAGCTGCTTGAACTGTGCGTGGCTCTCAGACTCTGAGCAAAGACCATAGGACTTGAGGTCACCACATCCATAGAGATAGCTGTCAAGAACCTGAGCACACACATACGATTCAGGCCACATCTGAGGCCTTGCTGTTGAGGGCACTTTGCCTCATACCTGTGTGTGCAAAGGGCTCCTCTCTCATGCTTCTGACAAGGAGCAGCCAATGGCTCAGATCATCATTTCACTGCCTGTAAACCTCCAGAGCAGAGCAGCCTAGCCTTCCTTTTCTGTGAGGGAAAAAAAAAAAAAAAAGTACAGCAATTCTCCAAGCACACATTGGAAATCTACTGAGGCACAGGAAAAAGGCTGAAACCCAAGCCTGTAACCTCAAGGGCAAGAAGGGACTGCACAGCCCTGCCTGGACATCCCACCCGCAATGTATGACTTTTCCTAGCAGTGCTTATGCTCACTTTTCCTCTAAATGAAAGTGCTAAACCATCCATGCCAATTGCAGAGACTTGAAAAAAAGAGCCAAGGCCCTATTGCTGCAATGAAAATCACCCTGCTGAAAACAACAGTCAGGAAGGGTACTTCTGCACACACTGGGACTCACGTTCAGGTGAAGTCACAGCTCAGCAACTGATTTCCTGAGTGATCTGAATAAGACACTCTGTGTGCCTCAACAACCAACACATAACATAAAAACAGAGCTGCCTTTCTCCCAAAGGCACCTTTTACTGGTACACAGAGTTAGCTGTGTACCAGTAAACATACACATACACACCACATAATTTAAAAGGACTTAGAAATACCTGTGCCAGTTCTGAGATAAACTACTTTAGAGGGTAGCAGATAGTCACATTCATGCTGCCTTCTGCCAGTGGGCCCTGATGAGAAGCAGGATCTACCTATCCTACAGGATACCAGCTGGGGACCTTTCTCTTTCTACCACTAACATTAAGACCCTCGAGAGAACCAAAGCTGGCAAGTGCACCCAGCACAAGTTAATACGGCAAAGGTAAGGCTGGTGCTTCTCAACTCCCCTGGGGAATGATCCCTCTGCCAAAAACAAAACTCAGATTCTCTCTCTGGAACACAGCAGCTTTGCTCTGAGATTTTGTGAGAGAGAGAGGAAAATGTTGCTGCATGGAGCTGGGAAGAGCGAGAGCGAGGCCTCTTTGGAGATCAGAGTTTGTGTAAGTAACACAGGTTGGTAACAGAAACATGGTCGATGGGACAGTGAAAGAAGAACACTACCACAGAAAGAGTGTAGCATAATAGCCAAACACATTAGAATTGCTTCTTAATAACCTTTAATACAGCATATATTTGGAACTGCAAAACCCATACAGTGCCACGAATCTTGATGCAGGGTAGCATCAGGCCTTATAGACCTACTGAATGCCCAATACATTCAGACACCCCATTCTGATCACCTTTAATGTGAGTTGTGCATCTAATTAAGATTTGGAAACTTTCTACCTCTGTGTATGTCCCATGAGCCTGTATTGAAATACAGATGAGACCACTGGTTGGAATAGTATTTCTGTCCAGCAGAGGATGCAAGGCATTGAGAAAAATGACACAGCATCACTGTGACTGAGAGATGGTAGCCCCAGAATCATGCTATGCCTTAAACGTGCAATAGCTTCCAAATTTGGTTTTGTTTTCTCTGCAGGCCTGCTCCCCAATGCAGACTACCACCTACTGCATGCTCCAGCCTGCATTCAGCACCACCCTACTCAAAAGATATAATTTTGCAAGAAATCGAGGTGGTTTCAGCATATTTCAAGGTATTAAAATCAGTTTAGTAAATATCAAACTCTGAAGTAAAGTAGATAATGGGCATTAATCACCCAAGTGAAGTCATTAGTTAGTTGCGCAGTGTTCATGGCTGTTCCTGAACCTGCAGCATCAATGAGGCCAGAATGAAATCAACCTTATCTGACTCGATATAGCAGATCCAGCCGTTACTTAAAAGGAATCCAATTTTGCACCCCCCTGTGATCTCCCATTTTACTTTTGCTAATTATACTGGTACAGAGATCTTAAAAATTGTTATGGCACAATAAAAAGGTAATGGCTCATCTGACCTGCAGAGGCATAATTACTACAAATATAATTGTAATGTAGATAATGATTCTGGACAGCATGTTTCCACAAGCAAAAGCCAAAATGAGCAAGCAGACAGTTGAAAAATTGTCAGTTTTCTAAAATAGTGAGTTGAAAAATGCCATTTTTCTAAAATAGTGGGTCCTCTAGAAAGATCAACACTGCTGACAAAAACCTATAGGTCTGTGCCTCAGGCATCACCTGTTATTTTGTCTTTCCTCACATGATCAGTTAAGTTGTGAATTTTCAGAAGTTTAGTTTTTGTTTGTTTGTTTTTTCATATTTTGTCATTTATACCATGTTTACAGTAAGCAAAATGAATCATACAAAGAATCATTCAATAAACACTGTCCTCCACTCCAGAAAGTCAGATTCAAGTAAATTGCTCACCACTATGGAAATAGTTGTTTGCTATTTATATATACTTAATGCAGAAGATACCTAGATTGATTAAAAAAGCCAAACAAATTCAGACATCCATTTATATGTTCATTTTATATACATATAATTATGTATATAATGGGATTCATCAATCCAGTCCCTTGCTATTGCAGGCAATCCCCTTAGATAGTTTCCTATCACCAGAAAGAAAGTTTGCATGCCTAAAATAAAACCCAGGTTCTTAAACCACCCCCCATTTAAACTATTCCCATTCGTGAAATACCAGCAGGGAAGAGGAAGAAGTTGGGGAAAAAGGGAAGGAGGAAAAATATATATGTATATATTTTTTTGAAGTTCAGGAAAAAAAAATAATATAATCTTAGCAAAGAACTTGTTCTGGAAGTTTTGAGTTGTGCTTAAAATGCCAAGTGTTGAGGGATTCTGAGGAGTCCAGACATGTATTTCTCTCAAGCCACAGGTAATGACTGTTTGCATTTCTCTCAGTCACAATGTCCAGAAATATTTTACCTTAAAAATACCACAGCAACCATCTTAAGAAAAGACTACCTCCGCTGCAGATAGCTACTGCTCCATTCCTAGTATTAGATGTATTAACCTCAGCACACACCCAGTTCTGGAGTCAAATTCCTTATCCAAATGGTCAAAGATAAAAACGGGACAGAAACAACATCTCATGCAATACCCTTGCCCTTGCCAAGAGGCTACAAAGCCCCAGGCAATATACTTCTGCCAACCCTCTACCTCGGGGCCACATCCCAGGGTATTACAGCACAGAAATTTGGTAGTATCAGTTTACATTACTTCCACGTGTCCCCTGTCTGCTCACGCCTGCTGCTACACCACCCCTTATTCGTGATAGGGTGATAGTTTCTGGGCAGCACAGCAAGCCACATTGGGACCTGAGCCATGTTACACGTAAATATTTTCATCTCCTTTGTTTTTCAGACAGATGGGTCTTCAGACTATACTCACGACACTGCCCCACACATAGCTATAGCAGAATGGCTTACAGGGAGCACATGGCAAGAGTGGAAAGAGGGACAGACACAGAGGAGAGGCTGGAAACAGGAGATAATTATGCCAGCCTCACTGCCAAAGAAAGTCATTTGTTTAAAAAACATTCTCAAAGATTTAACAGATCTGACTTCCTGAACTCTGAGCCTCATTCCCTCTCCTCCATCCACCCCTGCTTCCAAGGAATCTATAAGCCTGAGCTTTTCTTTAAGCTATATCTTGAAGACTTTTCTCTCACTTGCAATGGTGGTTAAGCAGATCCCACACTCATATCATCTTTCTCAAGGACACACAGCCATTCCACACCAGACAGGCTAGAACACTGTTAACTGGATGGGGTGACTAACTCATGTCTGAAAAAATACATATTGCTAGACTATTTTGGTGCTTCCACTCCTGTCTCAAGCAAGACTCAGAAACCAACAAGAGAAATGGATAACAAGTAGACCAAAAAAAAAAGGGGGGGGGGGGGGGGGGAGGCGGGACGACACGCACAAATAATAAGCATGTTTGAGCCTCAAACTAATGAGCATTCATTACCAGGTCTTTTCTAGCTTTAGTCCTGGAAGATGTACTTGCCTGAACCAATCTATCCACTGTCAAACAACAACTGGCAGTCAGCAAACACTTGAATTGTCTACTATTGAGTCATTCTGTACATTCCAGTTTATTCACAGCCAACTGTTCAAACCTATTTACAATGATTTGTTTTCCTCTAGTATGAAGAATGTGATGACAGTTATATGCAAGAAAGCCATAGAATAATTAATGTCATGCAAGCACTAGAAAGATTAGAATACCTGAGTAAACGTGTTAATTTCTCCAAAATATTTTTATCCAGTTGATAGACTCTAAACTACAGAATACTAAATCTTCAAAATGTTCATTTAATTCTATTAACAAAAATAATAAACTAAAATAAAGCTGAATACCTCATGATCAGATAGGAAGTCTTGTATAAAGAGCACATTCCCTAGAAAGCAACTGGAAAACCTTAACTATCTCATGCAGCTTTGTAAAGCATCAAAGAGGCAGAACACTGCCTGTTCACAATTAAGTCAATAGCAAAACTTCATTGGCATAAGAATCAGCACCAACATCAAATGACAGCACATCTGAAACATATGTCCAGGCCCTAACAAGATACCTTGACAAAATGGCTCACTCTTAACCACAATACTCGCAGTATTTCCCTTAAAAAAGTGCTTGCAAAGAGGAAAACAGTTAATTCTGCCTCCTACACGTTCTCTTTTCTCCCCACCCACAGCGAGCAGATTTTTTCCTCTTCTTGTCTTTGCCTGATTTCTAAGTCAAATTCCTAACAGCTGCTTATTTAAGACTTCAGTGGTGATTCCGGCTGGCTGATGGCAGCTTATTACTTCCAAAATTATAGACTAAGAAGGATACACAATTAGAAAGATTTCTTCACAGTTTACAATTCAGGGGATGAGTAATTCCAAAAGTATCAAGAATCTTTCTTATTTGCAGTATTGCTCTCTTCTCTTTTATTTAGAGGACACAACAAAGAGCTAAGTTAGGAGATATCAACAAATTCATACCACACAGAAGGATCTCTTTTACAAGGGGGGAGGATGCAGTTACCAGCTGTCACATATAAAAGTTAATTGCACATTTTTCTTTTGCAGTGGAGATTCCTGAATCCACTTCAATTTTTTATCGAGATAAAATAAGGTAAACAAAATAAATTACAGAAAAAAATATTCAAATGTTTAAACATCATTTAAAAGATAACTTAGTTTGCTGCTGACTGACACATAAATGGTATGTGAATAACCACACACACAGGCTTTGCTCACTTTAATGCTTTGCTGTAAAGTTCAGAGTAGATTCCAGAAGAAACACCAAACTGCAACTTGCCACAAGTAAACCAAAATCTTATTGAAAGTCATGGTTCATGTAGTGTTCATTCACCATACCAACAGTAGGACCAGAGAATATTCATAGTGAATCTCTGTGTTACAAGACAATGCACAACCTACACAGAGTTTTTATTCCAGAGATCTGGATTCAGTTTTGATGCACTGTTAAAAGCTATTGATCTTGCTAACACTCGCAGACATGTAACAGAACTGCTGACTTTCTGAGATGTAACTTATGTATGTAACGCATGGTTAATACCAGAGACCTAATGCAGTTTCCAGGTAAGTCAACAAGAACATTGTTGTTGTTTTAGCATGCCTACTGTTAGCTAGCTCTTAGAAAAAGAAATTTCCATTCATGCACACCTAGGAATAAAAGTTTCCATTGATCAAAATTATTAATCAGTTTTTATAACGTCCCTCTGCCTGACCTTCACTGCCTCGTGTAATAAGCAACCTGCTCAATTTTCTTCTGTGAAGAACACCTCTTGGTGGCCTATTCATCTAATCTGTCAAACAGAAAAGCAGTAGTAATGTTTGTCAAATTCATGCAAGAGGCATATTGCAGTAATAAGCTGAACCCTAGGATTCACTTCACCTTAAAATTCCTACCTTCTAGCACACAACAGACAATATTGCAGCCACCAGACAAGCGGGTGTCCGATGACTTGTGTTTAAACAGCTCACGCCCGATCCTTTTTAGGCCAATGTTGCAACAAGAAGACTACCAATAAGAATTATTTTAAAATTACATCCCTGAGAAACAGTTTGTGATCCAGCTTCTTGAGAACATTTACAGTAATATTCTCCTTCAGGGTGGACAGCATAGGTATTATTTTACATTAGCCTACGGCATCTGGAAACTTGGATCCAAGTACGATATAAAAGCAGAACAAGAATGGTCTGAGTGACTTCAAGAAAGTCTCTAGTGAGCATTTATTTATTCACGTTGCAAAACTGCTGCTGAGAGAAGGTTGACTCTTGTTTTTGATGTGGCCATAACAGACAGACTACTCTAATGGGAGCTTTAATTATATAGTAACAACATCTGATGGAGATCCTCTGTTGGAACTAATCTTTTCACACCTTGACCAATATATTTTTCCTTAACCAGCAAGAGACATTTAATAGATTGGACTATTAAATATCGCTCTGGTCCAGACCTGCATCACAAATCTATGAGACAATATTTACACTTAAGACATCCTGAAATGACCTGTTTTTTCAATGTCCCTGATCTGATACACTCAGTTGGTTTGGCTTATTATTCTAGTCATGGAGCTTCTTAAAATTAGGTCACATATCGGAATCTTAATTGCACGTTAGGAGAAATGTTGAAATTATATAGCCTTGCCCCATTCCCAAACCTCTTGACCTCATTATCTTAGGTTGAGTCTAACCAAGGATCTCTCTAGCGTATTAAATTTTTTATGTTTCCCAGATTTTTCTGTTAGCAACATGAAACTAAAATTTATGTCAGGAGAAAACTAGGTTACCACAGATTGGGAGGAGCAGCAAGAACTAGAAATAAGAACAAGAAATGAATTGATCTGACTTAGGGGACTGACAAAAAGACTTATCTCCAGAATTAATTCTGAAGGAGTTCAGATTGCTTTGTATTTGAGAAGAAATATTAATTTCCTCATTCCTCGTCCCAACTGAATTTACACTGCAGGACTTTCCCCAGAAACTTGCAATTACAGAATGGTAGAATGTCAGCAGATTTTATTTCACTGAATATCACTCCATAGTAGCACAACACCACCATTTTGTTTCAGTGACATTAAAAATTTAGTATTATCTACAAAGAGATGACAATCTAACAGCCCTTGTGAGGGAAAATAATTTCATGTTTTGTTCTTCTAAAACTTTTGATCTTCTTGAAAGTTGCTTTTCTCTGCTCATTATACATCATTTTTTTCTAGATCCTCCATACACACCAGCATGTTACAATGTGGCTTAGCCTCAGATGGACTCCAAGGCTCTGCATCAGGGACCGTTAACTGTTCTGAAATCTGATCTCAGACTGCTTTTTCCTTATTGCTTAATCAGTTCCTCATCTCACGCTCCCTCTCCCACATTAAATGGAAAAAAGCCTCTTGTGAGAAGCTTTGTCACAGGCTTTTTGAAACATGTCTACATAAAACGTTACTGCAAGGATGTAGACCACACTAAAACTAAACAGAAAAGGGATCAGAAGACCAACTGCGTGTGCATGACTCATTTTCTGCCATGCATGTAAACTCTGCCTGAAGAAAGGCATAAAGGCAGAGATCAAGAAGTCTTTGATAAAATGGGTGCTATAACTTTATGATTGGTAACAAGTGAGCAACAGCTTCACCGCTCTGAGAAGTCATTGTTCGTGCAAATCAGATGCTGGCTCCCAGCAGACCCTCCTGTCTAAGCCATTCAGACTCTCCCTCCTACCACTGTTAGTCATGCTGAGTATTAACATTATTCATTATTACTCATAGTTTACTCTTTGAATAACCCCATTAATTTCAGTGAGACATTTGTAGTAGGAGGTAGTAGATAATCTATGCATTTATATATGTATGCGTGTCTAATTAAAGGCTATCGCATTAGAAGACTGAGTTTCTCTTGCTGACTAAGCTGATCCTTTAAACTCTGGACCCAGAACTGAAGGTATTGGTAGCTGCAGCTGAAGACATGCTAAGTCAAGCTCGCAAAAGTACCCGTGGCAGAATCAGCCTTAACAGCACTTTCCACGAGGATACTGCAGGGTTATACCAGCCTTTCACCTCCAGGCTCTGCTGCCTTCAACAAGCTTTGAAAGCAGCAGCTGCATGTCCCTCAGTGCTGCCAAGCACTGTGCCAGTAACAAAGTTAGCAAGCAGATTCAGAAGAAAACACACAAAGCTACGGAGAGCTCGGTACCTCACGGCCCACTCCTCCGGTTTTGTCTGCTCTGTTGCTGATCCCACTGTGCTGTTCAGAGGATTTCTCCTGTGGGTCTTCCTTCTTCTAAAGCAGGGGAGAGAAGCAAGTCAGTTATGCGTTCGTTAGATCAAACAGTACTTTATCCCCCTCTATAGGCATTCTGTGATAAGAAACATCTAGGGGAGAGGAGCAGTCTTCTAGAGAAATCAAGGGCTCATGAGAGCACCTCAATCATCCAGGTCCTAATTAACTTGAGCGTTGCTGCTTTTATTTTTTGAAAAGGAGCATTTATTCTCTGAGTGATTTCACTGCATTTCCAAACTTAACGTATTACAACATTAATTCCTTAGTTATATTTTTAAAGAGGAAAATTATTGTGCTAATTTTCTGCAGAAACAAGCTGGGACAGCAATGTTATAGGCAGCAAGGAGACCAGCAGGGTCTGCTGGCTGAAAAACATGCCAATGAGTCAGAAAAGCATGACTGATGTCTGCTCCCTGCTCATTTCCTTCAAATATTCAAAGGAATTCCTGCTATGAGTGAGAACTACAACTTCTTTGCTCCGTCCTCATGCCTTGCACTCATTCACTTCCCCTGGACAGGCTACTAGCATGGCTGCAAAGTCATCACCACTACCGGCCTAGGCCCTGAGAAATCCGGCCGGAGCAGGCAGTGCCTCTGAGAAGCCAGGCTCCTAATCCCATCAGGGCAGGAAGATAGCAATCTGAAAAAAGCAAGCAAGGCGGGACACTTTCTAAATACTACCACCCACAGGAAAAATTGTACTCAGCTGCTTACAGACTATGAGAGCCTGTCTGTGCTTCTGGCCAGGACAAGGAGCAGGAATATAAACACAGGCTGTGCTGTTTAGTGGCTAGCCCTTTTGAAAACCAGACTGGGTCTTTCCCTGAGCTCTCTGGAGGACATGCTGAATGTTTGCCCTGTACTGTTGATCTTGCCCAGTCTCACGCACTGGACACTGGTTCACATGACTGGTTCCCACTTCGTGTTTCTCTGAAGCCAGGGCTCAACTTCATGTCCATGAGGGGCTGTATCAGGCCGGTGTGACCGCTGAGGTGGGCTCTGTGGGTCTCAGGGAGGCTACAGGTCGTTTACTGCCAGATCCCACCTGCTGAGTTCCCCTGTTCAACAAAATCCCACTGCTGGATGTACCTGATGAATATAGGACATCCTCCTACCCGCACTGCAGCAGAAACCTTTCTGCGTCACAAACCTGACTGTGGCACGTGTTAGAGAGGTGATTAGGAGGAGGCATGCTGGATGATACAATTACTGCCTTCCTCCTCAAACTGTAAACATGAACCATCCCCTGCAGCTGGGGATAATTTTAGCCACCAGAAGCCGTTAAGAAATAACAGCCTGTGTGCTTCCCTCAGAACTGGTGTTTTTTGCTCTGACGCAAACCAATTCTGAGACTGGGGAAGGAAACATTTATCTCCCCTACGGTGGAGCCAGACTAGAGGCAGGCACCATGTAATCAAAAACAATGAATAATGTGATCCTGTCATTAACTGAGCTTTCAAATACTTCCTTTCCTTCAGATAGGCTTCTCCTTAACACAGGAGGAGGGGTGGAGTTCTTCTCAGACTTGTAAATATTGTCAGAGATATATTAAATGTATTGATAACTAAGGTGTGTTTCTAGACAGGAGCCAATGCCAACACGGACTGCAATTGCATAAAAACCCTCCACCTCCTCCTTCCAAGAGTTCAGTGATAATCTTACAGAAATTGATCAAGGCTGACATACTTTAGTCTAAAAAGCATCTGCTCCAGGGCACTTGCAGGTAACTAATATAAGAACCAGTCTGTCAGACAAAACCAAGTACTTCATGTCTTTGAAAATCAGGCCTTTATTTTTATTATTACCATTAAGCATTCTATAGATTCTGTCAGAAATTAATCTATCTCCCTGCTTGAGAAATAGAGGGAGCCCATCACATGGGAATGCAGTGAAGAAATATTAGGTAACATCTGTCTCCCAAGTCATAAATAATTGCACAAGTAGTAAGAAGCATTATGACTTTTTTTTTTTTTTTTTTTTTTTTTTTCCAAAAAAGGCTCATCACATAATCCCTTCTCTGTAAATATACTTGCAGCAATTCTCAGGAAAACAATAAGAATGACCTGTTATATTCTCTTAAGAAACATGTTTCATCAAGGAGCCAGTTAACAGATGCTTTTTAATGGGAAATAAAAAATAATAATAACCCTTTAAAACTATCTCAGTTTTGCTCATGAGAATGCTGGGTCAGTCCTATTCCCTTACTGGTAAGCAAATGGCAAAGCTTCCATTGACTCCAATGGGAGATCGGCAGGACCCGGAGGCAATATATTTTAAGTTACTGATATTCACAGGAATTTCCCTGTGAGCACAAATGTCATACAGTAACCACTGGGCAAAAATAAAATCATGACATTATTACTAGTGCAGAATAATGGTTCATGATCTTTGTACTGCGCCCTATAGTGCAAATGTCACTACATTTATTAAGATATTTCTTTTTCTTTGTGTTTGAGGGTATGGATCACAGCAGGAAATATTTTTATTTTTACAGTGACCTTTGGAAAGCTTGCACAGCTAGATTATGTTGTGGTAATGGGACAACCCAAAGGTCATGAAACATTATTCTGCCCTAGTAACTATTAGAAATGTGATGGGAGTTAGAAAAGGTATTTGTCCCCAGGGCCAGTTTTTCTAGTCTTCCACCTCTGGAGACCTGGGTTCAATATTGGCCACGCCAGTTATAAGCTGGAGGCTATTTAGAGCCCTCGTTACATTTCACCAACTAACCAAAGGCTATGCTTCCTGACTTGATGAAGTTCACTCTCTCTTTTGATACTACTGAATCATCCAGACAGTAAACTTAATAATAATGTTTAGACTTGAGGGGAGTGGGAACTAATGTCCAAATGCAAAGCAAAGCACTCCATCCCCTTAAGAGGAGACAAAGTGAAACTACAGAGACAGCTTGAAGGTAAGGAAGAGGCACTATCCTGGATAACATTGCTGAAGAAAAGCTCCTTACTTAAGAGTGCCGGTTGTTGGCATTAGGCTATACTTCTGACTTTTCATGGTGATTGTTAAAACTTCAGATGATAATGACTTGAGCACAGTACTATTGTGTGAGTCTGTACTTTTCAAAATTACACAAATCTAAAACATACTGCATAAAAATCAAAGCAAATCTAAACCAGCAAGAACATTAGTGTGCAAAGTGAACAGCAACAGCAGCTAAAGGGGAAAAATACCTTCAAAAATCATGTATTTTCATCACAATGTCATTTGGGGGGCACCACATGCAAAGTCACAGGTGAAACAAAAGTAAAATCCAAGACTCAAAACCATGTGGATGCTAAAAGCAGCAGCGATGAGATGCAAGAAAGAAAAGCAAAAACTCGTGCATCCACTGCTGAGTTTAAATTGCCCTGTTGATTCATACATAAGCAATGTGATTTGAAATACCAGTTACCAGTAAGATTCCATCTAGGTCTTTTTTTATTATTTTTTTTTCAAATACATTTACACATGGTCATAGCAGAAAGAGCATGACTCCTGTGGATGACACATGAATTAGAAAAGCAATTGCCTCCCTTTGCTTCAGAATGTCCCATTCTGGCAGTGCCACAACATGTCACTTTGAAAACAAAATGATATTGAGAAGAATTACACAAACATGGGCATGTGGTTAACCCTGCTGGGACTTGTTACCATGACGTAACAACCTGTTTTTTTCCTCGGTGTTTTGCATGCTAGGATTATATATTTTTTTAATTATTATTATTTTTAACCATTTTTAGCCTTAAGGTCTTAATTATATTTGCATTTTCCTAGTACAACTTTATTTTATGCCACCTAACTTTAATAAAACACCACTTTTTCATGTCTCTGAAACAGTAAGTGCATCATTGATTGTCTTTATATGAAGTCAATGCTAAAAATATCTTAGCTATCACAATATAAACAAGGAAGAAATGCACTGGGAGAAATGAACCAGTGGCAATTTCAAAACAATTTTAGAAAACACAACTAATGCATTTGGGAGCTAGATTTTTAGCAAGCTTCAAGGTTACTAGGAGAAGTCCTTCTATTTTTTTATCATTATTATTATTTTCTAATACGTATATATATGAGATAAAATTTTCAAGGGATACTACTACAGAATAAGACTTTTTTTTCCTAACTAGGCTTGAATATGCCTGGTGAACTTCACGTTAGACTCTGACAAAACGAGCAAATAGGTTTCACGACACAAACCTGCCCTCTGCTGGAAATACAAGAAAATGGTAAACACAAATGAGAATCCCAATTGGAAAGGGATACCTTTGGTATTTTTGACTTTGCTATATACAAGCAGTGCTTCTGACACTCTGTGTTCTCTTTCTTTTAATACCAATGAACTCGTTTTTCAAATTCTGAATAATCCAATGAACAATGTCTAAATACCCCATCTACCAACAGAACGTTTCTGCTCCTGCAGTAGACCTAAGTCTAAAAAGCAAGAAGGCAAGTGCTGGTGCAGCCAAGAATCTGCAGGAAGCACTGGTGTGATAAAAATATCTGTGTCTTCCTTTCCTCTTGAAAGTCCCCACTAGCTGTACAAATGCAGTGCACCTCTGGGAATATTCATCTTCCTCTAATATTTTCATCCTCCGCACACTGTGAAAGTCATACCTACTTTTTTAATGGGAATATGCTGCCTTGTCTTACTTCTCCTGATTTTTTTTTCACCTGAAAAGGAAAAAGAAAAAAGAAAAAAAAAGAAAAAAAAAGAAAATAAAAAAAAAAAGAGAGAGAGAAAAAGGAAAAAAAAAGAAAAAAAAAAGAAAAGAAGAAAGAGAAAAAGTTTGAACAGCTTCAGTGTGTATCCTCTGTCCAAATACATAGCAATCAATGTTTATTTAATAAATGCCCCTAAGCCTGCTATGAAGACATGATTTGTCATCTAAATAAAATAACCTTGCTAAAACTCAATTTCCTTGCAAATAAAAGTTCACATAAATGAGTGACTAGTCTTTGTTCTGTAACATATTGAAACTGAGCAATGCTTCAGATGACAGTCATTCTGTAAATACATTTTTTGTAGGTACCACTCACTTATTGCTGCCTTACTTCCAGTAGCCATCCACTCTCACCTTAAAGCTATCTTAAAATCTGATGGTTTATAACCCCAGGTGTTCCAACTTGTCTTAAGAAAGATTCCAAGCCAGGCATGTTGCTCATAGAAACTACTGATGATATGAGCTCAAAAAAACATTTGTGCCAAGAGATGAACTCCATGCCCACTTACTTTATGATCCCTGCTCTTTCTTGGATTTTATGCTAGTAAATAGTTGTGACCAGGTGCTCCTGGACAAACATAGGGTTAGTTGAAAGACTTTAGCAATAAAATGTAATTGTATTGCTGCACGTCTCAGAACCTGCAAACCTGTGTTCAACAAAGTTTAGAGCCAAATTTCCTGTAAATATGCTCCCCCAACATGGTACCCCTATGGGGTTGGGACTTGGAACATCTGTGGGTCTAAGGAGATCACCTCCATAATTTCACAGGATACATGTATTCAGCCTCTACAAACTTTCTCAGCACTGACAGGTCTCCTCTCTGAGAAGTGCTTGCAGTTGTGCATTATTTAGCCATGCTTTTATATCAGCTGGCACCAGCTCTCTTCATAGACAGAGGTGTGTGCTCACTCCCTACTTGGGCTCGGCTCCTCTGGAGCTGACTGCTTGACATGCTGCACAGAACCACACAACTGCTTGGTCCTCAGCATCCCCAGCATCTCAGAGTAAGGAGCCATTGCCTTGATGGGAGCAACAGATCTGTACTTTGCTCCAGCTGTGCTCTGATTTCAGTAGTGCCAAGAATCAATGTGTCCATGTAGGCACTCATGTTTCTGTATTTGAAATCTGAAAACTTCTCGGATATATGAAAATTCACCTGCAAAGCAGCAAATACCTCTGAAATTATAAAATCTCTGAAAAAGTCCTTTTTATGTAAGTTTAAAACTATGTGCTTGGATAAGAAAGCAGTTCAGCAGGAAAGCAGTGAAAGCACCTCATTCATCTGCAAAAAATATATGCACTTACTGCAGAGTTGAACCTGCTGGTGATGGTCTCTGTAGGAAGCAGAGCAGGCAGAGCCTCAGCAGGCAGAGGCTCTGCCACTATCTTGTGTTTACATAATCAGAGTACTTGGGGTGGAAGAAATATGATCCAGTAAGCATGGAAATTAACAAATATTCTTTTACATTTTCATGTTGTTGAGCTGACATTTAAGTATAGGATCCTTGGATTAAAAAAAAAAAAAAAAATGTCTAACATTAGGCAAATTTGTGTTATTTAGGATAATTAGTAACTGGGATAATGTCATCCGTTTGGCTTGCAAACAAAGCCTATCTTATTAAACCCAAGTAAAACAGTGATTAATAAAGTGGTTTTATGCTGCACACACATCTTTTCAGCTATGAGACCCTAGCCTATGAGAACTTCTGGTCTCAGGAAGCAAGAAGACATGGTGTTCCCACATATCCAGCTGAATCTCACATTGCCCTAGCTTAAGCGCTGGTGACAGTATTTTCAGGTACAGGCTAAGCATCCAGTAAGGACCAAAAAGCAGCAGGAAGGACAGAGTAGAGAACGTGATGGGACATGTAACAGGACTGGAAGATAGGAGCAGGACAACAGCATTTTAATGGTCAGGTTCTGCTCCTAGTTACTTTCATGCAGGTCCTCTGGTCTTCCTCACCACATCCCTGTTTCTCTCCTCCTTTCTGCACAGCTCAGTCTAGTTTGCACTTCACCTTACCAGCTCTCCCCTCGTTTCTGTACCTCTCTGTACATACTGGCAGGTAAGAAAAACCAGAGTAGAACTCTCACAGTTTAAAAAAAAAAAAAAAAAAAAAAAAAAAAAAAAAAAAAAAAAAAAAAAGTTTAGAAAAGAATGTTTAAAATGAGACAAAGTAAGTTTGTGAATCTACATGCTAATTAGAGAAAAGCACGGTAGGAAAAAAAAAAATGCTTTTTCATTGACTGCAGAGATGCTACACGTTTTCTCTACCCTTGGACTTCAACAGAATTTCAAGTACCTAAGACTAAAATGCCTGTGCCAAGTCTTGCTAGCACCAAGTTTTTTCTTCTCCTAATATAGTTTAATTTTCTCTTTCTAGTTTTATATAGTTCGATGGCCTGTATAGAGGAACTACGTTTGGATTTTTTCTTTTTTAATGTTATGACATTCATGCTCACACACTTTATGTCTTGGTAATACAGTGACAATTTGCTTGCTTAGTTGTCACTTACATTTCCAACAGTTTTGTCATGAACTATACCCTCAAAAGGATGGCCATAATTCTAAATGATCTAAAGTAATTTGATCAAATGAGTAGGATAGATCCCTTGAAGTTTCTATGTCATGGTTACACTTATTTGCACAAGCAGGTATTTTTCTTGGCTTATAGTAATCTTGAAACACTGCAGTCACAGCAGATTTTCACTTTGCCATTTCCAAATGATAATGTGTCAAAACCCTCCTGGGTCTGTCCTGCTCACTTAGTTCTGATCACTGTGCCCTTTTTCCCTTCAAGTTCTCTCTCTCTTTTTTTTTTTTTTTTTCCCCCTCCCAATCAAGATATATTAATTCAACCGCTCTAATTTCAGAGACAGATGAAGTGCAGCTGACAATTTTGGGGTGGGAGGAGGAAACTTGCCTCTTCTTTCCTGAAAAATAGCAACCAGGTTTGGTTACTTATTTTTTCTACGTGATTAAAGCTTCACAGCATGGCAAGGGCCCTACCTCCAAGTGTGGAGACAGCACCAAACAGAATCCAGAGCTCCTGTCCATGACAGGTCCTGTGGGCATCACCACAACAGAAATAGTAAGTGTTCATTTTCCAGGGGTTGCCAAACTACTAGCAGGATGCAAAGCACATTTTAAGCCGTAAAAGCCCAAAGGCTGTCCTGATATCGAATCACATCACAGGAACCGAACAAAACAGCTCTGCAACCCAGCGCATGGGTGACTAAAACACGGCTGCAAATAGCCACAGCAGGAATAGGATTTTGGCTTTGGTTTCCTTCCTTCTCTGGCAGCCAGGAGCTGCGGGGAGACCTACTGAAAGAGCCACCGGCCACCAGCGCTCGCTCGCACAAGAGGGCACTGTAGCCACACGCATCGGAGCCGAGCTCCTCCTTACAGCGAGCTGGCCGACTGCAGAAACAGGCTTGAAACTGGCTTTAAACAGCTCTTCCCCTGAGTTTAGAGTCCTTGCCTTCTCATCCAGGCTGGCAGCAAACACAGCGAGCTGTGCCGGCGTGTTGCATTGGCATGCTCCGCACATACCTACTGCTCTGGGGTAAATCTGCATTGCAGGCTTCAGGCTTCATCCCGGCTTCAACCTTGAATAGCATTTGACAGTTACGGTTTACCTGCATGCATGCCCAGGGAGGTGAAATCAGGGAAACGATCACAAGCTATTAAAAAAAAAAAAAAAAAAAATCCCCTAGAGTTCATGCCGATTAAAGAAAAAAAACTTCAGTGCTTGTAGGGATGTGAATATTTCAATTATATCAGCAAACTGAAACATCCTAGGTATTCACAGGACAACTGGTTTTAATATGAAGGGTATTAAAACCTTACCAGGGTGTCTGTCCTCTTGTAAACCTTCAGACATGTTTCTGCTTCCCAAATAAGTGACTTCTCTTCGGGATCAGAGCATTCACAATTCCCACTAACTCAGGTAGGAGTTAAAAGCATGATATACCCCAGGTATGAGGCCATCCTTAACGCAAGGCATCTGCCTCATTTACCTAACTTTAGGCTCCCCACTCAAAAGTTTCAATTGCATTTATAATAATGGACATCAAATACAAAAACATGAAATATCACATCCTATCTCAGTACCCCAAATTACCCGAGGTTTGCATCCCAAGAAATAAAGAGAAGTCTGTTACACGCAAATGTATTTATGTTCTGATATGACTCAAGCACTGGGTGGACACAAAGGTTATTTAGCAATGAGTGTAGAATAGGAAAAAAAACAGACAAACAAACATGAAAATTGCATTTATCAGCCTCACAGGAGGCTGTTCTTAGCAAAATGTGAAGTAAGAGAAAAAGTCCCACTTGCATTTTTGGACTGTTCTTCATTTATCAGTGATAGTTAAAAAAATTGTCCTGAAAAGAGTAAATCTCAACAGCACAGTTCCTCCCCGTCCCTGGCTGGGACATCTGCAAGCAAACCATTAAAACATTGGGCTGCATAACTCAAAGGGGTTCCTACAGGGAATGAAGTTCACTTAGAGGATAAAACCACATCAAGGAAGTGCTAAGCATGACGGTTCAGAAATAGCTGAAGAAATCCTTAAAGCTCATTGCCAGAAGCCCTTGGGAGAAATATCAATCTATAACACAGCCTATTCTTATACTCCCTATTCCTATACTCTGCTATTAGCTGCGTGAGAGACAACGTATTGGACAAGATGGACTCTTGGCCTAATGCCATGGTCCTGTGATCCTCCCTGACAAAGAGGAGCTCATGCCATTACTGATCCTGAGAGATGGCACAACAAACCAGGCTATCTCCAGGCTGCCTCCCCATCATCTTCATCCAAATACTGACACCATTTACCGCACAAAATTCCCTAGTATTTTCCTACTCTTAACACCTTTCTTGTGATGCCTTTTATTTCTCTGCTCACTTTTTCCACACCCTACACCACTTAAGGAAAGAAAAAAAAGTGTCTTAGATAAGGCTGTTCTATGCAGTGCTCCCAGAAGGTTCAGATTAAAAATGGAGCTAAAAACCTACAGTTTAATTAGCTGATATTGACTGAAATTTGCCAGATATCAGAACGTCTAAAAAATTCATATGCTGAACTTGTTTTTCTTAAATAGCAAGATTATTAGAAAGCCACTTATTCCAAATGCAAGTCTCAGCCTCTCTGTTTTCTATTCTTTCTTCTTTGCTGTTATGCTTATTTGTCTTCTGGTGTTGTTGTGAAGCAGGTTTGGACTACAACAGGCACAGTGAGTGTTCCAGCATGCTTAGCTAAAACCAGGATGCTTGTTACCATATTTAATGTTATCTAAAAAATAAATAAAAAATAAAAAATAAAAATAAAAATAAAAAATTAAGTCAAAACTGAGGGGAAAAAATCTTTTTAAAATCTCTGCAGCTAATAAAAGGGAAATAGAAGATATTGGTGAAATTAAAACCTTCTTAATAGCACAGTCATTTAGCTGCCCCATCTCTGCAAAAGACTCAAAGCGACAATTATTTGCCATAGTATTTGATAGACAAGTATCTCTGTTCCTGAAACATCAGACAATGGTTAACAGCTTGCTAATATATTACAATACTACATAAACACCATGAGCTCTCAGAGCTATTTATTCCAATAAAAATAACTCAACAGATTACATTAAATCAGGTTTGGTGGGTTTTGTTTGTTTGTTTTTCAGAATCACACAGCTGAAATCTTTAACAAGTGATCCATCTTTAGACTTCCTAGAATTTATCTGCCATCTTCCATATGACCAGATACAGCCAAAAATTCCTCCTGCATCCTCAGATTGTCTTTTCTGAAAGGAAAAGTATATCAGTGAACTCAGTGCTGGCATTAAAGCACAGAAGCCTTCCTTATTTTTGAACTGCTTCAAAGAATACATGTAAGGTTTGAAGAGCTGTTTGTGTATAGGCGGTTCTAACTTTTGCTATTTATAAAGACAAAATGACTATAGTAAATTAATTCTACGAAGATTCTTTGCACTAACCACAGGAGCACTACAGGTGCATTTGTAAAGCCAAAGGGCATAGCACTAAAATAGAATAATCCCTCGTGACATACAAAAGCAGTGTCTGATTTGCTTCTATCATCCGAAGACATTTGCTTGTAGCCGTGCGTTACCTAAATCTAAGGTGTTAATGTACTAGCCTGACTTCAGAAATCTCAGGAGTTGCTCACCCCAGGCAAAAGATATGCATCTTTTTGGGGGGCCGTATGTAATATAACACATGAAAGCTCTATTTCTTAGAGCAAGAAGGCAGCATCTTAGATAACATCTAAGGGAGCAAATTCTTTTTGCCCTCTCCTGGGCTAATTCTTTTCTTATTAGATCTGGAAGAAAAGTAATCATGCTGTCCTTCCCCCAACGATCCCCACTCCCCAGATAAAAGAGCCAAATGAAAAATCCCAAAGTCCCTCAAAGCAACAAGCTCTCAGGGCCAATGCAGCATTGGGCTGCACATCTCTGTTCAGATCCATTTTAAAGAGCTACAGTTTTATGTTACTAACCTAGGGCCAAATTCAACATATTCTACTCACATTAACTTCAATAGGGATACCTGAATAAATAGCATTCAGTGAGACTCCTTACAAGGGTTAGTGCTACTCAGTGTGCAGACTGCAACACCTGGCCCTTTGTTAGTGTCCATTTTATCTAGCCAGAAGGCATCCTGGCTTTGGAAAGCCTCCAATTCCAGCCAGTATCCTACTTCCACAGGAAAAGTTCCAGCCTGGATCTCCAGTGTATCTGTATCTTTCTCCTACCCCCACACCCTTTTATTTGCCTTTTTTAAGGTTACATCTGTAAGACTGCATGTTATGTGTTTTTGTTTTATATGTACATACCCTTTGCATGCTTAGGAGAGTGCTAGATGGGCCATAACCATTAAATATATCCTCTTTGATGTAGCAAAGTATTACGTTTGCAATCAGAAGTACTGAAGTTGCAAGCCCAGAAAACAAATCCATAAACCCTGTTGGAGTTGCTGCATAGAAACTGGAAACTGAGGTTACATGTTCACAAAAATCTGGCATATCACTCAGTATTGTGACCTGAAAACCTCTTCCACACTGGAGAATGCTTCCTCATAGCAATGCGCTGTGTTAAGTGACACAGTAGTACTTAAAAGCACAAAATAATAATAATAAAAAATGAATCTGGTAAGCGCAACTTCAGCACTGAGAAAGACTGTGCAGATGGAGTGGTTCTGGATGGGTCTGGAAGCTTTCAGCTCAAGCACTGAAAGAAAGTTGAGTTCAGAGCAGACACACAAATGGTACTTGACTGGGACCAAGACCTTGTGCTGGCAAAGAGAAGCCATAGCTTCACACATCCTCCTGATGTGACTGGGCTGTGCTTCATGCTGCAGGATTGTGCCCCTGTTTGTAGAAACAACAAGAGAAAAGCTCTGATTTGGCATTTAAATACTAGAGCTCAAGGGCCTGTCCCTGGGAAGTGCTGACCACTTGATTTCTGCTGCAGTCAGTTCTTTTTTTCAACACCCTGTACCCTACACCCTCTGCAGACCCAGGCCCTGCCTTAGGGATTTATGTCAAACATTTTTATCAGAAGCTTGGGCAGGGAAGGTACCTGACCTACTCAGAATCATTTTTGAGAAAGGCATGAGCCACCCTCAGCGTTCAACACCTCAATGGTTTCGTGTTGTCTACAGAAAAAGGCAACAGACTTTCAGGGCTGAATGAGAAATGCACAGACCGTCCCTCGTTTGGAATGGAAACTTGCAGAAGTGTTAGAAGATTGCACTGAAAGCACACTGGAAAGCAGACACAGGAACCACAGAGCCAGCCCCGGCTGACCCATTTCAGTGGGTCTTTCGCTGTAATTTACAGCACCGCTCTTAATAGCTAGCGGGGAACCCAAGATACTACTTGCTAGTGAGCATTGCCATGAAGCTGAAAGTTAAATATGCTCTTACTGTTGCAGGCTGAGGTCATGAAATTGAACTCTTTGCCACAAAAATCTGTAGTGGTACAAAACATTCAAAATCATTTCATCTCAAATATTTCTGGTCCTTTTGGAAAAAAAAAAAACACAGAGCAAAAACCTTTTGGCCAGAATCCAGACCATTTAAACCAAACAGCACAGTTACTCTACTCAGAAATGATACCAGAATGTTTCAGCTCTACAGAAAGCGCAATTCCAGCTTTATTCATTATACTAACACATGATTTTTGAGCAAATTCTGTAGAAGGATACTACGTGTCTGTAGAAACTTCAATGGCATTTTCAGTAAGGATAATATAGGGAAATACAACACACATCAGACAGACTAGCACCTTTTTATGTTGACTTTTTTATATATAAATGTAAAATAGTAGTTCAAGAAAAAGTTTTCTTGGTATTAGCTTTCTATATATTACGGGATAATACAGTGATTGTGAGTGTATGATAGTTTAGATTATTCTTATCTTATTCAGAATTACAATAGCACTCAAAATTCAAACCATCTCAAATGCACATTCTGACACCAATAATTCTGTGACTGAGGATTGAGCATGACTTGTTGGCGAGTACCAATATTTCTCTGAAATGGAAACATGGTGGACATAATTCGACAAAATAATATTTGTTTTTACAGTACTTGACATTGGATTAAAAAAGGTGATAGAAGCACACAACATAAACCACTACATTTCCATGAAACTATTTTGCTTGACCAAATCTCTTCAGTAGGTCTTGGAAGGCAGCATTTTTCCAGCATGCTTTGCTTGGTGGCTATCACATCTTCACCTTCCATTGCAACTGACCTTCCTCAGTCAGCTCAGGCCTTTGCTCAGTGCCTTCCTGCCCCCTTCTCTCCTCCAATGCTCAATAATCACAGTGCCTTCTGTCTTGAGGACATCCCTTCAATACTCAGCCAGGCCTCCAAGTTTTCTCTTTGCCTCGTATATCCCCCACACTAAGGTTGTTCTCTTTCTACTAATAACTGAACCCGTCACTTCTGTCCACGTCCTTGGGCACTCTGCTGCTCAACAGGCAGCATCACATCCCTACACCAGCCTCAGCCATGACTGCAGAAGTATCCTTGGGAATACCACCCCTCAGGGCTAGAGGGCATCCATGCAAGACCTGACTGCCAAGCAATGTGAGGACCACTTCCATCTACCACTGCATCCAGAAAGCAAACATCTCTGCATAAGAACTTGAAGTAGTGCAGTGCTAAGGCCTCAAATGGCCTTCCAGATGGCCTGCCTCAGGTGCCAAGGAATATATCCAAGGGCTGCTAGGGTACCCATCTCCTTTACTACAACGTAACTAATGCAACAAGAGACTAAAGTACATTTAATTCCACTGTTTACATGATGAAGGAGACAAGAAAAAGGAACGGACTTCTGAAAAAAGGGGTGAGAACACAGGGTGGTAAAGAAGAACTGAGAAGGCAGCATCTCCAATAAGCAGCACTGTAAACCCCAAAGGAATAAGAAAGCAAACTTCTAGGGTCTGAAACCAACCACAGAACAGAGATTGCTTGGTGGCATCTGACAGGGATTTACAAAAAATCACAGTGGGATACCTCACATGGCTGGAGTGCTGCAATGGATGGATGTGGACTCTTGAGGAAAGCCAGGCTGTGAAGGCAAAAAACACGCATTTCAAACAAAATGCAATGTGCTGTCTGGAACACACAGAGCTTTGCTGGGAACAAGCAATGAGGCAGTCAAGACTTTACGGGCAAGGATCAGAGAACAGTCCAACATGGGTGATATTGTGCTAGGTGCCTGCTATAGACCTGATCAAGAAGGGGAAGGAGAAGAAGCCTTCATTCAAAAGCTGGAACAAGCTTCATGATCACAGGCGCTGGTACTCACTGTGAACTAGAACCACCCTGGAATCTGCAGATGGGATAGTATAGCTGGGCACAAGCAATCCAGGTTTCTGAACTCCGTTGATGATAACTTCGTGATGTGGGTGACTGACAAGTCTTCTGGACTTTACAGAAAATATTTGGGAAATAAAGGGCAGCCATAAGAATCTGGAATTTTGAGAGAAGTGAGGAAGAAAAATTGTACAATTCGTGATTACACTTCAGGAGAGCAGAATTCAGCTTGTCCAGAGATCTTTTTAGTAGAATCTCATGGGAAAACACCTTGGAAGGTAAAGGGAAAGCCTATGAGAATTAGGTGATCTTCAAGGACAACCTCCTCAAAGCACAAGACAGCCCATTCTTGCATGCATGAAGTCAAGCAATCATGTTAGAAGGCCAGCGTGGATGGATAGATTGCTCCTGAAATCAAATACAAAAACAAAGCACTTAAAAGGTGAAAGCTGAAATGGTTTTAGTCCCTTAGTCCCAGCTCCTGTCTCCAGTCAGATCAGATGCTTTGAAGTCTTGCAAGTTTCTGCAAGCATTCTCATGTGAATGTTGAATTCCCTTCCTTTTCTTCCAAAGTAAGCTCTTCTGTGGGCTCCCATGAACATAAACAAGATATAGTCTAGCTCACAACTGTTGATACTTATTTGGCTTATTGACATTCTCATTTAGAAGTTCTGTGTTTAGCCTGGAGTTTAGGACTGTTTCTGGCCATGATTCCACTGTTGAGATTGAGAACAGGTTCAAAACCTTCGCCTCATATCAGGAAGAACATCTGTCCTGGTATGTCCAGATCCTCTTCAGAGCATACATAAAAAACATAACACAGACACAACTTACATCCATGTCTGTAGAATACATCCATAGCTACTGATATACCTATAGTGACACATCTCTGTAAATCCATCCAAGACTTGGCTACAGCTGTGTGTCACTTCTTAAACAAACAGTTTTGCCAGACCAGGTTAAGAATTTAGGATTATTACTGTTTTTGTTTGTTTGTTTGTTTGTTTTTTGTGTGATTGTTGTTTTTGCTTTTTGTTTTGGTTTGGTTTTAAGAATGGTGGCACCAGTTGTAAAGAATGGCCTGATCCTGGGTGCAATGATCATCTTTTAGAAGACAAAGTATTTGCAGGCTATTTAAACTGGCTACACAATGACCACAGAATTCTGTAGTCATCTCTCTCCCCTGAAGTACTGTTAGGTAGAGTTTCCAACTGTCCTGTGAGAAGGCAGAGAACAACCATTATGTTGCTAGTGCAGCATGCTACAAGCCATATTTTCATCAGTCAGTCCTTAACGACTTTCCAGTTTCTCAAATAATTCTTCATAGCGAAACCTGCTACTCGCATACTAGACTGTAGTTTTCTTCACTTGTAGCTTCCTCCCAGAGAGAGAGATTTTCTCACAGGCAAGGCATGTTTTACAAGTCAATTCATTTCTGATTACATATGCCCTAGCAGCAGATACACAGATCTCAGAAAACAGAAATGATAATGAGAAGAGGAAGAAATAATGAAGATCTCCATACTAAAATAGTAAATAATAATAATAATAATAATTAAAAAATAAATAAATCAGAGGCAATCTTTCCCTACCAACAAAGGTAGCTAAAGAATTAGTAAGACGGAATTAAAAATACAGTATTTTAAGATCGTAAACCAATCTCAATGCTTTTCACTTTTGAAAAACATCCTTTGAAATCCGCTGCTGCAGAATGTAGTTCACAGTTTGGGTTCTCTCAAGTAGCACTGATGGCTTGTTCATTTATTTCAGTATTTCACTTTTGCAATTTTTCTTCTTCGGCATATAGAGTGTCTTTCCTGCAGTTGGGTATTGGCTGCTTACAGCTTAATCTTGTAAAACACTAGCAAGTTTGGTATTTATTCTGGGAGGCCTCAGGTCTACATAAGGAAGTCTCACAGCAGTATGTGCTATGTTTGGAAACCATTGGCAACATCAGGTTTTTGTCCATCATTGCTGATTTTACCCATTTAACAGGCAGGAGCGAATTCTCATATTTGGAGAAAGTAGAAGCATCAATGCAGGTCTTTCCTTAATGTCGTTTACTATCAATAAATTATATCCAAATCCCCACTGGGGATTTGAAATATACCTAAATTTGAAATATACCCAAATCCCACAAATAACCCACCCATTCTTGTGGATTCCTTGAGCAAGCTTACTTTACCTGAAGAAATAACCTTGCAGAGTCTGAGTCAAGAAGTGTTAATACATACCATCTTAAGTTTCCAAATTAGCCTCAGACAACCTATCCTGAGAGGTGTGTCATCGCTGCGGGGTTCAATCTGAGTGATTGTGACCCAGTTACAAGGCTACCAGCCTGCACAAGAAAGGTCACACACCCCAGGTGATTCCTGTACTAAGTTCTCAGTCACCTCTTTCTACCTGATCACCCTGCATAGAAATGAATACATAAGAATACAGCTGTGACACAGTGAGTGACGTTGTGATTCTCTCCCTGTGACTCTGGACACTGAGAAGGAACAGAATATGACTAAGGAAACTTTTATTCCAACAGCCTGAGGAAAATAAATAAATAAATAAATGACCTGTTTGATCTGAAGCACAGTTTTGTCTCTTTGAATAACACTGCAGTTTCAAAACTAAGTGCACATAAGATTATACAAAGCCCAGTCCTGCCTTCTTTTCCTATAGTCCCTCTCTCTTACTAAACCTACACGAATTTAAAGAGATGATTGTCAAAATCTAAGGGTTTTTTGATGGCAGGGAGAGACAGAGAGGTTGCATGCTACAGCTCCCTTCTCCACCAGTCCCGGCCATGTAATCCTGCCCTCTCCTCTGCACTGTCTCTGACTCTTACTGGGTTTTAGCTGAGGTGATTCAACTCATGAACCCAGCAAAACAGATTTGTCCTTTTCTCCTGGATGTGTTTTCTGTCAAGTCTGTGAGCTGAATCGACTCACACAATGGTCTGATGAGCCCTACATCTGGTAGAACAGAAAGATTGACCCATATGCTAAGCATAAAAAGGAAAGACTAAGGGGGGATAAGTATCGTTCCCTTTTCTCAGCAGTTAGTGGAACCTTAAATGAGCTCAAACCCTCTCCTATAGCTGTTCACTAAAGAGGCACCATAAACTTAAGATGCTTTGGCCTAGCTATTAACTTCTATAGCTCTTATCATAGAGGAGACTGAAAGCTTTAGTTGTTAGACAAAAGAGAATTAATCCACTTAGTCTCCATCAGGATTTCTTTAGGTGTGGTTATGGCCAGTCTTCAAGTCTTTCTATAGAACGTT
The DNA here is from genome assembly GCA_011076525.1 of Nettapus auritus. Classification (NCBI taxonomy): domain Eukaryota; kingdom Metazoa; phylum Chordata; class Aves; order Anseriformes; family Anatidae; genus Nettapus; species Nettapus auritus. The sequence goes on from CM021766.1 coordinate 41,316,231, forward strand.
TTCATTATATACTTCAGTGACCTTTAAGTGTTATGGGCGGCCATTAGCGCTTCTCAGCATAACAATATTAATACCGGATTGGAGAATAATGCAGATCAGATTTTATGGAAGTGAATGGGGTGGAGGAACATAAATCGCCATTTTTCTGCTGCTTTGGCTCTCCTTGCGACTCCTAGCTTGGAGAATACTTCACTGAGGTAATGAATCCAGGTTGTTTTATTTTTAATCTCCACTCCTTGGGCGGATTGGTAATCCAGAAGGTCACTGTTTCTCTAGTATTCTCCTAAAGAGATGGAGTAAAACTCAGAGGGGACACACGACCCACTACTTTAGCCACTTATCAAACAAAAAGGAAAAACAAAACAAAACAGAAACTACACAATTCAGTCTAGTAGAAATCAATCGTCACCCCAGAGCTAAGAGCAATCACATCAATGATTGAGGGGTTTGTTTATTTGTTTAAACTTTCTGGTGAAATACCTCAATACTTTTTTGCTTGTTCATTTCTTGTGTGCTATTGTGTCCTAAAGTCAAATACACTCCCAATTCCTCTAGAATCACTCCAAATGTGAAACAGAAAGCAGCTTTTAACAGAGCATCCCTCCTGCAGCTACTGATCAAAGGCACTACCCTGAAACTCCCAATATTTCAGACCATTTTCAGGGGGTTGCATTTCCCTAAGGATTCTCTATGGGTATGTCAGAAACACAAAATAGTACCCAGATCATAATCATGCTTCTTCTGAGGTTCAAACCACATTCGGACTATCATACACATGCCATTATACTGTGTGTTGCATAATGCCTTTTGTAACACAGCAAAAAAACAGTGTGTGCTTTGTAATACCTATGGGAATGTCTTTCTCTTCCCATGGTTGATATCAAGAAAGCACTAGACCTAACTGTCTCTTGGTAGAAATAGCAGGGTATTTCCAGGACTGTCTGAAATACTTGCACTGTTATCCTTATCATTGTGTCTGAAGGTGTAAATACATAGGAAAAGCAATAGAAGTTGTACATTCACAGCACACTGTCTGTTTGGCTAGCCAGCGTGTGCTCTCTTCATTCAGTAATAACAGACAGACTGGTCTGCTGATGAAAGAGAAGCAAAAGCACTATGTAGTAAACTGTGGAGCAAATGCGTGTCCACAGACAGCTATTGTGGGGTATGAGAGGTGCTGTAAACCCATGCTTCATTGTACTCCCACACCTACTGAAAAGCTGTGATGGTACCACTGTGGTATCTCTATTGGATAAAAGGGTCCTTTCCAGGAGGACTGGCTATCCAGTCAGGGAACTTACAGTAAGCTCCTTAAAAGCTCGTGAAGACTGGCAACTACTCTGGTCACCTCTTTGAGTATGGACTTCACTGTTCAGGTATTAGTTGCCATGACCTGTTATTGTAAAATGAAAAAAAAAAAAAAAAAAAAAAAAAAAAAAGGGGGAGAAAAATATCCCAACTATTGCTGCTTAAACAGGTGAAAGAAGTCACCAGCACCCCTAGCAGGAATAAGAAAGTTTGCTTTTTTTTTTTTTCTTAATTTCTACTCTGTTTCTTCTTTGTGCTCAGTACCAGCACAAGCAATCCTGCTGGTGCACAGTGAACTGAATTAGGGAATAAACCTGTCTGAAAAAATAACCACATTCTTCACTTCCAAGCCACCACCCTTACTCCTTGGCACATCCTGACATCATGCAATTTTAGGGGTATATTATGAACATATAATTTAAGATAAATATATTGGAGGTTTCAAACTGAGCTTTATAATGAAGATTTATCTGTTATTCAGATCATTGCTAGCACAAACTTCAGGAATGTTGCTCTTTCTGTGAGCAAAAAGCATAGATTCTGCCATATTTTTATCCTGAATCAAAGACACACCACCACCACCCTCCCCCGCCAAGGAATTTACCTAATCTTTTCTCTCAAATGATCCTAAAATGGAGTTGCAATTTAAAGGCAGCAGAGCAGAATCCTGCCTTCACTGAAAGAAGTAGCAAGAGAATGGTTAATGAAAATAAATCTCTTGCTGAACAATAATCATACAAATCACAAACAAATTACCTGCCACTGTGAAGTGGCAGGTATGAAAAACAGTGTTGTTGTTGTTGTTTTTTTTTTCAACAGTTATGCTGAAAATTCTTCTTTGTGTTGACACATCCTCTGAAGAATCAGTTTAAGAGCTCTCCTTGCTTAAATTATAACTTCACTGTGACATGAATATAATTTTCTCATATTCTTACTTGGAAGTAAACATAAGATTTAAAAGTGTAAAGAAATGAGAGTATTTGAAATAATAACATTTCTGCTGTTGGAAATTTATCACTAAGAAAAAGCAAGTGCCAACACATTACAAACCAGTTAGTTCCTCAGGAATTCCTCTGCCCAGGAGAACAGCCAGAGTATTGTTACCAATTTAGCAAACAAGAAGACTTGAGACCCTACAATCAGACAGCTAAGTATACTTGCCATTCCTGAGCACTCAAACTAATAGTCAAGGTTATAAATAAAGACATTTTTCTTCTTCAAAGGAAATTTGCATTTATGTCAAGCCTTTTACAAAGACTGTATTACTCTACAGACAAATGTGATCATAGCCATTCCATGGAGTTTAACAATTAATGCCCTACATACACTAAAAAAGCCTCACACTGCTGTAAGAAAACCAGAACCAACCATAACAATCCTTTGCCCTCAGTATGCAGTCAAAGCATAGAAGAACCCTGATATGAAGTCACATTTCCAGACTTGGTAAAATGATATTTATTTACATTACAACCACTTTAGTAGTGCCTACCTCCACACTGAATCTTTCTGTATGCTCTAAAACTGATGAGTTCATACCTCAGTAGAAGAGAATACAGACTTACAAGGTGAGTTCAGAGCTCCTACTACAGATATGTTAACTGACTTTCTACCCCCTAGATGCATCCTTCCCTCATCTGCAGACATCACGCCCTGCTAAAAGAGAACCCAACAATGTCCTTGCATGGAGAATACTCCAGGCTGAAAGAACTCACCTCACTCGTTGCCTCATTTTGCTGATAAAAGAGCATCTGACTTTGAAAAAGCTCTAAAAACACCAGAACAGATTCGGGTCTTAAACATTCAAAAGTCTCAGGAGGTAGACAGACTTTCTCCAGCTTTAAACATCACTATGTGAATTCAGGCATTCTTAGTTTGAATTCATTTTAGTGGTATAAGCCAAAACATGGTATGCATTAGGAAAATGCACCTGTTCAACACCTTCCCCAGAAGCAAGAAGTGACAAAAAACAGTAATCCTGGCTTTCATACTGTTATAGTATGAAAGTCTACTGTCTTACTTATTTACTTACTGTCTTCTTATGTTCATAAGAAGAACCTTCTCATCTACCTTCTCTGAGTATTCCATTTATTTATTTATTTATGAGACAAGGGACAAAATACATTGTTCCCCTTATAGCAGTAGCTAACCCATCTCCATCATGGTCTGAGGGGATATTGCCACACATCAGGAGGACAGAGAGACCATTTCACCCTGTGCACTACCCAGCCCTGGACGGCAGTCTGAGACTGTGGCAAGGAGGATCTGACAGGAACCAAATAGTGGAGGTGGGAAAACAACCCCTTTACTACTAAATATTATCGGTAAGAAATAATTTCCCTGCTGCAGATGGAAACTAAATGGTTTACAGCAGTTTTACTCACAAGCCTGGGACCAAACTTGCGATCAGAGAAGGACTTTTTGTTCTAACACACAGGCCTCCTGTGTCAAAATAACACCCCTCACATGTGGAAACCCTTTGCAGGTAGGTAGTTACCCATGTGAGTAAAGTTAGGCCTTTATCTACTCTTATACGCAGGGTTGGGTCTGCAGATTTACTTCCTCACCATCCAGCACTCCCTGCATTAGTTCAGTCGTTCAGGCAGGCAAATGGCCTAGCACTGTCTCCTTTATTTCCTCTCTCTATCCCATCTTCTATTTGATTCCAAAATGAAAACGTAGGAGAAGGTGGTGGGTTAGAGGAAAGCCTGCAGAGGATTCCTCCTCCCCAGATTAGGATTTAATTGTATTCCTAGTGAGTCCCTTCTGGTTGCGCTCGGTCTTTCAGATGAATGTTTCATCAATATGATTAGGATCACATCCCTCAGTCTCGTCTATTTACACAATCGGTTGTGACAGCTCAGAGTATAGTACTCCCTAAAGGAAATATTAGATACCACCCTATCATTTTATTCAAATCATATTCTGCACTCCTCACTTTCAGCCTAATGTCATTCTCCTCTGGATTACATATTTGTGATATGCGGCAAGAACTAAAATCCTTCCAATAAGGATTATATTAATATTTATATTAGCCGTATCATTATTATGAAGAGGGCTATGGATGTTAGGGAAGGTGGGAGTGAGCTATGGATACTTTGTGTGGGGACGCTGTACATTAAGAAAAAAAATAAAATAAAATAAAATAAAATAAAAAAAAATAAAGGAAAAAAAAAGAAAAAAAAAAAAAATAAAATAAATAAAAAAAAAAAAGAAAGCATGCAAAAACCATTTTCATGGGATGGATGGGCACGAGGGAGGCATGGGCCGGCCCTGTCACCCTCAGCCACCTCGTTGCCATTTTCTCCCCATAGCAGGGCCACCCCAGCCGCCACCGACGGCTTTGCCGCCACCCTAAGACGGTCACCCCGGCAGGATGGGGCATTTCTGAAGCGTAACGGCACCGGAGGAGGGTAGATCCCATCGCCTCCCTCGGCCGCCCCTGCCGCCCTCCCCTCATGGTCGCCTCAGCGCGGCTCCTGCTGAGGTGTCCCTAAGGGGAAGGCGGCGGAGGCTGTGGGGGACCGCCGAAAAAACCCTTCCTGGGAAAGCCCCCTCAGCGAGGGGGAGGTGGAAAGAAACGAGCAGGCGATAAAAAGCCGGAGTTGAGGACGGGGTTGGGTGGAAGAAATTCAGACTGAAAGCAAAACCTCAATCAAAAAGTCGAAAAGACACCGAAAAAAAAAAAATAGCTGCTCCTTCCACCCGCAGAGCAGCTGGGAAGGAGTCCTTTCTGCCGCCGGGGGGGAAGCGCCGTGGGATGGGAAGGGGCTCGGGGTCGTTTGGTTTTTCCAGCTGGGTGTGAAGGATCGGCGGAAAAGTTTGGGGCGAGCAGCGAGGGACGAAGTTTCGTTGGGAGATCGGGCGGTTAACTCCGAAGTGGCGGCGGCGAGAGCACACGCGGGGCTGTTTTAACGAAAAAAACACCAAAGGGCTTGCTGAGGAGCCGTCTCCATCCCAGCCGGCCCTGGGAAGAGCCCCTCTCCGCTGCCGCTGTTCACTCGCTGGGAGCCGATGCGATTAAATCAGAGACAAACGCCGCACACGCAGAGCCAGGAACCTCTCCCTCGAAGAATGGGGAAATACCCGAGATAATGGCTAAATCGCGGGTAACGGCCTCAAAAGGTTAAGACCGCATTTCGCCCTCCCCATGGGTAGGGAAAAGTGGGAAGAGGACATCTCCCCACCCCACAGCACCCACTTGGGACAAGCAAGCGTACCCCAGCCAGCATCGCCCGGCAAAGCCCAGATTTCCTTTAACCGATAAATTCATTTCTGCAGCCTCATCGGGCACGCTCACAGCTCGCCTCTCACTGCACAGTATCGCCCGCCACGGTGAAAATAACTTCTATTTTTTCGTTTTTTCCCCCTAAACCCGCCGCTCGCCGCGCTTTCTGCCCGAAAGCCGCCAGGCGAAGACGTGCGAGCGTGGCCGGCGGCTCCCAGCTCCCCTCCCGGGGCTGTACGGGGGAAGGGGGCGAGCACTTTGGGGTCACCTCCAACCTTCCCAGGAGTGTCTAGGGAAAAGGGGCGAACACCTTAGGGTGGCCCCCGCCCTCCCAGCCCGCGATAAGGAAGCCGCAGGGGCCGGCCGGGGCTCTCTGCTGTTTGCCGCGGTACGAAGCGAAGTGCAAGGGTAGTTAACTTTATCTTCTGCTAATGTAAACAAATAAGCAGCACCCGGTTCCTTGATCTTTATTTAAGTATAGAGTTGTTTACCAGTGTCATCCTATGAAGATTAATTAGCTACCTTTATTCACAATTTGGCGTCTGACACCCCATTTTAGGAATGCATTATAATCACAAGGTGTTAATTGGGGCCAGCCAGGCACTTATGTTTCTATTAAACAGTGTGAGGACTTTTCACAAGTATTAAGTTCTTTTTTTTAAAAAAAAAAAAAAAAAAAAAAAAAAAAAAAAA
>CM021766.1:41322556-41333787 GCA_011076525.1 Nettapus auritus
AAAAAAAAAAAAAAAAAAAAAAAAAAAAAAAACAGCGCAGTGCAAAAATGTACAGCCTTTAATAACGCTCTGCGGCGGCATCGTGCTCCGGAGCGCCGGGCAAGCGGGGCCGGCAGCGAGCTTCGACGGGGGCAGGAGAACAAGGAGGGAAACCCCTAAAAGGAAAGGAAAAAAATAAAAAATGAAAAAAAAAAAAAAAAAGAAGGAAGAGAAATAGAAAAATCCGTCCCCAGCCAGAGGGGACATTCCTGCCAATCTCCTCCCGTCCCAAATGTGGTCCATCTCTCCGGGAGAGCTGCTGGGGCTCCGCTGCAGAGCAGCCCCAAGGTGATAGAAAGCTGCTGGGGAGGCGGCTGCTCGCTTTCCCCCGGGCCGGGGGCCGCTGCAAACGCCCCCCCGATTGTTTTAGCTCCTTCGGGGAGGGCCCCGGCCCGAGCCTTGGGGTTGTTTTGTTTGCAGCCGCGCATCGCTAGCAGCTTAATCCCATTACCGCCTGCATTTCCTCGGGAAAGGTGCTGCCGCTGCGGCAGCCGGGCTCCGATGGCTGTGCCAGGAGGGGCTTTCTTCCCCGATAAGGCTGCGGGGGAGTTTCTTAACGCGTTCCGGGAAGGGGCGGGGGCAGAGCTCACACCTCGCCCCCCGCAGCTCCGGCGGAGAATGGCCCTGGGGCTAGGGAGCAAGCGTGGGGGGAAGCTCAGGTCTTTGGGGGAGGGAAAGAGAAAGGAATGGGGGCAGAGTACGAGATTTACAGGGAGGAAAAAAATTAAACCGAATACAACTAGCAGCAGCTGTCTGCGCACAGTGCAAGGTATAAAGCAGCAAGGAGAAACTTTAAAAATATGTTTAAATTTAGAGGCATCTCAGTCCCCAGTCCTTAGGGATGCAGCATCTCCAGGCTTGGGCTCCCTCCTCCCCCCAGCTGGGATGCCCAAAAGAGGCAAAGAAGCAGAGAGCCAACCCCACTCATCCCTGGCAGCACCACATTTATTAAAAATTACTACTATGTACATAAAAAACAGAACCAAGTTTCACTGGGAGAACTTCGTGTGCCAGTGTTCTAGGGCTGATGAATTTAAAATGGCTGAAACTATAGGCAAGAAAAGTGGGTAGTTACATCACTTCCAGTTTGATACAGGGCAGCTGAAAGTCACTTTACATACACGCAAATAGAAATCTGTTAATGGTCTTTGCAATGCTCCATATGCTAAGTTTGATTAACCAAAAAATGCCTTTTGAACTTTAAAGCACCAGCGGAGGTCCTTCTGGCTGAACAACTATAGGTCAACTATTTATACATTATTCCACAATATGCTACAGTGTACCTAGACAAAACACAACTGTACACTTTCAATATTTTTTTGCCACCTCAGTAAAGGTTAGGCTTTTGGGATGGAGGCATGTTCTTATGCAAGTTCTGGACAAATAAAGTCAGATTTGTTCATTATAACACCATTGCTAGCAACAAGACCTTTGAGTTAAAAAAAATCCTGCCTAGCAAACAGGCCTTATTTGTTAACCATCAAGCAGGCCTTATTTGTTAACCATCTTCTGCCAGAGAAAGCCTTAGCTGAGCAGCATCCAACTCAGCCAATTGTGCTGCAGACAAGGGTTGAAGGAACCAGCTTGCTCTAAAGCAGAATGTAGCATCTGTGCAGCCCCCCCACAGTCCAGCCCCCTTTTTAATCAGAGGAGCAGGCAGGGAAGACAATGAAATTTGGGATCCAACCCCATTTCCTTGCTCAGCAGTGCATAGATTTGATCAGGCCTCTGAGCCAAGCCAAACTGTACACTTTAGTGTCTCCAATAAATAAGCCACCTTGTAAAAAATCTAGGCTCCTGCTTACAGCTTCCACATGCTGCTCCTTCTAGAAGGAGAGAATTTTATCATAATTTGCTCTTTTCCTACTTAGTTACCTGCAACAGTCAAAAAGCTTTGGCACCTTCTTTAAAATTGCACACAACAATTTAAGGTGGAAGGCAAGAGTCTTTTTGGCAATTGTAATGCAAAAAAAACCAAGGCCACCCTGAAAATAAAACAGCCACCTGGAGTAAAAGGATGCTTTAAGAACTAGTATAGAATGCATAGTAGCCCATGCCTTTTGAAGTGTCTTTGTTATAGTCCTCAGCATTAATGTCCTCACATTTCATGGATGGGGAATTTTCATTGCTTGAAGTGCTAGGGGAGAGCCGTCTTCTCTTACAAGCACCCGTGTAGACCCCAGAATCATTTGAATCTAGAGACTTTATGGAGGGTGGAGTCTCTATCCAGGATGAGCCAATTTCTTCTTTCACCTTCTCCTTGGAAAGCTGGTCTTCAGAGAAGCCTGGAGGACTTGTTCTGGAGGTCCAAGGTAATCCTGTAGTCATTTTCCTCTGGTAAGAGCCCCTGCTCCCCCAGCCAGCCATGGATGGAAATGTCGGGTCGGGGTAGTATCCCAGAGCATGGGATGTCTGAAGAGGGAGGGATTTAATGCCATAAGGGAGCAAGGTGCTAGGAGAATACTCCGTCTCATAGGAGTTCATGTCCAGCTTGTTGGCACTGGGCTGCTGTACAGGAGTAACAAACCACCGCTGAGGAGGGCTGGTCACCTCTTCGCTCTGCTGCGGGGAGAGCAAGCCATTTGTCTGAGGTACGGTTCTCTCACCATTGTAAAACCTGGCTGGGGGCAGGTTGTTGACAAACTGTTCTTGGAAGAACGGTTGCACGCTGTAGCGGGCGCCTGGGACGATCTGATGGGATCTAGGAGAATCCGTGGGAGATGGAGTTAATCTGTCATTTTCTGAGGCTGTGTACATGCTACAACATAAAAGAGAAATACTGAGAGTTGTTCCTACATTTCCAAGTATGGTATTAAAAAACAAACAAACAGGAAGAAACTGAGTTATTTATTAGCTAGAACTACAATCAAGTTGATCTGGAAGTTCCTTTTCATCACCTTTACAAGTTCAGGTTGCTTTCCCTAGACCAGGATAAAATTTATAATACTGCTATTACAAGTATACACTCTTCTCTGCCAACCAACCCATTTTAAATGATATGCAACCCTTTTGGAAGCTAGACTTGAATACCTACAGCTTTTCAGAGACAAATGCCAAATGGATGAGTAGGCAAGTCTTGCTTATACTTAGAAGTCACCTATCCTGTAGGGATACTGCTGGTACACTGCTGCCAGCTTTCAAGCCAGCTAGGTTTTGCCAGTGTATTTAACCAAAATTCAGCAGCCTGCTGTAAAATACTGTCAAGACAATGCATCAACTTTTCAAACAGATATGTGTCTGAGACAGACATTTAACATCTTTAAAATGAGCGCATGAGCCAGCAGAGCTGCTGTAGAAGTATAAATACTTCTGAAGAACTGAAGTATTATCAAAGAGCTTCTCTTTTTCTCTTCAGACACACGTATTTGAGGGCAGAATCATGCCTCCCAGACAAACAGCTGCAAGACAGACATGTACTTACGAGTCATAGTTGTCCCTGAAGCCCTTTGCAAAAGGATTGTGATCAATTTTGAGCTGGGTAATCTGAAAACCAAGAGCAGAACACGGTAAAAATGACATGCCGAACCCACACCACCCAATTTTATACTCAGTTGTATGCACCCGTGCTTACATCAGTGTTTTGATACGCCGTAACTGCTATGAACTGCGTTTCAGGGAAAATAAAGGTCTGAGTCTTCGAAGAATCATTCAGATCTTCAACCCCGTCTTCAGTCACTTCCACAATGTGGAGTCGAGGCTGGTACTTGTGTAGAGACTGCAGTACTATCATCTGAAAAGAACCGCGGAAGAGACAATGCTAAGTCAAACTGCAGACACGCCGCTTACAGGCAATAAAAGTCCTTTTAATCCTCTGATTTGGGAAGGGAGAGATTTTCTGTTAGCAGCAGAGAATTCACAGCGGGCAGCCCTCTGTTCCGCTAGATTACTAATATGCTAAGTTCTGTAAACGCAGGAAGTCGAAAGCTATCAGCTGCACTTTCTGAACAACTCTAGGCTAAAGACATATTGCTTAAAGACAAAGAAATTCACGTAGTCACTTCTGACATCGTTTCTCCTTAGGAAGACAACTAGAAAAGCAGATTTACAGCCAGTTAAGAAGGGAATAAGTGATAAGGATGGTGACCTAGAGGCTCGATAGGCTGGAAAACCCTGAGAGCCCAGTGTCCCTGTGCTGGAGCCCCCGCCGCCATTTACCTGTGCGTTGTTGTTGTTGGCACCTTTGTTATTTGTCAGCTTCAGCTTCCCGAAGGAGATCTCCTGCCGCATCCAGTGCGCCCCGGTGTTGGGCGACTCGGGGTGGACGTACACCTTGTTGCCTAGGGAAAAGCCCCACATCAATGGGAAGCCGGAGGGGAGAGGAGCGGTGCCAAGGGGATGGGAAGCAGGGGGATCTTTGTGGGAAGCCGAGCCGGGCGGGGAGAGCCGCCCTTACCTTGCATGTTGTTGTCGGCTTTGCCGCAGGTCACCCACTTGCCCCCCTGAAAGCGCCAGTGGTTGGGGTCTGCCAGCACCACCTCCACGAAGACATTGTAGTGCGCGGTAGGGTTGAGCCCGGTGATGTTGAAGCTCAGGAAAGGGAACATCCTCCTGCGGAGGGGATCAACACCATGCTGCATGCGGGACGGAAAAAGAACCGCACGGCCCACCCGGGAGCCGGACAGCATCCCACCTCGGTGCGACCCCCGCGCCCCCTCCCCGGCCTCTTACCGGCCCTGCTTGGTGATGATCATCTCCGTCTGGTGCCGGTGGAACTTGAGCCACAGGGGCCGGTTGCAGAGGAAGACCTGCGCCCTCAGCCCGGGCCCGGCTGCCGGCACTCCCAGCGCCCCGAGCCCCCCGCAGGAGCCCCCCGCCGCCGGGTAGGGCCCGTAGAGCCCCCCGGGGGCCGCCCCCTGCCCGTACTGGTACCCCCCTCCGCCGCCAAACTGCGGCCGGCCCCCGGGGGGGCACACGGCTCCGGTGAAACCTCCGGGGGACAGCACGGAGCCGTAGGGGTACCGGGGCGGCCCGCCGGGGGACTGGTAGACGGCGCCGTGCTGCGCCCCCGGTGGGTAGGGGAAAAGGGCGCAGGGCCCCCCCAGCTCGCCCCCCGGGGGCCCGGGGGACTGCAGGTAGTAGCGCTCGGGGCTCAGGCTGTCCAGGGAGTAGCGGGCTGCTGCTGCTGCCGCGGCCGGGGGCAGCTCCTCCTCCCCGCAGGGGGTGGCTTTACGGCCGTCCGCTTTGGGGGAGGCGAAGGGCGGCTCGCCCCCCTCCGCCTCGCCCAGCATGGCCGGAGCCCCCCCGAACTTCTTGGCCGCCTTGTCGAGCTCCAGGCGAGGCGGGGAGCCCGGGCGGGGCGGCCCTCGGGTGCTGCTGCTGCTTCCTCCTCCTCCTCCAGCGCCTCGCCCGCCGCCCTCCAACGGGTAAAAGGTGGCTCCCGGCAGGGGTCCCCCCCCCGCTGCAGCCAGCAGGGGCTCGCCCAGCTGCATCCCCGGCGGGCGGCGGTGCCCAGCAGCCCCCTGCCCGCAGCCCGCTGCTGACCCCGACCCACGGCCGCGCAGCGATGCGCCGGGGCCAGGCCCGGGCCGTTTATACCCCGCTCCTCGAGCAGCCGGGGAGGGGCAAACCTCGTCACCGCCTCCCCCGCCCCCGCCGGCCCATTGGCTGCGCCGGGTGACACTAATTTAATTAGACAGCGACTAATTGGAACAAGTCACCTGTGACTCTGGGGTGCGCGTCCCCGACATCCCAACCCCTCCTTCCCTCCCCGTCCTCCCCGCAGCCGGCTGCCGGCATCACCCCCCAGGGGCCGGCGGTCCCCTAAAAAAGAAGGGCCAGGAGAGCTCAGCCGTCTCCCGGTGCCCTCCCCGGGCAGCACCGTGTCCCCGGGAGGCACGCTGCACCTTACCGGGGTATATCGGGGGGAAGCTGCTGGTGCTCGGAAGGCCAGCGGCCGGTTCCCCGCAGCCCGCTTTCCCCTTCAGCACCGCGCTCCGGAAAGGCAGACCAGGCATTCAGGAGGGTGCCAGAGCCCGAAATGCGGGAGCGGACCGTTGCTCGCTTTCCCCCAGATGGGAACGACTGTCCCAGCGGGGGAGGGAACGGGGATTTGGGGAAGATTTGGATGCCCGCCTGATTTTGCAGAACGGGCAGAGCCCGCATCAAGGACTTGGCAGCTCCAGTCCCGCAGCCCCTCTCCATGCAGCCGCCCGCATCGCGGGGATCACCGCAACCCCAGTGCCTCCTACTTGGGGTCGAATTTGAGGGCGGCCCCAAGGAGCGGCCAGGATTTCGTTGCGGGACCTCAGGACCCGCCGGCGGAGCCGCTCCGCATCGGGCTGCCGCAATCCGCAGCCGGCAACCGGAGCGGCTCCGCAGCGGGACGCGGATCTTGCTCCGGATGCAGCCCGCACGGCGGTGCCCGGCCGGTTTTGGGGTTCGCGGCTTCATCTGCGCCCCCCGGATCCCAACCGAGAGGCGGCTCCGGGGAAAGCGGTTCCCTCCGTGTCCCCTGCGGGGTGCCCGGGGAGGGGCTGGTGACAGCCAGCACTGACCCCTACCCCCCACCGCCCCCAGCCCCTGTTCTCTCCAGGACAGAGTTTTCCCGGCTTTGGCGACCGAGGAAGACATCGAAGTAGTGCCGGGGAAGCCCGGTTCTCCGGCACGGAAGGAGATTTGGCGATGCTTCTGTGCAGGGTGTACGGGAGAGAATTTTCCAGGATGACAAACCGGCCACGGTTTGAAACAGATGCCGGTCGCTGCTGAAGGCTGCTGCGGTTTTTTCTCCAAAATTTGGCTAACCTCGCGTTTAAGAGAGAAAGGCAGAAAACCTCTCGATGATGCTCAGGCTGCCCGCCGTGCCTTCAGCGGGGTATGGGGGGCAAGAAAACCGTGGCCGTGCCGCTAAGAGGGGAGATTTCCATTTCAGTACGAAATACATCTGGGATGAAGTTTCCCTAACGAATTCAGGATTCTTTCCAGCTCTTTCCGGAGCAGGGGGGATTTTCAGCTCGGCTCGGAGCAGCCTGGCCTCGACCCCCGCCTCGGAATATGCAGCTCCCCCCAGGCCGGCTGGGACCGGGGATGGGGATGGAGAAGGGGACAGGGACAGAGATGGAAACAGGGTCGGGGACGGGAACACGGACAAGGATGGAGACCTGCTCGCCTTCAGCTGCCCTTCGGCTATGCCCGGGTTTGAGGGCGCAGCCTGAAATGTGGATGCTCGTTCACGCAATCTGCACGGTGCGGAAAAAGCCCCAATCCCCCGCACCCCGCAAATTGAAGTGGCGATCGCAAGCACCTGCAGGGCTCCCGGGACTCGGGATCTCATTGCCCCGGCTCGCAATTTTCCCCCCTGCGGGTCGGGGAGGCAGCCGGGGCATTGCCCCTCACAGCCCTACAAATCGGCTCCACTTCTGCTGCCTGCCCCGGATCTCTCCGTGGAACATCGCCCCAAAAAGCTGCGAGATGTTTCACTCATGTGCGGGAGCGCAGATTTCTGAATGGGTCCCGCAGCCCCTTAGATGTTACAGATAAACTGCAGAAGCAGTAGATTGGTGAAACGGAAAGGAGCGTGTCAGGTTCGTAAAACTACCAAAATAACCTCCAAACCACAAAAAGAATGTTGAAAGAAATTGTAGGTCTTTGAAGGGTTACAGACTATCGTGTTTTGTTGGGCTTTATTCAAATAAAGCAGGGTTTCCCTGGGTTTATTCAAATAAAGAGCGCCTCTGACTCCAAAGAAGCTGTTCCAGAATACCTCATTTTCTGCAGCCAGAGCTATGGCAGAATGATGTTACACTGGAATCTACACTGCAATATTTCCTCCCTTGTCCTTGGGATAGGATTGAGACCTTTCCTCTTTCTCAGAGCTCAGTGATCCTTTCCTTCAGCAAACTGCTTAAACTTCTGGGGACTAACACTGTTAGACCAAAGTACCCTGCACGGTAGGGCCTAGGAGGAGAAAAGTTGGGAACCATAAAACCTATTCCATCAAGCTGTTGCAAACATATATATAAATATGTATTCATACATCACCATACATAGCCATATATGTCCATTATCCTTGTGTGTGGGTATGGATACACACACATACAACTGGTCTACATGGACAGCTTATAAATTTTAGTTACAGAATCCCCTGTTATGCTATTTGGTCCCCGTGCTCTTCCCAAAGTCCTCCTGTCACTACTGCAGGACACACAGGGTATGTGCGATATTTTCTGAATGCTATGTTTGAACTATGTTTCTGCAAGGCAATTTGTTTCCTTGCCTGATTTTTCCTTGCTGTGATTTTGTTTTAAAAATAGCTTGCTGTTATAATATGTCCTCCTCAATTTGCTAGCATCCAATTCCCAATGGGCTTCAATACTTTCACCTTTATGGCAAATTTGTGCTGGAATTTTGCAGATTTTTTTTTTTTTTTTTTTTTTTTTTTTCCCAGTCATCCAATCTGGCTTCCTCCCCCCCTTCAACTACATGCAGACTAGCTGGCTAGGCAGAGGAAGGAGGATACTTTTAGATGCATTCATGAGACTTGCCACACTTCCACCATCTTTCTGTGTCACTTCTGAAATCACAAAATCAGAGATTTTTTAGATGTGGCTAGTCATATGTGAGTCTCCCTCTCTCTCTTTCTCTATTCCTCTCTCTCTCTTTCTTGTCTTTTTCCTCCTCTTTCTTTCTTTCATCTTGCTACCTTTCTTTTCAGTTGAGTGCTTACAGAATGCAGAAAAATCAGAGATGTATTAGTGTGCTCATGAAAGGCTCAGGGCATTGCAGCTTGATGCCTAACCTCAGCAGTTCTTTCTGTGATGAAGCCAGCTACTGCTCTGGTTGTTTCACCTGTCAAACACAGACAACAGCCACCTCCTTTGTGGGAATGTTAGCAAACTAAATTAATTGGAAATGCTCTTTATTGTCTGTTGAAAAGATTTGTCCTGTAGCTGCGAAGACCGTGAATCCATTTTAGTTTATGACAAGTGGGATTTTCCATGTGCAGAAGCATACAGTCCTGGAGATACAAGGCGTGCAGCTTCAAATACACTTTGACTCATAAAAAACTCAAACCCCAAGGAGTAAAAATTAGTCAGCTGTTGTTGAAACATATTTATATGGACCTTAAATACAAGAAATCAGTAGGTCTACAAAACAAAAGAACTGTTGTTTTTAATATGAACTGGGGCTGGTGTCACATTAACAGCAATTTCACTCATTGGTAATCCATTAAATTTAGCTGCCAGTTCCTTAGCATAAAAAAAAAAATAAAATAAAAAATAAAAAGACAGGGTAAATATATTAAAAAATGCAGACCAGTATACATAATTGTATGTAATTATTATGGGGCTAATTTATAAAAATGAGATGATGAAGAATATCCTTTTCTAGACAAGGTATATGAAACAGATAAAAACAGACATGAGTTAATGAATCAGGAGCTGGAAGAAACAAGTCAGTATTTGAAAATAAAGTGGTATTCAAAGTAGCCATATCAGTCACATCCTTTCTTTGCCTTATAAGGAAAAATACCTAAAAACTTGTATGCTGTGCTGTGATGTCAAATTAAAGGGAAATGCAAGGTTTAGTAAAAACTAATCAGGGTCTGATACTAATAAGTAAAACACGGCAGTATAACACAAAGAAGGTTTAATATATTCAGTGCTTGAATTAAATTATTGGCAATGGATCATTTTGATAGGTAAACTCACATAACCACTTTTTCTTGTGGGGCCTAAGGTATCCTGTTGGCTGCAGAACAACAAAAAAACACATTCCAGAAAGTGTAAGACTTAGTAAAGCAGATACCTTCATCATTTTGACAAATATATGGAAAACATACAAGAAGAAAGAAGGGAAAAGCATTAAGTGGGGTTTAGCTCTGAGGTGACTTTGCTTTCTGGAAATGGAACTGTACAAACTTAGGGAGAGGAAGAGACTGAAACTGGGATCACAAAGCTGAGCATAACCACGAGCATCATTTCATATTTTGTATTATTCATGCACAGGGATCTCCAAACAGCTCTTCCTAAATGCTTGTCTTTTCACCCTCCAATAAGCTTAATGAGGGATGCCTAGCACCTTTTCCCTGGTTTTAAAGCAAGATTGCTTACTTGCTTCTAGGTCGGTGCCAATTGCCAGCCTGACACCCATGCCATGGAAATATGGGAATGTGCCAGGATCCATGACACGGGTGTGATGGCCACAGACCTGGTCTGACCCTCTTTACCTTTACAGGTCTATTAAAGAGAGTTTTAAACAGCTAATTTTAGTTTGCTTGCCTGGTTTAGATAAACAATGCCTATTGAAAGAGCCTGGACCCAACTAAACTGTTTAAATGCCAGCAATTAAAATTAGCAGCTCAAAGCCCATAAAAAAAGACGTTCTCCTTTTTCGTCCCGACACTTTAAGAAGCACAATTTCACCACGTGAAGGCCCCGATAAACTTCGTGCCGCTTGGGGCCATCTTCTGATGGCAGAGCCGTGCAGCATCTCCCGAGAGCTGAGAAATACGGGCTCTGGAGGTTGCGGGGGCTTTTCGCCCTCCGTGTTTTCGCTACGTGGCTCCCAGTGGGAAAACGATTAACCCGAGGGGCTGTGGAGGAGCGAGTAACAGTGGGCTGTGGGGTGGAGGCTGCTGGGGGAACCCGGGACCCTTTGAATTCCCCTCGGCGGGGGGCTGCGGGCACCATTCGGGGGGAAGTGCCCCCAGCGGCTCCGAGCATCCCGGCTGGCCTCCAACCACGGGCGCAGATAGCTCCCAAATCACCCATCCGGGCGGGCTGCAGGCAGACCAAAGGCAGAGGGGAGCGGGGTCGTTAGGGGTTGATGGAAAGAGATGGCCGCTTTCTGCCCCACAGGAATTTCGTCTCGGAAAAGCCGCTTGCGGGAGGGGGGGGAGGTTCAAAGGTGCCCCCGCACCTGCGGAGCCCTGCGCGGCCGCGGAGCCGAGCCTGCCTGCACCCCCGCAGGGGCTGGCACGGACCCAAGGGGGGAAATCGGCCAGAAACACGGCCCCAAAGGGGGAAATTGGCCAGAAACCCTTCCACCGGGAAACACTGGCCCCGGGGGAGACCGCCGGGGACAGCCTGGCGAAATGCCCCCACAACGCCGGTGAAGAAGAGCTTTTTCCCCTTGCTACCGCCCCTACCGAGTTATTTCTTTCTTTCTTTCTTTCTTTCTTTCTTTCTTTCTTTCTTTCTTTCTTTCTTTCTTTCTTTCTTTCTTTCTTTCTTTCTTTCTTTCTTTCTTTCTTT
>CM021766.1:41336313-41419573 GCA_011076525.1 Nettapus auritus
AAAAAAAAAAAAGAGAGAGAGAGAGAGAGAAAGTAATAATCTGTGCCTCACCTCTGTTTGAGAGGCCTCAGTGAACAAAGGGCTGGGCTGCTACTTTTTCTAAGTTCCATTCAATTTCATTGCCTTTGAAGTAATTTTAATGTTTGTACAATTTTATTTTAACAAATTAGAAGTTATTTTTTAAAAAAGACACAAAAAGTGTATGAATCATGCAATAATGCAGAATTGGGTTTCTTGGCGAGATACACCGTGTTGTAGAGAAGAACTATTCTACTACTGATGCTAGAGAAAGCTTAAAATAGAAGCTGCCTTAGGAGATGTGTTTAACAGCTCTCCTTCCCTTTTTCTTTGCCTTCCCTGGAAGGCTGGGAGAAGAGAAAAGAAGGCACTAAGAAGATGGGAGAAAAGGCAGTGACACCTGGCGAGTCAGCAAGGCCAAAGCCGTCATTCCCCAGAAGCTCTTCAGAAGACCTGAGGCTTCAACTTGAACAGAAATAGTCCTCAGTCTCAGAGCAGAGGCTTCCCTGGAGGTCCACACCCAGGCACTGAGCAACGTGGGCTCAGCAGGGTGCTGCCCATCTCCCTCAGAGCCCAGTTACCAGCCTGGCTCTTCCTTAGGCTCCCCTGGGAGGGATGCTCAGAACATCACATCACCGAGGGTGCTTGCATAGAAGCCCTGGTCCCTCTTGCTCCTGTGGCTTGGTAAAGCAGGAAAACCCTCAGACAGAGCCAGCAGGACTCCCTGGTTATGGCTGTCTTGTTATTTACAGGGGGAGATGAGCTGAGATAAATCACACCAATTCCCTCAGGAGGATATTCCAGCCAAACTATAATCCAAGGGTGCAGCAATGAATAGAGAGGGGGATAGACTCACATTGTTTGATGTTCAAGGCTTGGCAGTGAGAAAGGTGGAAATGCTGTATTGACCAAGTGGTTAAGCCTCTGCCATTATGCCTTTATCCACTGACTTGACTCAGTTGTTAAACACTCCCTTTTTTCTAAAATTCTTACATTTTTATTTTGAAATTTCTACCTCCCTTTGTCCTCCCACCTGGCCGTATAACAGTGCCTTTCTCCACATCCTAACGAAGGAAACTGTAACAAGGCAGAAATGTTCAAAATATGGAAAATTACTTTTCTTTCCTTTTTTAATTTTTTTTAACAGTTCGCAGAATACAGCCACTTGTTTTCAGTAAACATTTGAGGCCACAGTCATTTCCTTTCAGTAGAACTTTAAATTCTGCAAACTCACATTTTTTTTTCCTATGTTTTGATGCAGAAATTTTGGGGTGTTCGTATTTGATGGTTTTCTGCTTTAAATGCACTGTAACGTAACCATAACGATATACCACTTTTCCATGCTTAGCATATTCATTACATTGTCTTCCTCTCAACTTCTTGATTTGCATGCAAGAAATCTGTGTAAGAGCGAATGCAATCTGCAAGCCAATAAAATCCTGTCCCATGGGAGGAAGGAGTCAAACTGATACGTGTAGCTCAGACGAAGAATATGAAGCACATAAAAGAGAGTGGTTCTGCATCGTGTGAAAGGTCTGTGGTCCAAGCACAGTGTACCAGGTACAGAAAGCTGCCGCGTGAAGAAGCAAGTGGATTCCGACTGTATTTCCACAATATGTTGGCTTAATCAACAACACCAGACCATGAAGTCTCCAGTTCATAGAAATTATAGAACAGCCCGAGTTGGAAGGAACCTCAAAATATGACCAGGTCATGACCAGCCTTTGTTGGGAAAGAGAGCCTGGACGAGATGCTGCAACACCCTGTCCGACTGCATCTTGAAAGCAAAGGGTGCTGCACCTCATCCCTGGGGAGGCTGTTCCTGGTATCCACCCTCCTGCCTGTGTGGCTCAGGCCTTTGCCCCTCAGTTCAGTCCGTATGAATGTTTGGAAGACTGTGCTGTGAATCAAGCCCGGCAGGTAGCTCAGGTTAATAACTGCCCCCTCCCAAAAGGGTGTACTTTTAACCCTGCTCACTTCAGTGACCGGGTTTAGTGTGCAGACTCACCCACAGCTGCACCAGCACAACGGAGGTGACAAGCAGTCTTACAGGAACAGGAACAAAGAGCTGTGGGGCAGAAACTTCCTCCGCTGTTTTCACAGACACCCCCTCGAGCCCTTCCTGGCCAGCCAGGTTGGGGCATGGCACAAAGGGCTGGGCATTGTGCTTGGCATGGCCAGAGGTAGCAGTGCGAAGCTGACCCAGATTGGGCACAGGTGTGTAGAGTCGCACTTCTGTCAGATGGGTCCATGGGCACCTGGCTCAGTGAAATGTCAACCCACCGGCATGTTCAGAAGAAACCTGAGCTGGGGAGCAGTGCCCAGATCAGCAAACAGAGACCACCATGCTTTTGGCGCAGTTACTGAGAACCTTAAGACCAGATTTGCGGAATGGTGGCCTGGTCTTCTGGCAGCTCCCAACCTGCTGTGGCATTTTAAGGCACAGGGAAATAAGTGGAGATTTTCCTGATGTGGGCAGCTCAGTGGCTGGCCCAGCAAGCACACAGCTCTCTGCATGGCGGGGGCTGGGGCAACAGTGGTGCCAGCCTTATGATACTAAGCAGAGCAGCAATCAGGGACCTCACGCAAGCCAGGCTGGTTTCCCTCTTCAGATCTGAACTCAAACACCCAGGGCAGAAGCAGTTATACCTTCCAATCGACTCTCCGCTGCCTCCCTTCCTCTTTACTTACTTGTGTAAACCCCAGGATTTAGAAATTTGACAATTCAGAATCACAACAGACAGTGAGATCAGGCCCTGGTGCCCTTCCTGCCTCTCTCACCACAGTGTCAGTTCCAACTGAGGCTGCAACCTTGCACATTTCAGTAGCGGGACTGTGTGCCCGTGCTCTGAGCAAAGGCTTTGCAGTATTTGTCTTTAAATTTGCTCCCTGTTACCCATCCACTTCTTCCAAATAAATATGAGTTCACCAGAGGCATCTTATTCCTCCAAGAATGTGTGGACCCTGAACAGTGATGTTCAGCTGAAGCTTGCTTCGGTCTCTTCGTTCAGCTAGCAGCAGGTTTCTCTGCATGAAAGACTTCATGCAAAGTCTACCTTAATAAAGAGCAACAGTTTTCAATTGAAACATCTAATCCCCAAAACTTAACTATGAATAGTACAGTCAACAAGGTAGCATCTTCTGTGAAAGTGCAGGAGCTCCAGCAACACTCACTTTTTTGTTTTTTAAAGTTGCAGTTTCCATAGAAAATTCTTAAAGGTCTGTGAGTTAGAAAATGTCTGCAACCTCTGCTATAGCACATCCCTGAAAGGTGCAGGGGAACAGCATCATAAGGAAAGAGGGGCATGGGAAGGAGGAAAGAGGGTCTGTTACCTCCTGATTGAATATGTTCCTTGCAGTTGCTGCTGCTTTGGGAAATTCTGACTTTATAAATCTTGTGAACAGTTACAAAAGTATGAGAAGTGAAAACAATATTTGCAGTAAGAAGCTTTCAAGAATTTATTTTAGTGTAATAGCATTATTAAAAAAAAAAAAAAAAAAAAAAAAAAAAAAAAAGTTAAAGAAAATGATTACGTTAAGGTATTGGATATAGCCAAACTACTGTTAAAGCGGTCTGCTTTAAAACATCCACGCAAGGACATTTGAACTGTGACAGCTGAAAAAAAGTTTCACAATTACATCAGCTTTGTAGGCTGAACTGTTACTATCATTCACAGGAAAATAAACCAGTGACTAAACACACACACACAAAAATATTATGACAAGGTTCCCTCCCCGTCATATCTCTCAGCAGCCATGGGACTGGCTGACACGGTGACTCAGGTGAGGCTGGCAGAGATCCACCAGGGCTGCCACTTGCGTGTTCAGGTCTAGGCGAGATCTAGCTGCGATGGTGCCAGGCTGGGAGCAGCCTACTAGAGGCATCTTCAGCAAGCACAGCCCAGCTGAAGGCCACGAGCCATGCTACAGGACATGGGTGGCTACATATCGGCCATTTCCCGGTATTTCTCTGTCTTTGCATGCACCCGCTGAATCAAGAGGCTTCTGCCTCTGGTGCTGACAACTTGATAATGTAATTTGCTTACAAAAAGAAAATAAATTTACTTAGAAAAAGAAAATGCAGGATGTATTTTCTTATCTTCTCCTTAACCTCCACCGGTTGTGATGTCTTGTGTGTAAATTCAAATTAACACTTCTCCCATCTGGATTTCTGTAGCTTGGAATAACATTTTTTTCTTCTCAGATTAAATGCTTTTGAGAAGCTACCCTGTTTGAAGAGCAAAGGGTTGGGTTACTTGATATGTTAGTGCCTGACTAGGAAAACCACAGCCAGCTCTGAAATTACATTGTCAACTATTTTTCACATTGCAGACTTCATAGCCCACAGAGATTGGTATCTTCATAGGCAGGGCGAGTTAGCTGAGAAATGTCTTCCTGTGAGTTTGTTAAATCCTGACTTTTACCACAGGTGTAACTTCCTTGATCCATCTCTGCCCTGTTTTTGGCAGGTTTGCAGGCTGCTTGCCCACCCTCACCCTCAGAGATGCTCTGGAGAGGCTCCTCCATGGAGTAAATGGGGAGGAAGCCTCCCAGGGGGCTCATGCTCCCCATCCCCATCCCTCTTCCCCCAGTCTCCTGGTGCCATCACAAGGGGCAGGAAGCAGTGAATCAGCCTTGCTGGCTTTGGCTTGCTCAGAGAAAGAAAAGCCTCAGAAGTCAACTGGCAGAGTTTGACAGCACCCCCCAACACACACAACTCCAGCAGCCCTCCAGACTCACGTGCCTGATCCCAAACCCCACCAGGCCCACAGCATTGGGCTGAGGTGGCTGCTTCTTGTCCCCTGCCAACCGTGACCCCGCAGGGAACCCCAGGCCTCCCTGTCATTGTTATGGGAGAGATGGGCTCAGCTGGGCCCTCCTTCAACACACGTTTCCCCCTGGCTGCCTCCATAGGGTGGTCAGCATGGGACAGGCCTTGGTTTCAGCAGGAGGGTGGGGGGAATGTGATGGGCCGCGCTTGCTGACACGATCACAACTTTTTAAAACAAGCTTATGCTGCAAAAGACGAGACAATTTGTTGATTTTCAGCACGCTGCCAGCAGCAGAGAAAGCTCCCAACAAGTACAGCTCAGAGCAGCTCTGCAGGAAGCCACACACATAGCCAGAAATGCAGGGCAAGCCCTGAAGGTGATGGGGCAAGAGAAGCCTGCAGGCCTTTGGTGCCACCATGCCATGGAGAATCTAGCCTTCGTCTGCAACGCAGAGTAGATCAGATACTGCATCCACATGCAGCTGCCATTCCTCTTGGTCCCAACATGCTGGGGAAGGTTCCTTCGGCTATTCTTCAGTGGCCAGGCTGTCGCACACCATGTCTACAAGCACAAGGTCTCGCTGCGAGCGGAACGATCAACGCTTGCCCCATGCAGAGTTTCAGAGGCAGTGTTACACCCATGGTACGCAAAGGGCAAGGTCTTACCTACTTGTGCACAAGTCAGAAACAGCAACATGGATGACACAAGCAGGGAAGAGGAGGTGGCTTTTTCACATTGATATAGCTACCCATAAAATATATATGTTCCTCTGCATTTCTGTAGGTTACGCTCTTAGCCTCATCATCACAGTACTCAAAAGACAAAAAGGAAGATCTTGTAGGGAAGAAGCACTACCTACACATACCTCCTTATTCAACACTCTATTTTTTATTCAACACAGGACAAGGGTGGGCTGAGTCTTTACCCACCTCTACTTCCACAGAAACTTGCCATTAGTAGCTAGTAATAATAATAATAATTGGTTGTTACCAGTTTGGTCAACCAAGGGTGTCAGATGTGGGCATAACTCTTCAGCATGTCTTAAACACTTGGCCAAAGTCAGGCCTTGCTGTCCCACTCACATCCTGCTTCCTCCTCCCTTACTAACAGCAGAAGTGTTTGCTCTTTTTCTTGGATTCAGGTAAGTCTTTCTCTAACCAAGAATATCTTATACTTCTGAAGTATGTATTATTATCAGCACTCCAGCCACATCAGCACCACATCCAGCAGGGTCCCATCTCTATTCAGTCCTCCATTTTTGTTAAGGGGAACTGAGAAACCAAAATTCTTGTTTATCATGTTGTAGCTGCGCTCTGTGCTTGGACAAGCCTGAATCCTCAGGGTTGGAAATACTCAGAGGCACCTTTAAGAAAAAACAACCCCCAAAAAAGGATCAGGCCCATCAACAATTTATTTATATGTTTCTTAACATAACAGAACTTGAGTCAAAACAAGACACAGTGAAAAGACCATATGTCTTCAAAAGGAATTCATTTGGACCACACACAAGTATTAGTTTAGCAGATTATTTTATTAAAGGAATTGAGATTCTGCACTTAATTTATTCCTGGCCTACTGAATATTTCATTACATGCAAATGTTCAAATGTTTTCTGGGGACAAAAGGAATGGTTTTGGCTGCTTTGGTCTATCCACTATCTCCTCAAGCCAGTCAAAGAATCATTTTGACTTTGCTGGGGCTTTGAATTGGATTCTGCAATTCTGCTGATTTTATGGGGCAGACTGAGGGTTGCAGTGATTCAAAACACTTAGCAAAGTTGCTTCTTTTTTTTCTCTACCATCAGCCACTGTTTGGATGGTGTGTTACAGTGTATGTAGTGGTTCAGGTCCAACCTGGTGACAGTGCAGCAGTCGGTATGGCATTGTCTAGCTCTGGTTCTTGCCCTGACCCCAGGGAAGGAGGCTGCAGTGCATTCAGGAGCAGGGAGCCCACGGCAAATCTCACTGAAAAACAAGCAAAGAGGTGGGAAGGATCAAATTCATGGCATAAGCAAATACTCTACAAATCATCAAGAGACTAACTGGATGGCCACAAAGAGATTTTTATCAAGGGTTTTATACAGCTAAAAATCAATCCATTCACTTCATCTGTTTTGAACATACTGGAGATGCAGCTAAAGATGTCACAAATGGTTAGAGTTGCCTGGAAACCTTCAAGGTGTCAATTGACCATATTTTTAGGTGCAGGAATGTTACATGGACACACCACAATTTCACCAGTGATTTCTTTAAAAAACAAATGGAGTCAGAAATCTACAAGGGAATAAAAATATCAGGAGAGTGAAGCTGAGTTGAAGCAGGGTAACTCAAAATCAATATTTTGCTTTTAAACTCTTAAGGGGAGGCCCGGGAGGGCTGCACTCGTTTTGTCCTCCTTCCTTATTGTCCTTAGAGGGTTGGCTGAGAAGTGACAAGGCTGCTCCATACTTACAGCAGGACATTCCGCACTAACAAGCCACTTGTTGGAGTATTCAGCTGCTGCTTTCCTGCCCAGCACCCAGCTTTCACTGAACAGCATCAGAGAACGGTCAAGCCCAACATGAAACAAGAAAGGGAAAGAGGCTCTGAATTTTCCTTTTACCATACACTCACGTTTATTAGCCCTCTGCCTGCCCATGCTGCAAGCTCAGCTCTGCAAGTAAAACCAGGTCTTTGCATCTCAACATCCCGGGCACAGCCCCTGCAGTTTGCACTCAGGGAGTAAATTCAACCTGTGGTCACTCCAGAAAGCAGGCCAGTGGTGACAGAAGGTGGCCACAGACCTGTGTCCTGCCATTTTTACTTGTAGTTATTGTCTGTTGCTTTGCCCAATGCAAATGGGGAGAAGGAGATGAAAACAGGCAGAAGTAGA
This sequence comes from Nettapus auritus, assembly GCA_011076525.1. Lineage (NCBI taxonomy): Eukaryota > Metazoa > Chordata > Aves > Anseriformes > Anatidae > Nettapus > Nettapus auritus. The sequence continues at coordinate 41,343,975 of CM021766.1, forward strand.
CAACAGGCCAAGAAACTTCCGCAAAGCTGTTTTCTGAAGCTCTTACAGCACAAAAATACATGGTCAGAAAAGGGGACAAGGGCACAGGTCTAAAGCCCTTGACTCCCTAAATATTTCCCTGGGACCACGTGCACGTAGGCTAAGCATCACAGCCAGCCTGGGTGAGGATTTCTCCAGGGCTGGGGGGATAAAGCGCACAGCTCACAGTGCTCTGAGCAGACTTTTGTCCCGCAAAAGATGCTGAATTGAAGCATTCGTGAATCACAACCTGTGTCCTCACATGCTCACATTTGCTGGATTCCAGTGGCCAAGACACAGGATGAAGGCATGATTTTCTATCCCAAATGTAACAGGAGCAATCTTTTTTCCCTTAAGCAACCAGTACTTCGGAGACCAGTGGCTGGCCAGCTGAATTACAGATGGGCCATTAATGACTCCAGCTTACTGATACCAGCCTGTGCACTCCCTTACCTCTACAAGATGTGGAAAGGGGCCTTGTGACCCTGCAAGCCCTGACCTTGGTGACACAGCAGAGCCTCTTCCCTGACCCATTAGGCAGCATACAATGTGAGCAGTGCTCCTAAGAAGAAGGGGGGCAGGGGGAGAATAGAGAATGTAAATCCCCAAAATGATGCAGCGACAAATTTCAGAAAATGATTTAGCCAAATCCTAAGGTGATGGGAGCTATGTGCCTTAGGATTTCCAAGCTCTGGGCCCAAGTCCTTATCAAAAAGAGTAGGACGAGCCCTCAACCAACACTTTGGGCTCTTGGCAAGCTAATAACCCAGAGACAGCACAAGCTTAGGGTATAAAAGCATAGGCCTTATCCCAGCTCTGCTTGGTCCATTGCTGTTTAGTTCATCAGGAATTTTGCCCTGGGTTTCAAGATCACCTCTTGAAGAGCTGTCTCCAGAATCACCTCCTGCAGCAGGTACAAATCTCTGTGAATCTTGGGCCACTGGAGCAGGGTGAGAAGGCTGGTTAGTGTCCTGGGAAGGACCAAATTCCAATCTCCCTGCCATGTGTGGCAAGGAGAGTTGCAGGTGCAGCAATGGGATTTAGTTCTGTCCCTCCAAACCCTCCCTTGCTGCGTGTAGCCAAAAGACACCACAGACATGCCAGGGTGGGCTTCCAGATAGGAGCCTTCTGCCAGCGCAGACTGAAGAGCAATGCCAGCAGTCATTTCTTGCTTTCTGTGTCCTGGGATGGAGGGGCACCATGGGAGCTGCCTCCTGTTGCAAAACAAAACAAAACAAAAAAAATCAGATCAAATATTTACACCTTTTTGAAATGAGTCCTTCCCCTTCCCCTGCTCAATGGAGATCTCCAAAACCTTGTCCCAGGCAGCCCCACCAGGACTGCTAGCACCACCTCAGCAGGACAACCTTGCTGCCCAGCAGAAAGCTTGCACCAAAAACTCTGCCTTTTTTTTTTTTTTTTTTTTTTTTTTTTTTTTTTTTCCTTCCTCCCCTGCATGTTTCCATTTGTTTTCTAAAGTTCCTCTTCCCCTGGCTGTAAAGAGCCGTAACATGCTGAATCCTGCCTGTGAGGCACTACTCTGTCAGGCTGCAATTTGGTTTATTCCAGTTCCATGCCCCTGCTGGTGACACTAAAGCGAGCTGCGTGCTGGCTGCTCAGACTTCAGATACTCCAGAGATGACAGATGTGTGCGTCGGTGGCACCTCATTAAGTCGTTTGTTTAAACCCCCCAAACAATCCCCTCTCATGCAGATGGAAATGCCAGCCTCCCTCTTTGCACCCTGATGTGGATTCTCCCCTGGCAGATACGTGTTGATCTGCTCAGTTAAAAAACTTCAAACCCCTAAAATTCTGGTCTTTGACCCTACCCTAAAACTAATTTGAACTATTCTCAGCTGATCTGAAGTTGAAGGAGATGGCTTTTAACTGGAAATACCTTATCTTTAGACAAGTAATTGTTGTTAATTAAACCAGTAAAGAGACGTTAGCCTCTGCTTACTTAAGTTTTAGCCTGACAGTCCTTGATGTCCTTTTAACTGAGGATGTTCTCCTGGAATTGGACAATCCTAGTGCCAATATCCCTTTCCCATGGGATCTGAAAAATAAACCTTGAAGCAGAGTAAACTCTCCATCACAAAACATTATTTCCAACACTTGCTTTCTCTTTAAAACAGAAGTACAGCTCCTCCAATTCAGGAAATTATTTTTGCAGTAATGGAAACAAACAAACAAACAAACAAACTGTAATCAGTAGTTAATAACAGAAATAAACTATTGTTTCACGTGACCGTGTGGAAAGAAAAGGTGTGTGTGTGTTTGCACATGGAGCTTTCCCTCACTGGCACTCCTGATTTGGGATTAACGAGGCAGAGGTGCTGGAGTTGTAGTAATGAGAGCATGATAGAAAAAGGAAAAGCATCAGGCACAAGATTTGATAGTGCAAGAAAAAATATTGATGGCAATATATTTCACATCATCTAACAATCTGCCTCACTGTTCACTTGCAGAAAGACAATAACTACGATAATTGAGGAAATGGTGATAAAGCACTGCAACCAACTGGGGAGATGGAAGATGGCCTGGAACAGTTCAGGTAAAATCCACCAAGACAGGGCTGTCAAGCACATTCCTGCAATGCAGGGAGCTCTTGAAGCACTCCTTGCTTGTAGCATGGCATCTATGCCATTGCCAGAGAGAGGATGGATGGACCCTCAGACAGATCGAGCAATGTGCATTCAGACGTGTCCTTATTGAAAAATTTTCCCTGAGGTTTGAATCCCCCAAATCACACACCTGTGACAGCCATCACCTTGGGCCAGAGCCAAGCAGCCCTAGTGAGGCACTGTGGTTACACTCGCTGGGCTTCACTGAGGTTGGGTCCTCCTGTCTCGCAGTGTCATTTGCACCAGGGGAAAGTGAATGTCAGTTGCAAAATGCCAGCACTTGACACCAATTTCCTGTCAAAAACTTCTGTTGCATGGTGCTAGCCAGTAGTGAGTTGACTCCAGAGAAAGTTTTCCCAGTGACTACAAACTGCAGAAAGTCCCATACAACATTATATTTTCTGCCCGCAAAACATCTTTTACAAAATCATATTTCTCTTTTAGCAGATTGATTAATGTAGTCTTAAACAACATTCCTCTGTTATTTGAAAGTTTATTCCTTCTGTAGATTCCCCTTATGATTAAGAAAAACAAACAAAGAAACAAAAACTTCCCAAAATTTAAACTACATTTCCCTGCCAAGAGCTATTTTTCTAATTTTGTCAAACATGGAAAAATTCTGTACAAAGAATTCTCCTCAACCACCTCTCTTTGGATTTCTGATTTGTCGTGAAGTTGTCACACAGGTGTAAGGTAGCCAGGCATGGGAGGGCCCTGAGAGTCAGAGCACACTGGTGTTTTGTTTGTGCCTCTTCTGCTGGCTGCAGATTGAGGGAGGAGAGAGGGGGTACAGCCTCTTCCTTCCTCATTGCACTGCTCACGTACTGTATTCTTGCAAGAAAAAGAACCAGGATGAAGGCCAATATTTTTAAAGGCTGTTACATTAAAAATTAGCTTAAAACTTGTTAGTTTATTTAAACCAGGCATTTAGTAATTCAACTGAGTGACTTGAAAGAAGATTAGTTACAATTTGCTATGAGTGACAGGAGACACCACAAGTTTTAGTCTGTGTCTATCGGCCAAAGCTCTTGCAGAGCCACTGGTTTTCACTGTTTTAGCAAGCAAAGCCCTCATCTTGAAAATAGGAGGTGGGACCACATGTGAAGTCTCACTTCAGCAAATAACAAAGCCAGAAATCAAATGCAGAAATCTGCCTGGCTCTGTTTCTGCTCTACCCAACAGACCACACTTCTTCCTTGGATTCAGAGACAAATTTCCACTTTTCACACTTAGCACAAAACCTCAGTTTTCTGTTTTGGTTCTCACACTACAGTCCTTTGCTCTTTCCTGCAATGTGTGTATTAAAAGATCCACCACTGCCAGCTTACTGCTATACCAACTAGAATGCATCATGCCAGGAAATAAACTGAAACCTTCTCTGGAGAGCTGCTGAAACAGCACGAATTTTCAGTACCCCCTGAAGCCAGAGGAGGAATTCCCATCAAATCTGGTGATTTGGTTCTGAATCTTAATTGAGGATGATGATGATGATGATAATAATAAAAGCATAATTCTGCCTCTTACAGCGAGATGTACATTGCCAGCATTTGAAGTGTTTCTACCACCACCCAGACTATTGTTACCAAACCAAAATATGACACAAGGACAAACAAACCAAACCTGCTTATTAATGGGTGACAGGAAGGGTCCAGTCACAAGTAAGGCCAGAACACCACTTCCCAGAGCTCTGCCCTCCATTTTGTCAAAATTATCATCCTGCTGATTTTTCCTTTTGGTTCGGTTGGCACCAGCCAAGAGAACGCTGGTGGTTGCTGACCCCGGTGGTAGCAGGAGCTCAGTGCTTTGTCACTCTTGTTCACTATGGTGGTTCTGTAGTTTCCTGTGCCAACTGTGAAGTCGAGAAAAAGAAAATTAGTGCAAATACTAGAGATATTAGATAAATATTAGTAAAACAACAACAACTACAAAAAAAAAAAAAAAAAAAAAGAATCTAGTGTGACCATGTAAGAGTGTGAGAGTGTGTTTGAATTTGTTGGGCAGTAAAGGGAGAGAAAACAAATGAGCCCTAACCACACTGCGCCAAAGGATGCAATAGCTACAGATGAGATTGACTTACATTCCAGTTTTTCAGAGGGTAATAAGGATTCACCAGTTTGAAAAGAGATAAGCAGGCTGGACTTCCAGCTCTCCCTTCTGGGAATATTGCTGTTTAAAGATAAATGTTTATTGACCTTAATGGGTTTAATGCAAAAGGGTATTGGGTATTTTCACACCAATCTCTGAACCTCCAACAGAAACATAGTCATGTCTGAGAACATAGAACAACATCCAGCAGGTCTCTGTTTTCCAGAAGTATCACTATTTAGAAAAATGACTTACCGGTTCCTTTTTTTTCAAGCAAGGAAACTTTCAAACTAACTAAGAAGCAAATGATTTAAAAACCCTGAGGAGACTTGCTTTTTTAAAGTTAAAATATTCTAGGACTATCTGCTATGACTTACCTTTAAGAAAAGAATTAGACACTTCCATGGTAGCAGCCATTATGAGTTCTTTCCTTCCTAGACAGCAAGATATATCAGGATAGAAACAATTAGACATTAGAGCATAATCGAATCTGCACATGATCAGCCATGAAGAGAAATCTGTCTGATTGTTTGACAATTTCTTAACTGTCCACTAGAAGTTATATGGCTATTGTATTCTGTGCCCAGAGCAGGACGATCTAATAACAGCAATAATAAAAATAATAGACAGAAGACTCACTGCACTATGTCGATTTTGCACTGGGTCTTGCATATCAATGTATGCCTACCTTTTCTCATTTTCATATGATATCCAGCAGATGAAAAGACAGTGTAACACACACCTAAAATAAATTGAATTAATCTGGAAATCACATTCACTGCCACATTTTGATCTAGTGCTTGTCTAAGAAAAAAACTAGCTTTGAGTCACAATAGAAGTCTCTCTGTTTCACATTAGTCTGTACACAAATTTGGCAAATGGCTTTGATTCATTTAAACCACGCACAACTTCAGACCTCTTCCTGTGTCCCATTTATCACAACTAAACACCACTTCCAGCATTCTGCTGAATCAGGGGCTGGATTCACTGTTCCCATGGACAGGCAGCCATATGCCAAGTGTGCTGTGGTATACAACGGTTAATTTCCCTGGGGAAAATAAATCTTGCAGAAATTTCTCTTAATCAGGCCTTTTATTAGACACTGCTAGATCTGAGTCCTGGGAGAGCATGATTTCTTTGGCTGCAATGGCATGTGCATTCTTAGAAAACACAGAAATAGGCTGGGCACACCAGTGCTAGCACCAGTACCAAGTCCAACAGCTAGACTACGGCTTGCACATTTGTTAACATATGATCAAGAAATAGCTTTGGTTCATGAATGAGCCTGCCTGAGCACCCTGGAGGGAAGATTGCTTATACTTGGCTTTCTTCTGCTTCCCCCCTCACCAGATTTGCCCCTCTCCCTCTTTCTCTCACCTCTTCCAGTTTTAACCCACCAGATATGCTCTTAATGTTTTGGCACCTGATGGAAATCAAGGGAAAATTAACATGTTCCTTCTAACTGACATGCTAACATTTTCTAAACCACTTCATTTTCTACCCTGTGAATGCTGTGCTCCTGCTCAGCCCCAGCAGAGATTTGTATTTCACACAGGGGACAAACAAATCTACTCTCTAAAGGATGTCATTCATGATCTGCTTTTCTTGAAATGCCACACACTCCCACGGGCATCCTCCCCCTTACCACCAGTGAACGGACAGCCACTGTTGGTGTAGGATGATATATTGGATGGAGACTTGCAAACTGACGGGACCCAGGTGTCCTGTTTCCTCTTCCCTTTTCTTCTGTTCCCTCCCATCTTTCATCATACGTGCACAGTAAGATTTTTCTACCCAAGATTTTTCCCATCACATTTCTGCATAGCAGCTGCGTCAGCCATGGTGACAGCTGCATGCCAGCGTCCTACATTATCTGAGACAAAGTTAAAAACAGTTTTGTCTCTGGTGGTTTATTTCTTACCCTCACGTTCAAAGACTGATATCTCTCCCAGCTTTTCTACCTCCCTTTTCCTTATCTTTTGCTCCATGCAGCATCATTGCCCAGGATGCTCAAGGGTGAGAAAAATGAAAAAAACATCACAGCAGAAGAACAAGTCCTCTCCTCTGGAGTTCCTTTAGGAACAAGCCATGTTTGGCTTCACAAAACCTTTTAATGTGCTTTAGTTGATACCTGTCCAGCTGGGAAGAGAGGACTTTACAGAAGTGCTCAGGACCAAAGACAGACCGGACTGTGGATCTCAGCGGTCTCTGCTTTGACTATATACCTGGGCTTGAAGAAATTAAAGCCTGATCTGGGACAAGAAACTAAGCATGTATTAAAGCATCATCAAGGGGTGAAATATAGCATCAGTCAAATTTAGATTTAATCTTGAAAGCAGCAAGCGTCTCCTGTTGTTTCCATGCTCCATAGGGCTGTGGTTTCACAGTACAGAATGCTCAGCAGCACAACAGACTTGCAATACCTCTGGGATCCCTTTCTCTGCCTCCTCTCTTGTCCAGCTGTGGCTGCTGATCTTTGCCCCTGCACTGGAGAGAAGAAAAAAAAAAATCAGGCTGAATATGATGCAGGAACAACAGAAAGTAGAGATGTTAACAGAGTAAAACTATCACCCACGAGTGTGTATGTGCTGGTTGCTTAATGGAAATGAGAAGGAAAATTACAAGCATAGACTAGACTGGTTCACTATATCATTGGGGCCAAAAATACACACAAAACAAACTACCAAGACTCATCCAACTATGCAAGTAAGACAAGCGTGTTCATGCCTTGATTTTGCTTAAGGCCCCAATTAATTTCTAGTGGAGGAAAGCCAGAAGCACATATAAATATCAACACAAAACAATGACCCACACGTTGCAAAGACGGTCAATACAGTGGACCAAATAGCTTTTTTTTCCCTCCCATCTCAAACATTTCTAAGACAATATGCAAGATGAGACTGCTTCATCTCTACCAGAACAGCTGTCTTCAAAATGGCACAGTACGATTTTGTAAAAGAGTAACTCAAATTAAATTGTGCACACTGCAGGCATTTATCAATCTGTATCACCAAGGGAGAAAAATAAGACAGACAAGCCATCTACGTCTAACATGCTGTAGTGAGAGAATTGTCATCATCTTTGGGATTTTATAAATAAAATAAATATAAAAAGACAAGTAATTTTCTCACCTAATTTTCCTGTAGAACTGATAATTAAGTGTTGTTGGCTGCATCACCAGCACACATTTGTGATAGTTGATAGAGTGTCTCTGCATATTTAGAAGCTAAAAATCTTCTATTTTGCTGAAGTAAAAATACCTGTTTCATGGCCTTTTATCTCCTTCAAGTAATAATCCAGCTTTTATTTTTTAAAAGTTGCCATCGATGAAAAGTCTTACATTTTTTGAATCTTTCACATACCTAGGACCTCACTGAAAAGCAGTTACTGTATATACTATAGTATGAGTCCAAATATATTGAGAAAATCTTAAGATGTTACGTTAAAACGTACATTAGAAAGTGTACATTAAAAAAACACAAGGCCAAAGTTTGGAAGACCAAACCTCTCCTCGAGGTGGAAGTCTTTAGTTCAGCTGTTGATTTTACTTCACTTTGTGACGTTTTATATATCCACTGATTTATATTTTTATGTGTGAAGTAACAAAAACGAAGCTAAAATAATGCTGTACATGGGAAAAAGAATCATCACAAGTGAGGAAAGTGTTTGTGGATTTTCTCACAAGTGCATACTTACATACAAGCATGGTTCATTCCTCATGCAGCAGGTTGGCAATATTGATATTGTACTTGGCCCTTCCTCTCTTAATGACCTTCGTCATCATCTCAGCTTTGCTGTTTGCAGAGTGAAGGGGAAGTGTGAACGAGGGCAGGCTCTGAACCTGTGAGCAAGAACCAGTGTAGAGCACAGATAAACGCCCTCAGAAGGCAGCAGGATGGCTGTGCCCTGCTCCCCCGCCCCTCTCCCCATGGGATTTCCCACCACAGTAATACCACACGACAGAGGCAGGGGATCATAAACCCTCTCCTTCCTTGTTTTACTAAGAGCTAACTCCAGCCACTTTGTCCATTAAAAAGTGGTTTGTAGACTCATCCTTCTGGATAAACTGAGCCATCACGACAACAGGGAACAGCAGCACCACACTGGTGAACACCATCCAACAGGACATGAATGGTTGCCGGCATCAGAGGACTGGCCTGGAGGCATCTTCTCCTCCTTCTCATGGGAAATGTTCTCCAAGGCCTATAGAAAATTCAGACCTCCAGCTGGAAAATCACAGACTTGACTTATGCAGTGAGGAATAGATGAGAGCAGAGGCATCTTCTTCAGCACACCTTACACACCCTCGTATTTCAGCTCTGTCCTCCAGCCCTAACTCACATGAATCTCTGCCTGCCTGGACACCCCCATGACCACTGGGAAACATCTTTCTTGCCCTTGCCTGAGGGAGATTCAAGTAGCCTGACCACTTCACCTGCTATCTACACCAAATCCTCCAAACTTTGTGGTCTACCTTGGCCTGAAGTACCAAGAGAAGCAAGTCACCTCCCAGGAGACCCAGAGCTCCTTTCCATCCCTTCCCAGACCAGTGTCCCACCAGAGACCCTTCACCCCCAGCACCCAGCCTGAGGCTTTGGCACGTACCACCACAGGGGAACCAGGGAGAAAAGCAAGCTGGGTGAGGAAGTATCTTCAAAGGGCCAGCTGGACCTAGAAGAGGTGATCAGGTTAGAGCTGGAGTAGGTGTGAATGGCATCGTTATCACCCAATGTGGCAAGAGATGACAGCATCTCACCTGGCAGTGAATCCCCCATGCAGCCCACCTGAGGAAGGTCCTCACATCCCATTCCTCCTGATGAATCCAGCTGCAGCTCTTGCACCAGAGGAAAAATACACTGTTATATCACAGGGTGTCTGGGACTCACCTCTGACCACACTGACAGACAGGCTTTACCTGAAATCAGTGTCTCCATTCTCATGAGGGACCCCAATGACCAGCTGCAGTGGTTTGGTGCAGCAGCACCTGGAGCTGCCCTGCCTGTCCCTGGGCTGGAGTTGTCCCATCCCTGTGGTGCTGGCAGGGGTAAAGGCAGACAGCAACCGGGTGAAACTCAGAAATAGCCCCAGAAACATTTCCTTGGGTCTCACTGCAGGGCCTGTAATTACTCGAGCACATTGCTGGTAGACAGACACCCTTCATTTGGTTTTACTTATTTTGGTAAAAAACAAAAAACACCCTTCCCCCTCCCCTGAGATGACATTAAAATAAACTGTGTTTAAACTGAAACCAAGTACTTGTACAGTATTTTCCTCAGTATGAAACTTAAATCAAACCATTGAAAGTTCCCTTAGTAGGCAGGGCTTTGAAGAGCGTGTATTCACTACTACCCATGACACTGCAAATTTCAGCACTAGCCCATGGTAACTCCCACGCCAGGTACTCAGCAGAGTGCAGTGTTAGCAAAACTGCTGTCGTTTACCACAGCCACCAAAAAAAATCAAAGCCTGCATGCGCCTACAGAGCTGTAGCACCCCAAGTGTGGGGAGCCCCATGCCCTGCTTCATGCTTGCTTGTCGCTGAACCCAGACAAGGTCACGACGGGCAAGTGTTGGTGGGCGCAAAGCCCTGGTAGCAACCTGAGAGTCACCCAGCTTGTTCGGGACCAGCCATGCCCCCTACACATTCAGACAACATTTATTAGAGGCATTTCTAGTGAAAGGCTTGTTTTTTTCCCAAGTAGAGACGAGCAGCCCCAGCTTTCTCACGGAGCTTTACTTTCTCCTTTTTGCACACCCCCCCCCCCCCCATCACTGTTGTGTAACCCACAAGATACATGATATTTATCACGACACTTCTCATCCATTCACTTGACAATTAGAAATGCCTTGTGGGAGGGCCGGAGGTCTGATATTTGTGTTTGTGTTTTTGAGTTTCAGCATTTCTGTAACCCTTCGTTATCATTGGCACTACCAAAAGTCAGCGCTTACTTCACGAGACAGGCACCACCAGTTCACGGCTGTGCATTACCTCCTCAACAGGAGGAAGGGGAGCTTGGGCTTGCAGTCTCATTTGCATGAAGAAGCACCTCCACCAGCATCTCATGCTCAGCTGACAACAAGTCACACCATCAGGAAAGGTTTGTCAACCTCGCCTTCCCCTGGGAAGAGAGGTTTGTGGGGCAGCGATTAAATTTGCCATTTCTTTGCTGATGGACAGCTAAAGTCAGACTCTGCTTGCAGCAAAACCAGATTCAGCTACTGCTTGTGAAAACAGCCTGAACCCATTTCTAAACAAATAATAATCTACTTTTTTTTAACATCTGGCATAAATTTATTAATTATAACATCACCCCATTTGCTCACTACCACCACTTGTCTTAAGGTACATCGCATGGGCATACCATGCTCAAGTAAATCAAGGTAACTAGAATTCAAGTAAGCAAGGTGATTTACATCAGAATTAAGATGAAATGACACAAATTATGATGGGTTTATGCCCAGACCTAGGGCTGATAGAGCTACTAGGATTATTACACCTCAAACAACATGCAGAATAAATAATTAAAACAAAAGCAGGTTCTGACTTGCTTAGACTTGTCTGCAAATAATGAAACATCAATATTAATGCAGGAAACTTGCTGTATTTTGCTGTATTTGATTTTTGAATAGCAGGCTTCGTTTGTTGCTTCCCACAGTCCCCATAGCACTGCCATCACCACTAGTTGCAAGGGAGGTGGTTTCGCAGGCAGTGGCTTTCCCCTGCAGAGGCTGCAACACCATGCTGCCTGGAGGCATGGTGTGTTGATTGAAGCATGGCCTCTATGTGTCATGTGTCAAGGATGATATGTCACCAAACCATCCTTGCATCTCCACGCAGGGTGTTGAGATAACACTAGCAAATCGTGGTCTCATGACTGCTTTTTAGTATCTAACATAACAAATCAATATAAGCTCATTCCGTATTAACATTGATGTCATGAATGTTCACTAATGCATAGAAGACATGGGATCAGTGCAAAGAAAGGATTTCCACTATAAGTTTACAATGAAGCAGAGACACGGAGCTGACTTTCCCCCTCCAGCACAAATTACAAGTGAGTTTACGCTGCATTGTGCAAGGGCAGAGTGCAATATTTGTGATGAATTATTAAGAAAACAAAGCTTCCCTTTCTTCTGTCTTTGAGGGAGCAACTTAATTTTGGCTATATCAGTTCGCTATTTGCAAATCTTAGATAAATTACGCTGTGAGTGAAACCTGAGCTTTTGGGTACGTTTGCTGACAAGCACAACTCTGTCGTGTCAACAGACCACTTACCGCATGCATTCACAACTCGTGCTGGTTGACCAGGCGTCATCTGATGGGACAATGTTTTTTTCACTCTTCTTCTTCCATGTTTCAGGACAGGACCTGTCTTTACAGACACTCTGAGACATCCCATGCTCAGATCCAGCACTGGCAGTGTGCCACCGCCTGTTCACACCAAAACTCCCACCTGTTCCCGCCTGATCCTCCCCACGCTGCCAGCATTGCACCGGGGCCCATGGTTCAGAAGCGAACAGCCAACGATGCAGATCTGAGGGCAGCATGCTGTTACTTTCAGTTTTAATGTTTTGCCATTGCTGCTTTTAATAGCTCTGTACACTCACTGTAATGGAGTGCTTTTTTTTTTTTGTCATAGGGCAATATTTATTTTAACAAGGGGATTTTGGCAACAGGCTGAAAGGAGATTCCTCCAAGTTAATTCCTGTTTTTTGGAGGGATGGATGAAGAAGATGCCTTCCTCTGTGATGGTGTCCAACCTCAGCACAGGTTGCTCCTGGCCTGCTGGCATTCATTCTGCTCCTCACTAGGCAGCCGCACTTTGGGGTGTTTCATGGGGCCAAGGCGTACAAGAGAAAAAGGGCAGATGCAAGCCTCCTCTTCCTTCACCCTCTCTGCAACTCTCTAGCCTTTGCAAGGCTGGACCTGACCCAAAGGAGCTGGGACCCCCTGGGCAGCAGGGGCTGGTGGCTGCATTGCTGTACCCCATGGCAGGCAGCAGAGGCTGAGCCAGCACCTCCGCTCCGCATACGTCTGCAGGAAAGTGAGTGTTAGCATCCCACCCCAGCCTCTTCCCGGACACGTGTTTGTGCATGTGTGCGTTTTCACAGCCTTGCAAAGGATGAAAAAAGATGGTTCTTTTCAGCAGTGATAGTCTCACAAGGAAGTGGCAGTCCTGGGACATCAGCATTGCAGCTCTAGTCTGGATATCAGCCGGGGAAATCCCTGCCCCTTCGCATCACTGCATCTAGATAACCTCAGCAGGCTAATCCCTCTCCACCGTGGTCCTGCCAGCAGCAGCAAGGCTAGGAAAACCTGCATAAGGCAGGCTGAGGTGAGGTACTGACAGATGAGGCATGCTGAAGGCTGTAGGTGATGCTGCCCCCACCTCACTTTCCCCACCAACACCCCAAAAACAGGCAGCAGGATGCCGGCTTGTACCTCACCAGCTCCCAGGTTACACAACTGAGGGCAGAGAAAAACAGGTCGCAGAAAGGGGCTGAACTGTGAACCGCGGCTGCAGGCACTGGCCTTGACCTAGCACCCCTGTGGCCGAGGAGCCTCCCCAGGGAGCCGAGTAGGGCAGCAGCAGCCTGCGCGACAAGGTGTGGGGCTGCGGGCAGCTCTCCCGCCTCCTGGCTCTCGGCTGAGCACCAGGGCTGGGTTTGAAGCACGCTTTGGGCAGGTTTCATGCACGCTTTGGGCAGGTTTAAAGCAAGGCAGCGAAGCTAAGGCCGGAAGACCCTGACCTGCGATGCAGCCACACGCTGGCCTGAGCACTCGTCCCAGCCGACCAGGTGTCCTCACGGGCTGCTGAGAAACAGAGGGTTATTTCTGCCACAGTCCCATGTCTCAGTGTCCCCACTGACCATCCTTCCTTCTGAAGGTACTGCAGAAAGTATGAAATGTCTTTGCTCTACCAAAGAAACAGCGTTAACACCATTCAGATGCTGCTGCTGAAGGCAAAACAGCAACAACTGGGGACTTGGGTGAAGGTGAGAGGGAAAAAAAAAAAACCACCTTTGTGAGAATCCATGAAACAGCACCATAGATTAATGCATAAATGACAGGATTTTCGTTTTGGAAAGAAGGGGTGCACTGAGGGCACTCCAAGAGAAAGTGAAATAACTGAGCTATGACCAGTTCCCTGCCATCCACGAGTTCTCACTCACAGCAAAGTGTTTCTTACTGAGAGGCACCAGTGGCTATGTGGCCTTAAAAGAGTCCCAGAAATAACTCTTGGGCTGATAAAACTGCTTTCACTGCTGCCCAGCAAGAGCTTTGGGAGCAGCAGGCTCCTGAGGGGTTCTTGGTGCCTCCATGCTGCTGCAAGAGGAGGGTGGCATAAAGCCATTGGAATGTCCACAAGAAATGACTGCTTGTCCAAAGTACTATGATTACTTCAGCTGCTCCTCTCTGGTGTACCGTGCTTTCTTTTTGCAGCACCTGAGCAGCAAGCACAGAGAGTACCAGGGGCTGCGTGATGTTTTTATGTATTAATCTGTCTTTGCAGCACTCTTGGGTAAGTCAGCGAGAGCAAATAACCTTTTGATTTCCAACACGACCAGCAGGTTGTAATCCAAGGCTGCCTAAATCAGAAGAGTACAAAACTTTAGCTTCCACCCCCCATTTAATTTCCTTCAGCAATTTATCACCTCTTTGCAGCTCACACATACAGAGCAACCAGGAAAATTTCTTAACACCCCTTTGGCAAGCCACATGGAAGCAACTGCCAGAGTATTTTTTTTTATTATTGTTTTCAGGGCCTACAGCAAAGCAGACCTTAAAAAAAAAAAAAAAAAAAAAAAAAAAAAAAAAGTACCCCAAACCAAACTAAACTAGGAAAAAAAAAAAAAAGTACCTACCTTCTGCATGCAAGATGCATGCAAACAGCATGAGAACCCACATGAAAGGGCAAATGAATTTGTCTTTCAAATTGAATTGCCTTGGAAAATATACTGAGAAGAGTGTTAGCTTGCTCTCTCCCCACACATACCTACATACATACGCTTGTATGCGCATATATTACTTATTTATACAAATTATTTTAAATATACTAGAGAAGGGTGTTGCCTGAAATTTTGCAAAGGAGCAAGAAAATGGAAAGTAAAATTCACTGCTCCTATTCCACTGGCACTGAATATATATATTTTTTCCTATTCTATTTCTCTCCTTTTCCACTAAGCTTTCTAGCTCAAGCTCAGAAAGTTTGTGCAATTCCAGCATGTATGGAGTACAGTTGTTATTTCCTGTTAATACAGCAACTCATTCTTTAATGAACTGAATACCCAGGCTTGGTTCTTGACTGTTCCATAGCCCACACTCCTGTTTCAAAGTGGTGTGAAGTGGTGGTAAAATGATGCCTTACTAATTGGTAGCATTTTACACCCACTAACCAAGCCCTTGGCAGCAGTGTTAATGATCACACAGAGTGCAAAGCCAGAAGAATCAGATCTCAGGGGGTTATGGCCAGCAGAGGTGAGATCAGGAGCAGCTCGCTGGACTTGCAGCCCTGCTGTCCTGCCGTGCAGGCGCTTGTGCAACTCTTCTTGTACCCCACATGACCTGCTCGCAGTCTTGCAGATGTGCAGCCTTCTTCAGACTAGAGTTTCAGCTGTCCCTTCTGTAATTTGCACTTTCATGGGTTTCATGGCCAGGTTTTCATGCCAAAGGTGACAGTTATTTTTCAAGAATAACCTTCCCTCCCCATACCCAGCACAAAGATACATTTATACCACATCAAATGCCAGAGACGTGTCCAAAAGGGATTTGAGACCACCCCAAAACAGAAATGTGACCATCTCCCCTCAGGCTTGTCCCTGTTTGCTGCCACAGTTTGTGTCTTAACGTGATCAGGTTAATGAATTCCCCTGCACTCGCCCTCATCATTCTTTTCTCAATTCTGCACTTTTATGAGATGCATTTCCAGAAAAGCACACCTACTGGCAACAACACTGTTTCCAACCTGTTATTCTTCATTAGGTGAGTAGGCAGCCAGGGCACTGAACGGAAATGTCTCAGTTTCTGACCACTTGGGGCAGTTGGGTCTCCATTCAGAGCTTCTCGCCTGGCTGTTAGACCACAAATTCTCTGAGATGAGGAGCATCTTTCTGGTTTGAATCTCTTGGTTTTCTGGTATAACAGAGTCCTGACCTGTGAGTAGGGCAGACCCATCCTTTACCTCTTATACAGAGGACACACAGAAAAAGATAATTCTGCCCAAAATCTTTCAACTAATCCTCACTGAAGTGTTTTGTTACACTGCTCAACAGGACGAACATTTCACATAGAGCAGGTAACTGGTCCCATTACCCTTTGCCTTTGAGACTCTTTTTTCATGCAGCATGTCTACTGTAGAGGAGAAAAGCATTCATGTAGTTTCATTTTGCTCTGACAGCCTCTCAGTAGGAGGCAAAATCCCTTCTCTTCTATCTCTGTAGTTGATAGTCTTGCAAAGCCCACTGAGAAGAGGCTAGCATGCAATCCACTAAGTGCCAGCACTGTGGATCCCTGCTGGGCCCTATCTCCTGCATGCACGGTAGACTACTGAGAACTGAAGCACTGTTAATGCAGGATCCAAACGCTGGCAAATCTGCTTACAGAAGTTTCCCCTTATGCCCTGAGTGCTTTGTATCAGATAGGTATGAGTGAGAGTTTTACTGCTAATAGCAGAGGCACAAGCGAGTGTGCATGCATACAGACTCACAGCGCTTCCTTAGTAAACCCTATGTGATCTGAACCAGGATATGGTATCGGTCATTGTGTCTCTTGTGATTTTTCTTTTTCCTTTCTCATACTACATATAGTGTACTTGCAGAAAGAATTCTTCCTTGCACATGTGATTTCATTGGAAAAGGAAGGGGATTCATCTACTTGATGTTAGGCATCTGACTGAGACTTCTAAGCTGCATGCCCTTCTTCCATGCTGGCAGGAGGAGGGCAGGAAGCAATTAGCTGGCATACCTACACCCTACTTACAAAGAACTGCTTCCACCTACAGCACTATGCATTTCCCCAAACAAAATAAGCTATAGTGGCCAAAGCTATTACTTTTTCCTTAGCATGATTGCATCCACAAAGGACTTTTGGTAGTATGCTGTTGAAAAAAAATCACACTTCTAATCAAGAGTATTTTTCTGGCAAAAGTTGCTGGCATGTGATCTTGGAGCACTTTGCACTTGTGATTCTCCTCTGTCGTGCTACTGCACCGTGGCACTGCTAGAGCCAGCAGTCCTCACACCAGAGCAGCAGCGAACCTTCCCTGCTCACAGCATGTGCCCAAACCACAGGTTCTCCAGATGCCTCTGGTAGCCCTGCAGCATACGTGTGGTCCTTGTCACAGTGTCCACCTGGCACATAACCAGAACCTGCCCTACCTTGACCACAAAGACAGTTGCCCCACAGCTCTGTAAGTCCCCCCAGGGACCTGACATCACTCCCTGGTGGCTTGACAATTCTTCAGAGTGGAAGAAACAGGGAAACCACAGAAGAATACAACAGCCACAGCTGAAGCCATAATTTTTACTAGAGCAATTAAGACAACTGGCAATAACAGACTTAAAAAAAAAAAAAAAAAAAAAAAAAAAAAAAAAAAAAAGGCAAAATATTGATGTGCCCAGAAGCTTATCCCTTCTTTCTTCCTGAGCTAGTATCAGTATTCCCTCCTTCTTGCTATATTCCTTAAACTAGCCCAGCTGTTGCTGTTAAAATTACTTTGCATCAGCTCCCTGCAATGGAAGGGAGCACCTAAAAGAACTAAATCTGCTGCTTCTAAACACAACACAACTTCTTTGTAGCCGTATCAGAGCAATCTGCTTCCCTGATTCATAGTATAATCCCTTAAGCCAGCAACCAAAGACTAACCAGCACGGCTATCAAAAGACACATGGCTAAAGCAAGGAGTAACTTCCCAAGCCATTGTGTGAGCATTGGGCCTGCAGATAGCATAATGAAGTCCTACTGGTTGGATAGACATGAGATTAGATTAGATCAGATCAAATCATATTTGATTAGATCAGAATTAATTCAAGATGGGTTCCTTATTATCTCTTGACAGGGCTCTTGCTCTCATGCTGAGATTTTAGGAAGCCCTGAAATATCCTGAATGGTTAGAAAACATAAATACTTTTGTATTCTGCCTACAGTTTGTGATTTTGTTATTGTTAAAGATTTAAGAGGTAACTGAGGTGTGAAACCAAATTGTAATCCTGTTCACGACAGATGTACTGTATTACCAACTCTGTTGGAAGTGCTAAATGACAATGTCACATGGACAATTTTTAGCTGGGAAGGAGAGATGCACTAGCAGTTTAAGGGATAAATAAACACTGCATGTTTAAAGAGCCTCACAGTACAAAATAGATACATTCTGAACATGATGACTCCTCTCTCAGGATATGGTTACCTGTTTGCACCACACAAAACCAACACCAGCATAATGTTCCCAACCCAAAATAGCTGCTCTGCTTCTGCTCTGAAGGTTGTGAGACATGATTTTCGCATACCCTAAAAGTCCAAATGCAGCAGTGAACAACAGCTAACTTCTCTGTGCTTAGCATTATGCAGACTAAGTGCTGAGGTCTTAGTTATTTGATAACAGGGTTCCTCATCCTCCTCTTGTCTTTTTTTTTTTTTTTTTTTTTTTTAATTATTATTATTTCATTTTCCTGCTTAAATACTATCCTAGTCCAGACACTTTAGGTTCTTGCCAGGCCTGGAGGCTTTCACTCCTCTCTGTGCATGTGAAGAGGGGATGCTGCATTCTTACTCTGGTTTATGGATGGAAACATTCAAGGAAAAGCTGAGGAAAAGGGCAAACTGGATGTATCTCTGCTCATTTGGGGAAGTAGGAACATGGAGCTTTCTCACAGAAACCTGCTTTATATGCTGGAAAGTTTTCCCAGCCTTGTGCAGCTGGAAAGTTTTAATTGCTGCATGTGTGCATGCAATAGCATCATTCTTCTGTTCCCCCATTTCCTCATCCCTCTAAAACTTTTCTGAGTTAACTAAGACATGTCTTCAAGGTTCATTCACTCGCTATTCCTTGTACCCAGGGAGGTGATGGTTCTACGTGCACACATGCAAAGGAGTATGAAAGGCAGGGCTGGAATATCTCAAAGTTTCTCAGGTTCCTCCCTCTCTACCTTGTGAGACAGTATTGCAAAATCAGCTCAGGCATGATTTAAAAAGCAAAAGCAAAAGGAATTCTCTAAACACCACTGATGTACAGTAATGGAGCCATTCAATCAAGTCAACAGCAGCCTCAGGTTTATCCTGCAGACAGATCAGATCCAATCAGCTTCCTAACTGCTATTTTTTTTTTGCAGATTTCTTAACAGGAAACTGAAGAATTAGGCCACGTTGATGCTGAGGCTTCCCTTCTTCTGGGTGGTACCTCTCTCTTTTGTTGTTTGCAAAGTTAACTGCAGGGAACTAGATTTTTTTTTTTTTTTTTTTTGTTAGAAATACAGAACAAACTCATACTAGGCTATTCAGGCATTTTGAATTCCAGGGTAGAAAAAATAAATGGATGGGGCTCTCTGGCAGCGTGAAG
Organism: Nettapus auritus; assembly: GCA_011076525.1. Taxonomy (NCBI): domain Eukaryota; kingdom Metazoa; phylum Chordata; class Aves; order Anseriformes; family Anatidae; genus Nettapus; species Nettapus auritus. Next base: position 41,363,257 of record CM021766.1, read on the forward strand.
GAAGGTGTACTCTTTCTACCAACCAACTCAATCTGTGGTGAAATTGTGAAAGCCACGGTCACAGCCACAGATTTAATTGAGTTTGAAAGGCAAGTGTGCGTTTGCGTGCCACAAGTATTCAGTTGCAGCTAAAGAGAGAGAAAGAAAGAAAAAAAAAAAAAAAAAAAAAAGGAGCCCAACTTAAGGTATTCTTGGTTTGCCTTCTGCTTCTGTACTTCACTTGTTTTAGTATTTGTAGTTCTCCATCACTGTTTATTGATAAAGCAGTGGATGGGACAGACTGCATCATCACTTAAGCAAATTTGGGAGGAGAAATTGCCACCAGCATGGCACACCTGAAGTCATCCCTGCTTGGACTGACTTTTAATCCACCGCAGAACCACAGGTGTGGGTTTAGTGCTGTTAAAAACAATTTATCACCTCATGGAAAAGAGATGGAAGAGGGGTGTGAAGGGAGACACCACCGAGGACACTGCTGTACTGGGCTTGTGAGAAACAGGAAGAAACTTCCTTTGGATACCCTGCCTGTAACACCCTGCCCTGTACAGTTTAGTTCACATCTGTTGGATATAACCACATATAGCTCCACCACTTAGTATAGACCCAGGGGCACTGAGGACCAGCAGCACTGACAGAAGTGCAGATATGGAGATAAACCATGGCCACCTCAAGGTCTGGTATAACTATTGTCTATCTAAACTGCAGAGGTTGCTTCTGGTGAGAGTGCTGCTGGCAGAGGATTTCTGATCTGACATTTGAAAAGCACAAGCGAGAAGCTTTAAATTATAATGTGTTACTAACACGGCTAAAGCAGTTTGACAGCTCCTAGCAGACATGGTGCAGCCTGGGCACTCCATCTCAGATGCTGTCATTGGTCTCTGCCTGACGGCAGCAGCCTACGAGCCTTGGTAGGCACAAAGGCAGCTCCTCCCAAGGGATGTTGCTGGGAGAAGTTTTTGCTTTTATCCCTGTTCCAAGACAACACTTTGCCTTAAGCACCTAAGGGGGCAGAAACCAGGTTTCTCTTTATTTTGCTCCAGGCAAAATAAAGAGTATACAACCACCAGGTTTCAGAGAGAGCGGAGCAGTGACACGGGTCACCATAACTGCGTTGGTCTAGGCTATTTTGTCATGACCGTGCTTTTGAACTCTAGTGGTATAGCTCAAGCAAAGTGGGACAGGATTCTGGCCCAAAGTGCATGATACAACTACCAAAGGTGATTTCATTGTGCACTGGCACCTGTGAGCTGAAATAAGACCACGGAAGAACAAAACTCTAAACTCGTGGTGCCACTTCATGTGGTTTACATTCAACCAAAGAAGAAAACACATCCTGAAACCATCCCTGGGCTATGCCATGTATTTTCAGTAGAAGTTAGTTCACTGTTGTGCAAAGCCTTTTTGTTACAAGGATGCACAATCTAGGGAAAAAGAAAGCAAATCTAAGAGAAAAATGACAGGATCTAGAGACTGATGTTGACACCTAGATCAGCAGTTGGCTGTCCGCACAGTCAGCTCTTCTTTCGGTTCCTCTGAAGCCTGGTCAGAAACTGGAAGTGGTAACCATGCTGGAGAGGAGTCTGTTTTTTCAGAAATATTCCAGGAAGAACTCGTATGCAAATGCAGTTAAGATGATATAAAAGCATCTTGTACAGTAAATGTTATTTGTCTTCTTCAGCAGGAGTTGCTACAAAATTTCTATAACCTTTATTCTAACCTGAGTGTAAGCAGGGGGGTGTATGAGTTTAAGTAGACAAATTGGCCTTATTATACTCAATACACTTGGGCAGCTTAAGCACGCTGTCAAACAGAATTTTGGCAGCAGAGGGCTCTTTAATTTAGTTTGCAAAGGAGGACACCGTGCTATGGCTAAGAGCTGAGGGAAGGTGCTTTTAGATAATACCACTGAACAAGACTGGATTACCAATGCTCACTTTCAAGGTATGTATCACTTGCCAATTTGCCAGTTTTTAGAGCCCTCTGGCCACGTGCTCCTCTCTGTTGCCCCCCTTGGAGCTGAGGTTGCATTATGGGGTCTTCATCATCTTTAGAGGTCCCTCCTCCAGCCCCAGCTGGTTGGCCAGGGGCTGACCCAACTGCTGTGGCAGAAGTTGCTGTTCCCTGGGTTGTACCAAGATGTGCTTCAACTCTCTGGGCAGCCACGTGCTTACCAAAGGGGTAGAAACTACTAGAGAAAGACTGGGAGAAGAAGAAACACTTAAATCAGGTCTTCCCCCCCCTTTGCTTCTTTTTAGACTATAGGCAAAATTACTAGCTTTAATTCAGTCTAGACTTGTGCCTTGCAATAGAGAAGGTAATGAACTGCTGGACATGCACTCAGTTTTTCTCCTCAAGGCTTTAAATAAAGAATGCATCTGAAAAATGTGCTCTCATTCAAACAGATCCTAGGAGTGCATTGGGAAATCCACGAAAATATCATCCTCTGATTAATATTCTTTCTGATGTAACATCTATTAATCTAAGGGGAACTGGCAGGTATAAGGAAACCTTATTGCCCTGGTGCTAGACCAGTTACTTCAACATCAAAAATACGTTTAAGAAGCTTTGAGAAAAGCAACTGCAATTTTGCAAGTAATGACCAAGGAGGTTCATCCAACATCCATGAACTGCAACGAGTCTAACACTGCTCCACCTTGTCCTTTCAGAAGAAACTGAAAAACCTGAGTACAATTTCCCCTGCTTCAGATTTCCCTCAGCCCCTCCAAACTCATTTCTGTACTGGACTTCTAAGCCAACGCTTGGTGCAAAGTTCAAGTGTTTGAAGGCTGAACAAAGTCACCTGTGGAGTTCAGAAACTGAACTACCCCAGCAGCATGTGGGTAGCACAGAGGGATTTTCATGCAGCAGGATTTTTCATGGGGTATCTTATTGGTTTCAGTCAAAAGGTTACGAGTGGGTGTAGGACTTAGATTAAAGATGGTTTGCCTTTTTTCTTTTCTGTCATTAATCAGGCTAAAAATAGCCAGTAGGATTGTACTGTTTTATAGAAGATTCTGAAACTTATAAGAACTTCATATTTGTAAAAGTGCAGTAATGGAAGAAGAACAGAATGAACTGGAGAATGAACTATCAATAAACTGATAATTCTCAGCCCTTCTTTCTCTTTGAGATAACTTGCAATGGGCTCTGCTCTGGCTCACTGCTCCTGGCAAGTCCCAGCTTTTCTCCTTTGCTCCTCTCCACCTTCCCCTTGCAACCTCTGAGCTCCCTTACAGAGTAATGCACTTTTCAACAGTGTCAAGCACAGTGAGGTGTTTCTACAATAGCAAACATTTATTTAATTGAAAGTCATCTTTCCAGATCCCATGACTTCTCATTGAGGAGAAGTTTCATCAGTTGTGTCTGAAAAGGTTGCTTTTGTACCAAAGTGAAGTTTTCATCAAAAGAAAACAAAGCTTTAGTGGCATTCCAAAAGCTCTTCAGAGCTATGGATAATTTCAATCACCACTCCCTCCTCAAAGATATAAGGATGTTCAGAAAGCACACCCAGGCAGAAAGAACATGATGACAGGCTGAAAGGATGGCAGGGACAGCATTAAACAGGAATCTGGATCGAAAAATCAGGGCTCAGAATAAGCTGTTCCCACAGGCTTTCAGGTTCAAAAGACAGTGAAAACAGTGAAGCAGTCGCCTTAGAAAACACAAATACAACATCAAAATTATTTCAGTTAAAATAAAGCTTATATCTTAAGGAAAAATTTGCAAAATATTTATTTATTTTTAAATCTTCATTTAAACCAAAAATCAAAACCACACTGAAAAAAATTAGTTTGAAAGCATCTTCAGCTCCCAGAAGCTTCAAGACATGACCCAAACAGATGTGGAAACAGAATTAAACCAGTAAATAACCCATTGTCAGTCTTTTTAATTTAAATTGATCCCTTGCCTAAAGGATTCTAAACCAAAGTAGATTCTTAATATTCCTAAACTGTTTGAAGGTTTCCAAACCAGTTTGCCACTTTCTCAGAGACAATACTTAGAAATTCGAAGAAGTTCAGAGTACTGGTTCTCATTTTGTCTCTTTGTCCAACTAAAATAGAGACCATGCCAAAAATCTGCCTTCTTCCACAACAAAATTAGTAATAAACAAACAACAAAAAGAAAAAAATGATTTTTAAAGTAACTTTAAAATAATGTGATTCTCTTCTATTAGCTAGAATATAAAATTATCAGGAATAGTATCACTTTTTGTCCAAATATATTGTGCGTTATCACCATCTGCACTTTTTTTAATCTGTAGAGAAATCAAAAAGAATAAAAGACTATACTGGGTTCTCTTTCATGTTTTCATACTACAGGATCACTGGGAAATGAATGAAACCAGATACATGAGGTAAAGAGTTTAATGGGCTTTTTTTTTTTCCCCTGAAAAATTAAACAAAATATCATAAGAACATTAGAAAGCCTGTCCTGGGTTAGACCATGTTTATCCTCATATCATGCAGACAGAAAAGTGTATCAGAAGAGGAAAAACATGGACTGATACTTCCAGAGATTATCATCCCGTCTTCCAATAATGTAAGATTCAGGGAATTCGTAGTAGCCCTAGGTGAGTTAAAATCCCACAAATCTGCCTATTCCTCTTTGAAAATCATGCAAAAAAGAACATCTCCCCCTGCATACGCACAATGAACTCTATCAGTAGTATAAACACATGCTTACTGTGTTCACATACTTTTCTCATCACTGAGTTATGACAAACTAGCACTTGATGCCATAATGGAGGTTAACAGCTTCACAATAATTTACGGTGAGTGCAAAATACTGTCTGAAAAAAAATCTCCAAATACAGTTTGATCTGCTACTACTATTTTCACTTTATTATTTTCTTTGAGTTTGTTAAAAAACAGTGATGTAATTTACATTACAAACCTAGTATTTGTTACATTACTAGTACTAGTATTAGTTACATTACAAACCTAGTAGTAATTGTGATCAGTAAATTTGTGAAAATACAGAAGACGTAGCTTCTTTTTTTTAATGCAGAGATAGAGCCTGGAAGGTTTTTAAATTTATATTTATATGTGTATATATACATGTAAAGAAAGGAAGTAAGGCTTTTGATTGTTTTCTGCATTCAGAATGCACTGTTCTAGTCCCTGCTCAGGCTGGAAAATTACTGATGTTCTTCACAGGAGAATGGGGATACCTGGCTCTTGCAGATAGGACTGGAAGTTCTACAGCCTGACATGTTTATTTTTAATAATTATGTAGCTTTAATGATAGGTTAACACCGTTGCATTTCTAAGAAAGATATTCCTTCTCTAGTCTTAATGCTTTGATTAGGACAAGAGAGATTGCAGTGAAACCAAGTTTACTGTCCGTGTTTCTGAGGAGAAAAATGCGGTGGGAAAATTGGGAAAACTGCAAGTCATTTTAAGCCATCACAGAATGGCTGGAAACATCACGTAGCTCAGCTCTTCACAGTTAAAATGGCTTAAAAGAGGCTAGAGGTTAGTATATCAGAAAACAAAAACTGAAGAAAAAAAGTGGTTTCTAGTGCAGGAAAAGTAAGCTCAAAAGTGCTCCAAAGTGCTGGAGATGATGGGAGTCAAATCCCTCTGAATTAGATCTGGTTTTGTGACTAGGTGATGTGGACAGAACTGGGCACACACAGTCCCTGCATTAGTGGAGCAATACTCCAAGAGACCCTGCGACTGGGGAGAGAGCAGTGCTCTCCATGCCTTTCATACAGATTAAAAACCACCAGGGCTGGGTGCATAGGCAAGAGCTGTGCCACTGTGCGTGAAACAGGCATAGCAAAGAAAAGTGAGAGGACATGGGGAAAAAGAGAAAAGTTATTAAATCAAAATGCAAAGCATTTCTACATCAATATGTAAAAAATCCCTGCATTAAAAAGAGCAGAGGGCTGACAGAAACCACATCTCTATAAACTGGCAGCGTATCAGAAAGTTTTTAAAAATACTCGAAGAGGTGCGAACCACCAAGGGGACGCTGCTACTTGCAAACTGGAAAGCAGCTCGTACTTCTCAGGACGTGACTGATTTAAGCCCTTTCTCATGCATTGACAGGTTTCCCACGCGGTCTCTGCCAGCTGATCGCAAGGGGGTCTGCAAGGTCAGCGTGGTGCCCACCAACCTGGAGGTGCAGTGGCTCTCCTCCTTGCCAGGGCCAAGGTGATGGCCAGGCCATGGATTTTTTGGGCTGTGGACAACGATCTCAGTATCATTCTTCCTTTGGGAAGGACTAGAGTGTCCCATGGGCACATGGTAGGACCATCCGGTCACACAGCAGGCCAAGGGACAGTAATTTGCTGTATGGGCCATGAGACAAGACCGAGAGCTGGGTCTCAGCTTCACCACACCTCCTGTGGCTGTGACTTCATGGCACGAGGCATTTGGTGGCAGTGTCAATGCAGCATGCCACAGCCTCCCGGGGCTGCTGCTCCTCTATGACACTTCTCCTCCTCTTCCTCATCCAGGGCAGCAAGGTGCCAAAGCAGAGCAAGGCTGGTGGTCCAGGGCTTAGACCAGCGCCTGGATGGGCAGGTTGGCGGAGGAAGAGGGCGCACCAACCAGGGCTGCAAAGCCTCACATGGCCAAAACACAGCTCCCTGGACAGCTCGGGCAGTTCTAGGCTTGGCTGCCAGGGTCCTCCCCTGTCCTTCCCCAGGGACCACCCAGCAAGGAGATCTGGGGGAAGGAGCCAGCCATGGCTGGACAGTTTTGGCAGGTGGCAGGGCCAGGCTTGATCGTGGCTGCGGCTCCCCTCGATCTGAGCCATGGGATCCGAGGCTGGTGTGGGCTCCCCAGCAGGTTCCCACACAGGCTAGCAAGGCCTGACAAACAGCAGAGGATGCTTTGCTCAGGCTGTCAGAAACAAACAGTGCAATTACCCTCTGCAGGATCACTTTAAGTCGCAAACAAAAGATGACAAACAAAACACACAACAGATCCCCGTCCAGGCCCGCTGGGCAATCAAGGAGAGGCTGACAATGGCAAGGCCCCCAGGCTGGGTGCCAAGGACAGTCACCCCCAAGGACAAGCACACGCTGCTGCCTCACAGAGCCCCTGGCTACCCGCCAGCCCTTTTGTCTAGCACGTATCAAGCCCATCCTTGCTCACAGACCGCTCTGGCTATGCCAAAGCTGCATCTACTGCCAGCCTCCTTGCCAAGAGTTCATTGCCTTCTCCTCCCCGCTGTAATCTCAACCCTCTGGTGTCAGCTCCTGCCCGCGCACCTCCTCCTCCTCCTCCTCCTCCTCCTCCTTCCCAGGGAGCAGCAACACCTGCCTGAGCTGGATGCAACACCAGGGTTAACACCCGGTATCCAGAAATGAGTCAGCCTGTCCCTTTGCCCCAACAGCTGCTGCCTGGTTTCCAGAAACGTTGACTGTTTCCAGATCACCCAAACTTCAGTTGATTACATCAAAACACAATTCTGAGCCTCAAAAGTAGAAAAGTGCACGAGTTAACAGACAGCGCTGTGCTCCCCGAACAAACACCTTGGAGGAGTATGAATGAACTTGAAATAAATGTTTGTTAAATGCCCATTTGACAACCAAATGTCTTGGTTGAATGCAATGATGGCTGCAGTTACCAAAAAGGTTTTATGCAAGCCTCACTGCTTGCAATTGTTTTTGACACAGTCCCCATTCAACCTCCCCACCCTACCAGCACTTCTTTTTTTATATATAAAAAAGGAAACACAAGGACACTATGTTTTTGACTTAAAAGCAAAAACCACATTTACTCCTCTCTCACCTAGAGACCTGATGATCAGGGCTGATAGAAGATTAAGGTCGGTTTGGCTGAGTGCTGGGTCACTTTGGGCATTGTCCGAAGGGCTATCTGAATCCTTCACAGCTTCTGAACAACAAATGAACACAGAAATTAATATAATTTCTGTGAGTTGCTGCTGAGAGATAGGCAGGAAATACTGCGAGAACAGATTTTCACTGTGTACATCGATGTTTCCACTTCCAGACTAGGAGGAAGTCCTCCACAGAAACTTAACTGAAACCCAGTCAGCACACAAGTTCATCAACACAGGGATTCAAGTAATTCAGCTAATGGCCCCTATAGTATATGCTTCAGAGGAGGGGCACTTTTTTTTTTCCCTTGATTATGAAGTGTTACAAGCTAATATATGCACTAGTACTATTTCAGGGGGATCTAAGCATTGTTTAAGAGACAAATGCATATATACTCTGTAAAAAAATGTAAATTTGAAAATGAACATTTTGGTACATCAGGGTCTATGTATCAGAATCAGTACCTGCTCACTCTCAGCATTGTCAGCCTGTACAGATTATGCTAAGTCTCATGAATATGGCACCTCTGAAGTCACGTTGCTTGATAATAACCTCAGCTTCTTGGCTTTTTTTTTTTCTTTCTTTCTTTTTTTTTTTTTTAAAATGAAAAATCAAGCAGATCCATATTCACTCATGCAATTAAATAGCCCAAGATATTTATCACACAATCAATGTAGTTTTTGAACCTTGTCTTCTCCAACTTATTTCAATATTTTATCAAGAGCAAGAAGCCAAAAGTGATTGAAAAATTAATTGACATTCTGGGGGGAAAAAAAGGAAGAACAAAAGAAAACTGAAGTGTTTTTTTTTTTTTTTTTTTTTTTTTTAAATATCCCTCCCCATATCCCAAATATTTTTAAAATTTTTTTTTTTTTTTTTTTTTTTTTTTGAAAAAATATGGATTACTACTTAAATGAAAAAAAAAAAAAGAAAAAAGTTTTAAGATGTATGGAGAAAAAGGCAAGGTGCCTTTTACTTGAACAAAAAAGAACAATTCCTTGAAGAGCACCAGTTTTCTGTGCAAGCTTTTTACTGTTTTATTTTATTTTTTCAGCTTGAATTCTCCCTCTCTATCCCCCAATTTTCCCCATTTTTCCCTGTTTACTCACATTCCTAGAACTAGTCATTCACATTACACTTCATCGGTCATTTAACATAAGCTGGCTTACAGCCAGTCAGATTTAAATTCTGCATATTAATACTGATTCCAAATGATCATTTTCATTTTGTCTCACTCATACACTTGATTTCTGCAATATTAAGCTCAAACAGTCCCTGTTTGCAGCTGGTGAGTAGTTCTTCATTTACTTTTACCACCAATTGAAAAAAAAAAAAAAAAAGCACTCTGTAGTCTATTAAACCAAGTCTCCATTAGTCATCGTGAACCATATAACCAACAAACAGGGTTGTCATTTCAGATAGTCATTGGCTGCTCAGGGTGAGGGTGGAGGTATGTGGGCTACGAGTGGGAGCAAAGAGGTTACTGAGGTTAAAAAGAGGAACGTATGACTGTGTACGCCCCTGGTGCCTCCGCTGCTTATTCCCTCCTTGCTTTTCACCTCATGCTGGTAGGCACACAGCCAGCATACTTGCCCGCAGATCAGTGGCTTAGGTAGCAACTCATTTTGTGCACTTTAAATAATGGATGCGGTTGTGCATGTATCCTTTTTTCAGCACATGCAAGTTCAATACAGCAGAAAATGTGGCACGTCTGTATTGTTCCTCGTAGTATTTGGCTGACTTGTTTAGCTGTATAATGGGACATGTGTCACTAGAAGTTCTCCTAAATCTGTGTGAATTCATTTATGCCCAATACACATGCACAGATGCAAGTGCACCCAAACACATGCCTATACCTGTATTAAAGTAAGATCTTCCTGCCTCACTCTACCCTCAACAGGACTGGCATGGAGAGCTCTTCACAGCTGAGAAATCACACCGATACCAGAGGCTGAACGCCCTGGTCAGCCTGAGATCTGCAGTCTGAGAACCAGCAAACAAAAGAGGCAATTCAGGGCATGCTCCAAGTCATCTTGCCAGCTCTGTCACCTCTGACAATAAAATGGTCACAGTTTTCAATCTGCTGCATGCCTTCACCACTGCCCCAAAGCCCTGCTCTTGCTTTTGTGGGAAAAATCACTGGGTGAGATACTCACTGCTCTCCCACAACCTCAGCATCACCTGCTGAAGATAACCTGGCACCAGGAACACTGACCCAGGCTTGGTGCTTTCCTCCAAACCTTTGTGTGGAGGGGCTCCATATGGGAGTGAGTTGCTCCTCTCTCCCAGGTCAGGGTTGGCCAGGCTGTGCAGGCTGGAGGGCCAGTTTTATTCCAAGATTATCCCACACATTCCCCTAGCACTACCTCTGACCAGCACTGGCAGGTGTCTCCAGGCGCCATCCTACCCCAAAACACAGTGATACCTTAACAGATGGGCCAGCACACCCAGAGTAATCTGGGTGAGGCAGTGCGCTGGAAGGGCTTCCCCCAAGGAGATCTCCATTGCTGCTGGAAAGAAGGGGCACTGGCTGTCTTTTCCTCTTTCCCCCTTACTTATGCTTTTCCTGCTCACCTCTCAGGAATTTTGTTCACCTCCTGTTTATGCTCAAAACATGCAGAGCACTTAGTGACTTCCTGATTTTCCACACTCTAAAGCAACGCTTAAAAGAACAGAGAAACAGCTGAAATCTAGGCCAGTTCAAAAACAAATTAAGTGGCAGTCCTGGTTACTACACCTGTCCCTGAATCCCCCTTAATGTTGTTTGTGGTTTTGCATCACATTTTCCTATGTTAAAAAAAAAAAAAAAAAAAAAAAAAAAAGAAAAAAAAAAAAGTCTCCTTTGTTGCCAGTTGAAGAACCCACAAACAAATGGGCAAATCTGACTAACTGGTTATGCAGAGAAAACAATGGAAATGTGTATGCACCAATGCACCAAAGGCTGTCAACAGCCCAACAGAAAGAACTGGAAGGGCAAAAAAAATTTCTTTAAGCTCTTGTAACAACAAAATGTCAAAAGCAAACAAATTGCAGACAGAAGTGGAACTAAGTGTTGACTGCGTCTCCTCAAGGGCCCAGCAAACAAAGCAGTGCCAGCCTTCCATGGGTTGCCCCAGTGCTGCTCTGGGACTGTCCTGCAGCTCTCCCCAAGTTTGTCCCCACAGCCCACCCGCCAGCAAAACTGCAGCTGATTTCAGTCAGAGTTTTCCTGAGGAAAGGTGGGAAATACAAGGCAGCATTGTATTTTCATGTGGTTATTGGGAATCCTTCCTCCAGCCCTCCCCTTTAATGGCTGTTAATAAAGTTTAGCTAAAATTCTGTCCTGACATTCACATACTGGTATTTGTAGTGCCTTTTTTTTTTTTTTTTTTGTTTTTTTTTTTTTTTTTTAATTCTGTAACCTAGAACAGGCTGTGAATTTCCTGGCTTCTGTGGGTTTGGTAGGAAACTCAATGTTACTATTTTGATGCAGAAAGTAGACATTTTTTGTGGTCATATTTACCATAGCTGAGCTAAACTCAACAGGAAACAGCATTTATGTTTGCCTCTTGGCTCAGCATGCATATCCCGCAACTACAGCGCAGAAGCAATTGATAACTTGGGAAACCCATGAAGGCCAATTTAGATAGAAGGAACTCAGAGGTGTTATGCCAGCCATCTCGCTCTAAACCATACCAAGAAGATACACTGCTGCTTTGCATTCAAGAACTTGTATAAAGTCATGAGCAGCTAAACAGTCTTGGTAACCAAACTGCGGCTGTTTTATGCTTGGGGAGGGGGAGGGAGGAAGAGGCTTCAGAAGGGAAACTTCCACAAGGAAACTTAGAGCTTGCTCTTCCTTTCGTCTTCTGAATTCATTGGCACAGCAAATCCTCTTTTTGTCATAGCTATTCTAAGATGAAACCAGAGTTGCTGGAAATCTCTGGGGGGAATAATCCAACTTAGGGAGTCAGAAAATGCCTGTTTACATGTTTGTTTTCTGGGACAGCTCACATATCCACAGCCAGCAAGGTTTGGTACAAGAAACGTTTGGGACCATTGCAGCTTGGAAGTTGGAAAGGACAGAAGACTTTAGATAGCACTGCAGGCCCCTTCTGTCCCCAGGGCAGAAAACTGTGTCCAGGTTGCTAAAATAGCTATGGGTTGGGCAAGTATTGAGCTGGGTCTAAGAACCACAACATTTCAGAGGGAATCTGTGGGCAAAGGCACTGCTCACCTCACAGAGACTTGACTTGGTTAGGTACTGGTCTCACCTTGCCTGTTTTAAAAACGGAACCTTCCTATGAATTTCTGTGCTCCTAGGGCTCTAGTATAATGACAAGAGTTGGAAGGGACCTGTAAAGATCCTCGAGTCCATGCAGGACATTCTATGATTGAACTCAAAGAGAAACAAAATCAGATCCGTCGCCTGTGGGGGTTCATCTGCCCCTCACTGCATTTGACAATGACTCACTCGTACTTCCTCCCATAAAGTAGCTAGGGGGTGCCAGGGCTATCCAGGGCTGTGACAGGGTAATGCTCCTCACTTTCTGTGCTCCCTGTTCTGAATTTGGAAGTCTTGTGCCCTGTGAGGATCTCGGGAGGCTCTGCACAGCCCATTTTTACGTATTATCTGGGTTGATAGCACTTGCTGACAAGGTCAGAGGTCTTACCAGGGCCACAGACTTCCTCTGCGATCTCCACCTATGCCGCTTGAAAAAAGCGCTGTGAAACTTGAAGCTCACTTTCTATCAAGTAAGTCTTTATTTATAGTGATAAAAGATAATACCGAATAGTAGCCTGACCAGGGTGGGAACAACTGTTAGACACAAGGTTTCCAATTTTGCACTCTGTGCACCTGGCAGCACTTCGTGTACCACCAGCTTCAGTTCCCCCACCCCGGCCACTCCGTCAGCTTTGCCCACTGTTTGTGTGGCTTCACACAGCAGCAGGAGAGAGAAAAATATATTAAAAATAGGAAAATGTGACTGTCAAATCCCAACCTTTGCAGGTGAAACTTTGAATATACTCTCCAAAACTACATTTAACTCAATTTTGCAATGGCCATCCATGTTTTCATGTGTCCATACAATCACTCTGTTAAAGGAGAGCTTGCATATCCCAGCCATGTTTCACATCCTAGCCAAGTAGTGCTATTTGAAAGCCGTATCACAGCCACAGTTACGAAGGAGTCACGATTCCTCTCCAAGAATGACGACAGACATTGGGGAGGGAATTTAACTGGGATGGTCAGGGCTGTTTTTGTTCACAATAGTCCACTCTACACTGGTGTATGCTGATGTCCTCATAACACAGCCATCTGATCCCCTAACATGTGAGCTCCTGAAGCACCATTTTGGTCTACTAAAATAGATGCACATCAGCCTTGGTTGCTCTGAATATACTGGGTAGAACTACCACTAGATGGAAAAAAAAAAGTTACAAAAAAATCATAAGCCTGGGTAAATGCAGAAATATCCACTAGAAACATGAGATAGGTGGCTGGGAGCAGTAATTTCTTTACTGTCTGGAAATGGAGAAATACTGCTCCATAATTCTCATCTCCAACACATGAACTGACATGAATATTTGAATACATGAACACATGAATATTTGTAAGGTAACATGGTGAACCAGACGGTGCAACTGATCCCACATTAAAATTGCAGGTATCAGCTGTACCGGAGCCTTATCCAGGTATTGTACTGCTGCATATAAAGCCATACCTGTGCAAACCCTGGCACAGGAGTGACATTGAGGTGCTGGAAGTGGGGACAGATTCAGTGGTACTGCTGCTGAAGGTGTAGGCTGCCTTTGGCAACACTGCTGTACACCACAGCAGCTGTGCCGCAACCTGAAGCAATGCAAATGGATCAGAAAATGCAACAGCATTCTAAAACCCAGGAAAGAAAGAGCCAGTCAGGAATTCTTTACAAAATGCCTCTTATTGCAGCATGCCAATTCATTGACACAAAACTTTTCAAGGAGTTCTACTGGGTTGCTGAAGCTTTCAGCTCAGAAATTGTCTTTTTTTTTTTTTTTTTTTTTTTTTTTTTGAGCAATGAGAATTACAAGCAGGTACATATCCATTAGCTGTAAATTGATTTAAGTTAAGCAGGTTCTGCTTGCCTTGTTGCAAGGATCAATCTTATTATTACCCTAACTTAGCTGTTCCATTTCATTCTAGTTGTGGCCACTGAAGAAAAGTCATTAACTTTTGTGTTGGTGATTTTAAGTCTTTGATGCCATTTTGTGTCTGTAGAAAGAAATCCATCTACTCTTTTTGATCCTGAGCTTACCTTTGTTTCTCACATTTCCTGTCTTTGTAAATCTGCTTATTAACACTTTCACTATATTGCCCTATATTCAACACTGTCTCAGTCACACTTCTGCTGAAAGTCTTATTTACACTTTTGTCTTCTCCAGGCTTTATTATTGTAATTTTCCATCTCCATAGCTTTTGCCAGGAGTTTGCTTTCTCATTCTGTGTTGTACAGGACAGGAAGCATAAGATGATTAAGAAGTTACACTTGTACTGTGTAAGCTTGCACCAAGGGCTGTATTATCAACTCCTTGAGGCACAAGGACAATGCCACAGTTATGCCAAACAGTAGTCTCACTTCTACTTTGAGCTACTGCCTGGACACAAAATTTGCCCATTTTTTACTGCCCAGCTTGAACACAGGACCCTTACTCATCACTGCATCCTTTTTGAGTTGATCATTACACCAATGGCTGTAAATAAGACAGATGAAAATGTAAATAAGTACAGATGAAAGCAAAGTATTTTGATAGCTGTAGTTTCTGTCTCAGAGACAGATCAGAGTTCCAAATCTCCCTGAAATTACTGGGGAGATCTGACACGATATTCATTTAGCACCCTGTGCAACACATTGGCTATGGGGATGAGGGTTTGCCTACAGTCGTACATATGGTGATGCCATGTTATAATGGCATGTTCTGCCTGGAGCAAAAAGCAATTCCTAAGCGTATCTGTCAGCAAAATGGCAAGGAACATGTCTGCATACTCTCACAGCAAATTGTAATACACCTGTCAAACAAATCAACTAAATGATGATGTCCACATCTATACTAATGTTCATAGGGCCCTCAAACAGTTACAGCTACACAAACAGGACCATCCCAAATCTGTTCTTATTTTTTGTCAGCTAGATTCAATCCAGTAGTTTAACAATTTCTGTGCAGTGGATAAGGATTTAGACTTGGTTACAGCAGAACTGCAGAGGGCATGGACCAAATGCAGGTCTGAAGGAAACATATTTGTGAGGTCTTTTCACACAGATGTTGCCAGACAGGCCTAGGCTTGTCTACACATAATCAATCCTGCAGCATGCCAAAGATAATATGAGGCTATTCATCCATCTGACTAGTATTTTCTACAGATTCTTTATAGCTTTTAAGGCTATCATATCATACACTTTGACACACATGCACTGCTCAGAGTCTCAGTGTTACCCCTAAATGGACCTCAGGAATGTGGTTTGACTAAGAAGTCTTTTGGCCTTGGTATGGAGGAACCAAGAGACTGAAAGGCCATAACTGCTGCTGCTGGTTTCCACCAGTCATTAATCCTCTTCACAGTTAAAACAAACAAAACCCCCCACTGTATTTCCAGCGGAAGTGCAATTGGCTTTCCTTCTCATCCACTGAGTCTTTGTGTTTTGATTGTTCGGTTGAAGCCTTCTGTACCTACACACTCTACTAAAGTATCTCCTCATTTTTCTTTTTAATAAAATATTGATTTTTAAATGTTTGACTGCAGGGTGCTTTCTCCAGCCTCCTTTGTATTCTCCCCATGCAGGCAGCAGAATAATGTGTAGTATTCTAGTGTGGGGTATACTCACACTGTATTTGGAGGTCAAGTTGCTTCTTACCAACTTCCAGCAACCTAACCCAGCTCTTCATTAAGGCACATCTTTAAATACAGTAGCTAAAATTCTTATATTCATTCTAAACAGAATACCTTACACTGAATACAAGACTTTGTCATATGGAAACGTAAATAGCATGTTCTGATATACTGGACTTGGATGCATGAAATAGTGAGCCTAATTTAGGGTGCGGACTTAAAGCTCCAGCTGTATATGTCCATACCCTTATTGCATGGTAAATTGAAAGCAGGTTTCCTAAGGACAATGGGGTACATAGTATGCTTGTACAACTGCCCCATGATTGGTTTCACTGTGGCCATGACACAACAGACAGCACCTGATCTGGCATAAAACCTGTCAGAATGAAGTTACCTACACCACTTTTTTTTAATAAATTGAACCTTTCAGAGTGAGCACAACACATGGATCTTACACAAGGAGTCCTGTAACTGGATTTACTGTTCTTTAGAATTAAAGTGAAATAAGGACAGATTTATTAATAGGCTTTCATTAACAAAGTTCTTAAAGAAAAAAAGAAAGCAAAACCCAGTTCACACTTGCCAGAGAAACCATATCAAAAGCCTGTTTAGACATAACATGAACCAAGATAAATTGGCTCTACCAACAGAAGACCACAGGAGTTGGATTACAATTTTTAGAGCCCTTGGGGACTCCAAAGGTTTTCCTGTGGGTCTTTAGTCTCCTGAATTTGGCAGAGTACTGACATGACACTCCATTTTCACTAAATGAATCATGTGGCGATATTTGCACAGTAATTTTGGTTTCCCTTACATGCTTCACATGAAACAAGAGCATCATCAAGAATATCATCTTTAGCATAACTATTATGTTCAAACCCCCTCCCCCCCAATCCTGAGGGCCAGATAATGCTTTAGGTCATCAAGGACACAATTTGGGGTTTGGGGTAGGTGTTATTCAAGTATCTTGGTTGCAGACTTATCAAGTTTAGTGCTCCATTATTATCCCTAACTCGTCCCCCTGTCAATGCACAGAAACCTCTAATCTAAGCATAGCTATGCTTTTGGTGTCTCCAGCCACCAATCCCACTCAAGAAATTAAGGGTTGCTTGTGTTAGCCCCACTCCAGTTAGCAACCTGTCCGCTTTGCAGCAAAGCCGCCTGCTAACCCACTGGAATGCTAACAGCCCTCTAATGCCTTCCCACAACTTTCCCAATGTGTCAGCACCAGGCATGTTTTATGGCTGCTTGTTAGCAAAGACTCCCGGTGCAGGCCAGGTTCCCACAGGGCCAAGAAGCACGAGACGAGCCCCACAGGACCAAGCAAGACCCTTACAATAACACAGAACAGTGAATTGTTTGCCTGTTTTTCTTTTTACAGTGTGACTGCTCATAGATAAGCAACATCAAGCCCAATGCTCAGATTAAGACCACAGTTGCCCAAAACAGGCTCCACTGCGAAGCTATGCTTGGGACAACCTGAAACAAAAATACAGGCAATATGAAGAGCTGTTGTTAAAAGTAATTAAGAATAGTGAAGACTCACTGCTGTTAGGATATTTTAGCCTTCATCATGTTTTTAATATCAATAGAGAGATGAGTTTTCTTATTGGCTACTGTTCTGATCATCAATATTTGTTAGAAAAAAAATCTGTTCAACAAAAAAGCACCGTGTTTTAAATATAAGAAGGAATTCTTATATTGGAGAACAAGTCCTACGAGGAGCGGCTGAGGGAGCTGCGATTGTTCAGCCTGGAGAAAAGGAGGCTCAGGGGTGGCCTTATCGCTCTCTACAGGTACCTCAAAGGAGGCTGTAGCGAGGTGGGGGTTGGTCTGTTCTCCCAGATGCCTGGTGACAGGACGAGGGGGAATGGGCTTAAGTTGCGCCGGGGAGGTTTAGGTTGGATCTTAGGAAGAACTTCTTTACCGAAAAGGTTGTTAGACATTGGAACGGGCTGCCCAGGGAAGTGGTTGAGTCACCATCCCTGGAGGTCTTTAAAAGACGTTTAGATGTAGAGCTTAGGGATATGGTTTAGTGGGGACTGTTAGTGTTAGGTCAGAGGTTATACTCGATGATCTTGAGGTCTCTTCCAACCTAGAAATTCTGTGATTCTGTGATTCTGTGAATTCTGTCAGAAATTTGCTATTTTATTAACTCTTGTCTTAGACAATACCCAAGGTTACATGTATAATATCCTTGCAATTACAGTAGGCATACTGTGCAGATTTCACTTTTCTGCTATGATTTTTCAGCAATGATTTTTCTCCATTTGAGAGAAAGTTTTTCAAGGAAATTTCATTGCTTCTTGTTTTATTTTGTACATAGCAACAAAACTAGTCTGATGGAAGATGAGAGTGATGTTAAAGGCTACACAGAAGTCTAATATTGTTACACCATTATTTTGCCTTTTAATGGAGTGGCCATATATTGCTGAAGGAAATAAACATGTGCCCTCAGTAATCCAGAGCCATTTTGTAATGTCTAGTTCAAGATGTTACAAAGTGAAAATGAAATTAAATGCTTTTGATAGCAGATGGATGATAGATAACCTAAGAACACACACACACACACAAAACACCCAAAAAAAAAAGAAAAAAAAGAAAAAAGAAAAAAGAAGAAATAGGAATTATCTACACTAGATTACCCTGAAACCAAGAGAGCTCCACAGAACACAACGGAGGTGTGAGACAGTGCATAGCATACAGATTCATTCTACTCCCCACCCCCCCCCCGCCCCAGTACTGGTAATGCCAGGTCAAATGCTCTCTCCTTCACTGAGATGTTTTTCCTGCCACCCTATTTTTGTTAATGATTAATGAATTTTAAAGCAGCTTCACACAATCAGCAACATGTTTATAACCCCTAATCTGTAACAGAGTATTTTAGCATTCACAGAAAAAAAAGAATCTGAATATTTCAAGATCTTTTCCCTCACTTGCCCAGAATCCTGAGTTCAGAATGTCTCTTGGCTGGGATTGGACTAACAGTCAATGTGTAACAGTGATTTAAACTGTTAAAAAGGAAATAATACCATCCATGTCTAAGACAAGATTGTGGCTTCAGACACCACTGCTCTGTGGCAAAGAACGCTTATGAAGAAAAAAGAATCACACAATGAAAAAGTAAAGAGTATAGCGAAGTACTTACATTACTTAATTTCAAGCATCTGATTGAGGTTCTTTGTATATTCAATGGAAAGATGAGTGCTCCTCCAGTGACGGTGATTTAGATGCCAGGGGAAAAGACTCCTTCCATCGTTTGTTCACTATCGAGACCAACCTATCCACTATTTTGTCTAAACTCAGGTGAACTGAAGTCTACTTTCACAAAATAAAGTAATGTGCAGACTGAAGAGATGTAGGCTCAATACCCGTTTCTATAACAAGTTCCCATGTGATTTGAGTTTGAATGTAGCCTGTGCTTCAGTTCCACCTGTTCATTTAAGGAGAATGTTGCTTTTCCTTTCTACACCTTGACAGGTGTTGCAAAAGGATAAGCCACAGCTACTACTGTGATAAGGTTTGTATTGGCATCTAGAAAAAACTGCTCCAGGGAGTGCAGGAGAAGCATAAGTGTCATTCCTTGCAAAAATTGGATATATTTGCTAATCAGTTTGTAATTACTCTGCCTCCTGTGTTTACCCATCTGCTTCAGGATAGATGCCTTTCTGTGGAAGTTGGCCTTTTTCATTGGCTATAAGAGACTTAGTACTGAGGGCTTGAGAGAAATGATGCCTTCACGCTGTTACTGGAGACAGAATTGTACAAAAGCACATATATGTTTATCAAATCTCTCTATAGGATATTAGGATGTCTCATATGTAGTATAACTGTGCTACATGTAATGGGTATGCACAGGTGACCAAGAGGTAAGCCCAGACTAGAAGAGATTTCAGTCCAAATGAAATATTCTGCCCTTTTGCACAAATAGAGAACCGAGGTACAAAGATGCTAAGTGACTTGCCCAAATTCACACAAGAAACTTCTGGGAGACCAAGAAAGTGAACCCAGATCTTCAAAGTTGGTCCTCTTTGAGTGTTGTAACCACAACCCTCTCCTTCCTCCCCATCTTTTTGCTCATTCTAGTTTCTCTTTTGATTCTTTGCAAATTTAGTCCTCCCCTCTCTTTTACAAGAAATTGTTATTATTTTTTTTAAAAGGTAACTGATGTGTAAAGATGTCTTCTCTGCTGATTGTACTCCTGCTCTCAACAAACCATATCTACATCATTACTTACTTCTTAATTGCCTTCTATACTAGAGAAGATGTATCTTATATGTCTTTGCTCTGCTCTGCACTTCCCAGCTCTGCCTGCTCTGTTATCAGGTTATAAATTAATGTGATATTCTGAATGTTCCTGGAACAGCTTTTCTTCTTCTCAAGTTAATCAGTGAAACCCATATGTTAGTGCATGGAGAGTGGCAATTCCCCACAAAAGAAGCAATTCCTTAGAGGCCAGCTACCCAGTGGAAGACAGGCACATCCTGTTTAACATTTTTAATGCAATGGGGGGTGCATACTCAACTGAAACATAAAGAATACTAGATTATTTCTTCAGCATCTAGGGACCTGACTGTAACTCTTAGTCACACTGGTGAACACTGAGTCACTCATGGACCCCCTTCTACTCAAACAAGGTATTACTCACATAGATGCTCCCCAACATGAGTAAGGACTGGAAATTTGTACCTTAAGTGTTAATGACTAGGAATTACTCTAAGCATGGTCTTACTGTACCTCGGATCACTTCTGAAAAAACTCATGTCTGAACACAAACAAGCAACTCTTACGTCAAAGTGCTCGTTCTTTTTAACTTCACTTTATTTCAGAGTCCATGGGGGTTAAGAGAAGCACTGAACTCGTATACAGTTATAATAAAAATCCTCTTGGGTTATTCCTCAAGAATTGTTGTCATAGGTGAACCATGTGACAGCAGCTAAAGAAACCAAATTTCTTGGCTTGTTTGGGACTTTTTTTCCATTTTATTTGTTTGGAGTAAGTATCTCTTTCTGAGCTGCTTTGCTTAAGTCCAATAAATAAAAATATATTTTGCAGTGCAGAGAAAATGGAGATTAAACATGGACAGCCTGTGAGCTTGAAGGAATATTTTCAAGTTAAAAAAAAAAAAAAAAGAGCTCAATTCATCAGAGCTTATTTCAGCAGTGGAGCTGCCACATGACTCAATTCAAAGTGCCATGTCAATGTTATATGATAGGTCGATATACTACAAGCTTTCACACCCATGCCTGTGGATGCACGTATACTTGACTGCTTAAACTCAAGTGCATGGTCAGTCAGTGTGAGCTGGAAAAACAGAAAATATGACTATGAGACCATTACAACAGGTAGCCTATTAGCTTTGTTTTTGGTTGACATTCTCCCTTTGGGGAAAAGGAAGATGGGATAATCCAGTCAAGAAGCAAGAAACCAGCTACATACAAGATCTACAAGATCTACAAGATTTGCATTTGAGGTTTGGCTTTTGTTCAATGTCAGTGGGATTAGCAGCCCCCATATATCCTCATGTGTCTACTTCATTCCTCCTCCTTCCACTTCTCTCCCCTAAAAATATTCTTAGTAACTGACACCATTTGGCTTCTCTGTTAGCAGAGTCAATAGACAAGCTGACAATTAGATTGAATAGAATTACTTTCTGTTTACACTAGATAAACTAGCCAGTGCTAACAACAGGTGTCCGCGGTGCCTGTAGATGGGAAAAAGCTCGTGCTAGCACAAAACCCCAAGAAGCTCTGCTAAGCCCCTTTGTTTCAAACATGCAGCATAGGCAGGAGCTGGCATGGCCAAATTGGCATTAGCCAAAAGTGACCAACCTCAGCAGCAGGGCAAGACTTCACCTATGCTAGGCACCTTGACAATTTAGGTTCATAGCACCAATAAGCAAGAATACTGTTATCAGCTCAGACCTAAATCCACAAGAATACTCTTATCAGCTCAGACCTAAATCCACTGAGCCCAGCGTCCCCTTTCCAACAGTGGCCAATAGCGCTTACCTAAGGCTGTGTATAAGCATCACAAAACAGCCATCCTTCTTCCAGCAATCTGCAGTGCAGGGACTCTCTGAGCCGGAGGGGATGGCTTTGAATTTTAGTAAAGTGCCATTTACAGGTAGAGGTAATGGACTACTTGTTTTTGAATGCAAATTAAATGATTTGGGGATGCAAGTACAGAAAATGGTAAGTTATTGTGGTAAAACAAAATATCTTGCATTACCATATATAATTCCTCTCAGACAGCACCTAGATGCTAGCTTAGATGTGCTGTTTTGCAGAAATGCAGATGGATAGGCTCACCAGAAAAAGAGCACTTACGGGATGGGCAAAGCAAATGGGGTAGAAAAAGAGAGATTTTATCTGTCCACCTGCTTATTTAAAGGCAACTAATGAATTTCAGTCTTCTAAACTGTCCACCTAGGCATTTGTAACACACTGACATCAATGGCACCTGACTGCAATTCAAGGGAGTTCAAATGCTACAGTGCAGGTGTTGTGGGCCTGGCATTTTTCTTGCTCAACACATCTTGTCCCCTCTCCACCTTAGATCCTAGTACTGCTGGAATCAGCTTAATGCTCACAAGGGGCTGCCTCAGGTTGGTCACCTGCAAGTCTGCACGGCTAGGAACTGAACAGGGCTTGGCTCCCCAACCTTTTGCTGCTCGGAGTACGTAGCATGATTCTTTTCTCCCTAGCACTTTGGTGATGCTTGCATAGCTTATCATGCCAATAAAGCCTCATTTTCACTGAGCTGAAATCACACTAACAAGATGCAAAGGAAAAAGTTAATATTAACTGTAGCAAAGAGACTTCAGGAGAGAGAAAGAGGGAGAAATTTGCTTTTCAAACTTGTACATTATACCTAATTGCATGAAATGTTAACTACTACCTCTGGCAGGGGTACAGCTGTGATGCTAATGACGAGCATTATGTGGGTACAGAATGAACACAGGATAACAGAAAACAGGATCTACGGCACATGAGCATAAAAAAGTAGAACAGAAAGAATAACTCAGTGTCTTGATGAAGCATTGACAAAAACAGTTGTGGACCAGCCTAAAACAGCACTTGACTTGTGATTCCAGTTATTAGATGGCTTAAATTTGCAACGTCTTCCTCCATGAAGACATGCCAGGGCTTGTAGCTTTACTAATTAAATATGTTAGGTGAAGGTTTCTGATATGATAATCAACGACAGAACGGCATTTAAGCCATCTTAATGAGGTGTTAGAACCTGAACCCTTTGAGGTGAAGGGGGAAAGTTTGTACACAGGGCTATTGTCCCAGCCTGTCTGGCTCTTCTCGCGAAACAACACTGCCTTTTCCCAGTGATTACCTTAACGGCCAGGTGGATAACAAGTTGAATTCCTGGGTTGGTTTTTTTTTTTTTTTTTTTTTTTTTTTTTTTTTTTTTTTTTTTTTTTTGGTTTACACGCTCTTAATTTTCAAATGCTAGGAAATGTAAAGACAATGAGAAAAATAGTTTGACATTGGCAGTACTGGGTGAGGGAAAAAGTCTCCTCAAATCATCAATTTATGCACCTTTGATTTTGCTTGTAAGTTATGTGAAGCTTCTGTCTATTTAGAAACTGGGGGAGTAAACGGATAGTGTGTTTTTAATAGCTCCTCATTACCGTTGCTTTTGTATGGAACAAAACGCTTTCTTTTCAAAACGATGGCCTATCAGGCACTCAGGTGTGATTAATCAGCTCGTATTTGCACAGGGCTTTGAAGACAGAAGGGGCTGTAGAAATGCTACGGGTTATTATTGCCGATGTAAAACTCCACGAATTCCATTTCCTCACTAAGCCAGGCCTGCAAACAACTGTCACCAAACAAACAATTGAAGGCATAAGTACATCACTTCATTCCCCTCAAAGAAATATTAACTTCAAAGCCAAGTTAGGACCATTTAAATGCAAGTAACTCTAAAAGGACCAGGAGGCTGAGCAGGAAGCGTTGGTACAGTCACACGCCAAGGGACTGCAGCATACAAGCAGCAGCCAAGAAACTATGCATACATTGTTTTTCCACCAGAAGCACTGAAAAGAGACTTACCTGCTTGTGCAGCTCCATGGCAGTAAGCACAAGGAAAGTTTCAGAGGAATGAAGGCTCTCACATTTTACCAGGAGATCATCCCCGCCAACTCTGAAGGGCAAATAGCCAACCCTGTTTCAGATAAAGCTTTTCTCACTCTTCTCCAGGTGTTCTCCTGCACCACTTTCATTGTAAACAAAGGCCAATATCTCTGCCCAAAGAATTTTAACTGTTTAGCAAATCTAGGGACCCACCTGTAGTCTACAGAAGAAATTAATAACTTCATTTGCAATCAAAGTAGAACCAATATTTCACTTTCTTTTAGTTGTGTACTTGGTTTAATTGTCCTATTAGTGTACTTATTGTACAAATCGCTATCAATCAAAACACAAAGGGCAATTTTGGATACAGCTTGCCCTCACAAAGAACTGCTTTGATGTTAGACATACCTTTTGTTTAGCATTACTCAAAAATATTTATTAATGCCCTTTGCTCAGCCAACAATTAGGTGTTAGGATGTACAAATTATTAAGGGTATCTCCCAGGCTACTAGTTACTTTTACGTTACCTTTTAATATATATATATAATCCATATAAGTTAAAGAAAGCAGTTGAGTACCAAAAAAGGATTTATGTACTACCCTTTGAAAGGAAGAAAAGGAGTTCATACTGATTTATTCAGACCACTGAAGGCCTCAGTAAGATAAAAAAAGTTTGTTTTGTGCAAGAAAGAGAACAGCTGACTCACAGGCTTACCTGTGTACTTTACAAATTACTCCTGAAGGAAGCTCTACTGAACGCTTTGGTCCTTATCTTGTTCCTGGTATTACGAAACCAGATCTCCTTACCTAAACTTGGTCTGACTGAAGTCATCAAGGCTGCATTTAACCCTTTATTAGACACAGATCACTCTGATTTATTTTCAACATGAAGAGCCTCTTTCTCTGGCATCTGACCCTAATTCCAGATTTCGCTCTACGGTCTCAGGTTCTGATGAAAATAATCATAACCAGAACTGTGTGATTATTTGCATAGGTTTAGTACAAATATAATTGTTTTATGCTTGATTTACAGGACAGATTGGGAGAGATTATGTTCATTTTCTTTTTGTAAAGCAGATATATTTGATATGAAAAGGGGGAAGAAATGGAAGAAAGAAAAGTAAATGATGTAATATAGATAGCGAATAGTGCTTTATAACTGCTAACGACAATTAGTTATTTATTTGAATGAGGTGAGAAGGCATTTCAAAAGCATTTTCCTCCCTAATTTTCCTTCCTGCTAAGGAATGTCTATTTGCCCTGCTGCAGCCACATCCCTGCCAAAGGAACAGAGGCTCCCATGCAAGAACGACAGTCAGTGAACAATTCAATTCTGTCTTCCCTAAGAATGTCAAGTGAGAACTAATCAAGACATCCAGGTCTGAGTATCACCTCGAGGAACCTGTTCATGATCGACTGGATGGAGAGGGGGAATGGGGTGCTGTTGTCTACCCATCCTTGCCTTTTTGGTGAGAGGTATTTTTCCTCTGTGTCAGTTCCACATCAGTCTGTGATGCTATCTGGCAGGGCACTAGGGCCCAAGTCACAGTTTGTTGCAGAAGCAGGGTTCCCTGGAGAAAGTGTGCCAGGAGTGTGGCTCAGATAAGGATGTGTTGCATCCCAACCTTGAGGTTTGACAGGCCCTTGGGAGGACAACATCCACCTCTTTGCACCTCTACTTCCTGTATCCTCCCGTTATGTGGTTTTGCAGAGCTCTAAGATGAAGAAAAACCTATCACAAAGACAACTAGAGAGCAATCTAAATAGCCCAGGCAATCCTAGAAGACTCCAAAAGCAGAGACTTGAAATAAATAAATAAATAAATAAATAAATTTTTAAAAAAAGAAAGTAAAGGAAAGACCTTTCCTTCAACTTTACAGATTAATTTCTTCTATTTTGCTAAAGCGGAGGAGAGTGGAAGAAAGATAAAGAAAGTTTTGCACATTTGTTTCAATGTGACAAAATATCCTCTCATTTTTCTCCCAGTTATTGTGGTTACTGTAGTGGTTAGCTCATTACACTGGCACCAGAAACAATATTTTTCGTCTACTGATTTATAGCTTCCATCTTTTCTTATTTACAGCCCATTGCTTCAAAAAGGTGTAGCTGAGGATGTAGCTGTGGTTCTTCACATCACATGCCTAGCTGGGAAAGTGTGAGACACTAGGTGTGCTCAGCTAACAGGCCCAACACCTAAAATGGCTTTCCTACTCTACCCACTTCCATTCCTGCTCCCATGGACACCTACGAGTTGAGGGTGTTCAGTCAAGAGCAATGTGCTTTTCTGATGAAAACCTGTATTTTAATGCTTTTATGGAAGCCAGAGCAGATGCTGTCAGAAGAGGCAGGAGTAGTGAGTAACTTTCAGGCTGACAAAAAGCCCAAAACCAAGGTGCCAACCACCCAGCTACCAATGAAGCGAGGGTTAATGGCAAGGTGAAGAGGGGGAACGTGGGAGTTTGTTCAGTTTTGACAAAGGTGGGCTTGAATTACCCTGGAAATCATGACTCAGATGTTTTCATGGCCACAGCTTGCATTGCTCCCAGGAAACTCTCTGATGCTGAAGTCACAGTTTAGTTACATCAGTGACTCAGAAGTGTGAAGATTCATATTTTAGCACTTGGCAATCCGAGGCAGCATTAAACCATTTAAAAATGAATGCTGATGAAAATGAAGAACTTATGAGTGCTGCTTGACCATGGGTGTGCGTTAGAATCATAATTTGAGACGAATGGTTTAATTGTTCTCTGTCACTTATTTTGGTTAATAGTTCAAGAATAAAATAAGCCTACTGTTATAGGAAAGACATTTGTTTAATCCTGTCAGGAGAACCGAAATTCATTTTCGCTTTGCCTTATGTGCTAGTGTATAACTGAAAGAGGAATCATGTCTATGATAAATCCTGTATACTGGACTGCTTTTCTTGAGCTAATAGGAGGATCCCAGTTTTCCTAACTTTTGCAAAAAATAACATTTATTATCTCTTTCAGCAGATTTTTTTGAGGCAGCACCAGCCTTCTTCTTCTATATTTCTACAGCACACAACACAAACAAGTTCTGCCCCAATCGCCTTTCAAAATGAAAACATAAACATTATTTGTGATACCAGATTTCTAAATGTTGAAATGTTATCATAGCTCTAGTATTACTGGCTAATTGAAGTTATTTTTAAGTAGTAGTTTTGCAAGTCTTGTGATTAAATGGAGATTTTGGTCTTGTTTTGCTCTTTTTAATTTAATAACTTCTCTAGCTTTTGTAAAGATAGCTTGAAAAAATTAATGTTAAAACCTTTAAAAAAAAAAAAAAAAAAGCAACAGGGAAAGACTCCTCCATTTGTAAATATATTTGTGTTTATGTGTTGAGGGGGAAATGTCTGCCTTTATATGTGCAAAATGTTGTGACATTGAACTTAATATCCTTTGTCAATTGTTTTTGAGCCAGTGGCTGAAAACACTGAATACCAATAAAAAAATTCTTCCTTTGCTTCTTCAGTGGCTCATAGTAGGAACTAAGTTAAAGCAATCATCATTTATGAAGAACTGTCCATTTACCTGGTGCTTTGCAATAGATTAAGCATGATCCATAAGACTCATCTTTTTGCCTTGAGGCATTAAGATCTAACGCATTATATTAACTGAGAGAATGTATCACAAAGTGGCATATGGCCTTTTAGCTGGGATGATGTATGGTGACACACTTGAAACGAGCAAAGAGCTTCAGGTTCATCTGTGACCAGTGCAGCTTTTCTGAATTGGACATAAGTAGCTGAATGGAATAAACCATCCTCTAATTTACAGTGGCGGTATTGAGATGAATTCCCAATAAAGATGGTGACATTAAACAAGAACAACAGACCCAGTTGTTACGCGGGTGGTTGTGCTGGAGTGAGAGGTGAAAAAAGAACCAGAAATTCCTTCCTTCAAAATGGGAGCATTTCCATTATCCCCCCTTAATGCTGCAGGTCCCCAAAGCAATTGAAGTCTCCGTGCAAGCAAAACACTGGTTAAACTGGGTAAAATCAGCTTGCGGTTGGGGATGGCCAAGTCAGAGAGTCCTGTACTGTGGTTTCTGGAGCCAGGGGTGAAGGTTCCAGAGCCAAGGCCATCCCAATGGGGTTTACAATGGCAGGCTTTCCCCAGTACTGTGTAGTCTCACATGGCTCTGCTGGCAGAACAAAGCCAGTGGAAGATGGTCTGATCCACATCCAACCCCACTCCTACTGATGTATTGTCACCTTCATGCTGCAGTTTGCCAACTATCACACATGCCTTATCTTTATCACTGGGTACAGGACTGCACTGCAAAGTAGATCAGTAAAATTATCCCAACTAAAAATAAAAGTGTTTGGTTTGCTTTTCACCTGGATCCTATGTGAGTGTGGCACATAGCAGGGGGATAACAGAAGCACAAAAATGAGAAAAGGCTCCAGGAACCAAAATAAGTTGGAACTAAGTTGGTCACAACAGCAAAAATAACATCTTGTGAAGCCACAGCCAGGATCTACATGAAGGTTCTGTATTTACATCGTCACAAATTTCCATAACATAGGAAAGTCTTTGATGTCAGCTCTGTTATTGGTAATAACGAGTGCTCTGTGCCAAACCTGCATGTGCCACTTCAGAAATGTATGCCTAAGAAGAAAAGTTCTTAATTTGATTATTCAAGCAGGCTTGAGACTGGTTTACAGTCTCTTACATCAAGATCCCAAACATCTCTTGTCAGAAAAGATATCCTCACTTATGCCCCATAGCTACTGCCAACAGGATCAGAAATGCTGTTTTTAATTAAAAATGCTATTTCTAAATACAGTGTGCAGTGTATATTCTTGGTGAGAAGCACTTCTCACCTTGTGAACTTTCAGGCTGCTATACTGCTGATCAAAAGATTGCAGCCTTTCTCTGATGTCTTGTCTACACAGGCTAAGCAAAAGTGTTCTGGTTTCCACTGAAAGGTTTTGCTGGTACAGCTTTGCTGGCTAGGAGTTGAAAACCCATGCTGGCATAAAACTAGAAAATTAAAGGGTAAAACTCCTAACCCTTTACTATTGTAGCTTATTTATTTCAGTGTACAGCCACATTCACAAAGGAGCAATCTTGTAAACGTTATCTACACATTATCTTTCTTCCATATTTGAAAACTGACAGTCACACCCTGCACTCCTTACACCTTGTGTGCCTATAGGAGAAACCTAGTAGTAGATTCTTTCATGGCCTCAAATAAAATTATTTTAATCAATCAGTATGGGTCACTACTCAGGTTCCCAGACCAAATTCATTCACTGTTGTACATGGAAGATTTACAAAAAGGCTGTTTTGCAAAAATGTTCTTTCTCTAACATAATCTCAGTTTCCACTGAGAGTTTTATTGTACACTTCCACTAATTAGTATTTTCAAGGGTAGACAAGCTCAGAATCTTGACAAAGGTCATGGCTCGGACCTAACAACAACTGGCCTGGATTTGTCTTGTCCTGCATCCTGTATAGTCACTTGCACCTGTTACACCTGTGGGTGTGAAACACTACCACATGAGAACAGTCACGTTTTACACCCTCCTTCACTTACTTTAAATAGCTGTAAATAAATATATTTTTCAAGAAAATAGACCCAACATGCTTTGGACCAAAACATGCAGATTAAGGTACATTGTTGCATGGCCAGGTTCAAAGTACTCTTTCAAGTCCAATCAATAAAAGTTTTTCTCCATATGTTTTTCAGGATTTTGCTCTTTATACAGTAACCCTGTAGCAGAGAAGCTGCACGAGTAAAAAGCAAAATCTGGTCACTAGTAATTTTTCCCAGGGACATATCTTAGCTGCAGAATTAACCCATGCTCTTTAATGTGATGTGTGTCCCCTGCAATACAACTTCTACCTCATTCCACTTGGAGTAGTTCAGTCCAGCCTCCCTGGCCTGCCTTAGAGTATGAAATCCTGAGTGAAACTCTCAGTGGAGGGCTCTTAACCCCTTCATTTTGCAGTGGTTGTGAACACAAAACCGTTCAACATGGCCAGTAGTCCTCCATCTTCCACAGCCCTGTGATGAGATAGGAGGGAAAGATAAGTCTTTTCTAAGAATAGGAAAGGATCACAGAGCATTCAAACTTACCACACTCATAAATATCAGGAGACAAGTCCTCAGAAGCCCTTGCAATGCACACAGTGACTGTGTGTGGCTTTGCACTGTGCCTGCTCACCCCCTAAAACAGCTTAAACTCAGATGTTCATCCACATCAGTGCTGCTGCAGGTCCGTTCCCATACTGATTGGCAGGAAGGCAGAAGAGGCAACACTGACCACACCAGGCCTGTCACATCTAGCTGTTCTCACTTGGGCCAAGAGTGGAGCTGGCACAGCACGGGAAGGGAATGTTATATATGAGAAACCTTAGAGAGCAAGCAAAATGGAAGTGTAAAAGGAGTCCTCTTATCCATAAGAAACTGAATAATCACAATAGAAGTAGTTTCAGTGTTTGTGACTGTACTGCAACACTTGTCACATTTGGTAGTTTCTAAAAGGCTGCACTCTCCATTTTCTTCTTGAAGAAGCCAAAGGAAAGAAACAGCTTTCATGTAAAAAATACAAAAATTATCTCTGTGGTTGCAGGGAAAACTGTGAGAGCGCAACACACAGCATTTCAAAAACCAGAAAGCAAATCACAACAGTGCATCTTTGCCTGAAAAGGCCATGTAGTTTTATAACAATCTCACGACTCTGGGAGGCAAAATCTGCAGTCTTTTGAGTGTTTGGCACAGGCAATTCACTGGTTCCACTACAGCTTTGCTCAACAGTGTGGACTCGCCTGTGGTCCTTACTTCTGAGTGTGTGTGCCAC
The DNA here is from genome assembly GCA_011076525.1 of Nettapus auritus. Taxonomy (NCBI): domain Eukaryota; kingdom Metazoa; phylum Chordata; class Aves; order Anseriformes; family Anatidae; genus Nettapus; species Nettapus auritus. Next base: position 41,393,820 of record CM021766.1, read on the forward strand.
CAGCAACATATAATTCCTGACATTATCAAACACCTCTTCCCTTTTCCACAATGCTGTTTTTCTTATCTTTTTTCAGTCAGCTTGTAACTTAAAGCAAACAATAAGATCCTCATAAGCACTGTAGACCTTTCCCAAGAGCAGGCTATCAATTTGCATGAAAGCAGAAAAAGCAGAAGGACTCATCAAATTGTCATCGCATCTGTACAAAGCTTTAAAAAAAAAGTGTTTTTTTTTTTTTTTTTTTTTTTTTTTTCTTTTTCTTTCCCTTCCTTTTATTTTTCATGGAGGTTTTCCCTGAAGCCTCAGCTTTCATACACTGTTCAGCTGTTGCTGTGTTTCTTATGGAGGCCCTGTGGATTACAGGGGTCCCTTTCTTGCTGAGACTCTCTGACACTGGTAAAAAGAGAGAAAGCTTCCAAATGTTACTGCATGCTGCATTATTTCTCTTTTTCTCATCTCTCATGTGTTTTCAGTTATGTGTGTATGTTGTTTCTTTGATACTCTTCTAAAAGCTTTTAAACTTCTCAAGCTTTCAGTCAAGCACAGAGCCGAACATTGTACAGACCCACATTCTGACAGATCCAAAAGAAAAGGGACAGAGCCATTTGTAGCAATCAGGAACCCACGTGCGTGGGCATGTACACAGACACACAGAGATCTATGGGAAGCTTTGCAGGAGGAAAGACTGCATGATGGACTCATGCAAGCTGAATTTTTTTGCAAACATACAATGCCTTTCCTGCAACTTTGGTTTCACAGTTTGTCACTTCTAATATTAGTAAATGACCAGAGGAAAACAAAACAGCAACCAGTGTTTTTGAGAAGAGAATATTTGGATTTCTATGCATATATCACGAGGAACTAATCTACATGAATCCCAACTCTTTTCTATGCGAGTAGGCACTGCTGTCCATCAAATGAACTGTGGTGTGTGCTTATTGTAGTAACATCGTATTTTTCTGCCAACAGCCTGTCATTTCTTTTTCTTCCTACTTTGCAGACGGTTAGTACAGAAATCTGCAATTCAGAGACTGTCCTAGATTCATCTACTGCTGCACTGTTAAATCACACATTTGATGGAAAAAGACAGTCTAAGTGTTCAGTTCAGTTATGAAGACTCAGACACTAGATCCAGCTGTTCTCATGCAGCACGTTTTGATAGATGATACAAATTTCAGACAAAAAAAATACCCCATCTCCCAGTGATGCAGTGAATTTGACTAGAAACATTTTTAAAAGCATAACTTTTTAATTACAGAAGTGACCCAAAACTTTAAAGTATGAAACTTGCCTTGAGAGATCTGGGAAGTGTCTGCCCCTCTTCTGCAGTCCAAGGATGGACCACATGCCCACATCTTCCTTTGTTGCTAGCAGTAGTTGAAGGTCTTATCCCAGCAACAGCTTTCATGGAGCAGCTCGCACTCATCACAGTCACAGAGAGATTGGGGCTGCACTGTGTGTCTCTCAGAACTATTCTGGAATAAATGCTGTGAAAATTAACACCTCTATAACCTTTTCTAGAGCATATTTTCCCAAGTTGCAAACATTTGCTTTACCTTTTCCTTCTATCGCAACCAGACACTGCTCCTCCCAAGCTACAGAAATATAATAGGTGCAGGGAAAATAAAGTGTGCAGACCTTGTCATTACCTCTCTCATTTCACTGGGACAACAGACAGAACAACAACAACAAAAAATCCAAATTAGAGCCTCAGTTAACCACATACATGTTTGATTGGGAATGATTCATGGAGGGTGTTTGATTAGCAGCATAGAAATGGCAACAAATCATTTGTATTAAACAGCACTACTTTGTTTTCCCCTCCAAGCAAGTTTGGGAAATCCCTCGAGCAAAACTTTGCTAAAACCCTTTACACATGGTGGTCCCAACCTGTCCAGAAAGTCCTGACTGGATTACACTGATGTGATCAACTCAGTCTTTATGGGCGTTACTGCCAGCAGCAATATTGCACCCTCGCCTGCTGCAGGAGGACCGATAGCCAAAACAGCTCTGAGGGAGATGTCATTTAAACTCCCTCTTATCTTTCTGAGAAGTCAGAAGCTGGAGGCCCTGGCTGCTGCTTTGACTCCTGGTTTCCTCAGAGTTTTTCCACTGAGCGCTTGCAGCTTTTTTTAAGTTCCCATTTGCTCCAGAAACAGAGTGTCAAATGCAGCACTGCCTGCAGCAGAGACATGTACTCGGCTACGGCAGAGGTGAGTCCAAAGGATCCTGGCCCTGCCTGGCAGCAGACCCCAGGAGCACTCAGTACTGTAATAAATAATGCAGGGCAAGTGTAGAGAAGGCATGAGATGTGGGAAATGTGATATCTCAGTTCTGAGGCCCAGGTGGACCAAGTTGGCAGTCTTGGATAGAAACAGAATAAGTGTGAGAAATCACTCATCCTTAATAAATACTAGTTTCATAGGCCTTGCTGGTTGTGAGAAGCATTCAGCTTCAGCAAGTCATTGAAAACAAAATGTGCATTTTTTCACTTCAGAGGATTTAGGATTTGATTAAGTATAGAAAGAGGAAACTCAGCGAGTAAAAGGACTAGATTCTCACTTCAGGGAATTCAGGTCAAGCCCTCTGCGAAACGAGTTCATGTCTCAGCTCTGCATCTCCAGCAGATGCTAGCTCACATCACAAAACCACTGAAAAGGATTTGGCACAGTATGACATGTCTTAGGATCCCTGCTTAGAAATGTGGAAAGGAAGGGATGAGGTTTGGCCTGCATTAGTGCAGGACTGCATTATCTCTCAGCTGCAGAAAGCAAGTCTGAGGACGTCTGGATGGGAAGGCTTGGATTGTCTTTAACCTGGAATCATATCTGTAAGGTAGAGACCATTTGAGTTTTATTTTACATTTGAAATCAAATCCTTGCCCATCTCTCTGGAGATGGCAGCATTGAAGAGTAAGAGGAGGACTGAAAAACCCTGTGTGGGGTGTCCAGAGAGAAGATCTGCACACACAGGAAAACAACCCGATGTGGGTGAAGGTGTAGTCACACTGACCTGCTGTGGGCTGTGTCCAAGTAACTTCCAGCTGGCTGTGTCAGGTCCTCCTGCTGCAGTGTGGCACAGAGACTATTCTGCAGCTACCAGCTGAGTTCCCTAGGGTTCAGAAGACCTCACACACCATGCTGAAGCTACAGCTACATGCAGCACCTGGAAAAGCAAAGGAATAGCAAAGGCAAATCAACAAAACCTGTGAAGGGAGCGTACCTACATTACAATTTGTAAGTTATGTAAATCTTTAGTTCTTACGGAGAATTGAAGCACAGCAAAAAAGGCTACCATATCAGAGAATGAGAATGCTCTCCTGACTTCCCTCACCATCTCTATGTGGATGTATTCCAAGTGTATTCATGGAGGGCCTGGGCAAAACTAGTTTTTCCTTCTCTCCAAAAGGCCATTTAACCTGCCTCTCCTCCCAGTCTCTTCAGGGTGTAGCAGGCAAGTGGTAGCTGCATCCTAGCTTTACCTGGGAGCAACTGAAATTACCATGAGAACAGACTTGCTCATGGTGCATGGCCAAATTCACTCTTGGGCAAGATATGATGTGTTACAATCAAAAATGTCAATAACAGGATTTGAAGATGCTAATTAGTCTCCTTGGCATCCTCCCCATACCTGGTATTTTAGGGCTACTCTACAATGCAAACTTACACAAAATTATAAACTTTGGGCTAAACTCATCCTTTTTATTGTATTTCTAACTTGAAATAATGTAATTCTCTGTTCAAAAGCTCATTAATGTAAAACTCTAAATTTTACTAGTTAAACTAAACTGATTAAACTTATTACCACTAGGAATAATTTTAATGAGGCATATTCCAAACCATTGAAAAAGAAAATGTAACATTTAAATGCCATTCTAAAGTAAAGCAAAGCAAACTGTAGCTTTAAGAAAGCAGAAATCCATATTCTGTCTTGTTTGATAACTACCCATATTTGGTATACAAATACAATTGAAGAAAAATATTCTAACCCTAAATTCATTTCAATACATTAAGAAAAATGTCCTATACTATGGGTCTGACTCAGAAAGATACTATAAGAATATCCCTATGTCTAACTACAGGAACAGTGTCAATCAGTGTATGTTCATGTGAATAAACACATTAATAAATAAGCTCTTTTACAGTTCTTCTTTGGAAAACGTATTTACCGTTCTGTTTCAAAAGCACAAAGCACTTCTAATAGCTAATTATTGTCATTGAAGTCCATTTTCAATTTTTTGTAGAGTTTCAGAATGATTTGTTGGCTTGACAGGATATTTTCCTCTTGCAACCTTCTTATTTAATCCTGTCCATTATTCCAAGGCCTGGCTTTAAACAGAATTTATACTCATTCACCTCTATAGATGCACCTGTAATTGGATTTTAAAATTGTGCTACCATGACTGCACTGATGAACTAAGGATGCATTTGTACACATAGCCAGTTTGAGACACATTTGGCAATTTTACAGTTGGCCATTTTCACAGTGTAATCTAAGCCATGAAGAATACAAGAAATGCTATGGAGTAACCATCTCACATATGAAAGACCATGAATTTGGATATTTGAGATTATTGCTTTATTAAAAATAATAATTAATTAGCTCCACGATGAAAATGAAGAAGCAACCAGCTTTTTTACATGTAATAAAAATTTTCTCAAACTTTATATCTTGGTCACTTCTGAAGGTCACCATCTTAAACTTTGTTGACTAAAGTATCTCATTGAATTTATCTGTTCAGGACATGAAGCAGACTGGTGTGTTCATTAGAAAAATTCTATATGGAATTTCCGTATGGAGTCATACAGTACTGGCTCTGAGCTCCAGTACCCCCTAATTTTGGCTTTAAGTATTTCAGTGTCTTCTTTACAGCTGTGAACGTTTACTTTACAGCTGTGAGGACGTGCACATGCCCTCTAGTGGCGTGTTTTTCTGAATTTTCTGCTGCCATGCCCTGAAGACATTACCAAATAGAAGACCAAGTGCCTCCCTCTGCAATGCCATGTACATAGTAGCCAAAACACAGTGCAGAGAGAAAAGAAAGAGGATGGCATATGTAGCTTCAGCTGCATAAAGCAAGGTTGAGGCATGACATGGAATCAGAGATCCCTGTTCCAGACATTCTGCCCTCTCAAACCAGTAGGCCTTGTGATATAAAAAGTACATCCAGCTAGACCAAATGTGACATCATCTTCAGATCCTCAGAAAAGGATGCATTTTCCTGTCACTCCCAGTCTTTGTTGACAAACATCTGCCTTCTTTGCCAAGCCATTCCCTTCCAACATTGACCTCCTTGCATTGACAGGTTCTCCATGAGAAGCAACCACCAACAGTGGAGGTTTGTCAGCTGCCAGAGTACACTGGCTTTGCCAAGAATTAGGAAAAAGTCATTTTCCCCTGTGAAAGAGCCAAGTCTGAAGAGATCTTCAATAATGCCAACTAGTCAAAACATTAGCAATGGAAAAGAAGGGAGCTTGATGGAAAATTTTCAACATGCCCTTGTTGTAGGTCAGCCCCTGGGTGGGATTATTGTCTGTCTCTATTTTCCTGTATAGCAGCTGGAGAATATTATAATCAAAGCTAAGTACAGGCAATGCATTTATCTGTTCCAAGCAGCACAGAGCAGATTGTAGTTTACAGTTCTAGACACAGAGGCATGTCTGATGTGTTCATCCAGTATTTAACTTATTATCGCTCCATGATAGTGGATAGAAGTCAAAAAATCCAATTCTCTTCACTTCACCTACTGCAGGCAGGTGCCACTCACAAGGCCATGTTCAGGAAGTAGATTTTCCTGTGCTTATAGAGGAACCACCTTATGAGTCTTGGAATGTGTTAATTACAGTTTTTAGCAACCTTGGTCAAAACAAACAAACAAACAAGGACAAAAATACCAGTCTATCTGTCTCATCACCTATGTTTTCCTGATCCTGCCTTGTCTGTCCAACCATAGTGAGAAGTTCTCTTGCAAGTATATATGTAGAAGTTTAAGAAGTTATTATTCAGACAAACCTGACTCAACTTGCACTGTGAAGCAGAAGAGGAATATTAGTGTAGTCGCTTATTCAAATTCTGCACAGGGTTTTAATGTACGGATGGTATGTTGATGTTACCATAGGTGGCTTCACAAGAGCACCTTTAAGTGTGGTCTTAGACTATAAACTTTATCAATTCTTGGAAGATATAACTAGATTGGCAGTTTAGATTACATTTTTAAACTGAGGTTGTTTGTTCCCAATGTATTTGGAAGAGCTAAAAACTCCACTTTTTTCTCCCGGGACACAATCTTTTCTGGAGCACTTACAGTAAATGTAAAGAGAGCCACTAACATTTCAATCCTGGATTGAGGACCACTGGTCTCTCCAGCCTAGCATATTGTTTCATTATCAGTCAATCAGCCAGGCCATTTAAACTAGGAATGTAAAATCTTTTATAGATAAACACTAAAGGTTTGTGCAGCACCTAGCTCAATGACTGGGGCCACCAGCAAACAATAAGAATTATAGGAGAAGGGAGCAGTCACTGGAGTGTGTGTGAGGTGTATCAAAGCTAGAATGCACCTCTGAGGAGCTTTTTGTCAGGGTGGGGACATTGGATCAATATAAACAATACTAATAATTTGCAAATGATATTTCCTTTGAAAACAACATCTGAATCTTAAAGAGAATTAAGAAAATGCTGAGCTCCCCATACCTTCAGGCCTTAAAATCCATGTCCTTGGCAGTTTGGTTGGATGTCATGTGGAGGGAGGAGAACATACATGGATTTAAGATTTGCTCTGTCTCTTTCTGGGAATGAATCATTACAAATGACCAACACATGGAGAGGGAAGGGCAAGGGCCCCCGAGGTCGTCAGACACTCAAGGAACAGTGTTATGAAAGCAGACATCTTATAAATAATTATAAAAAAAATCTGTTCCATTCTTTCACACTGACCCCAGATGGGCAAGCCAGCCCCTTAAAGATGGTGTTTCTCTGCTCAGTCAAAAAAGGTATGAAAATGAAACATTTGACAAAGAATCTGCATACATATGTAAAGTACATTTTTCAAGCCTAACCCAAAGTAGGTGCTTAATAAAGTCTTTCTGTATCTAAGCTTCAAGCCACTTGCCAGTGATTATTGTCATACAGAAAAGTCATTAGTTCTTTTACATTCTGCCTTTTATAACTATTTCTGAAGCTACTGATTTTTGAGAAAGGAGCAAAAATGAAAACCACACAAGTGCTAATTACAGCAGGGCAAGAAGCTTTGCCATAAACAGATTTTTAACTTTAGTTGTGACTTCTACCATATAGGCTGTGCTTGTGTACTTCTAACTGAAAGATTCAACTTTCAGTATTTCAGGTACAATTTCAAAAAGTGTTCAGTAAATCTCTGTCTCACTGCCAACAACAGACATCAAAGTTACTCATGACACAAAAGCATGAGAATTCTCATGGGGGAAAATGGGTGTCCTGATCATCAGCCTGCTTGGTGTCAAAAGAATTTACTGCAATTCTTCATTCTTATATTTGTTTTATAAAGCTGCTTTTGCCTGTAAACTCTTTTTCTCTTCTGCATCCCTGCCCAGACCTTCTCCAACTACCTCACACACATCTCTCATACTCTTAGTGCATGTACCAGCCTCAATAAATGGAAATGAATCCAGGCCAAGAAATTCCTGCCATGCCATTATTTATGGAGCAGTGCAGCATACCCTCTACCAAATAAAAACAAAGCACTTCCAACCATGGCATGGCTTATCCTGAAGCACTAATGCAGCACTCTTTGGCTCTAACTCCAGAGGAGCAGTCTGCAGAAAGGTGGCCTCAAGGACAAAAGTCAGGGCTGGTTAATAGCAAATAGGATTTTCCCTGCTTCATATTTGGCTCCCAGGCTTTTAGACAAGACACTAAACTTGCAAAAATGCAGACAACTTATTTTAAGCAGTTCCTATTCCTTGGTCTCCAACTGGGTATAGCTACAAGCAAGATGCAGGGTTATGAAGGGATAGCTGTGCTGCATTTAAACATGTTAACTTAGGCACCAGTAGCTGTGTAAGCACAGCAGCATGCAGCTCAATGCAGGGCTAATTTGCCCTGCTGCTTGTTTAACACCAGCTTGAATAATTCCACAGTGATTTGCAGTAGCCATACCCAATTTCCACATCAGTTTCAGACAGCTATAGCTTTCCCTCCTGTAATTGAGTTACATACACCCCTTGTGCACTTGCAGCTTTAGTGGCTATAGGCTCTGATCTATGGTAAATTGCTCAGGCTGGATGCAGAAGGGGATTAAAATTTCTGTTCTTGGGTCAGTTTAAGGCCTGCCAATAAGAGAGAGAGAAATCATCAACATTAATCTAATTAGCAAGTAAAACTGTTGCATGTCAATTACTAAAGAGAAGGTCTGCATTTAATTCTGTGCCAGTGTGGATCTATCTGCAGTATCCAGACTGCGTACCACTCCCACACCAGGATCGGCAGAAGTCAGGGCACAGAGCACCCAGTGTGTGCTTTCTTCCTCTGGCCTTCCGTGCAAGCATTTTTGGGAGTCAACCCCCTATATCCCTATTGATTTACTCACACAAATAAATCCCCACATCTTCAATGTCAATGTCCTTACTCCTGTATGTAGTTTCTCTAAGTTGCACAGACAAGAAAAACCTGTAAAAATGGTGCTTCAAGTTGCTAAGCGAAGGAAAAAAAATAAATAAAAAAAATTAAGAGTTACTCTGTCCATCAGATAGCTCACGACCAGGACAATGGGAAGGGCTGTACCTAGCAGCAGGTTGTATATGCAGTTTACAGGATTGCTCTTACTGCATCCAGCCTCAGGAATACAAGAGACTGGGAGGGAAGAGCAATACCTCCTAAAGAGAACAATCGTAACAAAAATAATTAAGACGAACCAACTGACTCAGATTGAAAAGTCAGAAAGAGGCAGCATTCAGAAGAGCAAAGCTGCCACAGAGCCCATCAAGCGACTAACACAACCACATGTCAGAGCCAGAGGCAACTCCATGGCCACCAACACGACTGACTGCCTGGGGACTCACACAAGGAGCCAGATGCTGTGTCTGGGAACCCATCTTCCACAGGTCGGCATCAAGATCCCAGGACTGTCATCTTGAGAAGAGGAAGAGCAAGTACAATATGGCAACATAAAACAAAGGTTGAACTGGACTGGGTTTGGTTTTGTTTGTTTGTTTTTAATGCAGTGAGTTATATATAAAACACCTATTTTTCACATACTTTTGCCTTGCTGCATGTCTGGCTTTGCTTATAACAACAAAAAGAAGAGCCACTCTGCAAATATTAAGAATGGGCCCCAATTACATGTTTCCCAGCACTACTGCCTCAGGCTTAAGAACCCAAGGAAACCATCCCCATGTTCTCCTTTGCAAAACAAACCCTCAGATCACAGGCTGATGAGGCAAACAGACCCCTCCCTGTCCTGCAATGGAGATAGGCCAGCAGAAGGAACATAAGAAACATTTACCTTGTGCTCTGCCCTGCACTTTTTAGATAAGGCAAACAGGGCCTGAGCCATTCTTGATTTCAGTAATCAAGAACTCAGCCAATGACAATTGCAAAATCTACCTCAAAGGCAACAAATATCCAACCTTGGAGGCATGTCCATCCGGGAAGAACAAACTTTGAACAGTTAACTCAAAAATGCCAGTTTGTTTATCACCAAACAAAAAGGTAACCAAATGATCAACTCCAATTCCTTTGCCCTGACATTTTAACTGAATCACAACTCAAAGGGGAGAGCCTGGAAGTTTCACCTTACAAATGACTCATTTTCAAACAGGTTTTTCACCACACTCTTCTGCCTGCCATTGTTAAAGGCAAAACACCTGGTACAGGGGTGAAATTTGCCCCCAAAATTGGGAAATTTGGACCACTGACAATTTAGCCTATAGATCTGTAGGTTCTGATACCTAGAAGCAGCTGTGACATGTTGGCTTCAGCTCTGTTGGGTTGTTTTGGCCTTGGTAGGCTGGTGCTGATGGTGATGTCTGGAGATGTAGCTCAGCATTCCATTGTAGAAAGAAATGCAGGATATCTTGCAGGAATGCAGGAGACATCAACAGCCTGGGATTTGGGCAAAATATATTCATGTGCCACACCTTGGTTAAAAAGATTGCTTCCTGGAATGATCTGGCCAGCTGACTTTGCATGAAGTAAAATGTTGCTTATCTATAATTACATACATGATTTTGTTGTTTTGTGGTAACATATCTGGTGTATATATAGTATACCAGATTTAAAGTAGAACTGCACAAAAGGGGACTTGGGGAGATGATACCCTAGAGCAGCTCCATCCAGCAGGTGGTATAACAGGCAGTGGTCTTTGCTTAGAATCCCACAGGAGGAAAGGAGAGATCCTTGTGTCCAAAATAGAAATCTTCATCCTAGATGCAAGGAGCATTTTTGCTTTGGTATCCCTGCAAGAATCCCCTCAAGTGACTGTGTAGCAGCAGGCTGAATCAGACTCGATCAGAGCTGATGTGGCAGCAGCGACAGCACTGCCTGCTCAGTGACTCCCAGAACTGACGTCCCAGGGCCTTGAGAGGTAAAGGCGGCAGCGAGCTACACTGCACAGCAAGGGCTGGCAGTGTTATAATCTAATTTACTGGAGACACCATATGCAAATACTGTCTGAGCTCAGGATGAGCAAAATGATAGGGAATTTGCACAAAGAAATATTCTGGTGAAAGTTTAGAATAGACAATAAAAAGAGAATTCACTGATTGACAAAATATTTTGTTGTCATTGCATGGAGCAATGCATGTCATTTCATATACAAATCCCATAAATTCAGGCAAGCTGTATGATTCACATTTCTTGTTAGCTATATTGTATTATTTAGAGTAATTGCTACTGGAGTTAATAGTTGAACCTAGTTCTGTGTGAACGCAGCTACATTTTCCTATTCAGATATGATTACAAAATAATTCTGATTTCCACAGATTCAAAAATATTCATCAGATTGTTTATGTAAAGAATTCTGAAATTAACAGTTGGCTTAATTGCACTCCAGGATATAATAAATAAATAAATAAATAAATATTATTTGACATCAAATAATGAGAGCTTTCAAAAGCAAACCCCAGAAAACTCAAAACAAATACAACAGTCAAGCTCAAAAGTGATGGAAGAGAAGCAATTACTGGAAAATATTGTCTTAATTCATCTTAACACTATGACTATAATCACAGTAAGAATGACAAAGGTACTGATATCTTTTCTGTTGATATTCCTTGCAAGGTCCTTCGAACTAATAGTTCCTCCAGAACTCTTGGTATTTCAAAAACAGAAAATTTACCTCTCCACACAGAGATGGAGTAGGACCATCACTGAGTTGATCTTAGCATGAACTTCCAATGAACCACCTATACAAACTCCTTTTAATATCCTGTGTCCCCATTCCTAAAAATGAAACTCCATCACCAATTCTGTTATAAATGTAAAATACACCTTCAGAAACTCCAGACAGATGGTTTGACGTTTAGTTTTTTTTTTTTTTTTTTCTTTTTCTCTTGCTTCACTCATAACTTTACCTGCCATTTTCATCTCCATGAAAGCAGCATCTTTCATTGCATTCACATCCCTTTATTTATAGGACACCTTCAGAATATTCATATGTAATATCGTGTGTATAGGAAACACATATACCCAGATACATGTTCTATACATTTCACATGTGCACTTCACAATATTTTAAGGTCTTTCTCTCATCTTGAGTTCGCTTATCATATACAAATGAGAATAAATGTGCATTTCAAACCCATAATGCACTCCATACTGTTTTATGCACTGCCAGCCTTACTCAGATTTAAAGGGGTCATTTCAGAACAGCAAGACTGAGAAGAAATCATGTTAATAAAATACCAATACTGGAGCGTGGGAAGTATCAACACACAGCCAGTAGAGAATTGGTACCAGCAAAGAAGCTCTTTTATCTGCTCCACATTCATGATGTTAAATAGTCATATGTGATAACTCAGTATGAATTTGTGTGGGCATCACACACAAGGGTCTATTTGAACACACCAGTCCATAGATTCAGAAAGCTTACCTATAGCAGTGTCATTTTGCCCCACTATGGATGTGTGAATGGCCTGTCAGGGGAGAGAGTGCTTTATTTAAAGGGCTGAGGCCCAAAGGTTTTGGTATCCATTTCTTGCGGATCAGCTACCTCACAGTTATTGCACTGCCCTGCCCATTTGGCCCTCCTAGCAGAGGTTACAACCCCCCTCACATGGATGCCAGAATGGTCAAGTAGAAATTTGTACAGACGCTTAGGAAGAGCAGCCGTAATATTTATGCAACCCACCCTTGGTTTTGTTGTGGGTTAATACAGCAGGCTGTGAATTAGGCTAAGGAGCAAACTCCGTTCCACTCTTCTTGCTATGGGATGTAGTCTCTGGTGGATGGATGGGAAGGTAAGAGTAATGATGACACTTTCACCGATGACAACTGACTCACCTTGGAGGTGTCAATCCAGGCCTTTAGCACTATGCGAGTGGTCATTTACACCACAGGAGTTTTACTGATAATGACAGTGTGTTCAGGTAAGTATCTCATCTGGGGTAGCGGTTTCTAAACTACTTGTCCTGACCATGGTTATATTTCTGTATACAAAGATCAACCAACCAGTGGACTTTCACTACCCTCAACACTGTCCCAGCAAGCAGCCACAAAGCAATACATGGAGTTCCAGGGTGCTCAGTATGAAATTTGTCCTGCATGTCCATGAAAAACATAAAGTCTCTACCTTGCTCTGCAGTTAAGTCAGCCCAAGAATGAACATGTATGATCCAGCAGTGTCAGGTGATCTGCTTATCAACATGCTCAGCAGTGATGAACACAAAAACACACCCTTTGCACCAAGGCTGTTAAAACATGGCTGTTTGTCTGTGTTGGAAGTAACAGCCGCACAGGCAGATGCACATGCTCTAAATAGCAGGGTGTCCAGCAGCAATGAAGTTGGCAATCTGCACTGAAGCTGATGCACATCCTCTTTGTGCTTTCTTGTGCAAGTCAGATTAAAGTTCCTATGATGTATAAACTATAGAATATTCTGCAGTCACATCTCCATTTTCTTTGTGGATATTTTTGTCAGTGAGCAAGAAGAACATAAATAATTCCCTCAGGTTTTAAACACAGAGCTATTAACTTTCAAGAGAGAAAAGTTTCTAAGATTTCCTGGAAATTGGGCACATAGCATTAAGATATTTAAAGGCCATAGCTTGCAATTGTGAATGTTTCTTCTATTAATTCTCAGAGATGTTTCAGCTGAGTCCCTGAAACACATTCATATGGAGTAAACCACAAGACATATTTGAAATATCAAAGTGCAGTTTGGTTTAAAACTCCAGCACCAGAAGGAATATGCTTACCTGGAAAACACAGCAAACATTTACTAAAAATAAACAGAATTGTGAAAATCAATTTTCCTGTTAATCCAAAAATGGCAAAATGCTAAATTTATCACAGTAGATTATTAGGAATAATTTGAGCATGATCTTAAGGAATTTAATTATATGAAGTACAAATTGGTCGACTATTTTAAGTTGAGCATCATGTCATTTCAAAGATATATTTGATTTTTCTCTGTCCTTCATAGTCTACTTTGTGCTGTCTTGGCACTTTACCAAAATTAATTCCACAATTTTACCAATGTTCAGTTGTGTTATATGTTATAGATTTAACACAAATCTCACAGTACCTGATGTTCTGTTTACATACATCAAATTCCTAGGGTTAAGTAATCACCTGGCAATCTCAATATTGTTTTACTTGGGAAGAAAAAAAAAAAAAGAGAACATTTCCACTCTTCAGTACAGAAGCCAAGTCTTGCCATTGCTGTAAATGTACTCAAATTTAGTATTACTTAAAATCTAATGATTTGGGTACCTTCAGTCATGCTTTTTGAATTTCAATGGATTTCAAAGGAACCAGGATTTCATCCAGAAAGTTTTCCTTCTCCAACTTTTTGGCATCAGAGCATTCAGCTAGAACAAGTCCTGTATGCATTAGGGCACGACATTAGTCTCACAAAATTGGGGGATATATTCCTATAGGATTTCGACCATGTTTAACTGGCCCTGTTTAATACCCACTGAATTTGTTCTAGGCCCCAGTAAAGAAAACTGCATTAGCTTCCAATGACTTCCCTGAATCAAAATCACACTGAAATAAGTCCAATTAATTTCTTGAAAGACTCAGCAGTCAATGAGTATGTGAGGCAAAGCTATTCATTATTTGAACTATTGTTCTTAATCAGCTACCATTCCCATCCATCATTTTAAAAGGCTGCTACAGCCACATCACTTAAAAATTAAGTATTCAACCTTAAAAACACAGTTGTGCTTTTCACATCTTGAACATTCCTACCTTTTAATGATGAAAGCTGGAAAATTTCCCCGTAATTGCCACCCTTAATCATGTCACTGATGGGTTTCATACCTGACTAGTGTCAAAATGTAACAAAGCTCTCAAGTCAAGACAGAACTATTCAATTAGATGTTGGAGGTGAGCAGAAGAGAGTTTGGAAAACAAGCTGCAGAGGACAGAAAATATAATAAAGGACAAAGAGGAGACAACTATTTTATATGGGAGATGAACTGCCTGCAAACCATGGATTGGTGTTAAATCCTGAACTTTAGTGAGCAGGCGATGAGCTGGGTTCATCTAACACCAACAAACATGATATAGCTACAGGGCATTTCACCCTGGTTAAATACCAGATGAATTAAAGGCTGTTGCCAGCAGCTGTGATGAATGTCACTGGGATGCCATCTGATTGCTCTCTGAGTTTTATGAGTGAAGTATGTCGGCTCCTTCTTTGTTAAGGTCAGCATGTATTTCTAATGGTTCATCTGCAGGGCTTTGCTGAAGGCACCAGTGAGAACACAGGTGCTGGAAAATGTCTCTTCCATGCAGCACAAACTGGGACAAGCAAGACTGAATAGTGTCAGGAGGAACTTTTACATCAACATGTTTGCAGTCTGAAACAGGACTAACAGATCAGGACATAAAATGACAAGCATTTGCGAATGGGACAAACCTACTGTCAAATAACAGGCATTTTTAATTAGCTTCCATAAACAAGTAATTTTCCTTGAATTACCACCTTATGAAATTCAGAGAGACTTGCACAGATTTTATATAAAGATATTTTTTAAAAGTCTCACACTGAGAATGACCAAAGGTTTTCCTGTTTTCAAGGTTTGCAAGGTTTTTGATAGAGGATTTTGAGACGGTAATTCAGAGAAGGGATTATACCCCCTTTAACCCTCCTTATCCAGTCTGAATGATTACCTAAATTAAACTTGGCACTCATATTCCTCTGTTTTATTTATTTTTTTATATTTTTTATTTTTTTCTGCAAGATAAAGTGAGGCTTAGACTTCATAGCGTTGTGAAACTCCAGGTCATTCACTTTCTCACCCATTCTCAGCTCTTCCTCCTTCAGTCTGCCTCTACAGACTACTGTCAGAGGAATAGTTCCTAAACTTTTGTTGTGGTCAACAGCTGTATAACTAAATAGGTACCCTAGAACATCTTATTTTTCCTCAACAAGTAATTAGGTAGTTAGATGCTTTACTTTCCTATGAACTTCCATTCATCTTAAAATTATTTTTTAAAGAATACTAGATTGTAATTTACAAGTGAAATCATTTATCTGTCTTATTGCTGGAAAAACATGTTCCATCCAATTCTCTCAACTTGCTCACTAATTGTATCCTAACCATTGCTTGAGGTAAGAGGACAGCTAAGCTTTGTTTATACCCAAGAGTAACCCTAATCATGAATGTTAATAACAAGTACGGATAAGTATAATCAAACTGGAACTCACATTGACCAAATAAAATCACTCATACCTGCCAACATCCATCATGAAGTAAGTGACGGGAAACTGATCATATTTGGGGAAGACCTACTATGCAGGCCTTGCTGGTTAGCTCATTAAGTCTAACACTTTTCAGTGTGCCTTTGGCTTTCCACGAGTCAGTCCTGATGTATGCGTGGATTCCAGCACTCTTAGACATCTTCTTGATGGTCAGGGCACTCTATTCGACATGTGCTGTGAAACCGCAGTATCTGAGGCATGTTGAAAAGCCACAAATGCTTCTCTGCATGTATGCAGTGATCACTTCTCTGGCCAACTGGCAATTGTTTACTGCCAAAAGTGAGCACTGACCACCTTACAGAAGTGGGGTGCTTAATGTAGGGCTCCCTACCCTGCTTAATGTTGCCTTGTAGACATTAGAAACATTAACTTGAGTCCTTTATGCCAAAGGGACCTTCCTTTTGTCTTAGCATTAAGTCCCTCTAACATCAGGAGGTCTAAGAAGGACAGGATGGATGCTTATTTGGAGCTTCGCAAGGCTCCAAATATGATTATATTTAATATAATATCATTACATGTTACATAATTATATAATATATATTGTAATGCTATCATAATATCAGTAACTCTGTCTCTCTCCTCCTAAGATTAAAGGGACGATTGAAAAACCTCATTCAGACATTTGAAACAAAACCAAATAAAACCAACCAACCAACCAACCAACCATTTACAATAACCCACCTAATTGAAATGATGTGTGGGGATACACTCTCATGACTTGGTTTTACAAGACAGGTATGTCTTTATACCATCTACTATGCACACAATTTGTAAACTCAAACAAAAGGCATATAAATGAGAAAAATAATTAACAGAAAATATTCCAGCCTGAGCAAATACATAACTAGAGAAATCTCATTTAACATGATTTCTCTATCCCACACAATGTCGCCTGTTGCAGGTGTCTGTCTTTGTTGTCCCTTTTTCTGTTCTTCCCTCCCACTCTTTTTAATAAATGTGAAAACACAGTCCTGTCACTTCATCATGTCTTGTGTTGTAGGGCAGTTTCCACCCTCCTGACTTCAGTATAACTTCCACCAAACTCAGTGGACAAGTAGTGAGCAGTCTTGTTCGGGAACTGAAATCTGTGGCACTCTGCTCAATTTTAGGTGTTTCACTTGCTGAGATCTTTCCATGATAATTTGCAGACTCTCACTGTGCTTCTACAGCCAAGAGGGCCAGAACTGGGCCTGACAGCACAGCAACCACCCTACTTCCCAGTTGCATGAGTTTCTCCTCGCTATAAGGCTGGCAGTTACTGAATGCATGAGAAACCATCAACAACTTGTTTCCTTACCAGTAGACATTGATTACAGTCCTGGAGATTTCTGTGGGACTGATTCAGTTACCTATAAAAACAGATTGTGTTGAAGTAAAAAAAAAAATAATACAGGATTAATTCTTTCATTTAATTCTCCCTGTTAAACTGCTCATCTACACTTTGAAAAATATTGACCCTGTATAGTGAAAGAAAATTACTAAGACCCTTTTTTGTTCGTCTTTACAGCACAATATTTTTTGTTGATTTGTTTTCTGATAGATTTAGGACAGCAGTCATTTACATTTCTTTCCCTGATAGCTCTCACCTACCTCTCAATCTTCCTCTCATCTTTCCTGTTTGCTCCATTCCCAGAAGTGGTGGGCTGGCAGTCCTGTGCTGAAATGAGGCCTAGCAGAGCTGAAGTACAAGCAAGAGTTCCCTTCTGGCACCTACAAATGGACATACGAACTCCAGTCAAAGAGCAGAACAGGTATTTGTGTCAATAATGTCTTCAATCACCTCAAGTAAATCATCAGAGCCCACTTCTCAAGAAGGCTCAGGATTTCCCCATACTTTATTATTATTATTATTATTATTTTATTTTGATAACTGCTGCACTGCCTTAAAGTTATGTTACTTTCAATTTTTATGTCTTAGTACAGGTCATCACTGACAGAAAATGGAACCAATTTTTACTTTCAATGCTCGCACAGTTATTATAAGCAAATCCTTTTAGAAGTTTCTGTGACTTTGTGAACTTGTGCTTTCTTTTGCATTATGTAAAGTGTATTTTTCCTCTTGACTGATAACACAAAGAAAATCATGGCACAGTCAAGCTCCATATTTTTATGGGTATCTCTAGTTTTTGATGCTTAAATTTGTGCTTACACAAATCTGGAAATCTGGGCTGCTTTCTCAAAGCTGTTCATTCACGGTAGCTCTGAGAATAACTATCAGCTACCCAGATCCTGTAGTCTGCAATGTCCCTCTTCCAGTCCAGCCATTCACACAGAATGAAGCCCTCATCATACATGTAGATAATGAGTATGTTATTAACATACTTGCTTTGTGACAGAGCTGCTTGGATCAGAAGATCACTGCTTCATTGTTTTACAGAATCAAACTCACCCTGTGGAAAGCTGAGCACACCCATGTGTATTTAGCAGTATGGTGCATTTGCAAAGCAGCAGGGTTAACTGTCTATTTTTGGGTCCCTAAGTTGATGGGACCCTCTAAACAAGAGTCTCACAAACAAAAGGACTGCTCATGAGGTTAACTACCAGAGTACTATAACATGCCTGAAATTATTTGAGAAGAGGGTATCCGTGCTCTGTGAGCTACTAGAGATTTTTAGAAAATGATCCAATACAAGAAACTCCAGACTTGTCTTCCTCACATGAGCTTTATTTTGTACAAAAGTGTTATTGCAGTAAAAGCAAACCAATGTTGCAGCATATGGCATTTGCGTCGTGAAGGGCAAAAGAGAAGGTAGCACTGTCTGCATGGTGTTAGGTTGGCCAAGGGAAACTATCATAGTGTGGCACAAGCTGAGAGAAGCCATCAGATCAAAGTCTCTGAATTTTGTCTGTTGAACGTCAAGCTGTGCTCATTAGCTTTCCATAATAGCCCAACAATGTGCTGCATCCAATGTTTTTATCTGAACATCATGTTCAACTTTATCAAATAGGTAAGAGCTAGTTTATCAAATAAGATCACTGTAATATCAACATGTACAAAACATTTCCATGGTACAAAGATAGAAGTTCCCCGTTATCAACAGCACTTCTAGGTTTAATAGGAATGTTCTGCTTCCTTTTCTGAGTGCAGCTCACTGATCAGAAAAAGAAAAAAGAAAAAAGAAAAAAGAAAAAAGAAAAAAGAAAAAAGAAAAAAGAAAAAAAGAAAAAAGAGAAAAAAAGAAAAAAGAAAGGAAACAAACAAACCACTGGTTCCAGAGGATCCAAGAATACTGTGGATAGCTAGGCAGCTCTCTAGGTAGACATATACCTGTACAAATACGTACACTTATATCTGAATTGGAAATAGTGAAATCCTGACTCAGTTACATTCAACAGCAAAATTTGCAATCGATTTCCATCATACTAGTTTTTCATTTATTTTTATTCCATTGTTTTAGACATAAAATAAAGGTGAAAAGAAATTACTGAAGATAAAGAATGGAAAAGGAGAAAAACAATGAAATCCCATGCTGTTCAAATATCCACATGTATCAAAATTTGGAACCAGGTGACACCACAGTAGAATCTAAAGTTATAACGTGCCAAAAACTCCTGAGGAAGCAGAACAGCTTTTTGCTTTCCCATGAGATGCCCCACTGTACACTTTTGGATCAGATGGTGGGAGATTAAGCTTCTCTGAGTCAGGAACCTTCATGGGCTATTTTACCATGCATTATACCATGCCATAAAGAGATGCTAAAGTGCAAACACAGAACAAAAATGCAAATACACTGGCAGCGCAAGGTAGCATGATGCTGGTGCAAGACAGGCTGGAAGAATAAAAGGTCTCAAAGAGAGGGAAACTTCTTTCTAAGCTCAGCACTCCCCTCACGCTATCACACAAGTTCACTGTCTGATGGCTGTCTCTTTCTGGAAGCTGTCTGTAGAAATGGGGGTGTGGGGAGGCACATGGGAAAACAACAACAAAAATGCAAGATATGGGACTGTGTTTTGCAGTGCACCCATTGTTGCTGTGATTTAGTCCCAATGAAGCTACCTATAAAACTGTCATTAATTCAGCAGAACAAAGCTGCAACAGAACTGTGTACTTCTGAAAATTTGATTCTTACAAAAAATTCAACTTAAAGACTGTGAGGGCAGTATGAGTCTTCAATCAAACAGCAAGGCATAACACACTCTTTTCTTGCTGTCAGAGTTGCTTTTGAAGAGGAGCTAATGCTCTGAAGTAAGTAATGGTAGTGAATCAGCACATTTGCTAGACAAGGTAAAAAAGGAGGACTTTCTTCACTGTCTGACTCTCTAAATTCTTGAGACAATTACTGCAGTTTGCTGCTTGTATAGAGAAAGTGTGGCTAGGAAGAAAAAGACTTCCTCTCTTGAGGACACCTGTTCTGAGAAGCTCTGATAAATTGAATATGCATAGCACAGGAGAGGCACTTACAAAGTGTTAAGTAAATCACCTAACAAGTAACAAGAGAGGTGGGAAGAGGAAGAAAGGAAGGATACAAGACAGACAGACTACAGGATAAATTAAAGCACACACAAAATGCAATAATGAATATGTACATCCATATTTAAGGATTTTTTTTTTTTCCCTCTAGAAATATGCAATTCTTTCATAGTTCCCACATGCATGTAGTGATTTTGGTTAATTTTCCCTCATTTCCAACTTGATTGAAATGATAAAATGTTCTATGCTAGTCTTAAACTTAGTTTTTATTTTAAAGTCAGTTTATTTCAGGTTTAAACGCTTACCTTTTTGCATCTGTGACTTTTCAGAATTTGTTTGTTAAATTTCAATATCTCATTATAATTATATTACATTGATGCAAGGGTAATTTTGAAATGGCAAACTTCTCAATTAAATGAAAATCCAAACTGTTGAACAACTCAATCTTTCTATCTACAGATGCATTTTGTGTCTAAGGCAAATGGAAAAGTCAGAACACTGATAATACAAACTAGCTTCATTGTATTATCATAAAATATTATTCATTCCTTCTTGATTTTGTAGATGATAAAATCACATACCAAAATGAGATTTGAGCAGGCTTAAATACAAAATTGCTGGAAACATCGGTGAAACTCACACTGCACTAATAACTTGCCAACACTCAAAAGGAGAACTCTGCTTCCCCCTTGTTCTGCCACTGCAAGCATCTCCCACCCCTGTATCACCTCTCCCAGCCTCACAGTCCCACTCCATGACACCAGCTCTGGAGCTAATTTGATTCACAAATTAAGCGCTAAACTATTGATTCTTCTGCCGCATAATTTTCTGTTGGTTCGGGGAGCTCAGTCACTGCAGCATGGGATCAAAGGAACACCAGAGCTGGCACAGGGGAAGAGAAAGGGTGCCAAGAGGCCAGCCTCAGTGGTAGCATGTAACTTGAAAATTTGGTTCCATTTCAGGCTCTTGCTACCCTTAATAGCTGTGGTCTATTAAGATAACATAGTCCTAGAGCTAGTTTTTCATTGTTCAATGTACTCTGCACCTTCATCTCCTGCTAATCTCAGCGGGAGCAGAGAGTAGGCCAGGCTCTCAGTGATCACATGCACAAAATGTCTCTCCTGACAGCTAGAAAGGAAGCCACCGACAGAAGCACACTATACAATGCCATCTAAACACACTACGTGCAATTTGTCCCACACTTTTATGTTTGCGGTGTCTGCATGTTGTTTGAAAAAAAAAAAAATCATCTTTGCTCATTTAAAGCATAGATACGAATTGCTTTTGTTGGTAATGTGTTTGCACTTTGCTAGAGGAACCTTAGCCAAACTGAGGTCTATCATTGACTTCTCTTAAGCACGGTAGGTAGGACAAAATTTTCACACATAACACCTATATTTAGCACCAAATTGACATGGAGGACTGCATGACAGCAGGACTGCACTAGAAACTTTTGCTGGTAAAGCAGCGGGTAGCACAGAGTTGGTTAGAGGTGTGATTTTAGTGCAGCATCGCTAATGTCAGCATGAGTGCTAGCACAGACACAGTTAAAAAAGTGCTTCTTGCCTGTAAAAGCTTATTTCATTCTGGGAACTGGTAGAAAATGTAGTGAAAAAAATGCCTTTTGCTGATAGAAGTTAGGGTGGACATCCATAATGATCTAAACCAAGTGGCTGTACAGCTATGATCACATTGTATCACAACTTGGACTGGTTCACACCACAGGGAAAGAGACTGGAGGGACAAAGCATAGTTAGTCCATGGTTAGCAAAGCTACTCATGGTAGAAGCTGCATCTCTAAGGGAAGAAGTCAGCAGCAGTAGGACACCAGCACCAGGTTTAAGCAGGAAGGTGGAACCCAGATTGATGCCTTGCCATCAGCAGAACTCCACAGAGCTCTGGTGGAGAATCTATGAAAATTTTAGATGCTAAAATGTGAATACTTTGTGGCAAGTTTTAGGCATCCAAGCTGGACCAATATGTTCTGAATAGCCAGAGTCTTAATTTTGTACACAGTGTATGAGATGCTTAAATTGGATGAAGGCTGAACCCTACCCTGTGTGTGTGAGAGAGAGAGAAAGGGGAGAGATAGAGATCCTTTTCCTTGTAAGTGTGAAGGAAAGCTACCAACATACCACTTCACATAAACATCACGTTAAACCCTACTGCTGTCAGGGCTAATTGAAATTTACAGGATTGATACTTGCAGTATTAACCGAGGAACTGTCAAGCTTCATTATTTCCAGTGGAGTCTGACAGTCTTGTCTTAACATTATGAAGTGTCAGTCTCTTTTCCCTTGATGGCAAAGAAATACCATCTGCATTTCCTCACTCTATAGGGCTAAAGGGATATGAGAACTGTTGGTATGGTCACTATTTCACTGTTTTCAGGATCATGGTGGCCTATCACTGCTGTTGTCAGGAATACAAAAGAAAAATAACTGTTTACTCTATAATCATATTTTTTTCCTGATGAGCCAGATTAATGCTACAGTTTCCACTCAGTAGAAACTGCTACAGGTAACAATTTTAATTAAAATAATATTTAGGAGATTTCTTTCTTCCTTTCTTCTTAACTGACTGAAAAAACTGAGTTAGCAAAATGCAGACAGAACAAAGTTGCATTTCATCTTCAGAGATTTGTGTTCAGCCGAAAGCTTGGCTATGAAGTGGAGGTTGTTCCCAGCACCTGCCTCTGCAGGGAAGAGTTTAATGTCTTAGAGGAGAGAGAGAGAGACTGTATTAATATGAGCTGAAGTGACATACACACTTCCCCCCTTCCCCGCATGGGTATTAAACCCCCCACTGGTCTTCACATTGGCATCAGTGATAACCATGTGTTGCTGAGATGTTTATAGGTGCAGATGTTCATTGGTAAAAAGGGGTGAAGATTCACCTATGTAAGTCAAAACCAATTCAAAACAACACTTAGGATTACTCAAATTTAGGAAGTTGCAAGTTAAATTTCCGACATTCCACTCAATATTGCACTGGCAGTTAGCAGCTCCTGAAGGCCTGAGCAGGAACTCTGGCAAACATGAATGGACAATCTAAAGCACTATAATCCATTCTTCCATGAAAATAAATGATTGGAGGTAGCATTACATATGCAAGCGATCTTTATAACAGTTATTCACAAAATCTTGTTACGTTAGGCAAGGAACTTTATCTAAATTTAAGAAGCAGCAGCCATATTTTCTCTGTGAGAATATAAGTGCTAAGATTTTGCTCCTTAAAAGTCCATGCACAGATCTGGCCTGTAGGATAGCCTTGAAAAGAAATAAAATTCCACTTTTCACCAACGATGCATGCAACATGAAAAGCCAGAAAGTGCAGCAGTATACATACAAACAGTGCAAATCAATTAAGCCAAAATGAAAGTTTCATTACAGCTCTTTCTTTCTCTCTTTTTCATTGTTTTGTTACTTGTCTCAATTCCTTTTTTTATCTCCTTTTGTCAAATTGCAGTTGAGTTGGTCATCATAAAAGAATTGCAGGAGTTAGATTCAGCTGAACAGAGTCAGGGTTTTTTCATGTGTAAGTGGTTCTTGACAAGGCACTACCAGATCCTCACAGTATAAGAGGGGACCAAGAGACTTGGGCCTATTATGCTTCTCTGAACAATAACTGTTACAGAATGGTTACCACCATCTATGGATGTAAAAAACAAAGAGGTCTTCAATGTACCTGTCTATACATGTGTGTGTAGAACCAGTGGACCAATTTGCCATCATTCCATCAGATTACCTGAGGTAATTGTTAGCTGCAAGCTATTCATTTTTATTGTTACTATGCTCAACAAACCAAAGCCTAATTAAGGTATTAATTTGAACGTACATAAGCTAGCATCTATTCTCACATTCAATACATGTGGCTAAAAGAATTAAAATCACTTATGTGATCATAAGTACAACAGACCTCATGTCTGTCTTCATAAATATTCAGGATTTGCATGTTTTCAAACACTCAAAACTTTCTTAACAAAAAATGGATTAAGGTTCAATGAGGACAAAAGATCATAAATAGTTTGTTGAAGCTGAGAGAAAGAACATATTTCTTCGTTTTCTCCCATTCTTTCAACTCAAGTAAAAGCACAAAAACAAAGGTCATCAGTGATCACTGATCTAGGTCCTGTTAACATAAACTCTCTATAACTACAATGCTAATTGATAAAATCCTATGTAAATTCTCTGATTAGAATGACAGAAACAACCATGACACATTCAACCTTATCCATTCATCCTCCTTACCTGTAGACATGGAATTATCTAGGTCCTGTTATTCAGGTCCTTGTGACAGGAGAAACCAGGAAAAAATAAAAATAAAAGTACAAGTGTATTTACAGAATGTATAGTAAAGTTCTACTCTACAATGAAAAGACATTTATTTACCTATGAAGATATCCAAAATTAAAAAAAAAAAAAAAATCAATTTATTTATTTATTTATTTATTATTATTATTATTATTTTTCCCCTCCACGCAAGGTCTGCTTGGACTGTAGAATTATGTTGCAGGAATCCAGGGAAACAAAAACACAATAAGATTCACTAGGGGATTGGAAGTTATTAAATGGATATCAAGAGAATCCAAATATACCAAATATAAATAATTACAAAAACCTTGAAGGTATGCTAAACCTGGTTAATCAAAACTTAATGATTAGAGAGTAAGAGCCATCTTAATGTCACTCATTGTCATACTGGATGTGCTCTAACCGCAGGTCTGATTTAGTAAAGCAACTTCTGTATTTCTTACTTGGCTGAAAGATTCAAGATCATTCACACATTTTCTCATATGCATATCCTTCTGAAAATAATAAAGTAATTTACAACATCTGAAAGCCATCAGCAAGACAGCTTTACTGGCACATACCTAATAACATCTTTGGCATCTGTTGCAAATATTTTTCAGGATACGAATGATTAATAGTAAAATTTCAAATTTCATATTGACTAATAGCTTTAACTCTCTGTAGACATGTATACTGTTGATTTAACACTATTTACCAGTACTCAGATTTGAAACAGATCGCAGTGTTATGATTATTAACTAATAATTAATAGCTATTATGTTCATTGTAAACTACAGTGTTTAATAAACAAAAAAGCACAAAAAATATGATCAAGCAGTGATTCCTCAGCATCTGAGTTTCTCTTTAACGATAACTGTCATCTTTCTCTTCCTCTATAACTTACATCATGGTAAATAATGATATTTCAGGAGGTTACAGGAAAAAACAAAACAAAACAAAACAAAACACACGTTTAGGCTGGCAATTTCATTTTGTGAAAAACAAGAAGTCCAGGCAGAGGATGAAATCTATTTGCACTTGAAACAACAGAACAATTGTTTTGGAAAAAAAAAAAAAAAAGAAAAAAAAAAAGAAAGAAAAAGAAAGAAAAAAGAAAGAAAAAAGAAAGAAAGAAAAAAGAAAG